>BTPG01000002.1:252166126-252286126 GCA_036245525.1 Semisulcospira habei | reverse complement strand
CCGGCATTTATGAACGCGATTAAATGAACAAGCAAAATAAAGCATAGGTGGCGGTCAAGTCACGTCAGTCAACCAGTCAGAGAAGACCAAAGAATGCCAGTGCAATTACGTATTATTATTTGCTATTTTCAGAGCAAACACATGCAATACAAACTTGACATTTGTAACCTCCCTCGATCCGCTCCGCGGAGCGGATCGAGGGTAGTAGCCAATGTCAGACCATGGCTGTCAATGTCTGACTCAGCGTAACCGGGTTTAAACGTAAGCTCGAGCCTCGTGCATGTGGGGCTTTATTTTTATTTTACTATTCAAGTAATTCAAGCAAATGAGGAATAGCTGCAGTAATCCTTTTATCGAGTGACAGTGCTACAAACTTCACAAACTGAAACTGGTCTGTAACACTAACAGTAATTAATGTTATTGTTAGGTCTCTCAGCTCCTTCCACCGCATTCGAGTGGATTTCCACTTATTTCTGGCATCATTAAAATCCTTAGCGTGTGTGTCGATCACTCGCACAACAGTGCACGGTTTCTGCGGCAAATCAGTTACCTCATCAGTTACCTCCTCGGGGGCGGAGAGGGGGGGGGGGGGGGCGAAAGGCATTTGCAACTTTTTGTGTTGTAATTTAACCTAAAGACAGAGGGCGCCTAGAGGCCAGCCCTTGCTTTCTAATGGGCGGGGCCCGTGTAGGGATGGGGGGGGGGGGGGGGAACAGGGGGAGAGGGATGACTGGATTTTTTGCAACTGGTCGAAAAATCGAAAAGGGAGTTAGGGGGGTGGGGGGGGGGGGGGGGTATCATGAAAACTTCTGACGCAAGAGGACGTTTTCTCACAAACCAGACAGGTGAGGCTAGCGCTCGTAGAACAGTACACATACCAAGGGAAATGACTCAGCGCTGGACATACAAACAGTTAGATCCCCTGCCCCCTCCTGTCAGGCACCCAATCGCCAGCTCACAGAAAGATACCGTCAGGTAAAGAACAAGACGATCATATACATCATTAAAAAGGATGCATGAGGTCAAGCCTTTAACCGGCCCATGTCTTAGTTTTTTCTCAGTCAGTGGAACTTCATTAAGAAATAGGCAGGGGCCTCGGAAACACATATATACAGACGAGAAGGTGCACTACTAAATACCTGTGGTCGGGTAACTTAATACCCTGAAAATCCACAGCAGATGCACAAACCAGATAGGTGATCAGATGTATATGATCGTCTTGTTCTTTACCTGCGTATTTTTCTGTGGGATCATGGCGATTGGGTGCCTGATAGGAGGGGGCAGGGGATCTAACTGTTAGTATGTCCAGCCGCGCTGAGTAATTCCCCTTGGTTTGAGTAAGGGGGAGTTTTCCACTCTTCCTGAGTCGTTGGGGCTCCAAAGAGGGGAAGCCGCTGCCTTTTTTTTTTTTTTTTTTTTTTGGGGGGGGGGGGGGGGGGGGGGGGGTTGGGGGGGGGGGGCGGCGGCTCCGACATCTCTTTACCTGTCCCACTACCTCAGTCCCCGCGTCAAACCCGCCTCTGTACAAGCCCGGCATTAGTGATTCGGCAGCGACACTGACTTGACTTTCACCTCAGTCTCAGCGAGGAACTGACAAATTATTGTACGATCAGTTAAACACCAAAGAGATTAAATGTATTTTTCCCAGCTTGCATCTACCGATCAAAGAGATCAAGCCAGCATGGAGCTGAAGTTATGGCAAATGGCTGATGACCCAGCATGCCGCGTCAAGACTTGTCCCAAGCCGGACGGCCGTCAGTGGAAGCGCCTGCAGAAAGCATGTTGCAAATTTGGAGGAAAATATCACTGTCAGGTGAATGCAAACGACAACGCTATGCATATCTGCATGGACCCGGTGACTTGCCCTGCCGGTAAGAAAACCTCTTCTAATTTATAACTGACGTGAATAGGCTTACATCTAGGTCTATGCGTGGAGAATGATAATTTGAGTCATGATATAGAAATATAGTTTAAACAGGAAGGCATTGAACTCCCACCCATTTACATCGACTTTCTGAACACTTCTCACCGACCCACAATTTTACCGTCTCAACAAAGGAAACTCATCCAGTAGGCTGAAGAAGGCTAGTGTGAGACAGCCGAAATATTCCGTGAGTAAACCCCTGGCTTCCAAGTCAGAAATGTCATTTCTATCTTGAGTCATGATGTTTTTTTTTACATCTATAACACACGCCAAAAGCTGTAATGGAGCCTTTCTTTCCATTGAATGAGCTATGTTTATCAACCTCTCCAACTGATCGTTTGATTGGTTCAGCTTCTCTGTTATCTGGATTACTTACGCCTGTCACCCCTCCCAGGGTATAGGCCGCCGACGAGAGACCTCCAGCGACTCCTGTCCTGTGCTTCTCCTTCTATTTTACTCCAGGTGGTTCCCAGTCTCTTGATGTCTGCTTGGAGGTCTCGACGCTAGGTGTTTCTCGGCCTGCCTCTTTTCCTCTTTCCCTGGGGGTTCCATGACAATGTCTGCCTAGTGATACTAGAAACTGGCTTTCTCAGACTGTGACCAATCCATCCCCATCTTCTTCGTCCAGTTTCATTCTCTGCTGTTATCTGCTCCGTTCTCTCTCAGAGTCTGACGTTGCTGATCTTCTCTGGCCAGTGGATTTCAAGATTCTTCTAAGGCAACTGTTTATGAAGATCTGTACTCTGTTGACTGTGGTTTTTGTCAATCTCCAAATCTCTGCTCCATATAGGAGAACTGCTTTTACGTTGGAGTTGAAAATCCGGACTTTGGTGTGTTGTGACAGCTCTCTGGAACTCCACACTTTTTTCAACTGGAGAAAGGCTGCTTTGGCTTTACCGATTCGTGCTCTGACATCTGCATCAGTGCCGCCTTTTTTGTCGATGATGCTCCCGAGATAGGTGAAGGACTCCACCTCCTCCAACGGAGTGCCAGCAAGCAAGACTGGTTCTTCCCTGGTTGCGTTCAGCCTCATTGTCTTTGTTTTCTGTTTGTGGATGGTGAGACCCACTTGAGACGAGATGTCAGCAAGCCTCGTGGTCTTGTCCTGCATTTGTTGATGAGTGTGGGACAGTAAAGCCAATTCGTCTGCAAAGTCGAGGTCGTCAAGCTGTGTCCACAGTGTCCACTGTATTCCGCTTCTTCTCTGCTCTGTGGTCTTCTTCATGACCCAATCTATGGCCAGTAGGAAGAGGAACGGAGACAGCAAACAACCCTGCCTGACGCCGGTTCTGACCTGGAGCTCCCTGGTGAACTGCCCTTCATGGATCACGCCATCGTAGCTGCTCTTGATCAGGCAGACGAGTTTTGTGGGTACACCGTAGTGTCGTAGGAGTTTCCACAAAGTCTCTCGGTCCACACCGTCAAATGCTTTCTTGTAATCCACAAAGTTGACGTACAGCGGGGAGCTCCACTCCAGAGACTGCTCCACGATGATGCGGATAATGGTAATCTGATCTGTACATGATCGTTTTTTTTTTCCTGAATCCTGCTTGCTGGTCTCTCAGCTGGGGGTCGACAGAGCTCTTCATTCTCTCCAGGATGATCCTGTTGAAGACCATTCCTGGTACTGACAGAACGGTGATTCCTCTGTAGTTGTAACACTTGCTGAGGTCACCTTTCTTGGGAAGCTTGATTAGGTACCCTTCCTTCCAATCAGCCGGCATCACCTCCTCTTACCAGATCTTTCCAAACAGTGGGTACAGCATCTCTACTGTTGTTTCTAGGTCTGCTTTCGGAGCCTCCGCTTGGATGCCATCTGGCCCTGCTGCTTTGCCGTTCTTCAAAAATGCCACTGCTCTTCTGATCTCTTCCCGGCTGGGTCTGTCAGAGCTGATGGGTAGGTCAGTCTCTGCTGGCTGGATGTCTGGGGGGTCGGGTGGGGTGGGTCTGTTCAGTAACTCTTTAAAATACTCGGCCCATCTATTATCTGGATTAAAGCAGATAAATAGAGCAGTTGATACAAAGTACAGACACGTCCTCCATTTCTTGTAACAAGTTTTCGCTAGAATGTATACAATGCCAAAACAAGAAATCCGTATAGTTACAAGCACGTTCGTGCGTTATCATCCCAAAACAGACCATAAGGGGTCAGTTCAGAGCACTAAACAGTTGGGTAGTTTCACAATACACGTTAGTTAAAACATCTTGAATATTAATCAAATTACATAACTACATATGACAGTAAAAGCGGTTTCAGCGGAATCTTAATTCACACATTACATTACATTTTGCATTCAACCGGCATTTATCCTACACAACTTATATGCGCGCGCGCGCGCGCGCGCGCGCGTGTGTGTGTGTGTGTGTGTGTGTGTGTGTGTGTGTGTGTGTGTGTGTGTGTGTGTGTGTGTGTGTGTGTGTGTGTTTCCTCAATAGGGACGTTTCTGAACTTGCCTTTGATCACACTGACCACTGGCGCTTTCGGATCGCCATGCCAGACATGTCTGACTATGGAGTTCCAACCAGAGGCCACCCTATCGTACCATTTCACTCGACCCAGGTGTTACAAGAAAAGCAGATTCTGTCACGAGTTGAACGCCATGATGATTAGGACGGGCACACCTACATCAGACAGTCTCTGCAAGTGCTTGTATGTGCAAGGCTTCCGACCAGTGCCAGTAGCAGATCATGACTGTCGTGTATTTGAATCCGCCTCGGAGTGTAAATGTGTGCACGATCCATGTCCGCCAGGGCAGCTCATGACTACAACAGGTTAGACGGATTTGCATTTTACTTTGTTTAGCACTTTAAAAGCTTTTGATTTAGTTCCACTTAATGTCATAGCACTGAGATGCATTGTGATTTCAAATCCATAAAAAAAAGCATTTGGAATGACGTCTTTACGTTCCATAGGGTCCCAGCCCTTCACTAGACACAATGCCTACCCTGCCCAAACTCTCATAACATCCGTTATTACCGTTCAAAGTACGTAAGTATGCATTTTTTGTTTTGTTTTTGACAAAGGTAGCTCTATTGTTTGCACCCTTAAAAGCAAGTGTGTTTTAGAAGAGTTACGAACAGCCACGGATTTGGAAAGACCAGACATTTTTGCACCGAACAGTCAAACTGAGACTGGAATGCGCTCGCGGGTTCTGATTATACGCCATCACACGAAATGCAGCCTAATGCCGTAACATTTGTTCTTCAAAATCTTTCACGGTCATTAGCACTGAGACAAACAAACAACAACAACAACAACAACAACAAAAACATGCAGGGGTCAAAAAGACATTAAAAATATATTGGCATCGATCTGGTTATGCTTTCTGCACCCATAATTATTTGAACAGCCAAGCTCTGCGTTTTCAGCTAGCCTCTTCTAAATGACTGTAATAGGCATTCCTAAGTTGGTGGGCAGGCTCACAATATTCACTAAATTTATCTTGAAACTGTACTGGGATGAGTATTCCACTATAATTCGTTAATTTGCATCACCGTTTCATGAAATAATTGTAAATCAGTATGTGGATGCACGCCCGCATAATCGTTTTCATGAGGAATTTAATAGCGAGTGCAAAAATGGCTGGTCTTTCCAAATCCGTGGCTGTTTGTAACTCTTCGAACACACACTTGCTTTTACGGATGCAGACAAAAGAGGCTATCTTGTCAAAGCACAAAAATTCGAATGCATACTTACCTACTTTAAACGATGATAACGAATGTTAGTTAAACTTGGGCAGGATAGGCATTGTGTCTAGCGATGGACCCCAGGGAAAGACGTCATTCTTAAAGCATTTTTTGGGATCTGAAATCACTGTACACAGTAGTGCTTCGAACTTAACAGGTTACTCATGGAACGTAAATCCTAATGTGAACTTTCTATGTGCAATATCTTGAAATGACAATGACCATAACAATGAACATCTGTCCGTGAAAAGATAACAGGGTGACTGATGAAAATATTAAATCTGACACTCATATTTCTGATGCTACGAAAAGTCAGTGCAATCTGTGGAATAATTCAAAGACAAATGTTTTAATTTTTGTATCGTACTTTGTTGCGAACAATCGTAGACTATGGACAGATCATTTGTCAACTCTGTCTATAGAAACGCATTAGATACACACACACACACACACACACACACACACACACACACACACACACACACACACACACACACACACACACACACACACACACACACACACACACACGTGATATACAGTAAACTCCGGATAACAAATTTGCAGATTGTTTTGTCATTATAAGCGAAGTTTGTTTAAACGTGAAGTTTAGGCTTTTAAGCTAAGTTTCAGACTTTACACACACACACACACACACACACACACACACACACACACACACACACACACACACACACACACACACACACACATATATATATATATATATATATATATATATATATATATATATATATATATATATATATATATATATATATATATATATATATATATATATATATATAATACTGCCATATCGACGAAGGTTAGGTTTGCTGTCAGCCTGAGTGCATTTACAGGGGCATTTTCATATTGAATCAGTCAGAGAGTTTTGTTATGGTTTAAAACAAAACACCGAACAAACAAACAAACAAACAAACAAAAAGAAAAAAAAAACTAAAAAAAGCAACACTAAAAACAACCAAGATCTTTAAAACAGTGAGAGTTTATTTTCAATACTTTTACTTTTTATGTGATGGGTGATTTCATTTAAATCCGTTACACTCGGAATTCGTGTTGAGTTGTAACAAAGACAGTATATGCTATTTTAATATACTGTCTTTGGTTCTAAGCCAACCTGCATAATATTCCTGTGTCGGTGCGAGTCGTAGAGCTTGAATAACATTAAGGTTTCGTTTGAAAAGAAAGACTCAAAAAACGAACGAGAGCCAAGTTACGACACTGAGATAACCAGCTTGTACCAAAGCATAGACAACACTCCAAGCCTCTCCAAGCGGCATACATCCTCATGAGCCTTCCGGAGATGTTTGGAGTGTTGTATATTCTTATGGTATCAAGCGCGATTTTGCTATCGTTCGTTCTGGGTAGTTGTTTATTGCAAACAAAACCTCAGTATCGAAAGAATTGTAAAAACAGAAACTAATTTCATTATCCAATCAGCTGACTTGGATAATGAAATTAGTTTTGTTTTTACGGTTCTTTCATTTTTAAGTCCCTTCTATTTATAAAAGGGACTCTTTAGAACGGGTCGCGGTGGGGCGAATTTAATAGCATGCCCATGATGTCAAAGGCGGTCAGACTAAACCTCAGTTCTAACAATTGAAGTAACAAGATAAAAATTACGTCATGTCTAGTTACGCTAACCTCGCTGATGAACGTACATTTGGCGCGAAGCGCCGTATGTGCGTATGTGTGTATGTGCGTATGTGTTTGCGTATTATGTAAACAAGAGAATCTCCGATATTTCTGTACACACAAGCTTGAAACTTGGCGAAATACTTTCTTAAGTGAGTGGCTTAAGAGAGCCTCCGAGCATATTGTAATTGAATGTCTCATTGAAGACATAAACAACCGTTTATAGGAAGTCGGTTGACCCAGATTAGAGTCCGTACTTTTTGTCATATTTACCTGAACTTTTGCATATAGCTAGTTTAGATAAAGACATTGGATGAGTTCGTTAGCCAGCTTGTATCCTTTCAACTTTTTTTTTTAGTAAAAATTAATTCTTTTCAGTAAAAAAAACAAAACTTGACTTCTAGAGAAAGTCAGACAGTGGCGGTGACGTAAAAGAGGCAACTCCGTCATCATGCAGACACTGACATAATACTCCAAATATGACGTCATTCTCTCTCGCGCGCGCGGCTCTCTCTCTCTCTCTCTCTCTCTCTCTCTCTCTCTCTCACACACACACACACAAACATGCGCGCATCTCCAGGAGGAATAGATCCTCATGCGCCCTCCAGGCGCATGAGGATCTATGCCTCTTGGAGAAGTTTGGAGCGCGCGCGCACGCACGCACTAACACAGACACACACACATCGACGCGCTTTCAGAAGAGCATGCAGGTGACCCGTGTACTTATGATATCATGTAGCTAGGTAAAGTCAACCTGCTTTCACACAAATTATAGCAAAACTGAAATTGTACCGTAAAGTTCTAGTTTTGTCACCATTTTCTCAAGCCTATGAAGAAGAAGTAAAACTCAAATCACGTAAAATATAAAAATGACGTTTGACAAATCAATGACGCGTATGTCCTGCGCCCCTTATAGAACTCACTGACTCATTGGCAGATCTGCGAAAAAGGTAGAGACCATTGACAGCGAGGACAGCTCTCATATAGAAGGGACGTTGTGGGATATGGTTCATCCCATCTTGTTTCATAGCTCAAGTAGCAAAGCTTCTCAATGTTCGAGTACAAATAAAAATATCAAGCTCTTGTTTGCAGACACACCATATAGATGATGAGAAGTACGGATTAGTTTTACAAAGACAAAGGACACGTCTCCCCGGGCCTTCTGGGAAAGCGTCGATATATCCAACATTTGTAATATGTGAACTTGTTATAAGCGAAGTTGACTATATGCATATATGAAAAGGCCGAAGTTTAGCGCTATGGGCCGTCATTATAAAGATGTTAACTGGTTTTCGTAAGTTTGCCTTATATGTTTAGTGCAATTTATGTGTTGCTTTTTGTTGTTAACATCTATTGCTGAAATGTTTTAATATTGCAGATTTTCAGTGTCTGGACACACATTTGTAAGTATACGTAATTATTTCTTTTAAACAAAGTAAGGACAGGGGCGGATCAGTTCCTTTGGGGAGTGGGGGTGGTGGGGGGGGGGGGAGGGGAGGGGAGGGGAGGGGAGGGGAGGGGTCCCACCTTCAGACAGGTGTCCGGAGAACATACCAAGCTTTTCACTGGCCATCGAAAACAGTGAGGAGGGGTTGGGGGTGGGGGCGGGGTGGGGGGGTGGGTGGGGGGGGGGGGGTTGGGGGGGTCACCGTGTGAGGTCTTTTTGGGCTTCCCATTTTCCTCGCTGGCCGAAAAACCGGAAAGCGGGAGGTGGGGCGGGAGAGGGGTGGAAGGAGAGGATAGACGGCAGCTGCGTGAGGACCGTGTGTGTGTGTGTGTGTGTGTGTGTGTGTGTGTGTGTGTGTGTGTGTGTGTGTGTGTGTGTGTGTGTGTGTGTATGTGTGTGTGTGTGTGTGTGTGTGTGTGTGTGTGTGTGTGTGTGACCTTATCCATCATGGCAGTGAAACGCCAAAAATGAACTTTAATATAGTATTTTACTTTCTTTTTTTTAAAAAGTCATTTCTATTTATAGAAGGGACTTTTTAGGATTTGTCGCGGTGGCGTGAATTTAATAGCATGTCCATTATGTCAAAGGCTTACTTACTTATGCCTGTCACCCCTCCCCGGGTATAGGCCGTCGACGAGAGACCTCCAGCGACTCCTGTCCTGTGCTTCTCCTTCGATTTTACTCCAGGTGGTTCCCAGTCTCTTCATGTCTGCTTGGAAGTCTCGACGCCAGGTGTTTCTCGACCTGCCTCTTTTCCTCTTTCCCTGGGGGTTCCATGACAATGCCTGCCTAGTGATACTGGAAGCTGGCTTTCTCAGACTGTGACCAGTCCATCCCCATCTTCTTCGCCCAATTTCATTCTCTGCTGTTATCTGCTCTGTTCTCTCCCAGAGTCTGACGTTGCTGATCTTCTCTGGCCAGTGGATTTTCAAAATTCTTCTAAGGCAACTGTTTATGAAGCTCTGTACTCTGTTGACTGTGGTTTTTACGTCCTCACTTATAGACCACATATACACTAATAAACCAAAAGCCGTCTGTAATGTTGAGGTTTCAAATATAAGTGTTAATGATCACTATCCAGTTGTTTGTTCATGGTCAAAAAAGATTCCGAAAGCAAAAAAGAACGGCCATACAACCATAACATATCGATCATTCAAGGACTTTAACCATAATAAATTCCTATTTGATTTAAATAATACTCCGTTCAACGATGTAATTCTCTCCAATGACCCGGACACTGCCCTTTCTATTTGGTACACTCTTTTTCTAACTGTATTAAAAAAACACGCACCCCTTCGTGAGAGAAGGGTTAAATCGAACACTCTTCCTCCATGGTTAACCCTAGAAATAACGCAAGCGATGGCGCTCAGAGATGATCTGCGGAGTCGAAAACTATTTACTGAATTCAAGCAACAACGTAACCGTGTTAAGTACATGACCAGAGAGGCAAGGAAAAGGTTAGTCCGTGACAGTGAAAGACAGTAAGGATACTTCCACTATCTGGCGCCTATTAAACACTCTAACTAAAGGCTCCCCTGGCACTTCAACAACCATTACCAGCAGTCTTACTGCAGAAACTTTAATAATCATTTTCGTTCAGTCGCTGAAACTCTAAATGCCTCAATTAATAGCAGTAAGTATGAATGTTCTAATTTGCTTTCTGAATTCTGTAAACACAGAACAGAGGACACAGACCCCTTCAGCATTTCCTTGCTAGCAGTTCATGAGGTGGGTTTGCTCATTAGTAAACTACCAAATAAAACGTCTTCGGGGCCTGATGACATCAGCCCGCAAATACTTAACTTATCCCTGCCGTACATAGTAGAGTCTATTACGTACATTTACAACCTTTGTATCAAGCAACATACTTTCCCTAACAAACTAAAATACGCTAAAGTCATTCCACTTGCAAAAACTAAAGATCGTTCTGATCCTAACAACTATCGGCCGATTTCATTATTATCAGTTCTATCAAAGCCGCTTGAAAGGCATGTCCATAAACACCTGCTTGCCTACTTAGAAAACCGCAAGCTCCTCCACCCCTTTCAATCCGGATTTCGCCCACAGCACTCGTGCCACACTGCACTCACGCGCCTCGTTGACGCATGGCTCCAGGGTATGAACAAATCCCAGATAACAGGTGTCGTTTACTTAGACTTTAAAAAGGCCTTGACCTAATCGATCACACCACTCTAATGACAAAGATTCAGAAATACTTGAATAGTACAGAAGTAGTTGCGTTTTTTAGATCATACCTAACTGATCGTAAACAAAAAATTCTAGTGAATGGATCTTACTCTTCTCTAAAAGATATAAAGTATGGAGCTCCCCAAGGATCCGTGCTTGGTCCCTTATTATTTTGTCTATTCATCAATGGCCTGCCACTTCATTTAACTTGCAAGAACGTACAATGTGATCATTTTGCTGATGACACTTCCATTCATATGGCCAACAAAGATATACAAGTAATTTCTTCCAACTTGCAGCATAGTCTTGACGAAGTGTCTGAATGGTGTCACAAGAATTCTATGATTGTTCATCCAATTAAAACCAAATCTATGATAGTCGCCACTCGTCAAAAACACCAGTTAGCACCCTTGTTACTTAACCTTTTATTAAAGGGCAGTCAAATAGAACACGTTAATGAACACCGCCTACTAGGGATTACAATTGACCGTCAGCTTAAGTGGAAGGCTCATACGGACACTTTATACAGAACGGTAGCCAAAAATCTTTTCATGTTGTCCAAAATGAAATATTACACCGACTCGGACACGCGCAAACTATTCTATAATGCTCACATACGTTCTCATATTGATTACGCGTCAACGGTGTGGGATGGATGCAGTGAAGTCTACTTGAAGAGACTCAACTCGTTACACAGAAGGGCAGCAAAGTTAATCCTTCCTGACCCACGACTCAAAACAGAAGACAAACTCGCCAAAATAGGATTTCTGCCGCTGCAAGACCACTTCAAATACAATAAGGCTATTTTTATGTTCAAAGTGTGGAAACAGAAAATACCAGAATATATCACAACTCTTTTCTCTAAGTCGGAATCTAGGCTTGGTAATATTAGGCAACTTTTCTTAGTCCCCAAAACAAAAATTGATATATACAAATCTAGTTTGTCATTCTAGGGAACGCAGACTTGGAACACGCTTCCTGATTATGTAAAATCCGCTTCCTCTCTAGCCCGTTTCAAAATCAGTCTCTTCAAGTACTTCTCGAAGCAGTCGTAATCATTACGTTGTGAAATATATACTGCCCTGTACATCTGATTATGTATGCTCCCAATTACAAACTCTGTGTGTGCGTGTGTGATGGTGTGTGTGTGTGTGTGTGTGTGTGTGTGTGTGTGTGTGTGTGTGTGTGTGTGTGTGTGTGTGTGTGCGTGTGTGATGGTGTGTGTGTGTGTGTGTGTGTGTGTGTGTGTGTGTGTGTGTGTGTGTGTGTGTGCGTGCGTGTGTCAGTTTAGGAGTGTGAGATCGTCATGGGACTTTCTTTCCCTAAACTAGCAATGTTTTTGTTTAATTTACATTTAACTATATACTTTGTTTTTTTTTTGTATTTTGTCTCGTAGTTTTGTAACAACGGCAGGTTTGAAAAATGGCTATGTCTATGACGATGTCAATGCCTCAACCGTTGATAAATAAAGCTTCATTGAATCATTGAATCTCTCTCTCTCTCTCTCTCTCTCTCTCTCTCTCTCTCTCTCTCTCTCTCTCTCTCTCTCTCTCTCTCTCTCTCTCTGAATACAAAACACAGCGTAATCGTGTTAAATATATGGTTTTAAATGCAAAGAGATCTCTTTTCGATAAAGTAGTTAAACAAAGCAAAGACTCATCTACTGTATGGCGTGCCATTAATTTAGTGACTAGCGGTACAAATAAAAATAGTGCGCCTTTATCACCCCACCTCACTGCAGATAGGTTTAACGACCACTTTACCTCTATAGCGGAATCGTTAATCCCAACAGAAAATAACTCATGTGAGTATGTTTGTCCAAACACGCTAGTACACCACTGTAACCGGGAAAATACGGACAAAGAACCATTCACGATACCGCCTATAGCAGTCCACGAAGTGGGTAAACTAATTTCCTCGATGGAAAATAAAAAGTCATCCGGGCCTGATGAGATCAGCTCAAAAATACTCAAGATATCTCTTCCATATATTGTCGAAAGTATTACATATATTTACAATCTCTGTATTAACCAAAACTGTTTTCCGGACGCATTTAAAGACGCAAAAGTGATACCCCTACCAAAATCAAGAGATCTGAGTGAAATCAACAATTTTCGCCCCAAATTACTATTACCTGCTTTGTCGAAGCCTTTAGAGCGGCACATCCATATGCATCTATCTGAATACTTAGAAAACCGAAATCTCATCCATTCACTGCAGTCAGGCTTCAGACCAAACCATTCCTGTCACACTGCCTTGATAAGGATGGCAGATACCTGGTTATCATCTATTAATGATTCCAAACTTACAGGTGTAGTGTTCTTAGACTTCTGTAAAGCCTTTGACATGGTGAACCACGACATACTTATAAAGAAAATATCCTTATATACTAAAAGCGCAGCCGTGTTTTTCAAATCCTACCTAGAAAACAGAAGACAAAAAGTTCTCCTTAATGGTACGTACTCTAGTCACTGCAAAGTCAAGCATGGCGTGCCCCAGGGCTCTATTTCAGGCCCTCTTTTATTCTGTTTGTTTATTGACCACCTTCCACTCACAATTAGTGATGATAGTGTTGCATGCGATATGTTCGCTGATGATGTTGCGATACACACTCCCGATAAGGACTTGTCAGTAATTGACACGAGCCTACAAAACACATTACAGGACATTAACAGCTGGTGCAGTAACAATTCCATGATCTTAAACCCTGCAAAGACTGAATGTATGGTTGTAAGTACCCGCCAAAAGCACCAGCTCGGCGCTCTCTCACTCAGCTTGTCCCTTCAAGGCAAATCTATCAGCCAGGTAACGGAACATCGTCTTCTCGGCGTTACTGTAGATAACCAGTTTAAATGGCAATGCCATCTTAGTAATAAATGTAAGACAATATCAAAGAAACTGTTTATTTTATCCAAGTTAAAACATATAGCTAATGTAGAAACACAAAAACTGTTCTTCAACGCCCACATCTACGGTGTGGGATGGTGCAAGCGAGGCCCAGTTAAAGAGGCTGAACTCTCTTCATCGTAGAGCCGCGAAGCTTATCCTTTCAGATCCTAACTCAACAGCGGATAATAAACTGAAAACATTAGAAATTCTCCCCTTGAAAAACCATTTATTATACAATAAGGGACTAACGATGTTCAAAGTATTGAATAAGGTGACACACTCCCCGAGTATATTAAAAAAAAAATGTTTTCCCTCCCGGCATCAACATACTCCAGATCAAGGCAGTCCATTACTGTGCCACGACCTAGAATCGATCTCTACAAGACAAGTTTAGCGTTCTCGGGTACTAGCATGTGGAACACATTGCCCAAAAATGTTACAACATCAACAACGCTTTCGTCTTTTAAAACCGGTCTCTTCAAGTACCTCACCTCATCATCGTAAGATTTTCATAGCAACCTGCACTTGCAGTGTACGATTTTCCCCTTTCTAACTCTTCAATTCAGTTATATCTTCAGTTAATACAAGATGCTAATGCTGCACGTATTGTGTGTGTGTGTGTGCGTGTGTGTGTATGCATGCGCGCGCGCGCGCGTGTGTGTGTGTGTGTGTGTGTGTGTGTGTGTGTTTGTGTGTGTGCTTGTGTCTATGAATGTATGTATGGATATGTACACCTTTACAATTGTGTGTATGTGTGAGATTTTCTATGTTCCACTTCTTCAATGATTTCTTTTTTTTAAAACTTTATATTTCAATTTTTTGTTCGTTTTATATTTTGTTTTCCCCAATTTAAAGATAGTATTTTGTGATTTGTGCATTATATGTAAAGTAGATTAGCAACGGCAAGTTCGAAAAATGGTTTCATCAAAACGTTCACCGTTGTAAAATAAAGAATTGTCATTCTCTCTCTCCCTCTCTTTCTCTCTCTCTCTCTCTCTCTCTCTCTCTCTCTCTCTCTCTCTCTCTCTCTCTCTCTCTCTCTCTCTCTCTCTCTCTCTCTCTCTCTCTCTCTCTCTCTCTCAAAACGTGTCAAACGCGCCAAACGTGTCAAACATCCTATTATGCCAGAATGGCTCTCGGATGAATTTAAACAAGCGATGGAAGTTAGAGACATGTTAAAAAAGCTAAGAAATTTAATGAGTACAAAAAGCAGAGAAACCAAGTCAAATCCTTAGTTCGAAAAGCCCAAAGACAAAATGCTGAACGTGTCATTGCCGGCGGAAAGGACATCCGCTCAGTCTGGCAAGTGATAAAAAATTTCACCAAAGGTCACAGTAAACGGTCGCCTAATATTCCACCCGATCTCACTGCGGATGCGTTTAACGCTTATTTCCTAACTGTTGCTAAAACTCTGGCGCAGACCAATAACAATGACCCTGACAACTACACATGCTCGGATCAACTGCGTTACTATAATCAGCAGAGAGCGGGTCACACATTTTTTGTGTGCCTCTTATGAGTGTTCTGGATGTTGGTAAATCTATTTCTAGTTTAAAAAACAAATCATCTTGCGGTCCAGACGGAATCAGTACTCAGTTTTTAAAATTATCTCTGCCATTCATCATTGAGTCACTGACATTCATCTACAATCTAGCCATTAAGCATAATTTATTTCCTAATGAATTAAAAAAAAAAGCTAAGGTAATTCCTCTTCCCAAAAGCAAAGACTTAACCAATTTAAATGAGTACAGACCTATATCCATTTTATCAGCAATTTCGAAACCACTTGAAAGACATATACATACTCATCTCCTAAATTTCCTTGAACAAAATCATCTGATTAGTGTTGCACAATCCGGGTTTCGACCTTTACATTCCTGCCAGACTACTCTAAATCTCATGATTGATAAATGGCTCTCTGCCATTAATGACAATAAAGTATCAGGCGCAATCTTTCTTGACCGTAAAAAGGCATTCGATCTTGTCAATCATTCCATCCTCCTGAAAAAAAATACCACTTTATCACATTAACTCGAATACTGTTGCCCTCTTGTCTTCATATCTCAAAAACAGAACACAGAGTACTCCTAAATGGCAAATTTTCATCAAACGGTGTAGTGACTTGTAGTGTTCCACAGGGATCCATTCTAGAGCCTTTATTGTTTCTATTATTTATTAATGATCTGCCGCTGTGCATATCTCAGGCAGAGGCTAACTGTGATTTGTTCGCTGACGACACAACCGTACACACATCTAACAAGGAGCTAGCGAACATCAATGAGGTACTCCAGCAGAGCCTGGACGAAGTAGCTGACTAGTGCATTACTAATCACATGATAATTAGCATTCCAAAGACAAAGAGCATGTTGGTTACAACACACCAGAAACACCAGCGCGGACTACCAACTTTAACACTTGCCTCAGATGGCCAACCTATAGAACAAGTAACTAAGTATCGCTTGCTGGGCGCAACAGTAGACAACCAGTAAACTGGAAACCTCATGTTGATAACGTATGCAAAACTCTGTCCAAAAACCTGTTCCTTTTGTCTAAGCTCTGCCGTATAGTTAATCCTAACATTTGCAAACTTTTCTTCCACGCGCACATCAAAACGCACTGTAATTACAGTTCTACTGTCTGGGACGGTTGCAGCGAAGTTCATATGAAAAAAGTAAATTCTCTGTATCGTCGAGGTGTTAAACTCATACTTTCTGGACCCGCCCCCACAGACAAAAAAAATCAAATCTCTTAAATTGCTGGCATTAAACAAACAATTTGAATTTAATCGGTATGTATTAATGTACAATATTCTACACGAGAGAGCCCCACTCCGTTTGCGAACTTTGTTTTCAGATAGTTATAGACAAAACACGAGAAACAGGTCGCTCCACCTACCAAGAACACGATTAGATACATATAAAACTAGCCTGGCCTTTTCAGGTGCAAAAACATGGAATAATTTACCCCAGCATCTTAAGTCTATTTCTAAATTTAGTATATTTAAGGATCGCCTTTATCGCTTTTTACTTCTAAACTAATAACACAATTTAACTTTAATCTATTGATGTTGTACTCTCAGAGACATGTTCTAATTATAAGATGACCTTCAGCTTATGTCGATGCTATTATGTTGTTTCTATTTTTTTTCGTCTTTTATGTTTTTCGTACATTTAAATGTCCTTGATATTATGTTGTTGCTTTTTTGTGTGTTTTTTTCTTTAATATTTTATTGTGTTGCTCGATGTATATTTATGTGTGTAGTGTAGCAGGACAGTTTGTAAGAGAGGCATTCGCATGCCTAAAACTTTATCCTGAATAAAAACGTTTCATCATCATATCTCTCTCTCTCTCTCTCTTTCTCTCTCTCTCTCTCTCTCTCTCTCTCTCTCTCTCTCTCTCTCTCTCTCTCTCTCTCTCTCTCTCTCTCTTCCCATGAGAGCTGTCCTCGCTGTCAAGGGTCTCTACCTTTTGTCTTTGACCTGATTCTGATGTTGAATTATATCCTATTGAAAAAGTCTCGCGGGCAGATCTGCCAATGCGTCAGCGAGTTCTATAAGGGGCACAGGTCAAACCTTTGACAGCGAGGACAGCTCTCATATACAATACAATACAATACAATACAATACAATACAATACAATACAATACAATACAATACAACTTTATTGTCTGTTCGAGTCCAGGCACGACAGAAATTTGCCTTTCGGCTCGTCATGAAACAACAATATAAGACATTAACAAACGCTGCAAAAGCATATCATGAAAAATTATCATTGCAGCAATCTATCACAAGCAATCTGTCACAAGATGGGAGGTAATGTTAAGTAGATCATACTTATCGCGGCGTTATAAATGAGAGTTCAAAATCGAGACAGCAGTTGGAATAAAAGACTTCTTAAAAACATTCCTTTTAGCAAGTGGCATGTTGAAACGTCTGCCTGATGGTAGCATTTGAAACTGATCAGAGAGTGGGTGACTAGGATCATTGACAATGCTAGCAGCTATCCTTCGGACAGCTCTATGGTACAGATCATCTACTGGGTACTGTCCGAGGCCAATGATCTTCTCAGCTGTTCTGACGATACGTGACAGTCTGCCCCTGTTTTTCATACTGAGATTGCCATACCAAGCAGTGATGTTAAACGTCAGTATGCTTTCGATCAGGCTTCTATAAACGGATTCTAAAACCCTGGAACTGACATCAAAACTTCTCAGTTTCCTAAGAAGGTACAGACGCTGGTTTGCTTTTTTCACAATCAGATCAGTGTTTCCAGTGAAGGACAGCCCACTATCCACGACTGTGCCAAGGTACTTAAATTCAGTGACCACCTCTACAGGTTGATTATTAATTGAGACAGGTACAAAAATATCATCAACTTTCCTGTCATCAATGACGAGTTCCTTGGTTTTCTGTACATTCATTTCCAGAAAACTATCTTTGCACCATGACTCTAATACTGCTATCTGTGCAAAGTACCCGGCCAGACTGTCTTCTTTTTGGAGTAGGCGTACAAGGGCCATGTCGTCTGAGAACTTTAAGAGACGAGAAGTGGCAGTGTGACAACGCATATGGTCTGTGTATATAGAAAACAATGTCGGAGAGAGGACACAACCTTGAGGACAGCCTGAATTTAGCACCACTTGGTCAGACAGACTGCCGTGTACATTTACACGTTGTGGCCTGTCCTTCAAAAAGTCTCGCACCCACAGAATAATGTTTGTGTTCACATTAAAGTCCATCATAAGCTGCAAAAGCATCAGTGGTTCAACAGTATTAAAAGCATTAGAAAAGTCAATAAAAAGAATTCTCACATGTGCTTTTGATTTCTCAAGATGTTGAAATACAAGATTGTACAGAGTAAGGCATGCATCCTCCACACCCCTATGGTTTTTGTAAGCAAATTGGAATGGATCCAGTAGTTCGGCAACATCATTTAACAGATGCCTCCTCACCACTTTTTCCATACATTTTGACAGAATAGAAGTCAATGCAACTGGACGGAAATCGTTGAATTCATGAGCGTTGGTTTTTTTAGGAATCGGGACAATGATTGATGATTTCCAAGCCGTAGGGACAGTATGATGATCAAGCAGGAACTGAAAGATAGTAGTGAAGATCTTCCCCAATTGACCTGCACAGGTTTTCAATACTCTTCCACCTAACCCATCTGGTCCCGGTGCTTTGTGTGCATTCAGCTTAGAAAATATGCTTACTACCTCCTCTTCAGTAATTGACAAAGGTTCCGGCACAATGGACTGGCATATAGAAGGGACTTTGTGGGATGTGGTTCATCCCATCTTGTTTTAGCTTGAAGAGGGTTCCAGAGACCTTGTAGACCCCCTTAACCCCCCCCCCCCAACCCCCGACCCACCCTGGAGGGTATCTTTGTCTACATTGATAACGCAGGAATTTATTGTTTAGCCATACTGCTATTTTGTGTTCATGATCGTTTCACTGTGTTCCAGAGATATGTTGGCGCCTTACCGTGCTGATCTTGACATCGCCCGACAAGCAGTTGAAGATTTTAAAGACTTAACAGGGAAGCTTACTGGTATGTAATATAGCATGGATGTGGATGAACGCAGGGGCGGATCCGGGGCGGGGGGGGGGGGGACCAAATTCGCCGCCTCCCCCCTCCCCCCCCCCAGCCCTGTATGTCAGATTTACAGACCTTGACACGCACACACGCGCGCCACGCATGCACGCACGCACATACACAGCACAATACAACACGATGGACGTGATTCAAACACTTTACTCTTATGAAATAAGTCATTAAACTATTCTGAAGCTAAGTACAGACACACACACACACACACACACACACACACACACACACACACACACACAAACACACACACAGACACACACACACACACACACACAGTCGGTCATTTTGACCCACCGGCATTCGAGTCCGTAATTTTCGTTCTATTTATGGGCGCGTCATCAGTCGTAGGCATACTCGCAGATGACTGCCGCAGTCTGAGGATGGTACATGAGTATAGCATATCAAGAGGTATGGCTTTTCAGGAGCTCCTTTGGGTGCAGGGGCGCATGAAACTCTATGGTTCTACTGAGGAACCTTACGTCAGCAGGGACTGAATTCTCACCCACAACTGGGATGGACCAACACTAAAGGCCGACTTACATCATATGGCTGAGTCGGAGTGAGGATGCGATGCTGATGATATCGCACAGTGAGAGATACTACTGTGACATTTCATGAGTCCCGCCATGACTACGGGGGCACTTGACACTCTGTTTCTGGCTGCCGAAATACTCTGACGAGGTGCAAGTATTTAGTGCGAACTGAGGTTATTTGACTAGAGTCGGACGACACATTAGTACGCAAGAGACGACAAGAAAGGTTAAGGAGACTGCGTGCCGTGATGAAAATAAATCTCACCAACCAACCAACCGCCACTAAAAAAACACAAACAACAACAGCAACAAAACTAACCAACCAACCACCAGTAAAAAAAGAGAAACTCCCTGACCAGCCATCCACCACTAAAAAATAAAAATAAAAAAAAAAATTGCCAGGGTTGACGGTAGGATGGGGGGGGGGGGGGGGCCCCCCCCCCCCCCCTCCCCCCCCCCCCCGGAACCGCCACTGGAACGATGGATGGATAGATGGATGGCGGATAATGATGGATGGATAGCTGTTTGACCATGTTCTCCTGCGTGTTCATGGTGCCCGTTCAGTTCATTATTAATCTAAGAACAGTCAATATAAATAATTTTAGCAAGATCTGCTAACAGTAATATATTCTTCGTCCGTTCGAGAATAAAAAAAAAATGTTTTGGCGTCTCATTTTGTGTCTCTATGCTTTTAAGCGCTTTTAGATTAATCGCTGTATAAATGTTATTATTATTATATTATTGCTGTTGTTGTTGCTGTTGTTATTTATGTTTCATGGATGGCGCCGACATCCCATTCTTCACAAAGCACACATTATTATATGTACCCACTCCATAACATTTTCCCCTTTTTGACACACGTATTGACATATTGTATAACAAGCAAATTAATATGCATGAATTTGCTTGATATACTTTCCTTCTCAGAACGATCCCTTGCGCGTCAAGAAGATTCGACCTTTCACCGAGTATGAAACTTGCATTTTCAAAACGGAAACGCGAAATATTTTCATACTGCAACATTATAAAGCTTCTTACGTGTAGTAGTAATGAAATACTTCTTAGTGTATACGACCGCTCGAATTTTATATCCTACACACACACGAACGGAGAACAGACGCCAGCAAACGTGTGTGTTGCTGCACTGACTAGTGAAATTGACGAGATATCAGCTGGCGATGTCGACAACCTGAGAAAAGAACTAAATAAACAAACCTGCTGTCATTTTCCGGATTATGCGTGATCTAGTTACAAGTAGAATTCAAACACGCACCGTTATACAAAGCACTGATGTCTTCATAGTCAGAGGAAATCTACGCGCTGAGTCGAAAGTGATATGCAGTCGTCTGCCATTCATGTGTTTTGTCTGAACATCGCGATAAGCCGCTAATTGAATGACGCGTTGCACTAGGTACATACATTATATTGAGCAACATTTTGCTTGATATAGTGCCGATAACGGACAGATGTGATTACTTGACCCAAATAAAAATGTCCTCATCTGACGACTCGGACATTTTGATTTTGATTCGGGTCTCGTAATCACATTTGCCTATTATCGGCACTATATCAAGCAAATTGTTGCTCAATATTATATTATGTACCCACTCCATAAAGTTTACTTGACCCGAATCAAAAATGTCCTCGTCGTACCGACTCGGATATTTTGATTCGGGTCTAGTAATCACATCTGTATGTTATCTGCATGTCTGAGTGTTATATAACTCCGATCATAAGTCTATTACTATTCATATATTGTATTATAGTAATAGACTATGGTATCATCCATAAGGCAACTTTATAGCTGTAACATGGTTTCCTGTTTTCAGATGAATTACACCGCATTATTGCCTTGGAAAGTTTCTTTGTTTTTGATGAGATTCCTGTTTGCGAGACTGGTAAAGAAGGCATCCAGACTGTAATGGAAACCGTAACTGTCTGCCACGGGCCGGATGGGGTCCACCAGCCTATCGTGGTACAGTACGTCCCGGTATTTCTACAGAGTTTTCTTCTCCTTCCAACACAATCTAATCACCGAGCGACATCTTTGTGGGTGTTCGGACTCCTCGTTTCGCTCATAGGTTTGTTGCTCAATTGTTCCCTAGCAGAGTTTATAACATGCATATATAACTAAACCGAAATGTTACTTGTGGCGAACTGTAATGTATAGTGCACTGTGGAGCCATGAACATAACAGTACCAGATTAAACGAATAGGCCTACGTTGTCACTGTCACATTGCATTTTTCTCGGTTTCTGCTTTGTCACTGACATGGCAAAGCATTAGACCACTATCACGTTTCTTTAACGATTTGTGACTTTAGTACAGTAAGCATACGACCATTAATTAATTAATTAATCAAAATACAATGCCTTGTAGGCAGTACATGTTCACGGGTCTTCAGGAGATCTTTCTCTTACAGTGAAATGATGAATTGTGTTTAGAGGGACGTAAGGCTAAGTATTTAGTCAATTATCAATTGATAATTCAATATAAATAATTTAGGGTGTGATATCGTATATTTTTGTTGTTGTTGTTTGTTTGTTGTTGTTTTCCAGTGGTCATCACCTGTTGTTGTTGCATCTGGACGTGTTTCGTAAGGAAGCGAAGAAAAGGTACGAATGTCTCATTTTGAAAAAAAAAAGAAACAAACAACTTTATGGCATAATGATATGAACAAAAACGATAAAAATGAAGAAAATTAATCCTTTGACAGGTACTGACCACACAGAGGATAAGAAGAGATAGTAATAATGAGATTTGAACCCCACCCTAATTAATTATATTAAGTTCACCCCCAATTAATCAGCCGCTAAATTGACAATCGTCCTTCATCACCCTTACAAAGTCCCTGCCTTTTTCAGTATACTCAGAATATTTTCAAATCAACCGTAGTCAGCAAACTGGCGTGCCACATTATGTACCTACCAGGCTACGCACGCCGTCCACACAAAAAAAAACCCTTGCCAGCTACATATCAACAGGGCCGATTTCTGAGGAACACTATTTTTTCAGTCATACAGGATTTCCCTGGAATCCGCCAGCTAACACTGAGCGGCTGACTGAGTTTGTCAGCTTAAAAAAATACAGAACTCTCAAAAAAAAACACCCGCCCACACACACAGCACACGTCATACGCTGCATACGCAACATGTGCGGCATACGCAAAACACGCGGCATGTGCTGCATATGCAAAACACGCGGCATGTGTGGCACACGCGGCATGGGCAACACACGCTGCATGTGCTGCACACGTGACATGTGCGGCATAAGCGGCGCACGCGACATGTGCGCCATACGCGACATGTGCGGCATACGTGTGTGTGCGGCACACTCGACATACATCATGGGCAAAAAGGATGTCGTCAAATATCTGCGGTCAAGGCTGAGGTTTGGTCAACTGTCTGAAATGCCCTGAAATACAAAACTAACACTTGTCACAGCACAAATGAATTATTCACAGCAAAACATTTTCGTCACTTTGCAGCTAAAACATTTCACTGTAATAAACTTACTTTTTTTGTTGTTGGTTCGTCACAGTACAGGTGAGTTGGTCACAGTACAAGTGAGTTCATCATCATACAAGTGAATCGGTCACAGCACAAGTAAAACGGTCACAGCAGAAAAGTTTTGTCACAGCACAAGTGAAACGGTCACAGCAAAACTTTTTCGTTACAGTAAAACATTTTGGTCACATGTAAACAAACTTGGTCACAGTTGTTTACATGTGACAGTTTTGAAGCCAGGAGGAGTTGCTCCCCATGTTAGCATGAAGCCAGGAGAAGTTGCTCCCCTTGCTAACGTTAAGCCAGGAAGAGTTTGCTCCCATTGTTAGCATGATGCAGCTGGTAGGCTAAGTCATCAAATGCGTATTACTGGACACAGAGAGAAGTCTAGAATTATTAATTAATTTTAAATTTATTACATTATAAAATGAATCAAGACGAATTACTACTTCTAAGTGACATCTGCACTGTAGAGAAAAAGGAACTTGAATCACGAAAACAAAGGCTTCTCTCTGTAGTTGTTTCTGGAAAATCAAAGGCATATCTTGGAAAACAATATACCACAGAAGAAATAGATTTACTCACCACGGAAGACATGATAAAACTGCACGTCAAATATGAAAATTACATTGGTTCACTAATGACCCATGACTTAAGTCGATCTCTCATATGCCTATACACAAAAGTAGTCAGCCATTTCCTACCCGTCGATACTGATAGCCTATCACATGATCTCAAAAGCAACCCTATTGTTTCAAGTTTAATCGGTAAATTAACATGCCTTATGTTTTACAAGTTTGGAAATTACCTCGCCCCTGCTGTCACATTGCTCATTACTGGAAGTCACGTTGATTTTTATAAAATAAATTTTAAAGCAGAAGAAAATGGAGGACCATCAGATGACACCACAACCGATCTTGACAAAGGTTCAAACAGTGACTAAGGTTAAAAGCCCGGGGAGGGTTGAGGCATGGAAAAAATTAGTCGAATGGAATAGACAGAATAAAAAGAAAAGACTCATGTAACTGATCCACTGCCACCGTCATTAGTATCAACAGCATCACCACCGCCAACAGCGTCACCACAACCACCACTGCTACCACAACAAAGTGAGAGACTAACAGCTGAGCCTGTCACCCCTCAGTCTAAACCTGAAATAACAAAATACTTAATCGGTGGATTTGTTGTTGGACTTGGTTATATGGGTTACAAGCAATCCAGACCAAAATGGTGACTGCCAAGTGGGTAAAATGCAAAGGAGTATCCAACGGAGAAAGAAACACGCTTAGAAAAGATCGGTACAACACAATTTATTAATATTTCGGGTAAATACCCTTTGTCAAAATAGACAAACAAACAGAGAGATTAGCCGCTACTTATCTTCATTCGCAGAAGGAATGTGGCAACAGAAGGAATGTGGGTTACAAGCTATGGAAAAAAATACAAGCCACAAACTCGAACAGTGTCCAACAAACCAGAAACTCAAAAAGCAAAACAAGAAGTCTCCACATTATCAGCAGCACCCAAAGCTTTTGATCCATTTTTAATGCAGTGCATAAATTTATTATTTAATTTTGTTGCATAAGAAAAAATGAGCGATGCAAAGAACATAATGAACCTTGTCTATCACTCTGCTGTTCTAAGTGGACTAGCGGTCACCTACACTATGCTAGGGTGCAGTCTTCTCAAAATGCGTTCTGCAGACCTGGCCAAACTAGATTTTGAAGACAGTGCTAAGCTAGTTGTGGTTGTCATGGCATCGATCGCAACAAAGACTTTCTTGTCAAATAAGGAATTATTCCAGAAAATGTATAAATGTAAATACAAATATGGCAAAATTGGCTGTTATCATTGGTGGTGCTGTTGTTAATGCACTTTCTTTCAGTGGATCAAATTACCTCTTTTCAAAAGTTAGTAAGGAAGAAAGTGCGGACGAAATGAGATGTCACAATGAAGCAGCAGAAAAACTGGCCCAAGCAGAACAAAATTATGAGAGAAAAAAAATAGAAAGACTTGATTTTATCAATGAAAAACTTAGACTGGAAGGTCACGCACAGCATACATTTTCAAATGTTGATGATGCTATCAAAGAATACTACCTTGTTACTGGCAAAGACGTGAGCATACAGCAACCGAAGCTTAGCGACTACTACCAACCCAGCCCGCAACAAAGAAATGGAGAAATAATGTTTGTTTTAGTAGGCATGACATTTGTTTATTTCACAGGAGTTTTTCTTGCTAGAAGAAATGACAAGCACCAAAACTAAACTATCAAAAATATATTACTCCCCAATTAGCTACTGGCAAGGAAAAACTGCAATAGAAAAATTGTCTGCTGCTGTAAATGATGTCACTCTTGAGCAAGTAAAACACTGGCTACAGAGGCAAGCTATTTGGCAGATATATTTGCCTGCTCCAAGAAAAATAATAAGACCGCACTTTGAAAACACCACCTCTAATGACACACAGCAAATGGATCTCCTGTTTTTACCACACGATATGATCAGAAAAAAGTGATACAAGTATCCACTGACTGTTGTTGACATTGCTTCAAAATTCAAGGATGCTAAACCTCTAACTGACAAAAATGCTAGTAGAGTAGTCGCAGCATTATCATTGATTTATAGTCGGGGTCCTTTAAAATAACCTAGGACTGTACAAGTCTACAATGGACGTGAATTTAAAGGTGCAGTTAATCAATTATTTGCTAAGCATGGCGTGCCTGTGTGGTGAGGAATTCCAGGCGTACACAGGTCACAGGCAATTGTTGAGAACTTTAACAAACAATTATCAGAGGGACTTTTCAGTTATCAGTATTCTAAGGAACTCATGCATGACACACGTAACACTGAGTGGGTTAAGAGATTACCATCTGTGGTAAAAGCAATGAATAATGAGGGTCGCCTCAAACCTGCAGATGCTATTAAATTAAAACAATGCCGCTGGTGCCAGGGCTAAAAACAACACAAACACCCAACACAAGTTTGTTTATGAAACAGGTAACATATCTGTATCAATCCGGTGAAGCAGAAAATGGCGTAAGACGTAGAGCAACTGATCCAATATGGTCTACGTCTATTCACACTATAAAAAAAAATAGTCCCCAGTAACACATCGATTTATTATCTAGATGAGCCTGCTCCTCAGAGGGCATTTGTGTGAGAATTGATTGATTGATTGATTGATTGTACATTGCTTAACGTCCCGACAGCAACAAGGCTTTCTCAGGACGTGCCTGCACTGCTTGTGAAAAAAAACAACCAACTAAACAGAACATTGAATGTATGTCGCCAGCCGGTCAAACACATTAAATAAACCTAACACATAGGGCCTAAATAAAGCTAAGACCATTTAGCAACACACATCCAATATCAAGAGCTACAGGCAGTGCAGACAGTAGGGAGAGTTTAAAAAAGGCAAATACAGGTGAATGGACCTCGGGTAGACAGAAACACATGCCCCAGAATAGAGAGAAAACCCCACCCTGTGGGGCTGCATTTTGAATTACAGATTATTCCACTGGACACTGTTACGCATTTTTAACCAATTGAGCCATTTCATCAACTAATTCATCAATCAGTTCATTAACTAATTCATCAGATAACTTAAGCTTATAGTGTCCAGGTGCATACGCCTTTTTCTTACTGTGAAATACTCGTTTTGTGTCTCCAACTGCAAGTGACTTTTTATGTGTTTGGATCATTTCAAGATTATGTTTATTCAACCTCAGTGTCTTGTTTGGATAATCAGGCATTAGTTCTCCATCTAAAACTTGCTTGTAGTGTTCATGACAAATATCTTTATTTTTTATTGCTGTTTTTTTTAAAAAAATACTTTTGCTTTAGACTGACTGCCTTTCTGGTGCAGAATGGAATACATTTTTTTACCTCAGTCCAATGTACTCAACTATTGGCACTCCATTCAGTTCGTCTTTAAACTTCCCAGGCACTTTTTTGTTTTGTGTGATGTATAGTGGGTGATTCTTAGGATAATCAGACGTGTCATATATAAGCAACTCTGTTTTCATGTCTTTATAAAAGTCTTCAGTAGGCACGTCTATGATCATAGAGTCGATGTCAGTGTATAACAGTTGACAGTCAGGATACTTCAGTTTAAAGTAATAATAGTAGAATTCAAGCATCATTAATTCTGACAGTTCAAGTATTGCGATACCAATGAATACTGGCTTGTTGAGATCAACAAACTTCTTTTTTGAGTGTCACTGCATATAACGATGGATGGAACTCTTTATACCCTGTGTATTGTGGCTTACCTGTAAGTTTAATTGCGCCTGATTCAGTTGTGACCAATCTCACATCTTCATGGTGATGAGGATTTTCCATCATCTTGCCGAAACAGGCATTGTTCATAACTCAAAGAAGTCTTTGTCAAATGCAGTGTTACCGTCTCTTGCACAAAGGGTTGTGTTTTTCATTATGTAATCTTTCATGAAAGCACACGGTTCAAATTCAATGCCTCTCTGAACTTTCTTTAGTATTAACCCATGCCTGATGTAAAACTGCAGTAAGCGATAATGGCAAACGTAATTGAATTTATCATTTAAATTTGGCAAAAGTTTTGTGTCTTCTTTTTTTCCTGTCAAAGACATTTTCTCAACTGGTAATGGATAATCATTATGGTAATCATGTAGGTGGTGTGGGTACACTAGATCGACTTCAAAAATCCAACCTATCTCCTGATTTTGATCATGAGTCATAATATGGTTTGTTAAGTCTGTTACATCCCACTGTGACAAATCATGCAGATGAAAGTTTTTCCAAGGACAATAACTCGATCATTGCCCAGCCTTACAAATTAATTGCGTCAAGGTACCTTGAGGGGTCAAAGTAATCAAGATATTTGTTGTTAGCTTTGGCATAATTATGCCACTGCTCAAACCACGTTCCATAAACATCATGCGGTCAGACAGTAGGTCTATATGTATCTTACTGGATTTTAAAAATGCATCCCATGTCATGCCAGGACTAGTTATATAGCTGGCTGGGTCAAGACCGTAGTGTAACAAACACTTTTCATGATAACTTTCAAATATACTAATGGTCAAAACTTAAGGGCCACTTTTTATCACAGATGCACAGACAACACCACATAATAATGTAACAATACTTGGAGTCAGTACTTTGCTAATTTATTCAGTAACAATTTCATTTAAGTTTTGAGTAAATCAAGCAAATGTAACAACAGCAGTATGTTAGAATGTTCACCCACCCCTCATTTGAAAAGTCACACAAGACTGGTCCAGTCAGTAGTGAGTGTACCCACCGTTTGCAGCCAAGCATTTAATGCAGCATTGACGCATGGAGTTCACCAGGGTACAGTGAGCATGTTGTGGGATCGCTTCCCACTCTGGATGAGGGGCTGCACAATCTCGTCCAGATAGCGCAGTCCAGTCAGGGTGCCTCGGATGACGTAGAGGGGGTCCTTCCTTTCCTGCTAAAGCCTGCGCAGACCATGACTGAGCCTCCTCCATGGCGATCCACCTCTTGAACGCATCCATCCATGAATCGCTCGCCCTAGCGTCTCCAGACCCTCACCCTGCCGCCTTTGAAGGACACAGTGAACCATGACTCATCAGTAAACAGAACCTGAGTCCACTGGAATCTGTTCCACCTCACATGTTGACGACACCAGGCAACCCAGGCTCTGCTATGAGCTGGAATGAGGGGTATTCTCACTGCTGCTCTGCATGAAGCCAGGCCAATTTTGCGCAGACGTCTGCAGACTGTGCTTCTGCTGACGTTAACGTTTGCAGCTTGCATCAGTTGACATCTCAGAGTGGTTGACGTGACAGTTTGGTCGCGCAGAGCCGCCACAGAGAGGTATCTGTCCTCCCTTCTGCTGGTGCAGTGCGGGCGTCCTGAGCAGGGTTGTCGTTCTGCCCTTCCAGTTTCTTGGAATTGTACCAGCAGCCTCTGGATCACTGAATGGGACACCCCAAGACATCTCCCAACTTCTCGTCTGGAAATTCCATCCTGCAGCCATGCTAGCACCTGGCCTTGATCTACTGGCGTTAGGCTTCATCATGGTGGCATGGTTAGAAAAGTGACAATTATGCCCCTACTGTACCAGTATTTGTAATGAAACAGAAGTGCTCAGTGTTCACGACTGACCCCTTTAGCACGTGCATCACAACTTTACCAAGTTTTTCCACCTGCCTGCCTTTGGTACACTTGCAAATATTGCACAGCATTTCACAAAAACTGACGATATTTTACGTGCATTTGACACGTTCGTGGAAATTGATGAATTGTTATCTATTGTTCCCTGTACAGTGGATTGTCTAAGGTCAACTTTTAACCTATTTAGATCGAAAAAACATTGTATTTTATTAGCGTACTTGCGACAATAAACAATGACACAAAAATGTGGGGTGGCCCTTAAGTTTTGACCATTAGTATATGTGTCTGCTAGCAAGCAAACGTCACCTTTTAAGTACTGGTGGTGGTAATCACCAATCGTTTCACAACCTAGTTTGCCCCATGCATCAAGAGCATGCTGGTATTCAAAGTCAGAAATTCCCTTACCATTTAGTGTAGAATAAAATGTCTCTTTTGGAGGCGGAGACGTTTCCTCACACACAACCCAGTCATCAATATACCCCTAGGGATAGATTCCTTTTTTGTGTTTAACTTTGGTTCAAATTATTTACTTGTTATTTGAAATCAAGTGCACCAGACTGGTGCTGCAGTGGATCCCTTCACACTGTGGCATCTACGGCAATGAAGAAGCTGACAGATTGATTGTACATTGCTTAACGTCCCGACAGCAACAAGGCTTTCTCAGGACGTGCCTGCACTGCTTGTGAAAAAAAAAAAAATGAACAGAACATTGAATGTATGTCGCCATCCGGTCAAATACGTTAAATAAACCTAACACATGGGGCCTAAATAAAGCTAAGACCATTTAGCAACACACATCCAATATCAAGAGCTACAGGCAGTGCAGACAGTAGGGAGAGTTTTAAAAAGGCAAATACAGGTGAATGGACAAAGGGTAGACAGAAACACATGCCCCAGAATAGAGAGAAAAACTCACCCTGTGGGGCTGACCAGGGTGACCCTGGGAACTAAAAAGTACCTAACCCCACCCAGGTCCCCCAGGGCAGACCCGGGTGGGGGAAGGAAGCTGACAGAATGGCAAAAGTGGGCGCAGAGAAAGAACAAGATGAAAATGGAGTCAGCTTCACAGAGATGAAGACCATCATTAAGTCTGTGTATAGACCACCACAACGGCCCCTAGACAGTTACCATCAGCTGTCCAGACAAGAGCAGGTGACCATCTTTCGTCTGAGGACCGGGCACAACCGACTCAATTTCCACCTGCACAGACGCTTCCACCTCGTGCCATCTCCCCTGTGCCCTTGTGGAAAAGCAGAGCAGACCGCAGAGCACATCCTCCAGGACTGTGGGAACCACCAGCCGCTGAGGGAGGAGATGTGGCCGAAGCCCGCCACTCTACAAGAGAAACTGTACGGGCCTGTGGAGGCGCTACAGAAGACCACAGATTTAATTTTGAGAGCCAAACTCCAAGTGTGATGGCGTTCGAGAAGATTGATTGATTGATTGTACATTGCTTAACGTCCCGACAGCAACAAGGCTTTCTCAGGACGTGCCTGCACTGCTTGTGAAAAAAAAAACTAAACAGAACATTGAATGTATGTCGCCAGCCGGTCAAATACATTAAATAAACCTAACACATGGGGCCTAAATAAAGCTAAGACCATTTAGCAACACACATCCAATATCAAGAGCTACAGGCAGTGCAGACAGTAGGGAGAGTTTTAAAAAGGCAAATACAGGTGAATGGACAAAGGGTAGACAGAAACACATGCCCCAGAATAGAGAGAAAAACCCACCCTGTGGGGCTGACCAGGGTGACCCTGGGAACTAAAAAATACCTAACCCCACCCAAGTCCCCCAGGGCAGACCCGGGTGGGGCGCGTTCGAGAAGAAGAAGAAGAAGATTTGAAATGATGTCAGTCCTTCTGCCAGACTAGCAAGTCCTGAGTTGCATGGAATCATAAAAGACTAATTTGTTGTCCAACCTAAAAGTAAAATACCTCTCAGATGTCTGGGTAATACAACTAATTTTTTCGTAAGACTCATCTACAGCCTGCATGATAATGTGTGAATCATACCCTTTGAGATTGTGGAAAAAGATAGGCAACTAATATTTTTTGGGTTCTATTTTTAGTTTTAAGCTACATGCATTATGTTCAGCACCCCTGTAACACCCAGTTATGTGGACATGGTCGCGAACTTTATCCCCACCCAGGTGGTGTTTACAAATCCAACATACCTCTGCTGTATCAAAATTCAGTTCATCCTCTTGTGTCATCAACATAGGCTTTTGGCATGTTGTGAGATAATTTTCTATGCTACTATGCAGTTGTCTCATTTCTGCTAAAAAAAAACACCTGCTGCATTTTCACCTCTGTAGATAACAGGTTTTGTATGCCCACCATCTGACCTAACAACAATATATCCAAAGGAGCACACCACTTGGTCACTTAATTTTACAGTCTTTGGTTATGTTTCTGGAACCGGTCCCTCATATGGTACAACCAGTGATTCAAAATCGGCATACACTACAATCTGCAGCTTTGCTGATTTTTATGGTTCTTGAAATATACCTGACTACCAGGATCTGGATACCTAAGTATGTTTGAATGTCATCATCCGACCTACAATGCTGGACATGTTTGTGTGCTAACTCAATGGAGAAAAACCTTTGTAAACCTTGTTTCCCATTGTGTTTTGTTGTATGCCCGTGAATTAGTTGTGACATATTTCTGATAATTGTGTAGTGAAACTTTTCATTACCATTACCAAAGCTTATTAGTAACATGTCAACATGCTTATCTTCTGGCTGTCCGTAGGTTGGGGCAAGTGGCGAAACTCTAATTGGTTGCAACTTGTCAACAGACAGTGTCTCATACATATACGTTCACAGATATACCAAGATTTAGTTTTTCAAACAAGTCTATGTCCTCCACTTTAACAGGAAAATCTATGCCATTGAAGTTGAGTTCGTTTACAAATTTGGTGTAGTTAGATACACGTTCAGGTTTTGATTTTACAGGGTGAAGTTTAGCAAGCACACACCACTTAAAACAGAGGTGATCATAACATTGTTTTGAATATTGACAACAGCCTTTTTGTTTGCAACCTCTCTTTGTAGTGGCAACCATGGTTTGCCTAAATAGGATGATATCTTGACTGCCTTAGTTGTAGTTCATGTACATATCCTTCATGCCAAATAGACCCCTTCATTTTTGCTTTATCAATTGCTTCCAGGAAGTCAGGTAACAATTTGTTTCTAAACACATTTTCCAGTTCCCTTTTTGCATTAACAATGTGTTGTCTCATTGAGATATATGATACTATCACTTCACCAGCTACCTTGTTAAATTGTATTTTAGCAACAACCTGAATCTTTACACTACCAGCAAGAAGATTATCTTGTATTACAATAAAAGATTTATTCATAGACATTGTGTTTGATATAGGCAAGTTTGTCATATGAAACATGTTTCGTAAGCTTTGAGAGCTTTGAGCGTTGTCGGTCATTTTTATTTGTCCGACAAAATAATAAATAAAAAATTACTATATTTGTAATACCCCTTTATTGACTGTAACACCTTCAATAAACAGATTTAGTTTATATAGTTGTCTGAATATTTGTTCACACACTTTCAAACCAGTTATCATCTACTTCAAAAGTATGTGTCTTAAGATCAACAGTCATGTACTCTACAAATGGTAGCTCCTCAAATATTTCCAAAGTCATATGATATGACATGTATATCATCGCTTGCGCTGTTATTGGCGTTATGTCATGTGCAAGCAGCTGTTTGAAATCTGTTTTTAACTGATCAAAGTGCTAAATATAACTGAAGCAGTCTGTCACATCAATCACTTTGTCCATCATTTTTTATTGACAGACAAAATAATAATATAAAAATATTACCACATGAGTAATAACATTTTGTTAACTGTAACACTTTCAAAATAAAGATTAAAATTACCTAGGTGTTTAAATATGTTATAACACAGTGACTCAAACCAGTCACAGTCAGCATAATTGACTTAAAAAGTATGTGACATAAGATCAACAGTTATTGTAGTATAACTGGTGATGGACCAACTATGTCATCCAAAGTTATATTACCTGCCATTTTTATTTTTACTGGTACCGCTTGCACTGAGAGTTTTATGTCAGGCTGATGAACGTGTGTTTTAAACTGTTCAAAGTGTTTAACATCTCTGAAGTAGTCTGTAACATCAATTGCTTGCACTTGTTTGTCCATCTTTTTAGGACCAAACAAAAGAATAAATTAATTTACTAATCCACACCCAGTGGGCTGATCTGTCTTTAAGATAAGCTTTAGATGCTTAGTTGATCATTCTCCCTGAGGCAGTATTCAAAGCTATCACGATATTTACAGTAAAACAAACAGATAAACTTTAGTTGCTCTTGAAAATCTTTTAGTACAGCATTATATTTTTGAGTGAGAATCCAGACACTGATGTTTGCGTGTCTGCCACTGAAGGCGAGTTCTGTTAAAGTGTTTCTCTTTTTGACAATATCTTTGTCTGCTGAGCAGTCATCAACAATAAACAACGTTTGTTGCCCTTGAAATTGTTTGTAAAAAAAACTGCAGGTAGTCATTCAGTTTTTTGTCAGCGTTGACTAAGTGAATGTTGTGATCAGTCCAAATAAATAATGATTGATTGATTGATTGTACATTGCTTAACGTCCCGACAGCAACAAGGCTTTCTCAGGACGTGCCTGCACTGCTTGTGAAAAAAAAACTAAACAGAAAATTGAATGTATGTCGCCAGCCGGCCAAATACGTTAAATAAACCTACAACATGGGGCCTAAATAAAGCTAAGACCATTTAGCAACACACATCCAATATCAAGAGCTACAGGCAGTGCAGACAGTAGGGAGAGTTTTAAAAAGGCAAATACAGGTGAATGGACAAAGGGTAGACAGAAACGCATGCCCCAGAATAGAGAGAAAAACCCACCCTGTGGGGCTGACCAGGGTGACCCTGGGAACTAAAAAATACCTAACCCCACCCAAGTCCCCCAGGGCAGACCCGGGTGGGGTAGTCCAAATAAATAAACGGTTCTGATAAGCTTTGTTGTGTTTGATCATTGGGCAGAATATCACAATGTTTTCAAAATGGTGGATGTATCTTGTTTGAAATAAGTCTATAACAAATTCAGTTTTCCCACAGCCTGTGGCACCACAAAACAAACCACAGTGGGGGTCTTTTGTCAGCAAGTTTATTTTAAAACTAAATATAATTTTAATACACGGCACCACTTAGTCTGCTTTCTTGGATATTCAGTTGAGCATCATAAATCAGGTAAATATTTATTGCTCCAGCTTTTTCACTCTTTTTTGTATCTGGATTGTGATCCCCTCACTGCCATTCTCGACAGTTTGGCTTGACCCATGAAGATAGTCGTCATCTGTACTACGTAGGTCTAGCCAAAGTGCATACTTGTGCATCAGGTATTGCTTGATTCTTAGGTCATACAAATGTAGATCTTTACATGCCATGTTTCCTGATTTTTCTATAAGTCTTCCACCTGCAAAATATTTTATGATCTCATCATAGTGTTGGTAAGATAGCATGCCTGAAGCATACACTTGATTAGGGCACCCTTCAATAGTGCAGGACAAGTGTGTAATCTTTGGATTATAAAATTTTTCTACTCAATTTTGAATGGATTTTTCGGTTCAACAAATAACATAAGTATGCCTTTCAGTGACTTAGGTGTGTTCAAGTTGATGTTCCACATTGGATCGCTTTTGTCTTTGTGCATTAAACTGTGTCTTATCACACGATCATAATAAATTGGAAGTCTTGACTGGTACTGATTTGGTATGATTCTAGCTAGTTCAGTATGTGTGACAATTTCATATTCCAAAGAAATGTTTGATATTTTGTAGGTTGCGTCAGTGTCAGATAATTTAATAACTTTGGAGTAGTCATTGAAGGTTAGTTCAAAGCTTAGACGATCACTCAGTGCTCCTTGGTAATAAGGCAAATGTGCAGTTAGGATTTTAAATTCAAGTGGAATGTAAAATCTACTTCCATATGTTTCTGCTAATACAACGTCCTTGACAGATGATGTAGATTTGTCGCCGGCATCGATTCTGAGTTTGGCAATGTTATCAGACTGTATGTCTTGGTAAACATGGTCTTCTCGTTCTTCCCTAGTAAGCCACAGATCTTTGTAGCAGTAGAAAACATCTGCATCATCCAGACTAAACACTTCTTGACCTTCAAGTTTAACTTTAATAGTTCTAATAATTGCTCTACCGAGGTTGTCAACTAGTGTTCTGTTTGCACCAGATTCTGATGAAAGTTCAATATTAAAAGCAAGGCGTGCAGTACCAGGAACAACAACATCATTGGGACCTAGGTTTGGAAACTTGACAGTAAGAGTTTGGTTTTGATCTATTGTGCTAGGATTGTTTTTGGTGACAATTGATTGCCTAATGCCCTTAACACCTAGAGGTTCACATAGTTTTCTGTACGGGTCTAACTTTGATCCATAAGAAGATGTAATTTTATTTAAGCAAAATCAAAAAAATTATTAAATAAAAATACATGAATGGCAGTGGCAGGATTTGGTCATGATATTGAAATGGATAATGTATGACTTTGATAATAGTACAACGGATATGGTCGGTACAAGAATACTTTCAGTTTATATCATGAACTTTTAGAAGGCAAAGTGAACTCGTTTTATAATAGTGTTGGTGACTGTCCAGACGTCACAGATCCTAATCAGTTTGAATATGACAAGGGTCATTTATTTGTAAATACAGACAAAGGAAAAGTACATCTAACTTATAAAAAAGACCCTACTAAGTTTAGATCCTTAAACACAATCAAAACTGAAGTTGGTAGTGTCGTTGGGCTGCAGCGTTACCTTGGTATTGGTAACATTAGTAGGGTTCCAAGCAAACAGGAGAGTGCTCTTCATGATGTGCAAAAAAAGTTGCCAACAGTACAAGAAATTGAAATGCCATAGATAAAAGGGTTATCAGAAATAGCAGACAGTGCAATACAAGATACCTCATTTACCAATGCAGCTATGAAAACAATAGATGACCCTCCCTTGTCCATGTGGGAGATAATGGGGTTGAATGAAGCATTACAAACAATTAGAGGTGAACTGGTGAATAATGTAGCCAAACTAGGTGAGCTTGATAATCACATAGAAATGGGGGGAAAAAACTAAACAAAGTAGACAATGGAAATTATGACATTGAAATAAAAGAAAGAATACAACAACGATTAAAAAATTTGCAGATAGAAAGATCAGCGCAACTAGAAGTAATTAGTATTGGGAAAGAAAAACTGAAAACACAAGTCAACAAGATTAGATTGATTGATTGTACATTGCTAAACGTCCCGACAGCAACAAGGCTTTCTCAGGACGTGCCTGCACTGCTTGTGAAAAAAAAAATAAACAGAATATTGAATGTATGTCGCCAGCCGGTTCAATACGTTAAATAAACCTACGACATGGGGCCTAAATAAATTGATTGATTGATTGATTGTACATTGCTTAACGTCCCGACAGCAACAAGGCTTTCTCAGGACGTGCCTGCACTGCTTGTGAAAAAAAACAAACTAAACAGAACATTGAATGTATGTCGCCAGCCGGTCAAATACGTTAAATAAACCTAACACATGGGGCCTAAATAATGCTAAGACCATTTAGCAACACACATCCAATATCAAGAGCTACAGGCAGTGCAGACAGTAGGGAGAGTTTTAAAAAGGCAAATACAGGTGAATGGACAAAGGGCAGACAGAAACACATGCCCCAGAATAGAGAGGAAAACCCACCCTGTGGGGCTGACCAGGGTGACCCTGGGAACTAAAAAGTAGTTAACCCCACCCAAGTCCCCCAGGGCAGACCCGGGTGGGGGGGGGGGGCCTAAATAAAGCCAAGACCATTTAGCAACACACATCCAATATCAAGAGCTACATGCAGCGCAGACAGTAGGGAGAGTTTAAAAAAGAAAAATACAGGTGAATGGACCAAGCATAGACAGAAACACATGCCCCAGAATACAGAAGAAAACCCACCCTGTGGGGCTGACCAGGGTGACCCTGGGAACTAAAAAGTAGTTACCCCACCCAAGTCCCCCAGGGCAGACCCGGGTGGGGGCTCAACAAGATTAGAGAATTTATCCAGAAAATACTTAATGAAGATACAACATTAGCTGAGAGATTGAGAACACTTTTCAGAGAGCAGGGTATCACTATTGCAAGTTTAATTACTGCTCTTGGGTTTATTATTAGTACTGTAGTGCAAGCGGTAATGGCTGTCTCTGGTGGTTCAACTCTGTCTCCAGCTCCTCCGGGTCTGCCGCCTGATCTAAAAGACTTACAGTCATGGGTAAAAAAACAACTAACACATATATCAGACTTGCTTAAAAAATTGGCTGTGAAAGCAATGGATGCTTTTGCCAGGCATAATAGGCAGTGTTGTCAGTTTGCTGATAAGTACATGATTGATTGATTGTACATTGCTTAACGTCCCGACAGCAACAAGGCTTTCTCAGGACGTGCCTGCACTGCTTGTGAAAAAAAACTAAACAGAAAATTGAATGTATGTCGCCAGCCGGTCAAATACATTAAATAAACCTACAACATGGGGCATAAATAAAGCTAAGACCATTTAGCAACACACATCCAATATCAAGAGCTACAGGCAGTGCAGACAGTAGGGAGAGTTTTAAAAAGGCAAATACAGGTGAATGGACAAAGGGTAGACAGAAACGCATGCCCCAGAATAGAGAGAAAAACCCACCCTGTGGGGCTGACCAGGGTGACCCTGGGAACTAAAAAATACCTAACCCCACCCAAGTCCCCCAGGGCAGACCCGGGTGGGGGGCTGATAAGTACAGTAGGGAAGGTAGTTTGGTTTATGGCAGAACATGTGCGGGTCGTTTTGATGACAGTAGGAGGATTGATCACAGGATATTTAATGAAACAGGTAAAGAAGTAATATCCCTAATCCAGTAAGGCCTATTACCAACACAGTTCTCTCTGACTCATATGTGTTTCCCCGTGGTGTTGGTGTAACTAGTGCTGGTGCTGGTGTCAGTGTTGGTGTTACTGGTGCTGGTTGATTGTACATTGCTTAACGTCCCGACAGCAACAAGGCTTTCTCAGGACGTGCCTGCACTGCTACTGGTGCTGGTATTGGTGTAACTGGTGTTGGTGCTGGTGTAAGTGGCGTTATTAGCGCCAACGGTGGTTGCAAGTGTGTGGTTGTTGGACTTAAGTTTACTGACTGATTGAGTCTTAATTTCTGATCACGCCCTGCAACAATTCTTTCATTATTATAATTTCTTTTTGGTCCCCATTTGGAGTTGAAGGTCGGATGGTAACATGTATAACCCAATGCCAACTACAAAGTCAACTTTTGATTTGGCATACCTGAGAACATCTTGATAGCGTTGTATGCTTGATGGGAGATCTACTACTGAGTTTGTAGCATCTTCCAGGTTTGCAAGAAACTGTTTTTGTGCTTCAAATCCATTAAAGATGTTTGATTTTGTTTGAGCTTGTGCTCCAAGCACGCACCACACATACGTTCAGATAGACTCATTAATGCGTTCGACTTCTGTTGAGTAAACCCGTCACTTCTGTCTAAGACAAATGTAGTCCAGGCATTACACCGTTTCTGTTCTATTGAGCCTAACCATATTTCAGTTTTCTGTGTGAATGAAGTGTAAAGGCCCCACCACACATGCCCGATTTTGAGGCCGATTCTTGAGCAGTTTCGAATTCGGAGTGTGATCGGACCGGACTGCAAAAACGTGTGCACTGCCACACATTCCCCGACCTTATTTAGCCGACCGGTTTGAATCGAAGATCAAGGTCGTACCTGTCCAGCGAAATGGCTGCTAGTTTGGACAGTGATGATGATGTGCTTGCATTATCAGCAGTTTTGCATTATATTCGGGAAGACTGAGGCGGGCGAAACATCGGCAACGAAGGCGGTTGACTGATCTTCCGCCATTTGCAAACTGAAACGTGCCGCTTTGCGAGACGCGCTCTGATTGGTTGAAGGTTACAATCGGGGCCGATTCAGATCGGAAAAATCGAGCAGTTTCTAAACACCCGATTCCCAGCCGATTGCGATCGGATCGGATATATGATGTCATCCGATCGCAATTGGATCGGAATCAGCTTCCAAATCGGGGTACAACCGGCAAGTGTGGCGGGGCCTTAACCGGGGTAGTTAAATTGGGGGTATTGCCCGTGTGATAGAGCATAATACAATGTTCCCATGCCGTGGTAATCATCGTGCTTTTGGGTGAAGTCATACTTAGAGAGCTAATGTTAAATTCATTACAGATGTGTTCAAACACTTTCATATCCATAGGGTTATTAAACTGGTTGTAACTAGATTCAGTGGGTAGTGAAACATGTAGTTCTGACAGTATTTTTCTAAGCTGGTATATGTGTGGAAACGATACACAGACCTAATCAGTTTTTGTGTGTGATTCAAGTGCTCAGTAAAAGAAATGCCACAGCCAGTAGTTGAACACAGCACAGCAAAGTTAAGCTGGTTTTAGAACATCTGTAATGGACTTGAAGACCACATTTTTGGAGTTAAATCATTTGTTATTGGCGGGTTTAGGTAATGATAAAAAGTATTGGGTACTTTTACTTGAAAGGACTCTCCTTTTCACACAGCTACATCGAGCTGATTTAGTTGAGTTAATATCTGGTCATAAGTAGGTGCGACATTGTATACTAATGGTCAAAACTTACGTGCCACTTTTTATTGCAGACGCACTGACAACACCACATAAATAATGTAACAATACTTGGAGTCAGTACTTTGCTAATTTATTCAGTAACAATTTCATTTAAGTTTTGAGTAAATCAAGCAATTATAGCAACAGCAGTATAATAGAATGTTCACCCACCCCTCATTTGAAAAGTCACACAAGACTGGTCCAGTCAGTAGCAAGTGTACCCACCGTTTGCAGCCAAGCATTCAATGCAACGTTGACGCATGGAGTTCACCAGGGCTCGGAGAACATGTTGTGGGATCGCTTCCAACTCTTGATGCAGGAACTGAGTCAGCTGTGGGACGCCTTGAGGTGGGTGGTGGTTGCTGACTACACGTTGCCCCATCACGTCCCAGAGGTGCTCGATCGGAGACAGATCAGGTGAACGAGCTGGCCACTCCATCTTCATGATGCCCCATTGCTCAAGGTACTCATCCACCACACGGGCGCGATGAGGTCGAGCGTTGTTGTTCTGCAGAACAACATTGTCGCCTATGGCTTGGAGAGCTGGCTGGATGAGGGGCTGCACAATCTCGTCCCGATAGCGCAGTTCAGTCAGGGTGCCTCGCATGACGTGGAGGGGGGTCCTGCCTTCCCTGCTGAAGCCTGCCCTGACCATGACTGAGCCTCCTCCATAGCGATCCACCCCTTGGACGCATCCATCCGTGAATCACTCGCCCTGGCATCTCCAGACGCTCATCCTGCTGTCGTTGAAGGACACAGTGAACAGTGACTCATCAGTAAACAGAACCTGAGTCCACTGGAGTCTGTTCCACCTCACATGTTGACACACCAGGCAACCCGGGCTCTGCAATGAGCTGGAGTGAGGGGTATTCTCACTGCTGCTCTGCATGAAGCCAGGCCATTTTCGCACAGATGTCAGCAGACTGTGCTTCTGCTGACGTTAACGTTTGCAGCTTGCATCAGTTGACACCGCAGAGTGGTTGACGTGACAGTTCGGTCGTGCAGAGCCGCCACACAGAGGTATCTGTCCTCCCTTCTGCTGGTGCAGCGCGGGCGTCCTAAGCAGGGTCGTCGTTCTGCCCTTCCAGTTTCTTGGAATCGCGTTAGCAGCCTCTGGGTCACTGAATGGGACATTCCACCCTGCAGCCATGCTAGAGCCCGGCCTTGATCTACTGGCGTTAGGCTTCGTCATGGTGGCATGTTTAGGAAAGTGACAATTATGCCCCTACTGTACCAATATTTGTAGCGAAACAGAGGTGTTCAGTGTTCACGACTGACCCCTTTAGCACGTGCATCACGACTTTACCGAGTTTTTCCACCTACCTGCCTTTGGTACGCTTGCAAATATTGCACAGCTTTTCACAAAAACTGACGATGTTTCACGTGCATTTGACACGTTCGTGGAAATTGATGAATTGTTGTCTATTGTTCCCTGTACAGTGGACTGTCTAAGGTCAACTTTTAACCCATTTGGAGTGAAAGAACATTGTATTTTATTAGCGTACTTGCGAAGATAAACAATGACCCCAAAAGTGGGGTGGCCCTTAAGTTTTGACCATTAGTATACATGGCATCAACTGGAGAATATCCTGTTGATTTGTAGGTACATAAAGTACTAAATGTTCATTTTAAAGAATTACACACAACTGAAAATGTACACAATGGTGCACCTTTAACTTTATTAAGATGCTTGCCGGCTGGATATGCTGCCTATTGTAAAAGTGTAGTTGTTAGATTTCCAAATTTGCAGTTTAACAAATTAGGTGCCAGTAATCAGGATGGTAAACATGTTCAGATGGATGATTTTTATGTTGTATTAGAAGTTAAATAAATTTGATTTTTGTTGAATAAAATGAGTTCTAGTCCAAAACCTGGAATTACACCAGATGCATGTACAATAATAGAATTGATTGATTGTACATTGCTTAACGTCCCGACAGCAACAAGGCTTTCTCAGGACGTGCCTGCACTGCTTGTGAAAAAAAAACTAAACAGAAAATTGAATGTATGTCGCCAGCCGGTCAAATACGTTAAATAAACCTACAACATGGGGTCTAAATAAAACTAAGACCATTTAGCAACACACATCCAACATCAAGAGCTACAGGCAGTGCAGACAGTTGGGAGAGTTTTAAAAAGACAAATACAGGTGAATGGACCAAGGGTAGACAGAAACACATGCCCCAGAATAGAGAGAAAAACTCACCCTGTGGGGCTGACCAGGGTGACCCTGGGAACTAAAAAGTACCTAACCCCACCCAAGTCCCCCAGGGCAGACCCGGGTGGGGTAATAATAGAATTGAAAGATTTGAGTAATGTGCATGGTTTTGATAAAGAAGGAGAAGTGGGAGAAGTGTATGGTCTTGAACTTGATTCCACTGGAATGTACAAACGGAAAGTAATTGATGACGTGAAAGAAGGTATCCTAAACTTAATCAGCTTCATGATGTTACTGTACCTAGCCCTGATAATAATGTGCTCTAACTCTTAAAGCATGTGGGTAATAAATGGGTAGTTGTTCCTGCAGCTGCTCACACAATAGACTGGGACATAAAGTTTGAATTTATGTCCTTATGTATATACTGAAAAAGTAAACTTAACTTTTAGAAAAGCTCTTAACTCTGGCCCTTTGCTTGTGAGTCTTGTTCCGAGCTACTCTGCAGACAACAATAGCAGAGATAAACTAAAACTAAAAGAGTATGAGAAACGAAGGTATCTTCTTACAGGTAAAAAGGATAGATCTGATCCTACTGTTGTGTTTACAAAAGCAAACTTTACCATAGCTAGAGAAGCGACAATAGTTTTTTAAATCATACTGAGACCTTTGGATGATACTAAAGAAGCAAAAATTGCAGAGGGAATAAAACTTACATGGGATAACTCAGTGACAGAGTCAGCAAAAGTCTTTATTGCTATTAGAAAAGTCACAGATGTTGAAGTATTTTTCCAGTAACCTAGCTGTTAAAGTAGTAGTTGATAAACCGAGTCTAGTTTCATTAAATTACATACACCTGACACATATAGATCTTGTTTTGTTTATTATGCTAGCAAATTATATACCCCTGAAAAGTTGCAAAATGTAATTGCTGATTAAATTTAAAAAATATTTGTCATAAAAAAATTGTAAACTTCTATCCGCAACTACTGCTTGTACCTGATGAAAGATTACAGGCAGACTCTTTTTGTTTAATAAATATTACAGACATGTTGAAGTATTTGGAAGGTGAAGAGGCTAAATATTCAAGGTGTAAAAGACGCTACAGCATGGCTTTTAATTCTGTACACAATGCAACAATGGCTGTCAGTGCTGTTTCCGCTGGTTGCTATGTAGGGGGTGTTGCTTTGTTTGCAATGGGAGTTGGAAGTGTTATTGGTATTGTCCTTGAAGGTGTCAGTGTTGCCATATGTCTGACATGCTTTGGGTTGGAAGCCCTTAACAAAAGATTTCATAAGAAGTTGCAAAAGCATGAAGCTTTAAGCACTCTTGCTGGAGCAAAGCTGGATAGTATAAAACGTATTATTAGCAAAGCTTTAGAGGACAATAAAATCGATGATGAAAAGTTTAAGAGAGGGCAGGATGATTTGGATAATTACAAACGGCAAAAGTCTGAAATTCAAAATAAGATGCGTAGTCAACCTGTGAATGTTCAAGAACTAAAGGCATCTTTTTTAGAAGAAGGGAAAATGATAGGGGTGAAAGAAACCATGGAAAAAGTACAAGGTCTTCTAAGCAAGTAAAGATAATTTTTTTCTTTATTTCTGTCATGCAATTCACAGAGAAATGTCACACTTAGCTATTTAACACCATCAGCTCCACTGCCCAACTAATACTGAGAAAAAAAAGTTATTTTGTTGTCCATATAACTTAGCAAAATTGTCCAAGTAACCTGATGACTTGAGTCAAGAACTTGTAAGAACTTATGTTAAGTCACTTACAAGTACTTATTTAAAGTCACTTATAAGAACTTAAGTCAACTAACTTATAAGAACTTATGTCAACTAACTTATAAGAACTTGTAGAAGTAACTTTAAAGTTACTTGTCAGTTGCAGGTAACTCACGGCTGTTCAGTTCTTCTACAAACCGACACATTTAGTTGCGAGTGCCGCGCTAGCATATCAAGTGGCGAGCTGACCTAGTTACTCGCATTCCGATGGGCGTCTGGTGCCGCCTGATAGTAGGCCTTCTTTACGCTTACTATTTTATGTGGGCAGAGTGCCAAATTTGTGCAGGCTTTAAACCTTGACTGTGCTTTCAAAATACTTTTGTTTGGATTTTCAATGAGTGATATGTGTTAGTGTAACATAGTTCTACAAGTACGTGCTTTTCTTTTACTGGATAGATTTACCTGTGATTATTTATAGAACGTTTTATAGACCAGCATGTGAGTGTATTTCGCTGACATTTACAATGGAGTCTGACACACAATATTCCTATTCAAACCACATGGAACGATTGAGTAGTTTGTGCAGGATTTGCAGTGCAGAGCGAGTAAAAGGCAAAGGAAAGACGGACTATAACACTTTAAACTGTGTGTTGATTATGTAGACGATCTTTCTGCTTTTCATGATATTGACGTATGTACAGATGAAGAAGACAAACATCTGAAGGGAATGTGTAGAGAGCCGCCGGTAACAAGTACACGCAGGACTCAGTCTCTCTGTGAAATAAATTGTCTTGAGACTGATACATTTTAGCCTGCACCGGCTGTTCTGTGTTTATCTAATTTACGCCTATCAAAATAGCTATTTGATCACCATTAAGAGTGTTTATTATTTTCACTGTGGGTGTCCCATCCGATTTGTAAGATTTTAGTAAAGTGGCCGGATTGCTCTTCCGATTTCAGTTATAAGATTTAGTGGAATGCTAAAGACAACATCACCTATACAAAGTGTGCAACTGACACTGCCGCTAACCCTGCATATGAACTGTGAATTATTTGGAACATTTTCACTGCCTCCGAAATCAACTACGTTTGGAGATTACGTTAACCCAAGAACTTTCCGTCTGTCTAACACTGGATTACCAAAGACGCATCATCCCATTTCAGGACCCACTGAGATCGCAAGGTAAATCTATCTGATATTTTGAGTAGTGCATAGCGTAGTGGCTGTATACGATGATCGCTGGCCTGAACCATAATTTTCGCAAAAGTACTTTGCATGAGTTAGAACTGTTGAAAGACGTGTCATTTGCAACAGATTTGCGTTGTCTTCACGGTAAACTGCGCGCCGGTTGCCTGTCTTCTAGTCCGTTGCATGCATTGCTCATCTTAATTTTCCTAAGCATGTCTAGTGTCTACAGAAAGCTTATTTTCTTAGCTTTTAAGTGTATGTCTTAAATACAAGATACGTTCAGTACAGCTTAAACAACACGCCGTAAATGACCGGTACCATTAAAATGTATCCCGCGTGGCACACGGTCAGCGCTCAGCGTGTACACAGAGAGCGTGCTCGCGTAAAACAGTGACAATAATAGCGCTATAGTTGCACAGCCGTAACAGATTGCGCTCAGCTCTGTGCTGCCAGCCGGCGGTATTAACAGAGGCGACACGCTGCGTGGCTCCTTATCTTACAGCGCCGGCACGCGCGCGCGCCTCAAAACTAAATGGGATGCCTTGAACAGCCGTGAACTATTAGGTTACCTATTAAGTACTTGTAATTTCCTTTTTGTTGATGTTGTGTTATTAACATGGTAGGATTACTTAACTAGCAATTTATTATTTATTTTAAAGTTGACAGGCTTAGTCAGCCGATCAGTGTTAGCTGGTGTATTCCAGAGAAATCCTGCCTGATTGAAAAAATAGTGTTCCTCAAAAATTGGCCCTGTTGATATGTATCTGGCAAGGGGTGATTTTGTGTGGATGGCGTGCGTAGCCTGGTAGGTACATAATGCGGCACGCCAGTGTGATGACTACGTTTGATTTGAAAATATGCTGAGTATACTGAAAAAGGTAGGGACTTTGTAAGGGTGATGGAGGGCGATTGTCAAAATGGCTAATTAATTGGGCTGAACTTAAGATAATTAATTAGGTGGGGTTCAAATCTCATTATTACTATCTCTAAAGACGCGTTTAAATAAGCGGCCATTCCAAGGAAGGGTATCTTCAGGAGAAGTGAAGGAGAAAACATTTGACACTGTTTGTCATTTTTGTCACAATTTGTCGATTTTCATTTCAGGTCTCATGAAGAACAGCATTCTCATTCAAATGACCTTTCCATCTAAAAGGTCATGCGAGGACACTCACATGGAGCTGAAAAACATTCTAACTTTCCTTGCCCGCCAATACGGCCACCTCACACTGGTCCACAATCGGAAATCAAGGTGATATTGTACTATTTTCCGTATAGGTTTCTGTCGATGAAAACATTTGAGTTGTCTTTAAAATTACGGACTACTGCAGGATCAGGCGTATATCAACACTGTAACGGCAGCCGGGAAACATACCCGTGTCTGGCGACTGAACTAATGCTGTATAAAGACAGGGGGAAAATATGAAAAAGTCTTTGTCAAAAAAATGAAAGACATAAATTAAAGTGTAACAATGAGTTGTTGACGAACCATGGTTGAATGGGACTAAATTTTTGTAGCCACCTGAACCCCGACACTGCTATTGGGCACAGACTCAGACTGTTTTGGAAATTATTGTAAATTCGACGTCAAAGATAGCAACCTCCCCCCCCTCCCCCCCCCCTCCCCCGCGTTAAAGGTATATATGAATACAGTTTCATCAAGAGGCATGGATCTATTTAATCCCCCGCAACTTCGGGGTCTTATGAGGATCTATTCCTCTTGCAGCTGAGCGATGTTCTGTTTTCTCGGCAGCCAGGGGGTTAGTAGATACTAGTTATTATACTGTTCTCTTGTTCACTATTATTTGTTATGATGTCTGGTGTGATTGTGGCATTGCTGCCTCCGCTACTGTGGCCATATGTAGGTGACTGTCGAGCGAACGCTGGCGCAAACACTGGCTCATGGACGTCACTAGATTACTGTACTGTATACATGTAACTGTTGATCCCTCCCCCCCTGTCACACACACACACACACACACACACACACACACACACACACACACACACACACACACACACACACACACACACACACACACACACACACACACACACACACACACACACACACACACACACACACACAAACACACACACACACACACACACACACACACACACACACACCTCCAACCTCCAGTTCCCATCCTTTGATTTTGTTGTCATTGGAACGCTGATGTGCACAATTGATTGATTGTACATTGCTTAACGTCCCGACAGCAACAAGGCTTTCTCAGGACGTGCCTGCACTGCATGTGGAAAAAAACAACTAAACAGAATATTGAATGTATGTCGCTAGCCGGTCCAATACGTTAAATAAACCTACGACATGGGGCCTAAATAAAGCTAAGACCATTTAGCAACACACATCCAATATCAAGATCTACAAGGCAGCGCAGACACTAGGGAGAGTTTAAAAAGGCAAATACAGGTGAATGGACCAAGGGTAGACAGAAACACATGCCCCAGAATAGAAGGGAAAACCCACCCTGCGGGGCTGACCAGAGTGACCCTGGGAACTAAAAAGTAGTTAACCCCACCCAAGTCCCCCAGGGCACACCCGGGTGGGGAGCTGATGTGCACAAGGGGATCGAGGGGCAAAGACCCGTATGAACCCCAAACGCAAGACGAGATACTAATAATAATTATGCTGCGTAGCTCATGAGTATGCTTCTTGCAAATGGGTGACGTTCGCTGTGATTGATCCTTTCACTGCCAAAGGACGCAGGTTGTGTTCCTGAAATCATTGTTATTTCGACACCAAAGATCCATAGCCGTCCAAGGAACATCGACATCGAACATTCAAGGACGCTTAGATCCTCATGAGCCCCCACTACTGCTGGGACTCCTGGTGATCTATACCTTTCGCAGCTGGATTGTGTCCACATTTTCTCGGCAGTGAAAGGGTTAGAACTATATGGCTTTTGTTACAGGCAGGTGATTGTCATGGTGTCTCCTAGACTGGCAAAGCACGAGTTCCGTCTGTCCCTGTTCATACGGGACCTGCTCAGTCCGGAATCCATCAAGAGGATCCTTGCAGCTTCGAGCACCGGCGCAGACAACGGGGTGAAGATTGTCGCTTTTCATAAACCTCCGGAAAGTACGATTTCCTTACTAGTCACAATTTTGAATAGTGGAATATAAATTACCCCATTACATCCTGAGGCTGATTTTTTTTAATTGCCTAGTATCCTATGAAGGCTAAATTAGAGATTAGGAGATGGATCAACCATTTTTAGTTCAAGGGTGGTCCCAGAATAGCTTGGCGCCTCAGGCACCAAGCTATTCTGGCACCACCCTTGACCTATCATAGTCAAATTAATGTCAAGCATCAGTGTATCATAATGAAAAGGGTTAATAACAGTCAACTTCACCACACCTTCTTTGGTAAGTTTTGTCAGTTATCCAGATGGTGTGTCTTTAAAGAAAAACAAAAAATAACCAGTCAGTCATGAAACGCGATAGCGTTTGAGCCAAAACCACTAAGCCACCACGAACACGCAGAGCAGTAAGTTTACAGAAACGACAGTTAATACATTAACCCGGAAATTTGCCGGCGTTAAACTTATTACTGGCTGCTGCTACAGTCACTTGACATGTTGTTTACGGCGGACAGCACTCAAATGAACACGCCAGCATGTCAAACCATGAACAGAGTTTGTGTAATTCGATTTTATATCATGTAAAAAACAACACTCCTAACAAAATTTCAGACCAGTGAAAACTTTTGCCTGAGGAAAAAACATTGTGTATGGCATGACATCAATGAAAAGTACAGGGATGGGAAGAAAATAGTGTAAACTAGACCCTTTTGCACTTGAAAGGATACAATTTTACTTTTTAGTGTGATTTTTTCTCTGCCTTGAAATGAACAAAATATAACACCTCCCGCTTATGTGTTTGGCGGTTGTTTATATTTTGTAGTAAAACCGTTTTGAAACAACCGCTAAACACATAAAGGAATTAACACGTTGAACGAGTGACAGACGTTTTCGGAATGAGTAAATTTTGTTATGTCGATGTTCGTTTTGGATTCCTCAGTGGGGTTTCATTGTTTCTACGAGGAAATGCACAGGTTTGGCGACTTTTACGCCGACAGGCGTTTAAAAAAAAAAATTAAATATACAAGCAAAAGCAGCTAACCTGTGGACAACTTGAATTGCTTCACTGAGAGCGTACTCTGTTATCATACGTCTGGCCAGTGAAACGTACGCAGACTTCAACCGGACTCAAAAACGCAACGGGCACATACACAAACAACACTGACTCTCAGTCGGACGCATTCGTGCAGCATAGACTCAAAACACCAATTCTCTGTGGCCCAACGTATAATACTAACGCAAGAAAAAAGTTTCACAAAATACACAACTATCAACACTAGCACGTCACACTCACTTCCACACAATATAATAAAAGCCAGGCTAGGTAGAATGTCCTCACTATCCAACCTGTTCAACGGGTATTGTCGGTCTGCATAGTTCGCACGCTCCTCCTCATCTAGGCGTGTAGTATTAAGGCGACGCGCGCTCCTGAAGCTGTCCACGCACCCCCAGCTGTGGATGTCCTCTCGACACGCTCCTCTAACGGCAACCTCTGTTGACTTTGATGGCTCGGCATCAAGTCTCTCGCTCCCCCAGGTGTGGATGTCCTCTCCACACGTTCTTCCAAGGGCAGCCTCTGTTGACTTTGATGGCTTGGCACCAAGTCCCTCGCTCCTCACAATAACTCTGAACAATAATGTTCTAATGACATACCACTTGCTAACACACAAATGCTAGGTGATATGAGGTACATTACGTAACCTGGCGGCTGATACATATAAATCTACACGTTCATTCACACACACTTGCACTTCATAAAACAGAATAGATTCGCAACACACAACTCAGTCACTACACAGAAAAAGACTATAACATGACGCACCACGCGCATACACTGGTTCGTACATAGGAAAAGATTATATTTAACACACCCACGTACTAATTCGAAAACAACCTAGTCATGCCAAAATATATCACATTCCTTAGTTACCTATTCCGGTAAATAACTATATAGAAAAATCCCCGGTTATCTCAACAAGTTCTAAACCGACATAACTGAACCAAATCAACGCTATACAACCGAACTAAATCTTACTAACACATTCTACATTTAACTCACTAGCTGTCGATAATACAAATAAAAACGTACCTGAAATCTCGGTTCCAAAGTCTTGGAATACGGCTAATGTATCCTACATACGTCCGTCCTCTACGACAGAATAGCACGTACAAATTACTCTTTGAGCTCTGTTAGGCTGAGCTGCGCCATTAAAACTCCGTGCGAATCGCTGAACTCGCGAACGCACTGAACTCGTGAATACACGGAATATTTGTTCACCAAAAAACCGCTGACACGACAGCACAATGCAGAATCCCTGTGTGAACTTAATGCGTGGCATTGAGCTTCATCACAGCCAGCGTTTACGGTCATTACGGTCTACAAAAATTGTTGCCATATTTTATACGCGCGCATCATGAGCCTTTTATTTTTCAGAGACAGCTAAATGCAGCTGGAAATGCACCTCCTATGCGACCAACTTCAAACCTCACCTGACCAACAACAAAGGGGAGGTGGTTCTCAGATTGCCGAACTGTGTCGACAACACAGCCTTGCTTCGGGAACTGAAAGCCTCTACGCAACAAATACAGTCGATCTTTGAGAGACATCATCTTAAGTTGTCTGGAGTGCAAAGGGGTTCCATTGTCTTCCGATTTAACCTGCAGCATGACTCCAAAACCATGGACACGATGGCTGCGGAGAGGAGATATGCAGAGTTTGCCAAAGACTTGCTTTCGGACCCGGCGTTCACACGACTTTGTGCTGGTCAGCAAGTGACGTGCGAGTTTGTATGCAAAGCAAAACTGGACATCAAAGTTGCAGGTAAGAACACAATGCGCAAAAGGTCGTTGGGCCAACGGCCTTTGCGTACTGGGAAGATAACTGTGTTGTAAATTGTCTAATTATGCAATTGCAATATCGTATTTTTCCTTAGAAAATGTTTTATGATACACATGATAAAAGCAGTAACAAGACAGCCGTGTCAAGGTAACCGGATGTACATGTCAGTGATACAAACTTCTTAAATGACGCAAAACTACCGGATTAAAAAACAAAAGCGTTTGTGGGCTTATAGCTGCGTGATAGTTTGATCATTTATTATTGAGATGGTAGGCAAGAAATACCACGTACGCAGCATTAATTTTGTGTCTCCCATACTTCATTATATACATGTTTGTGTACGATAAAGAATCAATGTTTGGTCATACTCTGTCCCCAGTAATATACACAGGAAATCTGAATTGGCAAATTGGTGCTCGCAATGTGGTCAACATCTGTGACGATCCCACCCCGCATGACCACAGTGAAATGCAGAATGAGGACGATGGACAACTTGACATCACGGAAGCAAACGGAGAGGACGTTTCAATCGGTCAGTGACAGAAACTGTGTGAAATGAATTTATGTAAGATAAGACCGCTTATCTATTCCTTTTTTTTTCTTCTGACACGCACTAAAGTTTGCGTGTGGTCTATGGTATCTCACCTCCTCTCTCCGTCTGTCTACCCGTCCCAATTTTCTGTTTCGTTCAGTGTTGACAAATGTCTCTCGATGATAGAAGCACACTGAAGCGTTACAAAACCACAAAATGAAAGTTATTTTATAAATATATATAATGTGACGGCTCGAGAGTCTTTGTAATTGTGTCGGAAAGATTATATGATACTGACCCAAGTTTTGCCCGATATAGTGCGGACTACCGGCAGATATGTTTACAAGACCCCAATGAAAATGACCTTTGACCTTTAGCAACGCGCTTTTCACTTCGGAGAATAATTTTTGCTGCGTTAAAAAATAGAACTGAGCTGAAATCAAACAAAAGTCACGAGGTATTGATTTGCCTCATAAAACGTGTGGACGGATAGTCTAAGCCTCTATCTATCTATCTATCTATCTATCTATCTGTCTGTCTGTCTGTCTGTCTGTCTGTCTGTCTATCTCTCTATCTCTCTATCTCTATCTATCTCTCTATCTCTCTATCTCTATCTATCTCTATCTATCTCTATCTATCTCTCTCTATCTATCTATCTCTATCTATCTATCTCTATCTATCTCTCTCTATCTATCTCTCTATCTATCTCTCTCTATCTATCTCTCTCTATCTATCTCTCTCTATCTATCTCTATCTATCTATCTATCTCTATCTATCTATCTATCTCTATCTATCTATCTCTATCTAGATAGATAGATAGAGGCTTAGACTATTCAAAGATATTTCCTATATTCCCTAATGAGGTATGACGGAAAGATATCGATTACAAATGTAATGCATTTTTGCTGCTACATAATGACACAAACATTTGTTGTCAGATGGTCGTTACTAAATAGATAACAGTGGACACGAGAAGACAGCTAAGACTAAAAGTGCAAACGCATAGTACTAACATGTGCAGTAGCTTATGCAAGTTTACAACTTTTAACAAACGTTGCATGATTCAAGACAATTTTTCTACACTTTGAAGACAATAAATTACATACATTAAACGTGGATTGAACTCTACGCAGGGGACGCAACTCTTTAGTGTGTAGGCTACTACGACAAGTCGTGCAAACGTGCTTGATTTTTCGTGTCTTAATTTACGGATGAATGAGGGGATTATAAAACCAGCTCCAATGCAATACCAGCCTGCCTGTTTGTTTGTTGTTGTTTTGTTTTTTGTTGTTTTTTCTTCTTAATAGACAATTTGAATTGTATTTTGAATTTTTTTTAATCATTTCAGTTTTTTCAAGAAATAACTCATATTTGTTTAATAAAAGATGTGTCTCTCTAAGATCACGTTCTGGCACAGGCTCCTTTGCCAACACCAGCGCTAAAGTTTACGGGTTTCGGCTCTTGTTTCCAAAATTTCACGGGCAACGGTGTGATAAAGAGAAGAGTCTAATAGTCCTTAACAGCGAGCGTTTGAAAATCGGAAATGTTTGTTTAGTGAGTGAATAGCGGCTGCTGTTTTCATGACTTGGACAAAGACCAAATCTCCCCAGATTGGAACAGTGTACTAGGCGATCCCAGACAGCTCCGCGCGGTACTTCTAGGAGATATGGTGTGGGGTGTTTTCCTACGTAAAAGTGGTCTTGAGCGGTTCTATTATAATATCAGTACATGTGTCAAAGGAGGGAAAAGTTTATGGTGTGGGTATATATAACAATAACACGTCGCGATTTTTGCAGCGGATGTGCTGAATGTGACGATTGTGAGAGTGTCTCCTCGTCACGGGGGCAACATCCGCCTATACGCTGACCGCAGAGAAGGTAAGAAAACAATTATATGTATCTATGGTTTTCCCAGTCTAAAGCATAAATATAGTCAAATATACTCACTTGGTAGTTTTTTCTATAGTAAAAAAGATTAGAGTTAACCTAAAGCTGAGCTTTTAGTGTACCGTACATTTGAATTGCATGACAACGACACAAAATGTTTATAATCGAAGGTAGGTGGATTAACCGACTGGTTATTTTTCTTCGTCGTGTTAGCTACCATGCAAGGGCATTAACTCATTCGAGACGAACTGCATCCGGATACACGGTTTAATGAAGTAAAACATGTTGTTTTCATGAGATATGTAATTCTGTTTACCAGTGAGGTCACCACAAAACCGGAAGGTAATCGAGGTCTTGATCAGTTGCCCTGACAATTCAGTGATGAACAGCTTGTGGTCACACTGGTCTAACGTGCTGACCTTGCTGCAACGCTACCACCCCGGGTGCAAGTTGAAAAGACAGGCCAGGAAACTCGTCTGGGAACTACTCGTGCTGGACGACAGCAAACCTCCTGATGTTTGGCTCTTTCTGGATGAAGTATTCTCCATTGAGAACGCACGACAGGTTTACAACAAAAACCGTCTGACGATTGAAATAGCTTATCCTCCAGGCATAAAAGGTAAACGGATTGAAAATATTCGCTCATATTTTGGCATTATTTCAGCGTCCAAGTACGTGCTCACAATTACCTGCCTGTAATCGGCGGAAGCTTTCGTAAAGGTAGATGTTTATATGCTCAGCGGGATTGTGACAGTGTAAAGTAAGCAGCAACACAGTGCGCAAAGGTCATCGGGCAGGCGTCGGTTGTCGTTGGCCCGCGCACGGTCGTGCGCGGGCCAACTGTGGCCGACGTCGGCCCGATGGCCCGGCCTTTTGCGAATTGAGAAACTAGTAGTATTGTTGTAATATAATCTCTAGTATTTGTCTGACATTCACACACACACACACACACACACACACACACACACACACACACACACACACACACACACGCACACACGCATATACGACCAGAGATAGGTGGAGGCAGAATTCCTAATTTCTGATTCATGCACTTTTTTCCCCAGCGAGGATACCATTACGACTGCGGGCAAGGAGGTTTTTGTGGAGGTGCCTGGCAATCGTCAGTGTTTGCGGAAAAGTGTTAGGCGTGTTCATCCTTCCTCTGTACTCGAGATGGAACACACCATCTGCTGTTCTAATTGTGATACTACTGTTACCTGTCGTAATATTTATGTTTTACCAATATTCTCTGGTGCTGAAATAAGTTGACTGTGATGGTGACTGGTTAGTTGGTTACTTCGGGGTTTAACCCCCCCCCTACCCACCCCACCCCCACCCCACATACACACACACACTTAGACAGTGGTCTCAGATTGTTGTCTGAAAGTTTTGTTAACTCCTGTCTAGTGGGTAGTGGTTTTTGTTGCGATGATTCCTGCAGGAATCATTGCGACAAAAACTGCTACCGACACTGAGTTTAATTCAACGCAAGAGAGTCCGAGCAGTCCATGAAACATGGATACAAAGCGGTGTTAGCAAGAGATATAGATCCTCATGAGCCCCCGGGTTCATGAAGATCTTGGTCTCTTGCAGTTCGATTGTGTTCACTTTTTCTCGGCAATGAAGTGACTAACTAGATCACGCACGCAGTCAAGAAAACTTGCCTTCTGTTACGTGTGTGGTTTTGCTATTCTTTTGGGAGCATGTGTGTGTTGATCATAGAAAAGATCCGATATTCACATTTGAGTTATTTTGGATAAGAATTACGTACCTTTTTAGTAGGATTCATTTTCTTTTGCACCGAGAATTGCGATCGATTTTTGTAATGTCGCGTATTTTCACTACAATGTTGTAAAGTTTAACCTACATTAGACTGGAAGGTTTGGGCAGGGTCGCCAAGTTTCTAGTGACCTCAGATATGACGTCAAAGTAAACATGTTTCGCTACAGTTAGCAACAATTACGGAAATCACGGATTTTCCGGAATTAGTCGAAGTTTGCCGGAGTTGTTCTGGAAATCTGACTGTAGTAGTACAAAAGGGGCCGGCTGTTAGCGAATGGGAGACGCAGTGTATCAGAATTGTGTATGCATTGTACGAGACAGTGTACCAACGTGTGAATGTATTTGTGGACGCATTGTGCTGAGAGTGCATCGTGAAAATAAAGTACTGTTGGAACCTTGTTCGCCAGTGTGGTCTACTAGTATAACCTTGTGCCACGTGTGACGAGTTGCAGCTGGGGTGAAGTTTCTTTACAAGAACCCTACATGAGTGCGTCTGGTGCGACTGCATCATACTACGACAACAATTGGTCCACTACCACGTAACACCTTCTAAGGAGAGCGCGACAGCATTTTACAAGAACTTAGGGTGGAGTACATCAACCCCTAAAGTGTTGTGTAAAGCGGTATTTATTTTTTAGACATAGTTTCGTTGATCACTCAAAAATTGATAAGGTCATGTGAAAAACTCGTTAGCGAGTCGCAATATGCGCGCCGACAGATGTAGTCAACAATCCGAGTCCTTCACCGCAAGTGGACTCATATTGCGTTCTGAAATATTTCTTCAGGCCTTTGCCCATGTTAAGTCATGGATGACAACAAATAAGTTAAAAGTGAATGATAAAACTGAAAGAATGTTGGTTGCCAACCCCAAATCGTGTCCAACCCAAGTTTGTCTTTACCTTCTACATTATCGGTTGATGCAACTCAGGTGGATTTTTCACTAACTGTACGAAATCTTGGTGTTACGCTAGACAGCAGTCTGTCAATGTCCAACCATGTTAAGAGCAATCTGTAGATCTGCCTATCTTGAACCGAGGCGCATCTGCTCAATTCGTCATCTGCTCACGGTCGACGCTACTAAAACACTGGTGTGTTCATTTGTGCTGTCAAAATTGGACTATTGTAATGTACTACTATGTGGTTGCCCTCAGTACTTGATTGAGCGTCTTCAAAGTTCAGAACAGCGCAGCTCGTCTTGTAAAAGCACGTAAATCTGATCATATAACTCCTATCCTCGAGTCACTAAACTGGCTGCCAGTCTCTGCCCGCATTAAGTACAAGCTTCTGTCCATCTGCTATAACTATCTGTCAGGCACGAGCCCAGAGTATTTGACCGACATGTTACACGTATATTCACCTTCTCGAGAGCTTCGTTCAGCAGCTGATACAAGGAAGCTACGAATTTCATCTCAAGTGTCCATACAAAAACCTTTGGCCAGCGTAGCTTTGCTTACCAAGCTCCTTTCTTATCGAACAATCTCCCCTTTGAACTCTGACACAGCGACTCTCCATCTGCTTTCAAACGGGCCCTGAAAACCCACGTTTCGATTGTCTTTTGCCACTGAACAGTATTGCAGTGGTAGTAGGCAGAATTCTTACTATACCGTTTCTAATCTGACATTATAACTGCTTACATTGTATGAATGTGGTTTTTGGATTGTGGGTTATGTGATGCGATGATGTCTAGTTTGTATGCCCCAATGTATTTAGTTGTGAATGATTTTGTTATATATATATATATTTATTTATATATATATATACTGAGCCACTTTAGAAACACACCACACAGAAAAACACGCAACATCAATAGATAAAAAATAAGAAAAAACCTCGGACTGGTTTTTAATGATTGCAAATTCATTGACTGATAACGTGAATACCAAAATGAAAACAGTTTTTGAAAGGAATTATGAGCAGAGTTCGCCGAAGTGCACAGGGGTCAAAATTACAGTTCCACAGTGTCACGACTAGGGAGGGACAGACGAGATTGAAAGACAGAATAGAGGTAGCACCCCCAAATGTCCCGACTAAAGAGAGATAAGAATAAGAAGAATAAGAATAAGAGTACTTTATTATCTCGAAAAGAGAAATTCGGTTGTGGTACATTTATAACAAATAGTACAAACAAGACATAAAAACATTATAGCATAATTATGAACATTTTCTCCCTGCACTTGCACAGCTACAAATTCCAAATGGATATAAAGTAAACACTACAAAATCTTTACACATAACTCTTACACATCTCACACAAACATCTTTTATGGACCGACTGAGCGGCACTTATACATTCACACCCACCTCTACATATGCATACATAATACGCGTGTTTCAACCTAGTCCTAACCCTCACTACTTATTATACAAACATCTCAGTACATTATTACACATTATTACACAAGCTGCATAATTAAAGTCTACCGTAGTAAAATAATTAGTGGTTGATTGATTGTACATTGCTTAACGTCCCGACAGCAACAAGGCTTTCTCAGGACGTGCCTGCACTGCTTGTGAAAAAAAATAAACAGAACATTGAATGTATGTCGCCAGCCAGTCAAATACATTAAATAAACCTAACACATGGGGCCTAAATAAAGCTAAGACCATTTAGCAACACACATCCAATATCAAGAGCTACAGGCAGTGCAGACAGTAGGGAGAGTTTTTAAAAGGCAAATACAGGTGAATGGACAAAGGGTAGACAGAAACACATGCCCCAGAACAGAGAGAAAAACCCACCCTGTGGGGCTGACCAGGGTGACCCTGGGAACTAAAAAATACCTAACCCCACCCAAGTCCCCCAGGGCAGACCCAGGTGGGGTAAAATAATTAGTGGGTAAACACTCAGTAACAACAATCCCAGTATGTCCATATTCACCACGAGATAGACGAGAATGAAGGTTAGGAGTAGAAGAGAAGAAAGAGATAGATAAAGGACCCTAGCGTCTTGCCTCAAGACAGGTTACAGCTCAGCACAAGCAACACAACACATTTACTTTACACGTACACGCAATCTTTATTACTATTACACTAACTATCCCCCTTCCCTTCCTTCCCACCGACACTTCCCCTCCCTGCCCCTACTCCCCTCCCCCTCCCGGAAAATAAAGAAAAAAACAAAAGGGAAAAAACTAAACCAAGGCCGGTTAACACTACTTCCACAGCATCAGCATTGCATCGAGTGGTGGAAACAAACACTCGGCCCCCACGCTACGCAGCACTGTTGCTCCACAATAACAAAAAGTCAGGTTACAGCCCTCCGAACTGACGGCTGAAAAACGTTATTTACAATATACTGTTCATATACAAGAATCATGTAACTACACCAAGGCAGAGTGAGTGACGGAAAGCTGAATAAGAATGGGACCACCGTGTAAGTCGACGAACGCCTGTGGATCCCTCCCGTCCGGCTTCCTTTTAACGGTCGTACAGCTTCGCGGGTCTTCTCTCTCAGTCTCTCTCTCTGTGTTTCCCTGGCGCGAGGTCTGGTTGCAATGGCGACACGGCGGCTTCGGCAGTACAGACGACCGCGCCCCTTCCACGCCGACACCCGGTCCAGCGAGGCGTGGTTGGTCCTAATGCCCGTCGGCCCTCCAACCGGTCCCGACCCCGAACGTCAAAAATGCAAAACAAAAGCAGAAGCCTAAACGGCCTCGTATGAGTAACGTAAACCAGTGGGTCGTTAAAACCAGCTAACCACCATGGCCACCCTGCTTGGTTTACAAAAACACTACCACCAACCGTTCAAGCACTCGACCTTCACCCATGTGACACGTGCTTTCCAAATCATTCCAAAATTTACACATGAACCAAAACAACGAAAGTCAGTTCTCAAACACTACATATAAACCTTCGTAACATTCTCTGCACTTTCACACCAGCCAATACAACATTTCACTTAACACATTCCACTAACCAATGCCGCAACATTTCGCTAACAGTTAAAAATAACTAATAATGAAATAGAACCAAATCAATAACGTCAAAACAATACTCCCCCTTAACACCCATCGAGTTCTACCCTCCTCCTTCCCCCCCCCCCCCCCCACGATACCCCTAGACCTAGCACATAGTACAAACCACCCATAACAAACTGAACATAACAAAACATCCGCACGCGGGTTTTTACGCACTCACACCTCCTCCGCGACCCGTCACAAACGCCGACACTCGTAGGCACAATAACCCCAGTCTCCGGCCTCCAACGACCACGGGACTGGACCGGCGCTGTGTCACTGACTACCAACAGTCAGCTGGGCAAGACAACCTGGTCTAACCGAGTACAGCTACGAACTGAACTATTATTCCCTTGCTCCCTACAAGCTAAACTCTGCAGTGAACACACTACCGCATTCACTAGCGCGCCCCGCACGTGCAAAACAAAGAACACTAGCCCGTGTCTACCAACTTGTAAACAACTCACTATTCCGGCGTGACCGGTGCTACGGCAACTTTCGACTACCACTGCCAAAACAGTCACTAACCGTGACACACAGCTTATTGAAAGAAGGGGTTTGGTCTTTAATATCGTGTGTGGCCACCTCCAGCAGCAATGCAGGCTGTGCAGCGCCGCCGCATCGAAGCCACGAGACGCTGGAAGAATGGCTGACGCAGCTGATTCCACTCTTCCACCGGGGCCTACGTCAAGTCCGGTGCGGTTTGCGGAACATGGATGTGCTGCGTCCCAGTTCATCCCATGCGTGCTCAATAGGCGCCATATCCGGGGGAAGTGAAGGCCAGGGTAAGACGTGGACGTTGTTTTGTGCCAGCAGCTGGATCGTCGCTCTTGCTGTATAGGGAGTGGCATTGTCCTGCTGGAAAGTGTGCAGATCTGCGCGATGTCGAAACGCTGGTATCACATGGTTCTGTAGGACTGCCCCGTACGTTGCAGCATTAACAGGCCCATCAAAGATGTGCAACTGGGTGCGATAGGTCTGGCTGAAGCCTCCTCACACCATCACGCTCTGTGCACGCCACCTGTCAACCTGATGGACACAGCAGTCGGCAGGTCTCTCTCCAGCTCGCCGCCATACCCGGAGCCTGCCAACGGCATGGGGTAGGCTAACTAAACAGCTCTCATCCGAGGAGAGCACTCCTCCTCACTGACGCTGGGTCCATCTAAACTGCACCTGAGCCCATGTAAGGCGACGCTGTCGGTGTCGAGGCGTCAAAATCGGCCCCACAACAGGTCGTCTGGCGTGCAGTCCTGCCGCCCGAAGACGTCGCCGCACAGTTTCAGCGGATACTGGACCACGTGTGCCAAGAAGTGTTTGTGCTGTATGCGTAGCTGGCCTGAAGCTGTCTCGAAGATGAAGCTGTCTGATGATGTAGGTGTCTTGCCGACGGGTGGTGACCCTGGGTTGCCCTGAACGGGGTCGATCCGCAGTGTCGCCAGTGTTTCTAAACCTTTCTGCTAGAAGATGCATAATGGTGGTGTGGTGACAATGTAACCGACGGGCAATCTCTCTACGGGATAAGCCCACGGCCAGCATTCCAGTTGCTCTTTCTGCTCTGTCTTGCGCATTAAATCGCTCTCTCTCTCTCTCTCTCTCTCTCTCTCTCTCTCTCTCTCTCTCTCTCTCTCTCTCTCTCTCTCTCCCCTCTCTCTCTCTCTCTCTCTCTCTCTCTCTCTCTCTCTCTGACAGGACGAGAACACCAGCACTCAATGCTTTTCTGAATGGTCTGAATACGCACTCTTTATCTGACGGCAAGAAAAACAAATTGTGAGCGACCGCTCAGCTTTGGTCAAAATAAAAATCATGCTGCACGTTGCCCACGTGCTGCTCATTGACAGCGCGGCGATCGTAACCTAATTTTGCCCTTAGTTGTGTAATAACTCTGTATGACTTAGTCACTGCAGTATCAAAGCAAACTAGGGGCGAACAACAAAATGGCGGACATAAATAAAGTTTTGAGTTTCTAAAGTGGCTCAGTATATATATGTTTACTGTATATGTTGAAATTGTAAACGCTTAGAGCCAATTGGAATAAGCGCTATATAAATACACATTATTGTTATTATTATTATTATTATTATTATTATTATTATTATTATTAGTAGTAGTAGTAGTATTCATTCATTCATTCAACGCGAAAAAGGCCAAGCCGTCCAAGGAGCATGCATGCAAAGTGGTGTCAGGGAGAGGTATAAATCCTCACGAACCCCGCATTTGCGGGGGTATATGAGGATCTATACCTCGTACAGTTGGGTGGAGTTCAGTTTTTGTCGACACTAAAGGTGTTCAGTCAGGGTTGAAATTGGGGACAACTTGCTCGCGTGCGCCTAATGGGTTGTGCGTCCACTCCACAAGATTAATAATGGACGGCCCTAAACAGCGCGGCTTACTGAGGAACAGAGAGAGCTATTGATCAAAGAGTACAACCTGAACACTAATCCGCAATGCGACCGACCCCACCCGGGTCTGCCCTGGGGGACTTGGGTGGGGTTAAGTATTTTTTAGTTCCCAGGGTCACCCTGGTCAGCCCCACAGGGTGGGTTTTTCTCTCTATTCTGGGGCATGTGTTTCTGTCTACCCGAGGTCCATTCACCTGTATTTGCCTTTTTTAAACTCTCCCTACTGTCTGCACTGCCTGTAGCTCTTGATATTGGATGTGTGTTGCTAAATGGTGTTGGCTTTATTTAGGCCCCATGTGTTAGGTTTATTTAATGTGTTTGGCCGGCTGGCGACATACATTCAATGTTCTGTTTAGTTGGTTTTTTTTTTTTTTTTTTTTTTTTTTTTTTTTTTTTTTTTTTTTTCACAAGCAGTGCAGGCACGTCCTGAGAAAGCCTTGTTGCTGTCGGGACGTTAAGCAATGTACAATCAATCAATCAATCAAGCATGCGACCGTGGCACTTTGACCTACCAGGACTTTTCAACAGAATAAATCTGTCTTTTTTTATGGTTGTAATCGTCGCATCATGAATCGTGACATCATTAATCAAGAATCATGTTTTATATATATATTTGTTTTCCTCCCTACGTCACACGACCAGTCACTTTAGCGCAAACTGTACCATGTGACCGTGATATAAAAACCACTGTAGCGAAAAATGGCGGACGTTTTATAGCCCTCTCGATGACGCGTTAGGACCTCGTTTTCGAGTCTTGACAGCAACTCGGTTCGACAAAATAGCAGAAAAAAACGCACTAAAGTAGTCCTATTTGACGTAATACACATCATCTGCCTTATTTTTTACGACGTGAGGAGCCAACTTAAAGCTGAGGTGCAATGAGAAAAACCCGCCCAGCGCGTGTTTTAAAAAGACTACAGGACCCAGCTTGGGCCCTGCCCCTAAGTGGGTCAAATCGGTTCGTAACACAGTTGACGGAGTTGGCAACTGCGTATCCCGAGCTTGCAAAACTCTCGGAAAACGACAGACCACTTCCTGTTGCACGAAATCATCGCGATTAGCAGATCGGACAACAGCAGACGATTCTGTGACACTTTGAAACTGACCGACAGCCACGGATTTTACGCGCTGGGGACTATGATGGCAGAATGCACGGCTGTACATGCTGTAAGTATGACTCCTGACACTTTGTAGTTGTGAACGAATTTTGTCAACACGTACATCCAGTCCAATATAGGATAATATAAATAAATAAAGAAGCATTGTGATGTACACCCAACACAGTAAAGTGGATGTGTGAGAGAGAGAGAGAGAGAGAGAGAGAGAGAGAGAGAGAGAGAGAGAGAGAGAGAGAGAGAGAGAGAGAGAGAGAGAGAGATATTATAACAACAAACACAAAACGACAAATAACCCCTCCTTCCTCACCCTTCCGATATCAAATAAAGCTTCAGGCTGTACTGTGTAACTTACGGATAGCTCGGCCTGGTCCATATCCAGTGTGCGTCCAGGCAAGACACAAATGGCCTGCTCTGTCCGTCGGGTGGTCGAGTGTCGTCTGCTACTGTTGATGTCAGTAAAAATATCGCTGGTTTAGATCAGTGATCGCGGTGCGCACTCGCTGCAAACAGGAAGTGGCCTGTCTTTCTCACGGGAGTTTTGCCAGCACGACAAACGCAGTTGAAAACTCAGTCAACTGGGTTGCAAACCGGTTTGCCGAAGTTCGCCGAACGTTCACGAAGACAGGGCCCTCGCTGGGTCCTGCAAAGTTTTTTTAAAACACGTGCGGGGCGGAGTTTTGTGACTGTTTCTCAGCTTTAAACAATATTTCACCACTAATTACACAGCGCAAACAGCAAAAGCCTTCGCCAAATCCATCCGCTCATCGCCATGCACCGAGACATTTTCAAAGTTCGGGAAACCACGGAACAAAAATAGCTTCCGAGTTTGTTTTTTTAACCAATCAGAACAGCAATCATAGCAAACCGGCAACACACTGTCGTCTGCTCAGCCATCAACATGCCACATTTTCACCAAAGCACAGAGCAACAAATTCAAGAACCCAAACGAAAATACACACCCAGCAACACTATACACAAAGCACGCTATTGCCAAAGTTCTCTCTTCACGTCACTCAATGCGGGAATATCTGAATAAAAACATCTCACGAATTTTCGAAGACTATCTGACATCATGTCAACGCTGTAAAATAAAATCTTACCTTAAAATCCATCTCTGCACTAGTCCTGCTGTTAACAACGAGCGTTTTTTTGGTATTCCTTTTTCCAGATATCCCAACACACATGACACTTTAGGATATAACAACGACAATCTGCTGCACACTCGAAGCATTCCCTTCAGTGTTCTTGAATCTAAAACTGAGCACGAGGCACCATGCTAACTTGCACAAGCTGTCACATCAGACAGTGGTCAAATGCCGATCGATTCATCAAAAAGTTCTTACCCCACCCGGGTCTGCCCTGGGGGACTTGGGTGGGGTTAGGTATTTTTTAGTTCCCAGGGTCACCCTGGTCAGCCCCACAGGGTGGGTTTTTCTCTCTATTCTGGGGCATGTGTTTCTGTCTACCCTTTGTCCATTCACCTGTTTTTGCCTTTTTAAAACTCTCCCTACTGTCTGCACTGCCTGTAGCTCTTGATATTGGATGTGTGTTGCTAAATGGTCTTAGCTTTATTTAGACCCCATGTTGTAGGTTTATTTAACGTATTTGACCGGCTGGCGACATACCTTCAATTTTCTGTTTAGTTTTTTTTTCACAAGCGGTGCAGGCACGTCCTGAGAAAGCCTTGTTGCTGTCGGGACGTTAAGCAATGTACAATCAATCAATCAATCAAAAAGTTCTTAATTTTTCTGAATCACACAGCAGTCAAGAAATCACTGTCATACTTTAACGACCTTTTTTAGACATTGCAGCTTGAATCATTCTGTACACAAGCCAAGATTAGTAGCTTTTTACTCGCGAAACTTGCGCTTCTGACACGGAATTATGCTACGTCACACTCTGGGAATCCCTGGCAGAACATGTATATTCAATGGTGTCACCTATCCGCCACAGAAGCGGCCGTCTTCATAAACCGGATTTTTTTTCTAAACAATAAACGGAGAAAGGAAAACAAATACGTTATTGGTCGGAGGGGTTCGCTACACGGACCTTTGTAGGCCTGAGGGAGGTCAAAGGAATCATTGTACCCCGAAGGCCAAAGGTCTGAGGGGTACAATGATTCCTTTGACCTCCCTCAGGCCTACAAAGGTCCGTGTAGCGAACCCCTCCGACCAATAACTTATAATATAACACTGCGCGCCATAAAAAAGGACAAAGATTTGCCGTTCGATATTTTGCAAACGGCTAAACATTTTGAAAATCTGATTTCGTCACATTAAAATATTTTTAGTCCTCTTTACAGCACTGTAATATTTAACCTACCCCCAAAATAAAAAATCGCAAGACGGACATTTCTCTTTGTGCTGCGTTGTTTTAGCACACATCTCAACTTTGGCCAGACACTCTAAAAAGCGGATAACGCCATTTTAAACTGCGATCATTTTTCCTGAAAACCTGGAGATTGGGAGTCATTTCATCAGAAAACTTTTTTGGGCGGGGCTTTTCCACACGTTCACTCTCGAAAACATCGGGGAGGTAAGATTTAGCCGCGAATGCCTCGCATCTGAGGGCACTCGGCCTAATTTTGTCTGCACTTGTGTAGCCAGAAGAATCATTTTCCATTTTGCTGCAACAAGAAAGTACGACTGATTTTGAGTGAAAAATGTGGATGTCGTTGTGACAGGTGCGCGCCTAGCCTCCAAATGTAAAACTAATTGCTTTGATTACTTGCTGGTGGTCTGTTTACGTCAGTGTGTGTGTGTGTGTGTGTGTGTGTGTGTGTGTGTGTGTGTGTGTGTGTGTGTGTGTGTGTGTGTGCTTGCATGCGTGAGTGTTTATTTGTTTTCAGTTGTTTGTTTGTTTTTTCTTTGTATTTTCTGTATTCTCATTATGTGATAATGTAAATGCGTGTGTGTGTGGGGGGGGGGAGAGGGGGGGGGAGAAGGGGGGTCTGAGTGTGTGTGTGTGTGTGTGTACACACAAAACTGAAAGAAGGGGGTTAACACACACACAAAGGAACATCCCCCCTGAATCCCCACCCCCCCACCCCCCACCCCCCCACACACACACAACCTCACCCCCACCCCACACACATACACACACGCACGCACACATTTACATTGTCACATTAGAATACAGATGTAACAAACAACAGAAAACAAATCAAACACGTACGCATGCAAGCACACACGCACTGACGTAAACAGACCACCAGCATCATCATCATCATCATCAGTCCCTTGCCCGAACTGGGCGTTGGGGGGACTGAAAGGCAGCAGCAACAGACAGTGCTCTCCACTGAGTTCTATTTTGGGCGGTGGCAAGCAAGTCTGGCATCTCGAGTTCGGTCCATTCTTTTATGTTTGCGACCCAACTCTTTCTCTGACGACCTCGCCGACGACTTCCTTCGAGAGTGCCTTGGAGGATAGTCTTGGACAAGGTGTTGTGTCGGGTCACGTGGCCAAACCAAGCAAGCTTGCGCCGTTTCACGGTTGCCAGAAGGGGTTCATGTGGGCCCACCAGGGAAGTGACGATGCTCCGTACATATTCGTTGGTCTTGTGCTCGCGGTACGAGATGTGGAGCAACTTCCTCAGGCACTTGTTCTCAAAGGCCTGGATTTTCTTTTCTGAGTCTGCAAGCAGCGTCCAAGTCTCACAGCCGTAGAGTAGAATAGACACTACGAGGGACTTGTAAAGCCTGTACTTGATGGTGAAGCTGATGGAGTTACTTCGCCATATCCTGTCCAGCCTGGCCATTGCGGATGTTGCTGTACCTATCCTGATACGGATCTCTGCTATGCAACTACCGTCTTTAGACAGGGTGGCTCCCAAGTACTTGAAGCTATTGACCTCTTCTAGCTTCTGGCCGTTCATGTGAATGTTGCTGCTGCTGTCGCTTGTGGTGTTGATCATCACTTTGCTTTTATCCGTACTGATCTCCATGCCATAAGACCCTGCGCTACTTGAAAGTTTGTCTGTCAGGTTTTGCAGCTCACTATTGCTGCCTGCCATGAGGTCAATGTCGTCTGCGAATCGAAGATTGCACAGGGATCTGCCACCAATAGAGATTGAAGTATGGTGGTCGTGGAGGGTTTCCTGCATGATCTTCTCCAGGAATATGTTGAAAAGGACAGGAGAGAGCAGGCATCGTTGACGGACACCGATCGTCGTCCTGAAGAACTCGCCTGACTGATTGTTAAGTAGAACCGCGCTGCAGGCGTTCTTGTAAAGCGCTTCTATCATTTGGATCAGCCCCTCCTCTATGTTAAACGATCTCATGACTTGCCAGAGTCCGTCGTGCCAGACGCGATCAAATGCTTTCCTGAAATCAATGAAGTTGTGGTAGAGTTCGCGCTGATGCTGCAGATGTTTCTCGATCAGGACGCGGCAGTTGAAAATCTGCTCTACAGTGCTTCTTCCAACTCCGAAGCCAGCCTGTTCTTCTGCCAGCAGTTCCTCGGCGAAAGTTTTGAGGCGGTTGAGAATGATTCTAAGCATTACTTTACTAGGGGTGTAGAGTGTTCACGGAGAAGTAGTACCTTTGACTTTTCAGCCAGCAGCGCCTCTTGGGGCAGGCGGGAGCACTGGTCTTCACATGGCACTCAACTCTCACAGCTGGCTCCAGGTCCTTTACCTAGCCACACCCCGGTAACCGCTTCTGCTGGCGGGCGAAACGTTGTGAGGGGCTGACGCGTCTCTCAGTCAGTTGAAATACTTGGAGAGGAGACGGGCGCCGCCAAGTTCACCTAAGCCCATTGAAAGGACAAGCAACAGAATAAGAATAACATGCCGGATCGGTCGGGGCCCGGATCACCAACGACCGCGCACCCCATTGGAGGTCTCCAGGGTGGGGGCGAAAAGTGTGTTACTGGAACCAAACCCACCATCAAGCTGCCCACGCAAGGAATAACTATCGGAACTTGGAACGTTCGCACACTCTACCAGTGCGGCAAAGTGAAGGAACTCACCCACGAGTTAAAGCGCTATCGCTGGGACATTGTAGGACTTGCAGAAGTTCGATGGACAGGCTTCGGAGAAACAACAACAGATGAAGGCCATAAAATCTGGTTCAGCGGAAAAGAAACCAAGCACGAACATGGCGTAGCTTTTATCGTAAGGAAAGAGGTGGCTGGAACTGTCATCAGCTGCACCCCCGTGTCAAGCAGACTAATCTCCATCCGCATCTCCGCCCGACCGCACAACATCACTATAATACAAGTATACGCTCCAACAGCAGATCATGATGATGAGGAATTAGAAGAATTTTACGAACAACTGGACAACATCATCAAGAAAACACCTAAGAAAGACATTCTGACTGTCCTCGGTGACTGGAATGCAAAGATCGGCCCTGACGCTTACCAACAATGGGCAGGAACAGCTGGCAAGTTTGGCCTTGGAGAAACAAACGACAGAGGCCTGCGACTTTTAGAGTTCGCACAGAGTCACCGTCTTACCGTTGCTAATACCCTCCATCCACACAAGAAGTCAAGAACAGTGACATGGCAATCGCCAGGAGGCCTGGTCCATAACCAGATTGACTTCATCTTGCTGCCTCGACGATTCAAATCCAGCGTTAACAAAGCACAAACGAGGTCCTTTCCTGGCGCTGATATTGGCAGCGACCACAACCTCGTCCTTACTAGCCTCAAGTTGAAGCTGGCATTGAAACGAGACAGCAAGAGTCCTCGCATCCGATTCGACCTCGAGAAGCTAAAAGACCCGGAAGTAGAAGAGGTCTTCCAAGCCCAGGTGGGAGGCAGATTTGCAGCCTTGGCTACTTTGGACTGGGACGTAGACACCCTTGCTGGAAATATAAAAGAGGTGTTACTTTCTACAGCAGAAGAAGTGCTGGGGAAGCAGAGGAAGCGCAAACAGCCCTGGGTCACCGATGACATCCTTGATCTCTGTGATGAGAGGAGAGCCTGGAAGAAAAAGAGAGGCCAAGACCTCACATCAGCAAACAAGTACAGACTTGTCAACAAGAAGATCAGGAAGAGGATGAAAGAAGCCAAAGAAGATTGGATTGAAGACCAGTGTCGTAGCGTGGAAGAGGGCATGGCAAACGGCAACAGCAAGAAGGCTTATGAAACGCTAAGGACCCTCACCAAGACTCAACAGCGAACAGCCACAGTCATCGAAGACAGCAGCGGCCAACTCCTTACGGAAAACACTGCTGTACTAAACAGATGGACTGAGTACTGCCGAGACTTGTATAACTACAAGGCTGAGCCAGACACCAGTATCCTCCAAAACAACCAGGCTGGGGCCAGGAAGGCCGAAGACCTGCCAGTGTTAGCTGAAGAGGTGGAAACAGCTGTACGCGGCCTGAAGGGAGGAAAGTCTCCAGGTGTAGACAACGTACCTGCTGAACTGTTGAAACATGGAGGAGAAGTAACAACGAAGGTACTCACTACACTCTGTCAAAAGATCTGGGAGCAAAAGAAATGGCCAGTAGAATGGACACAGTCTCTAGTGATCCCGCTCCCCAAGAAAGGAAACCTGAAACAGTGCCAGAACTACAGAACTATCAGTCTGATAAGTCACCCTAGCAAAGTAATGCTTAGACCACCAGCAGACCACCTTAAAATACACATGCATTTAATCATGAACCAACACGCGCACACGCACGCACACACACACACACACACACACACACACACACACACACACACACACACACACACACACACACACACACACACCTCCCCCCTCCCCACCCCCACCCCTTAACACACACATTTACATTGTCACATATTAAGACTACAGACAAAACAAACAACAGAAAACAAATAAACACGTACGCATGCAAGCACACACACATTGATGTAAACAAACCACCAGCAAGTAATCAAAGCAATCAGTTTTATATTTGGAGGTTAGGCGCGCACATGTGACAGCTAAATGGAAAATGATTCTTCTGGCTACAAGTGCAGACAAAATTAGGCTCAGATGCGAGGCATTTGCGGCTGAATCTTAAATGTCCGATATTTTCGAGAGTGAACGTGTGGAAAAGGCCTCGCAAAAAAAAAAAAATGTTTTCTGATGAAATGACTCCCAAATCTACAGGTTTTCAAGAAAAATGAACGCAGTTTAAAATAATGTTATCCACTTTTTAGAGTGTCTGGCCAAATATGAGATGTGTGCTAAAATAACGCAACACACAGAGAAATGTCTGTCTGGCGATTTTTTTTATTTTGGGGGTAGGTAACACTACGGACGCTACTGCAATGCAGAGACCAACGACAGAGGCTTAAGGCTCCTGGAATTTGCCAGCTCAAATGATCTAACGCTGATGAACACATTTGGCCCACACAAAGCATCCAGAAGGTGGACATGGCACAGCCCGAACGGAGAGCACCATAACCAAATTGACTACATCATGGTGAAGAGACGCTTCCAAACCAGTGTGAACATTGCCAAGACAAGAAGTTTTCCAGGAGCAGACATTGGAAGCGACCATGACTTAGTGATGATGACCTTCCGACTCAGCCTAAAGAAGGTCAACAAGCAGGGTCCCACCAGAATCACTTTTGACCTCGAGAAACTGAAAGACCCAGAGGTAGCGGAAGCCTTCCAGGCAAAGATAGGAGGAAAATTCGCGCCACTGCTACTGCTAGGTCAGTGCAAAAGACACGGATGTGGACACACTGATCAACACATTTAACACTGCTGTAACCAAGGATGGGCAAGTAGCGAGAGTAGCGACTACATTTTGTAGTTTCGCTACTATTTGGAGTAGTTTGTAACGATCTAAACTACATATTTTTAAAAAGTAGTTGTAAAGCAGCGAACTACTAATTTGTCAGTAGCGAAGTAGCGAAAATGTATCTTTCGCTACGCTACTTTCCTTGCCGTGTGACTTGCCCATCCCTTTCAGCCAAGCCGAAGCGAGTGGCGAAATTACTGTCTCGCGCGAGATTGATCGCTCGCTCAGCGAATGGAAGCATGATTGTGATTGGCTGATAGCAATAGCAAGCCACGTGACTTTCAAAACTGAAGCGCGCGTCAGTCATCTCTTTGTTCTTCAAATCAAGCACAGAACGCACACATTTTTGACCGCAGAAGATGGAGAAACTTCCCACTTTGTTTAAACCGTATCTAGAATTTTTTCATCTCAAAGAAGAAAAGGACAATGCATTTATATTCAAATGCAAGTACGGATGCAAAGAGTATTCAGCGAGCAAGACGACAGCATTCAATCTTAGGCTTCATCTCAAGGTTTGTTGAATTTTTGAGTTTTCCTATTTTGATTTTCTTACATTTATAGGCCTATGAGAAATGCGTCCGGTTTTATTCTATCGGCATTCACCTGGGATGACAAAAGCTATATTAATTTATTTTCATTTACAGAAAGAATTCCATTTTCTTGTTTGGAGTGCTGAACAGGATATATATAGCCTATAAAACATAATGGCGGCTATTCCGTATAAATCGGTTTTAAATTTAGTAGGGGAGTTGTCCGAGTGAATGCCGATCTATTGTCATCTATTACTAGTATTAGAATTATTAGAATGGCTGGGAACACAACAGGTGAATCATCAATCATGCCCTTTGATCTCTGTACTTTTTGATACAGAACAGAACACAAAGCTTCGGAATTAATTTATATTACAGAAAAGCCTAGTATAAATGCATGATGTTGGCAATGCCTGGCATACTTCATTTTTTTTGTTTTTTTGTTTTGCATTTATTTATTTTATTTAGCTTAGTCTTTTTGAACACAATTTTTTAATTTACGTTCTGACATTGTGATAAAACGTTTAGACCAAGTTGAGTATGGATGGTCTTGGAAGGGGGTAAGTGGGAATAAAAAGGATATTTGCTACGCCTATGTATGTTACAAATTTATGAACAAAACAAAGGGGGGAAAATCAAAAGAAAAATAATAATGATAATAATAATAAATATAATCATAATGATGAAAATAAATAGGTAGGCCTAAGTATTGATGGCTATGATTATAATAATTTGAAATAATACTAAAGATATTGTATATTTAAGAAAAGGCACCTGTGTCACTGAACCACATTACGGACTGGGAAATACTTTCATTTCATTGTTTGGGATAGGCTATTGAATGTGAATTGTAAATAAAATGCTGATTTTTCTGTATAGTATAAAAGTTAAAACAGATTTAGTAGGGGAGTTGTTGTCCCAGTAACTGACTGCTGGGTGGGGCTAAAACAAGCATATGCCAATATATATATATATATATATATAATATTAGTAAGAAATAAATAAACAAAGCTCAAATAGTTATTAAACTGTGTTTCAGAGGAAACATCCTCTCCTTTTGGACAAAATGCAGAAAGCTCAGGAGGATACAAGAAAACGAAAGAGGGAGGACAGTGTCGAACAGCCGCCTATCACCAAAATGATCAAGCTGTCCAAGAAGACTGAACTGTCTAAGGAGCAAATTGACAGAGCAGTTGTGGACCTTCTCCTTGGAGACAACATGCCGTTCAGCCTCCTTGATAGCCAGAACTTCAAGGAATTTGTCAGCAAATTGTCCGGCCAGCCAGCAGATGACCTTCTCAGCAGAAAGAAGGCAAATACTCTGTTGGAGGTAAGAACAGTACATTTTGATTGATAACGCATGCCTATTGTCTACCTTAGTAATGCACTATGGGATAAACCTCAAGTGGGGTATATTTAGTTTTACAAAATTATACAAATTAAAAGATACTATACTAAGATGATGAACACTGTTGTTCCAACTTCTCAGTTGCTTTGATTTCTATTATACTAATAGGACAAGATGAAGCAGCTGAAGAAAATAATCATTGAGGATCTTGAAAGAGTTGAGCAAGTGTGTGTCACCGCTGATTGCTGGACTGCTCATCATAGGCAAGTGATACTTTGCTCATATTCATGTTCACCTGTCATAAGTATGACTATGAGTGATGGTAGTTGCCAGATGACTGTTTTTTTTTTTTTAAGTACATCTTTGTGTCCTTTTCATTTTTGTCGATTTTTTTTCAGGAGGGGGTGGGTGCGTGAATTTTTTAAAATTAATTTTCAACTAAGCAACTGGTTTTGTTTGTCTTTTTACTCTTTTAGATCATTCCTTGGAGTGACATGCCACTACCTGGAGTACCTGCACGGCTATGAAAGGAAAAGCGCAGCCCTTGCATGGCGGCGCATCAAAGGGCCTCATACATATGATGTGCTGGCTGAGCACTTAGATTCCATCCTCAAGGAATACAAGATCCAGAACAAAGTTCATCGGATAGTGACTGACAATGGATCAAACTTTGTCAAGGCCTTCAGGTGTGTAACATACAAGTAAAACATGTTATTCTATCATATCTATAAAGCAGCATTTTCTTTGGCATTTTTTAAATTTCAACTGATATAAATTTTCTTTTGCCATTTTGTTTAAATTCATTTATTTGACCTGTATTTTGTCTACATTTTATTTTTCTTTTGCAGAATCTTTGGGCAGACCGGTAGTCCATGCGCAGAAGACCAAAGTGATGATGATGAGGAGCAGGATGAAGTCACTTCATATGACTTTTTGGGGGAGGGGCCATCATCAGGGTCAACAATTGTTCTCCCCCCTCATCTGCGATGTGCAGCACATACCATCAACCTTGTTGCTAGCAAGGATTCTGAGGCGGCTTTCCAGGGCCACACTTTTAAGACCGCTAGCAGGTCAATGTTTGGCAAGGCATCTGCATTATGGACTAAACAGTCCAAAACTGTGCTTGCAGCAGGTAATTTTTTTCATATTTGTCTATCATTGCTTTTATGCGTTTGCTTAGCATTTGCAGATTCTGCTTGTTATTCCATATTTATTATATTTGATTCAGTATGTTTATTATATTTCATTCAGTGAATGAGATCATGTATATTTCGTTTGCTTGGTTGTTTCAGAGAACATCAAGGAAGAGACAGGCAAACAGCTTATCGTCCCAAACCAGACCAGGTGGAATTCCACCTTTGATACAGTTAAGTGCCTCAGTGATCTGTCCCCTGTCAGCCTGGGAAAGATCTGCGACAAGTTGGGCCTTGCACGCTTCACCAGCAGGGACCATCTCTTTATCAAAGAATTTGTCATGGTGAGTACTTAACAATGCATTGTTTATGTTCAAACAGTAATGTATGCAAACTAGTCACTATGTCTATGACTAAGTGCGAAAAGGTCTGCACATGAAATGGCCATATTTTTTTCATGAATTTTATCTTTTTCTGTTTTAGGTGATGGGTCCGGTTGCAAAGAGCCTCGATTATCTGCAAGGAGAGAAATGTGTAGGCTTGGGTAGCCTACTGCCTCAGCTTGAGACTATGAAGGCCAGAATTGAGTTGGAGAAGTGCAAGCTCGAAATCTGCAGGCCCCTGGCAGATGCTGTTCTCCAAGGGATTGCGATCCGCTTCAAAGAGGCATATGAAGACAGGGACACCTTGCTAGCTGCTGTATCGGATCCAAGGTATTGTTTTAATGTGTTCTTCACCTAAGTTATTTCCTCAGAATTTTGCTGTTAAATTAAACATTGATTAATTGCTTTTTTATGGTTAGTGAATTATACACTGTTGCTTTATTTATGGCCTTATGACGATGATTGTAATATTTTTCATTGTCTCTGTTTCAGACTCAAGCTTTCCTGGACAGGAAATGTAAAGCTTAAGGAAACAGCGAAGATGCTGCTGACTAATGAAGTGATGTCCTTGAAGCCACCAGCCCAGACAGCAGTCAAGTCTCAAACCGATGAGGACTTCATTCTCTTTGATAATGTCGCTGACGTGGCCGAGTCTACAGCCTACCTGACAGAGGGACTGGCCAAATCCCTGGATGAATTGGACAAGTACCCTGGCGTCAAAGCTGTCTTCCTGAGGACGAACACCTCATTGCCCAGCAGTGCAGCAGTTGAGCGTCTGTTTAGTCAGGCTGGACTTATTTTAACAAAGATTAGAGCCAGAGTTACTGATTCTAACTTTGAGGCAAAAGTGTTGGTTAAATACAACTCTAAGAAAGGTTTATAAGGAAGTGTCAGTGTTTTCATGAATCATTGAATGATCAATTAACTTCTTTAGCCCATTTATTCCCAACTGCCTATACAACCTTGTGGCTGTATTTATGTTTTATACTAGACATCACTGTCAGTGTATATATAAGCTGCTTTTGTTTTCCTATTTGACATTAAAGTTGATTATTTACTTGAACTTCAAAATACTTATCAGACCCAGTTGTGATTACAGTTTTTTAAAGTGAAAAAGTAGTTTGAAAAGTAGTTAGCTACTTTTTGTAAAGTAGCGTAAAAGTAGCGAACTACATTTCTTCAAAATGTAATTGTAAAGTAGCGAACTACTATTTTTTACAAATGTAACTGTAGTGTAGCGGACTACTTTTCAAAAGTAGTTTGCCCATCCTTGGCTGTAACCCAAACAATCAGTGAGATACTAACACCGACAAGCAAAGAAACCTTGGGTTACAGCTGACATCTTTGTTCTATGTGACAAGCGTCGAGAATTAAAGAAAAAGAAATCAGAGGTAGAAGGAGCTAAACAATACAGGGAAATTAACCAGGATATCAAGAAAAGCATGAAAAGGCAAAGAATAAGTGGATTGAAGATCAGTGTAAACACGTAGAAGAAAATCTGAACAAAAATAATAGCAAAAAAGCATACCAGCTGGTGAAAGACCTGACCAGTGTAAAACAAAGGACGCTCCTCGATCATTCAAGATAGTGAAGGGAACTGTCTTACGGAAGACCAAGACATACTGAAGAGATGGACAGAGTACTGCTCAGATTTGTACAACCACCGAGCTACAGGGGACCCAGGCATACTTGCCAACCCACCCGTGACCAACAATGGCAACTATGCCATCCTCCGAGAAGAAGTAGAGGTCGCAGTGAAGTCGCTGAAAAAAGGGAAGGCAGCAGGAGCAGACAACATCCCTGCAGAACTAGTCCAAGAAGGGGGAGAAGACATGATAAGCGCCTTGCTAACAATCTGCAATAAGATCTGGCAGTCAGGGGATTGGCCCACACCACGGACCCAATCACTTATAATAACTCACCCCAAAAAAGGCAACTTACATCAATGCCAGAATTATCGCACGATCAGTCGTATGCCACCCAAGCAAAGTCATGTTAAAGATCCTACTGAACAGGCTGAAGCCACAGGCAGAGGAAATCATAGCTGAGGAACAGGCAGGCTTCAGACCAGGGCGCAGCACAACTGAGCAGATCTTCAACCTGAGAGTTCAATGTAAGAGGTACCTCCAGCACCGGCAAGACCTCTATCACGTCTTTGTGGATTTTAAGAAAGCGTTTGACAGGGTGTGGATGCAGCCCTTTGGTCCACCATGAAGCTATACAACATAAATGCCAACCTGATTAAAGTCATAGCAAACCTTTACAACAAGGTCACTAGCGCAGTCTGCTTCAACGGCAAAATAGGAAACTGGTTTAGGATTACAGTCGGAGTCAGACAAGGCTGCTTGCTCTCACCTACTCTTTTCAACATCTTCCTGGAAAGAATCATGACAGACGCTCTGAAAGATCATGAAGGAACTGTCAGTATTGTAGGCAGAACAATCACGAACTTGCGCTTTGCGGACGACATTGATGGCCTTGCAGGAAAAGAGAAGGAGTTAGCTCAGCTGGTGGAAAAGCTGGACAGTACAGCCATTGCGTATGGGATGGAAATCAGTGCAGAGAAGACCAAACTGATGACAAATAACACCAGTGGCATTGGAACTGACGTCATGATTGGAAGCCAATAACTAGAAACAGTAAATAAATTCAAATACTTAGGAGCCATTGTGACAGATGAGGGATCAAAACCAGAAATACTGTCCAAGATTGCGCAGACAACAACAGCACTGACAAAATTGAAGACCATATGGAAGGACAGAAACATCACGCTCTGCTCCAAGATCAGACTGATGCGCTCCTTAGTCATCTCAGTGTTCTTGTATGCCTGCGAGTCATGGACCCTCACAGCAGACCTTGAAAGGAGGATACAAGCCACTGAAATGAGATGTTTTCGAAGGCTGCTTGGCATTTCATAGAGAGATCACATCACGAACGAGGAAGTGGGAAGCAGAATCAGGCAAGCCATCGGGCCCTATGAAGACCTATTAGCCATTGTGAAAAAACGCAAACTGAAGGACATGCCACGCGTTCAGCAGAGCTTGCCAAAACAATGCTGCAAGGCACTGTGCAAGGAGGACGAAGGAGAGGAAGACAGAGGAAAAGATGGGAGGACAATATCTCAGAGTGATTGATTGTACATTGCTTAACGTCCCGACAGCAACAAGGCTTTCTCAGGACGTGCCTGCACTGCTTGTGAAAAACAAATAAACAGAACATTGAATGTATGTCGCCAGCCGGTCCAATACGTTAAATAAACCTAACACATATGGGCCTAAATAAAGCTAAGACCATTTAGCAACACACATCCAATATCAAGAGCTACAGGCAGTGCAGACAGTAGGGAGAGTTTTAAAAAGGCAAATACAGGTGAATGGACAAAGGGTAGACAGAAACACATGCCCCAGAATAGAGAGAAAAACCCACCCTGTGGGGCTGACCAGGGTGACCCTGGGAACTAAAAAATACCTAACCCCACCCAAGTCTCCCAGGGCAGACCCGGGTGGGGGGTATCTCAGAGTGGACAGGACTGAGGCTGAGTGATACGCTAAGAATGGCAGAGAACAGAGAGGAATGGAGGGAGCTGGTTGCCAAGTCATCAGTGGTGCCCCAACGGTCGGCAAGACTACGGGATATATATAGATAGATAGATAGGATAAGATAAGATGATAAGATAAGATAAGATAGATACAACGTTACCGGGTCATAGCGCAAAGACTATACAATGGACAAACTTGCAGCTGAGAGTGCTATAAAGTGGACTTAAAATACTTTAATGTGACGAAAACAGATTTTCAAAATGTTTAGCTGTTTGCAACATATCGACCGGCAAATCTTTGTCTTTTTTTATGGCGCGCAGTACATGTATATATATTACGTTTGTGGTTCTGTTATTTTTTTTTTTTTTTTTTTTTTAGGGCATGTATGACTTAATCATAGAAAAGATCCGATGTCCAGTTGAGTTATTTTGGATAAGAATTTCATACCTTTTTAATATGATTCGCTTTCCTTTGCATTGTGAGGTGCGTCGATTTTATTGTGTAGCTAGAATGCTGCATAGCATCGCTACATTGTACCAAAGTCTAAGCTACATTAGACTGGAGAGGTCAGGAAGGGTCGCGACCGTTCTAGTGACCTCAGATATGACGTAAACTTTTTATAGTTGGCTACTTTTCGCGACATTTACGCAATGCACGGAGTTATTTATTATTTATTATTACATGGTATTTATATGGCGCATTTCTCATATTTATAATATAACTCAATGCGCAGAATGCAAAGTTACGGTATGCACCTAGATAGAAGATTGTAGACAGATCTTGGGTGTTCTTTTTTTCATTTTATTAATATTAATGAGTTTTGGTTACGTTTTTCTTTTCTATTTGGTTGAGTTGTATATTTTGCGGGATTGTTCTGGAAATCTGTAATAGTATAAAAGGGGGTGTTAGCGAATTATGTGTGTGCATTGTATGGGAGACGCAATGTATCAGAATTGTGGATGCATTGTTGAGCCGGAGACAGTGTACCGAAGTGTGGATGCATTTGTGGATGCATTGTCAGTGCTGAGATTGCATAGTGAGAATAAAATATTGTTGGAACTGTTACTCCAGTGTGGCCTACAACCTTGTGCCACGTGTGACTAGTTGCAGCTGAGTGAAGTTTCTTTACAAAAACCCTACGTGAGGCTCCGGTGCGTCTGGTATGACTGCATCATACTACGACTACGACGTGCGTGTGTGCGTGTGTTAATGCGGCACTTACTGTGTGCATGTGTGAATATATGCTAGCGTGTCTCCACCCATGTTAACATTAACATAAATAGGTGAAAATATTTTAATTTGTTCATGTATATCTTAGATCCTTTTCTAGAGTTTGTATAGATTGTTGTAGATCTGTGACTTTGTAGATCTTTCTTTTGTTTGTAAATTATGTCTTCGTTGTGTTTTTTGTCGTGTGCCATATACCAATAATACTATTTTTTAAAATATAATAATTTAAAGAAAATGATGCGTTATGTTCCGTATCAATTAATTTTTATTACAATTAATGATGTGTATGTGTTTTTGTATCCCAGACGCTAGACAGTCTCTAGAGCAGTTCAAAGTCCAGGGAAAAAGGCGCGCGTCACATACATACATTTAATACAATATTACGGTCCTTCTCGTGAATCCTCGCACACGCGGTATTAGCTCAACCTACGCTGAGTCTCATAACGGGCGCAAGAGGGTTTACACGAAGAGGCCAGGCTGTTCTTGCAAGACCCTTGAACTATCATGGTCGGTCCATTTCCTGTTGTAGGGAGTGTGGCAGGCCTCGGTTAACTCATTCCAGACATACGGCATACGGATACGCGGCTTTAGCCGCGTATCCGTACGCCGTACGTCTGGAATGAGATAACTCGGCGACCAAACTGAGCAAAAGTCTGTGATACCGACGTAATGCCTGCGATTTTTTACTGTTCTTGAAATGGGGCGCGTTGGACGCAATACGTTCACAGTGTGGGAGAGCAGTGCGGATTGCATTGTTCACTTCTAACATACGGCACAAGAGGTCTTTGGACCGACGTCGGCCGGTAATAGTACGGGAGATGAGTATCAGTGCTGTCCACAACCAACGTCATATTTGGTGAGCAAAAGGCGTTGGGGCCGAGGTAGGCTGTAGATGGCCCACGCACAGCTGTGAACGGGCCATCTTCAGCCGACGTCGACCCGCTGAACACCTTTTGCTGACTTTGTACAGACCCATATGACAACAGTGCAGTCATGTAATTATGGGCCTGACCTTTTTCGGGGTGGTGTTGTGTTGCCATGAAAACCTTGGTCCAGACAGCGGCCGTCATTTCAGTCTCGTAACATTGTACAATGTATATATGGGTGTGTCAATATTTGGCTTAGAGCTGTTCTTAATTGGACGAACTTTTGATCGGCAAACCATGATCGGAGAAGATCGGCGATCTTTTGGTTTGTTTCTTAATTGAGGTTGAACGAACCTAGGCGAACTTCAGCAAACCAGGTTTGCCATGGTTCTCTTTCTTAACTGAAGTGCTTGATTCGGCATAGTACTTACTGTCTGCGAAGGTGTTCAAAATGGCTGCCGCTACGCCGCTTCGCGATTTGAACGATGTTTGTTTTTTGAACTCCTTGCAGTAGCGACGAACAAACAGCGTTGCGCCTCCCACAAATCAATAAAAAATAGGTCTTGTTCTTCGCACGATGAAATATCGCCTTCCGCCATATTTGTTTGTATCGGTAACTGTCTTCACGCGACTCTTATCTCCAACGCAGAAGAGGGTAAAAGTTTTGACCAATCAGAGAAAAGGTTCGCCTTTTGTTTGCTCAACACGTTGAGCGAACCTTTTCCGACAGCGAACTATGGTTTGCCGAGGTTCGTGAACTACTTCGAACTAGGTTCGCCGTATCTTTAGATCGTCCAATTAAGAACCAACCTGGTTCGTCCGAGATCGTGAACTGTAGTTCGTCAGAGTTCGCGAACTAAAGTTCGTTTAATTAAGAACATGCTTTAGAACCAATATCATGAAAGACTGATGCAGGGTTTCACACCAACCTATGGCGTACTAGGAACACAATGGGCCAGGCATGGCTACACCTTATCACTATGATATCTGGACATTGTGTGTCCTGAGTCAGTAATTTGTGGCCATATCTGGTTCATACATACCTCCAGTTGGACTTCAGCCATGGCTTACCTTGGTCCTGCGTTTAGGCCCAGCTCTCAAAAATGTTCGGCAAGCAAAGAAATGGGCGGCATCAGTTTCTTCTTGCAGAAATGCCAGTGAAGACACAAATATCAACCCATAACGCCAGGAGGACATTATCAAATCAACTTTTGGAAATTTTTTCTAAGGTCTACCTCATTGTTTTGGAGGTGGATCAATCATGACAATTCAAGGGTGCTGTCAGAATAGCGGCTTGCCGCCTATAGGCGCCAAGCTATTCTGACACCACCCTTGAACTATCATGGTCGATGCATTTCCTGTCATTCAAGGCTCTATGGGTTATCGCCTGTATTGGGCAAAATAATTTAACATGATGTCCCATCTCATTATGGTTTGGTCTGTTACCTCCCTCCTCCCTCCACCTTTAACCTCCACTCCGCCAGTCGTTTGAGTTCCAAGACTACGTTGGGTTGGGCCATTAACTCCTCCGAAATTTTTCCCTTTCGGCAGATGAAGTTAATAGCATGGTGTCCTCCTGCACTTTAGGGACAAAAATACAAAACCATTCGCGGTATCTTCAAATGGTCGCACTAACTGGGCGTATCTGAGACCCTGTGCTACATCTGCACTGCGGAGAGTAAATGCCTGTTCATTTATAGCCAACAACACGAATACACAGCTCGTTGTGTGCAGGGCACACGCCAACGGAAACTACCACTTAGATAAGGTCCGCCACCAGTTATACAGCGAAATACACGCATCCGCAAAAGGCAAAGAGTCGTGAGCCTTTCAGCTAGCGGATGATCATGAGGATCTATGCCTTCTGCCGTTCTATATGCCACTGATTCGCCTTTTTCTCAGTCCAAGGGTCAGTTGCTTGAGGGAGCTAAGTCCTGCGCCAGCCACTAAGCAAGGTGGCTTAGTGGCTGGCGCAGGACTAAATTCACTCATGCAGCTAGCCCCAGTGATGGAAGAACTACAGTATGCATCAACTGTTGACTCAATCTCCACTCCTCGAGTTTAGTGGAGTTCAGTGGAGCGATCTGGCGGTCTGATGTCGTGAAAATCTCGTACGACTGAATCAATTGGACTTGCGTAAACGTTCTTTACACTTAATGATGTTTAATTTCTCCAAATACCTTGTTGGCTCCTTGAGCAGTACAAACGCAGACACTCACTCACATAGTTTTCTCGTCTGACCCGGCCGTAGCCGTAGACATGAACATTGAAATATAAATGAAAGAAGTTTTGAGCTGCGGGGGCTTCTAAAGACCTAGGCATCCGTCTTTTGCTCACCGTATTTACGTCTGTGTTCCTCACCCAGAGGGGATAAATGGGAGTACAGTGGGTAACGGTAAATGCGAGCCGCCTGACGCATGTTGGCGAAGCCGGAGAACCCAACTGAATTGGTTTGCTCTGAACTGCAAGTCAAAAGCGGCGTGTCACTAGAGAGCTGTGGTGGAACGTGTGTAAGATGCTAATGATTCTACAGCGCACTAACCAGTATTTACTCGTAGAAGACAGGTTTGTATGCTAGTCTGTGAGTTTGGGCCGTACGAACAAGCGGCCTGGTGTGCGGGTGTAGTGTAGGGCTCAGACGAATACACATAATTTGTAATTGAAGGCTTAATACGTTTTCGTGTCGCTCGAATCGGTGATGATTATGTATGTAATTGTCACACTCTGGAGTATCTAGAGTGTCCTGGTGGTTTGTCGTTAAATGTGTGTAGGTCTGTGATTTTGGACCTTACGGCCTATGTCCGTAAGGTCCAAAATCACAGACCAGCACACAAATTGTGCAGGCGTTGATCAGTCAATCGATCAATCAGTCAATACTTTGTGATCAGTAATGGTGTAAATGTGGTTTGCAAGGGCCGGGCCGTTGAATCGTTCACTGACAAAGTCGCAAAGCAGTCATTAGAAAATAGTGGACTTCTGAAGAGAGAGGTATACCCGATGGACAATGCGGATTCATGAACTGTCTGACCCTTCAGAAATCGTCAAGTGAGCTTCAAAAGGGTCAACTATGACCACTGAATACAGAAGCAAAACGTAAACTAATCGTATGTAGTGAGAACCAGACTAGATCTGAAAGGGGATAACGTGGTAAGTGGGAACAAACAAGAACTGGTAACAAAACTATTTACAACAGAAAAACACAAACGTTTAATCAGCCTCCGTCACACTTATACAACCATAAGTTGAACAGGCATTTCAGTCATATAGCATATAGTATAGTGATGAAGTATAAGTACTTATAACTGAAGTATTCATAGAGTCGGGGAGTGTGACAGTCTGAAACATACGGCCAGGAAGAAGGCGAAGATTCTATAGTAGAAGTTGGAGACTTCACAGAGGGGTTAAAGTCACTTTTAACGGCTCCATCGAAGGCCGGCTAACGTCACTGTGGCCGGAATAATTTGATGACACGGCGACAGAAGACGATGGGAAGATTCACATTCACGGTCCGCGGATTAGCAACGCCGGTATCACTATCAGTGGCATGGTTTCTGCTGCTACTCGCGCCTGGTAAGCAAACATTTTCTATTTTGCTATTTTTAATTCAACATTTTTCGTTTGATTTCAGTCTGAAGGAAATTTCAAAAATATTCTAAACTCATCCAAGGCGCCCCGCATCAACAGCTGCGGAAGTGTCGTAAAGCGGCAACGCTATACGACACTTTCGCAGCTATTGATGCTTGGCTCCATGAGTGAGTTAACCCCCAGGACAAGAGACTTGTGCGCATCAATTTTGAATACACGTATGTCCAAACACCTTTTTCATTTGTAGAGGAGCGCTACCTGTATGTATGTTAGTCAGTACGTACTGAATGTATTACAATCGTTTTGTATGTAGATCACGAGCATAATGCTGTTGAAATTTTCCTTGTGGCTAATTCACGTCAGACTGACGTCAAACGCTGTAACCCCTTCGGCACTGCCAAGAAAAGTTAAGCATCCAACTGCAAGAGGCAAAAATTACCCTCATGAGCCCCCGCAACTGCAGAAACTACTTTATGTCCATGTTCCTGTGACAGACGATGCTTGTCGTATGGGTATCTGTGACGCTGAATTTACGATGATTTAAGAAAACCGAAATCTGCGTCCACTGGCAGTCAAGGGGTTGATGATTTAGAGAAGAGAAAATATCTAGACGCAGCAAAGAATACGCTTAGAAAAGACAATAATAATAATAATAATAATAATAATAATACCGTTATTATATCGGCGCTTTTTCTCAATAAAATTTTGGGCGAATCGACTCAAAGCGCCGCGAACTGAAACCCAACAGGCACACTCACGTAACAGACACGGATTTACGCCATTTAAGGCAAACACAGTACGAGACAGACGAAGGGCCAGTTCAGCTACTGAAGTTACAGAGATTTTTGATCGCTTGTATTTGAATTTTTTTGTAAATTGGCCTGTACCAAAGTGTGGAGGGTGGGGTGGGGGGGGGGGTGGAATTATTACAATACAATTTATTAAAATTTCGGCTTACAAATCTTGTAAACAGACATAACAAGCATACACCGCGCTTCGAATATCATGACGTCATCCTTCGTGTCTTAGAGGGCGGGAGACGATAATCGCCGTGTTTGTAGTGTGACGAACAGGAACACATGTGACTGACAATGACCTATCTTTCCTTTGGTAAAAAACGAAAAGTACTAAGAACGAAACAGTTAACTAAATTAAATTCTAATCCCCAAGTGGACAAAATCTGATCTAGGAGACAAAGCTACTTATCATCGTTGGAAAGCTACCGTAAAAGACAAGATAAGTACACTCTCGAACGACCTGCTCCAGTGCGGGCTTCGATTGCTAACATTCGCCAATGCAACGCGTTCTCAGCACGATTCTCTTCACTGTTTATCAGACAAGCCATCGAGCCCTATGAAGACCTATTAGCCATTGTAGGCACACGTAACTCGAGATTTTCTATTGCTTGTGCGCATCAGAGGAGCTCTCCTACATAAAAAAAGAGAAGGAGAGCAGAAAAAAGTCTTTCATTTTACGACATTCAAACTTCAAAAATTAAGTTAGCCCCTTTCTGTACCATTACTGTAAGATTTACCAAGAACATGTGTAAATGAGATATTGTGAACTATTATTAACCCTTTTTTTGCCTGAAGCATGTCCTTTAAACAAACAGTTTGTCGACGAACAACAAGCTTCTTGTTGGTCGTTGACATTGAATACTGTTAACATAAGTGTTTTGTGTTGCGCTAAATCCCAGTATCTTGGAAAGAATCATGACAGACGCTCTGAAAGATCATGAAGGAACTGTCAGTATTGGAGGCAGAACAATCACGAACTTGCGCTTTGCGGATGACATTGATGGCCTTGCAGGAACAGAGAAGGAGCTAGCTCAGCTGGTGGAAAAGCTGGACAGTACAGCCATTGCGTATGGGATGGAAATCAGTGCAGAGAATACTAAACTGATGACCAATAACACCAGTGGCATTGGAACTGACGTCATGATTGGAAGCCAAAAACTGGAAACAGTTAATAAATTCAAATACTTAGGAGCCATTGTGACAGATGAGGGATCAAAACCAGAAATACTGTCCAGGATTGCGCAGACAACAACAGCACTGACAAGATTGAAGACCATATGGAAGGACAGAAACATCACGCTCTGCTCCAAGATCAGACTGATGCGCTCCTTAGTCATCTCAGTGTTCTTATATGCCTGCGAGTCATGGACCCTCATAGCAGATCTTGAAAAGAGAATAAAAGCCATTGAGATGAGATGTTTTCTAAGGCTGCTTGGCATTTCATACAGAGATCACATCACGAACGAGGAAGTGTGAAACAGAATCAGACAAGCCATCGAGCCCTATGAAGACCTATTAGCCATTGTGAAAAAACGCAAACTGAAGTGGTATGGGCATGTTACGCGTTCAGCAGGGCTTGCCAAAACAATCCTGCAAGGCACTGTGCAAGGAGGACGAAGGAGAGGAAGACAGAGGAAAAGATGGGAGAACAATATCTCAGAGTGGACAGGACTGAAGCTGGGCGATACGCTAAGAATGGCAGAGAACAGAGGAATGGAGGGAGCTGGTTGCCAAGTCATCAGTGGTGCCCCCGGGTCGGCAAGACTACGGGATATAGATAGATAGATAGAAATCCCAGTAACTAACGAATGATTATTTTAAAGCGCGTTACTTTCCTTGCTGGCTACTTAACTCCTTCACTGCCGAGAAATATTGAGCATCACCCAAATGTAAGAGACATAGATCCTCATGAGGCCCCGCAGTTTCGGGGGCTCATGAAGATCTGTGCCTCTTGCTGAAACTTTGTGTCTATGGTCCTTGGACGGATGAAATTCTTTGATTTTGAGCTAACAAAGATTTCAGAAAGACAAGGTATGTCTAGTGACAGTAAAGGGGTTAACTGCGTTTTTTCACTCTCGGCAGTCACTATTGTGGTCTGGGTTTGATAATTAAGCCATGGAACTGCTACGTTTCTGTCGTTTAATAGATGGCCACAAATGGGCCAATTAGTACTCATATGGCTTCATTATACGCTGTGAAGCTGGTAATTATCGACGGCCTAACAAACTCGACATATTCTTAATATAAATAAGCTGACAACTTTTTATGTAGAAATTAAACGTATAAACTTTGGAAAGGCATAAATTTGTACTTAACACACATGTTCACGACACGTTACGGTAATGGTTAGAAGAAAAGAATAAACATGATGAATGAAAATGATAACACGAAACGACCTTTGACGATATTTGTTCATGATAATGACAGTGATAATTAACTCATTCAGCCCCGACGCACAACAGGAGAAATATTGACCGTGATAGTTCAAGCCTTTGGCTGTCGGTAGCGCATTTTGTCGCAGGAATCATCGCGACAAAAAATGCGATACCGACGGCCAAAGGGTTTCGGGTGGTACCAGAATTACATGGTGCTTTTAGGCGCCAAGCTATTCCGACACCTCCCTTGAACCATCAGTGTCGATCTATCTCCTGAATTGTTACGTTGTCTTGAGAACAGTTGAGAGAACGCGTCCCAAAATCTGACTCAGAGCTAACTGTATGTAAGTAACTTCCTGTTATAAGTTAACTTGAACACTTAACCCCTTTACTGCGAGAAAAAGTGAACACGATTCAACTGCAAGGACATAGATCCTCATGATCGCCCGTTACTGCGGGGGCTCATGAGGATCTATGCCTCTTGCTGAGACCAATTTGTATCAATGTTTCTTGGACGGTCATTGGCTTTTGGTCGTTGAATGAACCAAGATTCCACTGAAACAAAAATCTACGTACAGTGACAGGAAAGGGGTTAATATATTACGTTTTTGTCAAGAATTACCAGCCCACTCATTTACTAGCATTTGTTGATTAGTTCGAGTTTAACGTCAACGTCACAAAAGTGATATAGTGCTCGGGGCGAGTTTGGTGGTGGTGGTGGTGGGGGGGGGGGGGGTGTGGTAGGAGGGGGGCAGGAACTGTTATTGACTGAAGAACGCCTGAACACATCAATTCATGAGCACTGCAAATGTGCGACTTTGATTTCAGTACCAGGGCGTTTCAGCGGACACGCTGTGGAACAGGCCCGTCATTTTCCTTTGCCTAGTTTCTAGAGTTTAATAATGACGAGTATTTATATGACTCAGACCCTGGTGTGTCCGCAGCGGAACCCGACCGACACTGCACGATCGTGATAATCGGTCACAGCACACACCGCACAGGGCCAGGAAACACCGATCACTACGAATCAGATTCCCTGCCTGACTCAGCCTCACATTCTATAGGCCAGCAGCTTCTGCATGGGGAGCGAAACTCGATTAGGTTTCCTTGAACAGATCACAGACGTGCAATACAATCAATGTCGCCCTGAACTGAGATCCTGATTCCGTGTGAGTTATGTAAGGTAAATGGTACCTTACAACAAGAGGTATAGATTCTTATGAGCTTCTGCCCTGCAAGGGCTGATAAGAATCTATGCTTCTTGCAGACATAAATGTCTACCTGACGGACTAATTAAACGTCTAACAAGTGCACATTGTGGACAGTTCGAAGTGCTCTTTGGGCGCAGTTACTTGTGTGTTGTACGATACCGGACTTGTCTGCTCACCCGTCAGCATAAATACAAAACAAGATGAACAAGGAATGCGGAAGTGCGAGATAAGACCGCACCATAGTGCTCACTGTAAACACCCAAATTCAAAATGCAACTTTGAACTTGTCAAATGCGTTACGATCAAAACTGACTGTCATATTGTCGTGATTCACTCGTCCTATTATTTCAATGTTTAAAGCTAGTGCAACTTTAACCCATTTAGCTCCACGGGCGCATTTCCCAAGTTTTGGAAGTGTTACTTAACATAATTCAAGGATAGTGCAAGATTAGCTTGGCGCCTTCAGGCGCCATGCTAATCTGGCACTGCCCTTGAATTATCATGGTCAAGCCATCTCGTGCTGTAGGGCATCGGGACTTTATGGGTTAACTGGGTAAGACGTTTTCTAATCGGATGCTTTCCTTCCCAAAACCTGTCAGTAGAGATCATCTTTAAATCCAGATTGCAACAGACTGCATAGTAACATTCAGTGGGTGCATCCAACCCGCTCCATCTGTAAATGACATATATTCTCATCAGCCTCTGCAGCCGCAAGGGTCCATGTAAAAATATGCCTCTTTTCTCGTAAGGAGTTGCCTCGCTGACATCCAGTTTGAGGTACTTGTCCGACTGCCACGGGGACGCATGCCGTGTGATGGGGGCAATCCAACGAAACGGTGCTATTAATTATTAAGGGGCGTGTCTTTCTTACTATAAAGTTGCTCAACCTATTGCCTCTGACCTGATTCTTATTTGGAAATAACTCTTTCTCGTCTTAAAAAAAAAAAAAACCAAGAATAACGCGGTCTGACTTTATCACTCATCCGAAAGTGGAAAAGTTATCGATAGGCGGCAGGGGTTTGCTATACGGACTCTTCAGAATAGGCCTTCGAGAGGTCAAATTAACCATTGTATCCCGAAGGCCTTCGGGGTACAATGGTTAATTTGACCTCTTGAAGGTCCACAAGGGTCCGTGTGGCATAACCACTACTATCAATAACGTATTTGTTTTCATCCCGCTATTTTCGTAAATAAAATCAAGCTGATAAGTCACTAAATACTGAAACAAGATGAGGATTTCATCCCAAAGTCTACAGTATTGTTTGGAGCTCACATGCGTTTATCTTTCAGGAACATTCAGAGTTGTTTATATTTTTAGCCTTATTATGCTGATCCATTTCCCTCCTCTCTAAGCCAACCACTGATCCACACACGTCGGCGCATACAAATAAAGACGGACACACGGCGCTTCCCGCCATTAGTACGCTCTGTGGGCTCGTGTAGCGACAGGAATCCATCTCCTACTTTAACCCACCCTCTGATCCACACACACTGGCACACAGAAATAAAGACGGACACATGGCGATTCCCGCCATTCGTACGCTTTGTGGTCTGGCGTAGCATAACTATTCTGAAGAAAAAGAATAGCACGAACAGCGAAATGACGTCACTTCAAACTTCGTCATGGCATCATTAGTCTCACGACGCCGTGTTCATAGTGACGACTATGTTATACGTCACTCATCGCAGTACTAAAATTTGACGTATTAGCGGATCAAATTTGGCAATTTTATTGCCGATTTTCACACCTAGGGCTTTACAGGTCACAATTTTACTTTATCCTACCCCAGAGCCGGGACAAATAGCAAGCTTATGCAAACACTGTTTATGAAAAATCATGCGGGTATTAATGAGAAGATAGTTGTTTTTTTCGTAAAAGAAAAATTAAGTTATGTTAGCTGTTTTACAAATGACTCCGAAAAAATCCTGCAGAAAATTGTCTGATTTTCACACCTAGGGCATACAGGTCACAATTGACCTACTCGTATCCGATAGCCGAGACAAGCTATAGGCTTATGTAAATACCGTATATGAAAAATCATGCGATTATTAATGAGAAGATTGTGGGGGGTTTTCGTAAAAATTATTCAATTGTTTTAAGATTAATCCCAAATAATTCGTAAAATTAATCCCAAATATGTGAAAATATTTTTTTCAAAAAATATTTCATTATCACTCAAAAAGTTTTAGAGGTACAATGCTGGTTAACAACTCATTCAGTATGTCTCTTATCTAGCTATATGCGAAATATCTAGTAAAAATAAGAAAAATTACGGACTCTAGTGTGGATCAACCGGTTTTTTTTTTTTAACGGCCATTTTCTTGCCAATGAGCATCTTAATAAAAAACATCGAAAAAATGGTCTGAAGGTGTGAAAAGAGATAATTTTCTGCAGCAGTCTTTCGGAGTCATTTGTAAAACAGCTAACTTTAATTTTTCTTTTACGAAAAAAAAGCTATCTTCTCATTAATACCCGCATGATTTTTCATAAACAGTGTTTGCATAAGCCTGCTATTTATCCCGGCCCTGGGGTAGGATTAGGTCAAATTGTGACCTGTAAGCTTTAGGCGTGAAAATCATCAAGAAATCTGCAAAGTTAATCCTCTGATATGTCAAATGTTAGTACTGAGATGAGTGACGTATAACGTCGAGTCGTCACTACGAACACGGCGTCGTGGGACTAATGATGCCATGACGCGAAACGTGAAGTGACGTCATTTCGCTGTTCGCACTTGTAACGCACGCAGACTCGCCCACAGTCGCACGTACAGACTCTCACGCAACAGACGCATACACCGCCACTGACTCAGACGGGCGCATTCATGCGGTAAAACAACACACGGGCTCCCTTTCTAAAGTAACCTTTATACAATATAAAAGAAAAAAAACGCTTTAAAGACTAACTATATACACTGCTCTACTATCACACACACAAATCACAATATCTATGCCAGGCTAGGTTTTAGTTCTCAGTCTCCAACCTGTTTGATGTTATTGCCTGGTTACGTTGGTCCTTCTCACGCCTAGGCGTGAAAGTCCGTCGTACGCTTCTTCTTGCCATCCTGTCTCTTTGGCACGGACGTCCTCGTTCTCGTACTGTTGCGCAGTTCTCGCTTTGACTCGGGTGTCTTAGTCCCGGTCAGACTGACTCAGTGAAGAGCTGGAGGGATGACCTCACGTAGGTCCCACCTGTGACTCGACGTCTCGGCGTCCGTCGTTCCACTCTTTACAAGAACTCTGAATAGACAACAAAAGTCCCAACGTAACACTTGCTAAACACACCACATATTGGATAAATGATTGATTGATTGTACATTGCTTAACGTCCCGACAGCAACAAGGCTTTCTCAGGACGTGCCTGCACTGCTTGTGAAAAAAAATAAAAAATAAACAGAACATTGAATGTATGTTGCCAGCCGGTCAAATACATTAAAGGTCCTGGTTCAGCAATTAGTCAGTTGAGGACAGCGAAAAAAAAATTTCGAAGTCCCTACCTGACTTGAAGTGCAACCCTGACAGGGCCTCATCAGATGGGATCCCCGAACATTCACGTTACTAGAGCTGCTGTAGAGTGTCAGACGTCCTTGACGGCTGTCACAGTTCATGCAAACAGGTATACGCCACTCAGCTGCCAAAGGTCACTTCCAGTTGCATCTGTCCGTACACGGTAACACCCACAATTCTCGTGCAACAACAACGAAAGATGACTATCCAACTTTCACTTCTGGGCCGGTACTGGGAAGCACTGAGCGACGTCCACAGCGTCCCAAAAATGGCCCAGGGAATGGTGACGGTACGTCGAACATGCTATATCGTGGTCTTCTCATTTCTTATGTCCTCGCATTTATCCAAAACAAGGTTTCCTCGAAAGCGTTTGCAAACAACAAGTCTTTATGGTAGTCGCCATTTTTACGAAGGGAAGCTACTAGATAATGTGTGTGTAAGGGACAGCACTCCCGTGCTAAGCAACGCGCAAACGCCCACCTCAAAACGATTTTATTTTTCACAAAAGCCTGGGAGATAATTTACAGGTCATCATGCAACAATGTGATGTGCATGGGTGACAGTGCGAGAATATGAAATGAATGTAAACGGGACATAAATATGCCCCATAAATCCATGGCCAGCAAGCGATATATACATTCCCATGAGCTCCTGCGGATGCAGGGGCTCATGAGAATGTATGACTTTTGCATTTGGAACAGGCTGGCTGAAGGCCTGTTCTGTCTGAACCAAACAGCTGAAATTCAGCTTTTCGGGATTTTGAAAAGCTGAATCAGCTTCTAGGAGTGAAGACGGTCACCCATTGATGTGATTGTGCCTGTTCGTGTGTGTTACACGGACATAAAATTTGATTCCATTATAAGAATCTAAGCACTAGGTAATATTTTGCTTTGTCGTTTACTTCTCATCTTGTTTTTTTTTTTTTTGTATCACAAAAGATAATTACCGTCTGCAAACTTGATGAGTTCAGTGATAATATTTTCTCCCCAGACCAACTGCTGTCTATGCACACGCAATGCACCCTGCCCAATGCATACCTCATGCAGGTGCCTGACAGCAAACACCGATACACCAACTACAAGCTAAAGGGTGCACGAGCAAACGAGAGACAAGTTTCAAAATAATTAGATACAGGGCCGCAGCAGATGGCTCTGGCCTTCGCCATACCAATAATGTATACATTTTTTTGACAAGACCATATAATATAATTATTTCTTTTTATGCCTGCAACCCAAATTAATTTAAATGTTACTAATTTTTCCATTTTGGGGGGTTGTGCGAATTCTCTCCCCCCCCCCCCCCCCCCCCCCGCCCGATTGACTTTAGGAAGCAGATGAAAGCAAGCTGGCATCATGCAGGCATGCACCCCTTCGGCTGAAGCATTAGGTTTCTTTCACCTCGTGCTATGGTTATGAGATATGAAATAAATGTTAGGAAACAGATATATATATATTATGTAATTGCGGGACAGGCAGGTTTACATCAATAAGTGTATACATAAATAAAACACAATTACCATGATTGTCATAATTCCTAAAAATACAGCTGATTTTTTTTATGAAATGAGTATGTCTATCCTCAACAAGACCAAGTAGTCTATGTACCCTACAGAACCACATAGTCCAGATCAAAATGGTGACTGCGAAGCGTGTGTAATGCAGAGACGAACTCAACGAAAAAAAGAAAGACGCTTAGAAAAGACAGCTACAACACAATTTTATTCATATTATCTAGTAATAAATTGTGTTGTAACTGTCATTTCTAAGCGACGTTCTTTCCTCATAGGGTTCTTCTCTACAGAACAACATACATGTGCACTTTTACTTCCTGCACCATATATAACTGTAATAATACATGAGGCAAAAACACAAACAGAACAGAGACAACCATTTTAATTATAAAGAAACAATTTCAGTGATGTCATTGAATTATATGCATGGTATATTTTGCTTATGATGCTGTCATTCAAACTTGGTCACTGTGTTTTGGTAAGTGAGGGAGAGGGGGGGGGGGGGGGCTGGAGGGGGCGGGTACACATGCAGGCATATATATATATATATATATACCGCAACGATTTCCTAATGTAATGTTACATATGGCAATATAGTTCTATCATCATATGCTAAATTTTGCTATCCACCAAAATGCTAATATTGCCATGATTCCACAGCAGACAGACAGCCTTCATGGACAGGTCCAACCAGTGAAGAGACAACAGACTGGCCAGTGTCAAACATGTCACCAAACTGCAGGGGCGTTAGCAGCAATGTCACACAGAAACTTTGGAACAGCAAACAGCCTGATGCAGTGCAGTGTGCCCCAACTTGCTCTCAGCAGGCAGCTGCAAGACAAGAACAAAGGTCAGTTAGTACATGTGAAGATGTACTGCAAACACTGTTCTAGATGAGTTTACTTGGCTACCGGGTATCAGCCAGTATAATCTACTCAACATGAAACCAACCGTAATGAATCAATCACAGCCAGTGTAATCAATAAACTCCATACAAGACAGATTTGCAAAATAACTTTTACAAACAATTTCTTTGTCTCGGTGATGGTCAAACGATTTATACAGTTTTGTTCTAATAATAAAAGACATTGTAGCTTTGCAATGCTGCTTGGTAACATGATATTATATGAATATGTTTTCAGGCCAACATAACCAACTTTTCCCTGGGGGAGACTAAAGATGCACTCAACCGATGAGCAGCCCCTGGTGACCATATCGAATGTGGGAGTAGAGGCGACACCTTATCAGCGCGTGACCAGTGAAGACAATCCGGCCTACTGTTTGTGTGGGAATCATCTAATAATAATGGACAACAAGAACTACTGAATTTGATCCAGCTGATCGAGTTAACAGAAGAACCAACTTTTCTAGATATTTGTAAGAAGCAGACCGAAGTCAAATTTTGCAGCGTCAAAAATTATAGCATCACATTTGCAAATAAAATTCCCACATTATAATAGCAATCAAACATCACCAACACTCTACATACAGATTTTTTTCAGTTGTGGCATGAGAGCCATATGGGGCTTGGCAACAGCAAACACTGTTGCTCTTGTCAGGTGGCCATAATCAGATGGCAGTTTCTAAGCCCCAATCTAAACTACCTGAGGGCACTATCTGGTTGTGTATGTGTGTGAAACCAACCTCCAAGTCTTTACTTCTGCTGAAAAACCACATCCACTCGTCGCTCAATCTTGTCATCTGTACTGCGTAGGTAATGTAACAAACTGGAGAGCTTCTCATCAGTGAGGCATTGGGGATACAAGGCCACGGAGCACATTCCTTGATGAGAAAAAACAGAATGAAGAGAACATTTTCATTAACTTTTAAAATTTACTTTCTGTCATGGAGATTGTTTACATCTGTTTGTACAAGTAGTTGGGACATGAATAAATGGACACATGCATGTAATATATACTCCATATTGTGCACTTTGTACTCTCTATACAAGAAAGTATTAAAGTTGAATGTAAAAGCAAAATGTTGGACATTTTTTGTTTTCAATACATTTGGACATTCTTCTTCATAAATTGCATACATGTCTGCTTTCATTTTTTATCCTTGTTATAACTACATACTGTAAACAGTGCACATGAACAGGAATTCTGCACCTGACTTGCCATAAGAAAGAATTAGTTTTCATGGTCAGTGTCACAATCCTAAATAGTATATTTCTACAAATACATATACTGTAATGATACTGAAAATGACATGTACAATACTGCACTTGTACCAGAAATTGCACAAGTGTGTAACATACATGTACTATGCATATTTCTGCTGTGCTACCTGGTATGCCACAGAGTGCCTGTTGCTAATCTTGGTATACTGCTTGCATACTTGGTGGTTGAAGTCAAGGATGGTAAGCCTGTTGCGCATTGTGTAGCCTTTGTAGCCAATGAAAGTTTTTGGGGGGGCCATTTCATTTTCAGCCACATAGATACATCCCCTTGACTAACACTCAAAACACTCAATGATGAGACTGAAACATATCTAAACTCTAAGTCAAAATAAGTGCATAAATAAGACATGATACCTTGATCATGCCTGGCAAGGACACTCGTAATGTGTGGTGATGGTTGATAACAGGCTTTATCCCTTGTTTCAAGTGGTGTTTAGCCTTTGGCAGCAGCAAAGAAACTGAAAACAGATGGCCAATATAATAGATAAAGCAAAACCTGAAAGTAAAAAAAGCACAAAAGTGAAAATGTACCAGCAGCAGTTTATACTGAGTAGGTTATTTCGATGACAGGACAGTTTCGTGTGTTTTTGTTCTGCATACACTCAAGGATATAATCCTCCATGTAAACACACAGCTCAACTCAAACCTTTGATGCAATTCGCTTGCCTTTGTGCCACACATCAAAGTAATGATCCAGATGTTTCAGTGGCTGCGATCAAGTCAGTAATAATATACAAATCTATTTCATACTGGAAAAAAGATACATGCATTACAGTGTGGCAAACTGACCGGTAGCTAGCACTAGCTGTTATGAAGACTTGGGAGAAAAACCACCATGGCACCATGATAATAATGTTTACTGTCAACTTGTAAATATACTTACAGTGTGGAGGTAGCAGTCATATGTAAATCATAACTTAGTGTTGTGACAGCAATATTTCCAGGACACTATAAGCTACTTTATGTGTGATGTGATAACACTTTTACAAACAAAAATGATTTTGTGCAAGCGCACGGGTGTACCATACTTCAAAATCAAATGCCACCAAACTGATAATTACCTGAAAGTAGCAGGAGATTACAGTAGAACTCTGTCGGTGACAACTTATCGGACAGGTCTTGCTGTCTTCAGAAACTCGATGCCATGCTGTGCATTCACCAGTTTCAAGTCACCTGACCTTGTGACAGCCCTGCTGTCTAGAAACAAACCATAAACACAGTCATGGATGGACAAAACCTGTTGAAAAAGAAATAAATACAGAAAATAGGCATGTGTGCACATACGCATGTACGTGTGGCTTTCTAAAAATGGCTTAGTCACAAAATAGCAGCACATTTGAGTGTTATGATATGGAGCAATATATACATACATGTATTTACATGATTCACAGAAAAACTAGCAATAAAATATTTTGGTATACAAGAATGATAGTATAAGTTTTTGTCACTCATATTTCTCCTGTTCATAAGCTTGTGGTTTCAGGAAAATATGAGAAATACATTGTATCAGTGGCAAGCCAACTTACAATAGACCACTTATATACCTGATTGTGAGTTTCATAATGAATTATGCACATACATGTATTGCTCTATTTCATCACACTGAAATGTGCTGTTATTTTGTGAACAAATATATTTTAGGTTGATTATAGTGGTATAATTATTTTATCCTTACCTAGACCTGTTGATTATATTCTCATCCAGACAATTGCTGATGTTGTTTTCATACAGCGAGCAGCTGTACATTTGTTTTCATTCAGACAGCTGAACATTTTGTCTGTGTTCAGACAACTGCAGGTATATTTTGTTTTTTTATTCAGACAGCTGTATATTTAATTCTATTCAGACAGCTGTATATTTTGTTCTAAATATAAGCCAGCTGTACATTTTGTCCCAAGCATACACACACACACACACACACACACACACACACACATTTTAGGTTCACAACTTACCTTGCCACTGCGATTATCTGTTATGTATTGTGATGAGATTGGGCGTTGTTCCATTACTGATGCACCTTCACTTTGTAATAGCTTCACAAATGTATCCACAGAAATAACACATAAAGCTGCTTGCTGCTCTGTGAGCTCATTTGGTGTGGCACTGAAAAAGAATCAAATGACTGGTATTTGTATAGTTATGTAATGCACACACGGGTCTTGTACTAGAAAATGGCGTGGCGTTCTGAAGATATTTACACAAAAACTTGACAACCACCACGAACCCCCAAAACAAATCGCAACTAAAAGTGGAAACTTCTAAATGTACATCAGACCAGAGCTCAGAATATATCACATATTTCATTATGTATATAACACAAATATGTGTAATAGAAAATTGCCCAGAAACTATTACACTTATTTATAAAGGAGAGAAAATTTAAAAACAAAGTTTCAGGCTGTTACTATAGTGACGTATTTATAGTAACTACAGAAGAGACGAACAGTGAGGCTAAGATTTCCAATCTATTCTTCGTCTTGTTCATCGATGTATTCTGCCTACTTCTCACCACTGTCGTCTGCTGTTATTTCCTCAGTCATCATTTCCCCCGAAATTAGTGTCCTGTACACCAGAACACACATAACATTACGATCGCTAGGGCTTCTTGTTGTTGACAAGGAAGTGGTCATTAGAGTGGTGTCCCCTGATAATACATATTTACGAGTACCTTCCCTTTGTAAACACGACGTCAGCTACACGCGCATAGGTGTTTGTTGTTGTTGGAAATATACTTACCAACAAAAGTAATATTTGTACCACAAAAAGTGAAAAGACCACACCATATCATGTTGGACTTACCGCCACCATTCGCTGGACCTTTTTTGGACGCTCTGGACGTCGCGGCTCGGTGCAGGCTTCACCAGTGCGGCAAAATGAAAGTTGGATATTTTTCAGTCGTAGTTGCACGGGAATTGGATGTTACCGCGCACGGACAGATGCAACTGGAAGTGACCTTAGGCAGCTGGATGGTGTATACCTGTTTTCGTGAACTGTGACAGCCGTCAAGGACGTCTGACACTCTACAGCAGCTATAGTAACGTGCGTGCTCGGGGATCCTATCACACGGGGCCCTATCAGGGTTGCACTTTCTGTGTCAGGTAGGGACTTTGAAATTTTTTTTTCGATGTCCTCTACTGACTAATTGCTGAACCCGGACCTTTAAATAAACCTAACACATGGGGCCTAAATAAAGCTAAGACCATTTAGCAACACGCATCCAATATCAAGAGCTACAGGCAGTGCAGACAGTAGGGAGAGTTTTTAAAAGGCAAATACAGGTGAAGGGACAAAGGGTAGACAGAAACACATGCCCCAGAATAGAGAAAAAACCCACCCTGTGGGGCTGACCAGGGTGACCCTGGGAACTAAAAAATACCTAACCCCACCCAAGTCCCCCAGGGCAGACCCGGGTGGGGGGGTTGGATAAATGAGAAACGTCACGTAACCTGGCTGATACAAATAACTCACACGTTCATTCACACACACACACACGTGCTTCATAAACTGTCTACTTCCGTAACACCCCCATATCTCTGTCACTATCTTGAAACAGACTATAGCCTAACACTCTTGCTATACACTACTCTATACACTGGAAAAGACTATGCTTATCCAACCGCGTACTATCTTCATAGCGGCTTAGACATACACACCTCACATTCCTTTAGTTATCTATCGCGGTAAACAACTGTATACAAAAACACCGGTTACTTCCCCGAATTCTAAACATACATAACTAAACCAAACCGGAACACCGCTATACAACCACATTACTCTTACCAACGCATACTGTCTTTAACTAAACAACTATCAATACTACATACTAATAGAAACATACCTGAAATCTAGGCTTCAGAGTCTTGGAATGCGGGCTAAGGTATCTCGCACAACGTCTGTCCAGAATGACAGTCAAGCCCCGCACTAACCAAACTAGTCCTCTGACAGACACAGCTTTTGCCTAGAACTCACTAAACAGAACTCACCAAAACTCCGTGCTAACCATGTCTTACAGATTTCACGTAGAGCCTCATGCCACTCGGACTATAGGCACAAACAAACCGTTAACAAAACCCGTACCGTACTAATCCTACTGTGTGAGCACTATGCCCGAGCATAGAGCTTCATCACAGTACTATTATTCTTCTTAATAGTTATGCTACGCCAGACCACAGAGCTTACGAATGGCGGGAATCGCCGTGTGTCCGTCTTTATTTCTGTGTGCCAGTGTGTGTGGATCAGAGGGTGGGTTAGAGTAGAAGGAGATGGATTCCTGTCGCTACACGAGCCCACAGAGCGTACTAATGACGGGAAGCGCCGTGTGTCCGTCTTTATTTGTATGCGCCGACGTGTGTGGATCAGAGGTTGGCTTAGAGAGGAGGGAAATGGATCAGCATTATAAGTCTAAAAATATGAACAACTCTGAATGTTCCTAAAAGATAATAATAATAATAATAATAATAATAATAATAATAATAATAATAATAATAATAATATATTTTTAAGGCGCCTATACTTTCGATAGAAAAGCTCTAGACGCCGTACAAATGACATACTAACATACATACACCTTGCATCCTACAACACATATATAGTCCTTAACATACACACTCACGCAACAGGATATACAAGAAAACTAAGAATAACAAAAAGAACACACCAAGAAAAAATTATCACACACAAAAAGACACACGTGTACCATAAACCAACAACGGATACATCAGACAGCCCTCACCGACAACGAAATCAGTGTTGACAAAAAGAAGAATTATAACGGTGAATGCACGTTTAAAGAAATAAATGCGTCTTTAAAGACTTCCGGAAACTACTGGCTGATTCAACATATCTGAGGGACTGTGGGAGACTGTCGGAAACTATTGGCTGATTCAACACATCTGAGGGACTGTGGGAGTTTATTTCAAAGAAATTGTCCGTTATATGGGAAAGACCTCTCGCCAAAAGACAGTCGGAAAGCGTAATAGTTTGTCTGCTGAGGAACGGAGCTGTCTTGCAGGTGTGTACAAATGAAGAAGCTCAGAAAGATATAAAGGGCCAGTAGAAGGAGACAGACAGGTATGACAGATGGACAGAACGACAGAACTTAGTATTGTACTCTAGATGTGATAGGTAACCAATGGAGTGAACGCAGGATGGATGTGATGTGGTCTGACTTCTTTGCCTTGACAACAAGCCGTGCTGCTGAGTTCTGCACCCTCTGGAGCCGACCCAGAAGGTACTGAGGACAGCCACAAAGATAAACGCATCTGAGCTCCAAACAATACGGTAGACTTTGGGATAAAATCCTCATCTTGTTAAATTAAATAAGGTAGACAAAAAAAAAAAAAAAAAAAAAAAATTCTGACCTGCCGGGATAACACCAGACATGACTGACGTCAAAATACAATATACCTAATAGACTTATGACGTAATGTAGTATCTTTCATGACGTTTTCTTCAAAATTCACGCGTCACAAAGAAACGACAAGGAAGTCCGATTTGTTTTAATTCCTACGTCGCACGACCAATTACTGTTGCGCAAACCGCACCATGTGACCTCGCTCAGTACAAAACCCCTCGTAGCGATTAATGGCGGACCTCTTGTAGCGCCTAACCCCAACCCGTATTCAAGGCAACGGGCGATACGATGCCTCAACTTTCACCTTTGACATCAACTCCCTGATCAAACCCCCCGAGGCTGCAAGACCCACTAGCAAATCCTAAATCGTTAATACGGTTAATAATGTAGAGGCTGGGCTGTGCCGTTACAATGAAGAATGATGATGGTGGTGGAGGTGGTGGTGGCGGTGGTGATGGTGGTAATGAGGAGGAGGAAGAAGACGGTAATGACGATTTTTGTGATTCATGAGTAACATTTTTATTATTACGTTCATTTAAAACCTGCCGTGACTGGTATGTCTTGCCAGGAGGGAATGCCTGTAGCGGAAACACGTGCGCCGAGTGTATCTCGTCGAGTGCCGAGTGCGCCTGGTGTGCAGACGTCGTAAGTGTGAAACAATTTGAATTATTACATGCCTTCCATGTAACAGAAAATTAATTATGGAATGCGTTTTCACTACCCAATTTCTCAAAAGGGTAGGCCCGATGGCGTTTTGCGCATTGGGTATTTAGTATATTACTGTGACGCTTGCAGAAAAAAAAAAACTGGCACAGTAAAGTCTGTCCAAAAATAAAAAGTATATATATATATATATATATATATATATATATATATATATATATATATATATATATATATATATATATATATATATATATATATATATATATATATATATATATATATATCTCTTGGCTTGACTTCGCGAACGAAGATTTTATAGGAGTTGCCCACGACGTCTGCAGGCTTGTTCGTGGCTGCGGAGGCCAATCCGAGACAGGCAGGTTCGACCGCAGTGGCTGCAGGGGAAGGTCTGGTCAGGGTTCTGAGCTGCGGCATCTCTGTTTTTTCTCCTGAGCCTCTTGTCCTTAAGGCTAGCTCTGCGAGAGTCCTCAAAGGAGACAGCTGCCTTGTAAATGGTGGAGCGCCAGGTGTCACGGTCCGCAGCAAGCGAAGACCACTGGTGGTGGTCGATTTGGCAGGCACTAAGTGACTTCTTGAGACAGTCTTTGTATCTCTTCTTTGGTGCCCCTCTGTCACGGTGTCCAGTAGCAAGCTCGCCGAACAGGGTGATCTTTGGTAGGCGATGATCCTCCATCCTGGAGACATGCCCCGCCCAGCGGAGCTGTGTCCGCAGCAGCAAAGCCTCGATGCTCACAGTTTCAGCCTGTTCAAGGACCTCGACGTTGGTGACATAGTCACTCCAGTGAATGCCCAGGATGGTACGCAGGCAGCGCTGGTGGAAGCGTTCGAGGAGTCGTAGTTGGTTGCGGTAGAGGGCCCAGGACTCGGAACCATACAGCAGGGTGGTGAGGACCACAGCTCTGTACACGCTGATCTTGGTGCCTGTTTTCAGCTGTTGATTGTGCCACACCCGCTTGAAAAGTCGCCCGAAAGCACTGTTCGCTTTTGCCAGCCTGCTGTCAAGCTCCTTGTCCAGCTTGGCGTCCGACGTGATAATGCAGCCAAGGTAAGTAAACTGGTGCACTGACTTTAGTTCAGACTCGCCAATGGTGATGTGAGGAGGGCGATACACTGTCTTGGGTGCCGGCTGATGGAGGACCTCTGTCTTTTTCAGACTGACCTCGAGTCCAAAGAGCTGGGCAGCATCTGCGAAGCAAGACGTGATGCGCTGCAGGGCTCTCTCTGTGTGTGCAACGAGGGCAGCATCATCAGCAAAAAGCAGCTCACGAATCAGTTGGTCTAGGGTTTTCGTGTGGGCCTGCAGTCGTCTGAGGTTGAACAGGCTGCCATCGAGACGATACCTGATGTACACTGCATCGTCATCATCGAGGTCCACTGTGGCCTGCTTCAACATCATGCTAAAAAAGATGGTGAAGAGGGTCGGTGCCAGCACGCAGCCCTGCTTTACGCCGTTGAGAATAGGGAATGGTTCTGAGAGGTCATTGTTGAGTCTGACCTGGCCTTGCTGGTCCTCGTGTAGCTGGACAATCATGTTGAGGAACTTTGGGGGACAGCCAAGTCGCTCCAGGATCTGCCACATGCCTTGCCTGCTCACAGTGTCGAACGCTTTTGTTAGGTCGACAAATGTTACGTACAGCCCTTTGTTCTGCTCGCGGCACTTCTCCTGTAGCTGTCTCAGCACAAAGACCATATCGGTGGTGCTCCTGTTTGCTCTGAAGCCACACTGGCCCTCTGGGAGTTGGTCTTCAGCGATGGCAGGTACCAGCCGATTCAGGAGCAGCCTTGCAAGGATTTTCCCAGCAATGGACAGCAGGGTAATTCCCCGATAGTTGGAACAGTCAGACTTCTCGCCTTTGTTCTTGTACAGGGTGATAACGACTGCGTCACGGAGATCTTTTGGTAGTGTTCCTTCCTCCCAGCAGCAGAGAAAGAGGTCATGGAGCTTGTTGTGCAGTGCTGTGCCTCCATGTTTCCAGATCTCTGGCGGTATTCCATCAATGCCTGCTGCTTTGCCACTCTTGAGCTGGTGGATGGCTGTGAGGGTCTCTTCAGCGGTGGGCGGTTCGTCCAATTCAACCTTTACTGGGAGGTGTGGGATTTGTAGGACGACTGCTTCTTGAACAGTGCGCTCAGCGCTGAAGAGGCTCTGAAAGTATTCCGACCAGCGGTTCAAGATGGAGGTATTATCTGTGAGGAGTGCCTGGCCATTCGCGCTTCGCAGGGGACTTTGTACCAGGTGCCTGGGGCCATACACTGCTTTCAGTGCTTCGTAGAAGCCCCTGTAGTCACCATTGTCAGCACAAAGCTGGGTCCTCTGTGCAAGTCTGGTCCACCACTCATTCTGGAGATCTCTGAGCTTGCGCTGGAGACTGCTGCAGACGAGGCGGAAGGCAGACTTCTTCACAGGGCAGGAAGGCTGGGCTAGGTGGGCCTGATGGGCGGCTCTTTTTTTTGCTAGGTGTTCCTGGATCTCTACATCGTTTTCGTCAAACCAGTCTTTGTTCTTCTTTCTGGCGAAACCCAAGACTTCTATATATATATATATATAGGGGTAGTCCCTACTGCTTTATGTAGTAGGTGTTCAGTGGAAGGCTCAAAATGATAGGTCTGTCATTCCTTCTCTCCCACTACCTTCTCTTTTCTGGAACTAGTGAGCGATGCAGTCACAAAAAGGGCAGCTGATGACTTGATGACACAATGCAAGTTTACCAGCCTGGAATTCCATGGCATTAGCACAGCATTCTCAGAATTGAATGAAAATTTACGTCCCTTGGAATTAATCTGATTGAGTGCATTTTTTGGCTTTGGGCGACACCTTTGTTAAATATATATAAGTATATATATATATATATATATATATATATATATATATATATATATATATATATATATATATATATATATATATATATATATATATATATATATATATATATACACTGCCTTTTACTAGACCATTCCCCGGCCACGTATATATATTACCTGATAGTGGTGATGAATTGTACGTGGCCGGGGAATGGTCTAGTAAAAGGCAGTGTTGTAGAAGTGGGTTTTTGAGAAGTGATTTCAAGTAGGGGAGCGTTTGACATTTACGGACAGGGGCGGCGCGGCTGTTCCAAGTGACGGGGCCAAGATGGTAGAAGGCACGACCGCCACGTAGTGTTTTACTACATTTGAAATTGGGAAGGCGAAATTTACGCCGGTGTGTCAGAGGAAGAGCGGAGGGTGCGAGATGGCGAGATGGAGTATACAGATGGATCAAGTCAGAGATATAGGCCGGATAAGTTAGGTTGATAGAGTTAAAGCACATGCAGGACTGTTTGTACAGAATGAGTTCTTGTACGGGCATCCATTTCAATTCTGAGAATGCTCTTGCTGTGCTAATGCCATGGAATTCCAGGCTGGAACCCGCAATCTGCAACCCGCGGGGCGCCTGGGGGTAGTCCCTATTGCTATATGCAGTAGGTGTTCAGTGGAAGGCTCAGAAAGATGGGTCTGTCATTCCTTTTCTCCCACTACCCTCTCCAGAGTCTTTCTAGATCTAGTGAGCGATGCAGGCACAAACAGGGCAGCTGGTGTCTTGATGACACAATGCAAGCTTACCAGCCTGGAATTCCATGGCATTAGCACAGCAAGAGCATTCTCAGAATTGAATGAAAAAATACGTCCCTTAGAGCTAATCTGATTGAGTGCATTTTTGACTTTGGGCGACGCCTTTGTTTAAAAGTAAAGAATAATTACACCACAAAATTGCCTACGTGTTGCCTTTTTAAAATTAGTCTGTCTTCTTCCACTGCAACACCACAAAAAGCTTTAGGGATGCAATCCGCGCTGCACTTGTGGTGCTACCAGTAAATTATTGAGGCGGCTTCTGGTACATGTGTTGTGTTTGCAATTTTCAGGTTACGCCGTATCAGTTATATCTTGAACCGCTCGGAGATTGCTCTGCGCAGAGGTAATTCGATACCCCTCCAAAAACACATGGCCCCACGAGCTCGGTAGCATCCGCGTTATCGCGGAATTGTTTATATTACAGCAGACTGCAGACCCAGCAGTCCCGTTAGTTCCTTTCCTTTTTTCCCGTTAGCTCCTTTCCTTTTTCCCTCTTTTCTTGACTACGTGCGCAAAATTAAACTTACCGTGAGAAGTCTTCGTAAGATTTTGTACTAAACGTGCCTTAATTATTATTGACCGTTTTGTCCACTGCAGTTAAATTACCATACTGTGTGTTTATCATTATTGTTGTTCAAACCGTGCCAGCAACTCGTGAGTCATCATCGGAAGTTTGCAGCAATGTTGCTGTCAAGGCGGCAGGCCGAAGTGAAAAGGTAAGCAGATTTTATCTGTATTCTGTTTTCTACTTTTCTTGAATGTCTTGTCAGGTTGTTGTTTTTTTTTTTTTTTTTCGTGCGCTTCAGAAGAAGGTTTAACCCATTTAACCCATTCTAGCCGCATTTCCCAAATTTTGCAAGTGTCACCTAACGGCTGTACCAGTTGCAGAAGATGGACCGACCATGATAATTCAAGGGTAGTGCTAGGTAAGCTTCGCGCCAAGCTAATATGGATTATAATGGTTGATCTATCTCCTGCTGTAGGGCGTCGGGACTAAATGGGTTAAACTTGGCTTCTCTGTATAATGATCTACGTCACAGAGTTTTGTTTTAATCAGGTGATTTGAATGATCATGTAAACTATGCACCGCATACCACAAAAAAAGAATTTCCGATAAAATCACTGCAAAATGGGCAAATCCGCAGTGAAAGCATTGTAGGTTCCTTAATAACGTCATTAACGCATTGTATGTAATTTCGCTTCACTTTTTTGCTTGGAGTACAGTTGTTCTATAGCATTAACTTATAACCAAACATATCACTGAAGTAAGCGGAGACTCGAAACTAAAAGTTAGTTTTTTTGTCTACACAAATACGTGTTCGTTTCTTTTGGCAGATGCCGTCGCTCATCCCATCACTAAACCATCTTGCACTCAGTGTTGACGGAGACGGCTGTTGGGGTTTTCTAGACGACTTTTATGATACTTTGAGGCACAGCCGCAAGCCAGGTGATAGTGGTGTACCGAGAAAAGACAATGTGTTTCGTTATTTCAAGAGACAGAATAACGCCAGCAGGTTAGTTGAACAAAGACTTCAAGTGAAAGTGTGTGCACTTCTAAAATATTGCTTTGCATTCTCAGACACCTCATCATTTTGTCACCAAATTACAGTGGAAGTTGAGGACTGTATTGTGCACAGGCCCCAGACTGAACAAAGTTCCTTCGCTGGTCTAAACAGTGTATCAACAAAAACAATACTACAATTATACGGCAATCAAAGCAATCATTCCACAAAAAGACGTCGAATCAGTTCTTTTGGTTCATGACATCCCTTTGTCTCAACTAGAGAGTCTACAAACAGCTTACGAAAAACATTTTTCTCATCTGGAATGGCAAAGGATCAAAGAATTTGAGTGGAATTTCCTGCAGTTTGATGCTGACCACACAAACTTTACTTTTGAAGAGTTGTGTGATAAGAAATGGTCCTTTTACAAAGCTGCCATTCACTGCAAGAAACACAAAATACCGTACAAAAAGCCCTGCAAAACCTGATCAAATCGGAGACAAAACGACAGGCTCTGGCTGATTACCTGGACGGCGTTCTGATAAATGGTCAGGTGTTCACATTTATCAAAGATCTTACAAGCAAGCGTGGCAGAGGATGCACTTGGATTTTGGAAGGATAATTTCAGGTCCTGTGCAGCTCTTGCCACGAGTCAGTGTGCAAGCACGGAAAGGGCCTTCATGTATTTGTGGAGGCAAAAGTCACTCGAGGCAAAGACACTCTAGACTATAGTAGCACCAAACAGAAATTCAAAAGTCCCACGGCGAAATTTGCCGAGAGATTTGCTTTTTTCGCAGTGGGCCTTTTTTCAAAATACTGTGAAAATGGCGAACTACTTTCGTTTGCTTTGTCTGATGACATTTTCCTCAGAAAACTTGAACCAAACGCACTTGCCACATACGAGGACAATGAAGACAACGAAGTCATTGACAGCTGTCCTACATGTTCTTATGTACTCATGGAGGTACAGCCTCTTGACGGCGTCCCTCAAAGCAGGTGCGGAGTGGAGGTACAATGTAGCTTGCATTGTCAGGTCATCATGGAAACTTTCCTGAATAGGAAATCTATGGCCCGAGCAGCTGATGTCAGGGTGTACATTGAATCAAGACTGCACCGCCTGTACGAGTATTTTCATTCAATGCTCAATGTCCTAAACAGAAAATATTCTCGCGTTTTGCAAAACCTCTTCACTACGGAATTAGCATATAACTATAGCACAACGTGACCACAGTTTTTTTCAACAACATCCAGTGCTGGTCTAACAGATGATGTGTACTTCCGCACGTACAGAAAAAAGTACGAATTGGAGAATGTATCCATGGCCGGCAGCGTCAAACGTGAAATCAGTCTGACAGACTGCTACCTTGTGCTTGGTATAGACAATCTTGTTCGTTTGCACACTGACCCCGACAGTGACGAAGCAAGATCTTCGCAAAACACAATTTATTAATATTTCGAGTCAAAACCATTTTTTCAAAATAGGCAGGTAAGTTGAAAATCTGTATTTGTTTGTATGTCTTTTTTTTTTTTAAAATAATTGGATAAATTGTGAATATGAATAAATTGTGTTGTAACTGCGTATGTGTGTTTCTTTCCTTTTGGGGTTCTTCTCTGTGATTACTTAAGTGGTTTTTGGATTGAACATGGAACATACCTTTCGCTCATCTTCTTATGAAGGCATTTTTTAGTATATGCCGCTACATTTTTGTTCTACATGGTAACGCAGTTTATATCATGATGGCGAATTTCAATATACTGCTGCGGTGAGTGATACTGTTACAGTAAGCCGTTAGACATTTTAAAGCCGGGATAAAGGCGACTAATTGTGCCGCATGGCTTTGCGGCTGCTCCTTAACGGCTTACCTGACATGATAATTAGGTGCAGTCTCTGATCATACCTTTAATTTGTCACGCCAGGCGGGTGAACTTGTGTGTAAAATCATTGAAAATTCGCATCAACTTCAGTGGCGGATTTTTTTTTTTAATGAACTTTAGAATTTAATAGTTGTTCAATGCGTGTACGAGTTAGCGCATTTTTGTTGGTGTTGTAATGTCCCTGATCCACATGGCTCTTCTGACTGAGCAAAAGTGGAACTGTAATGATGGGGGGTGGGGGCGGGGGACTGGGGGTGGAGGGTGGGGGGGGGGTATGCCCTGAAATCGTGATGCGTGATTGGCGTTATTCACGTATCGTGATTCGCGACTGCAATAGTCGCGACTGCATCCTCATGATCTGTGAAAGAAGAGGTCGTCGTGAATCATGAAAGCCGAAATTAGCGGAATTTCGTGATTCGTGAAAACGCCATACTTACATCGTGAAAAGTGGAAGTATGTTGCCAGACTGTAAACTCTAATAAGAAATCTCATACCCCGCCCCGCACGCCCCCTCATTTTATGTTCTGTTTCGTTCCCGGCAGTCACATAACACTTGTTCGGAATGCCGGGGAAAAGAAAATCAGTTAGTGAGCCCATTTCCGAAACAGGCATTGTGAAACAGATACTTTTCAATAGTCAACAATTGAATTCCGGAGAAAAATGACGTGTGTTTATGCTTATATGTATGTACATGCGTTAATGTGTGTGTGTGTGTATGTGTGTCAGTGTGTGTGTGTGTGTGTGTGTGTGTGTGTGTGTGTGTGTGTGTGTGTGTGTGTGTGTGTGTGTGTGTGTTTAAGAGAGAGAGAGAGAGGGGGGGGGAGAGAGAGAGAGAGAGAGAGAGAGAGAGAGAGAGAGAGAGAGAGAGAGAGAGAGAGAGAGAGAGAATGAATGAAAGAATGAATGAATGAATCAATCAATGAATCAATCAATGAATGAATCAATGAATCAATCAATGAATCAATGATACTTTGTTTCTCATGGATGAAAACAATAGGCGCACAGGCCTCTTTCCGTGTTGTCCTTGCTGAACTAAAACATTCTTAGAGAGAAAGAGATGAAATGAAACTTTATTAAATGAGAGAGAGAGAGAACAACAGCCTAGTGATAATAAAGTGTAAAAATGGTTATAGGCCTACTTTATAGTGTATACACGGTATAAGTGAAGATACAGTCAACCCGTGAACTAAAAAATACGAAAGCTTTTGATCAGGCAGGGAGCCGCAGGAGCAAAAAGGAGGGGTAAGAAATACTGTCGCGGCGGGTCATATATGCCAGATATCTCTCACGACAGCTTGACGATAACTGACTCGCACCCACACTTGCCGGAATTCAGGGCGATTTTCTTCTCTGTCCGTTGAATTATAGACTGGTATGCCCTTGGGGCGAAACCGGGCGTAGGCGGCAAAAACAAAAATCTACTGACCCAGCAGGTCCAAGATCTGTTTGGGAATATTCATGGACCCCCCTCGGGGGGATGTCAGGATATTCTCCAGCGGGGCGCCTGGGTAGTCCCTATTGCCATATTTTTTATGAAATAAAACCACAGCGCAAGCATTAACTCATTAAATTTTTTTAGCCTCGACGCACCACAGCAAGAAATGGCTCGACCATGATAATTCAAGGGTTGTGCCAGATTAGCCTAGCTTGGCGCCTGATGGGCAGGGATGACTGAGATGTGTGGGTGAGAGAAGCGTACGGATGGAGCCGGACAGATGGAATAATATCAGACCCCCGTTAATGTCACGATGACGTAACTAACTGCTGGTTTGTGTGTGACGTCATGCAGAATTTCACGTCACTGAGGAGCCCCCAGGAGAGGTGTGACACGCCGCCCGTTTTAACGGAGAAGAAGTGCATAAACATCCAGGACCCCTTGTCCGCCGAAATCGTCGCGCTCAGAAGGGTAAGTCACTCAGCCAGCACTCTTGTAGATTAACTCCTTCACTGCCGAGAAAAAGTGATCACCAGTTAACCGCAAGAGACATAGATTCTCATGAGCCCCCGCTACGGCGGGGGCTCATGAGGATCTATGCCTCTTGCTGGCACCACATTGTGTTCAAGGTCACTGCGGGACGGCTGTGGCCGACAACTACCTTAAACTTATTGGTCGATCTCTTCACCGCGATTTGTGTGTAACAGACGATTTGGAAACGCGTCGTATTAACCCCTTCACTGCGGAGAAAACGTGAACGCGATCTAACTGCACGAGGCATAGATCCTCATGAGCCCCCCCCCCCTCCCCCGCAAGTGCGGGGGCTCATAAGGGTCTATATCTCTTGCTGAGACCACTTTGTGTCCATGTTCTTTGGACAGCTGTGGCTTTTGGTCGTTCACTATCAGTGAACACAGCGTTCAGAAACAAAATGTACGTCCGTTGGCACGGAAGGGGTTAACCCTTTTAGCCCCGGGTCCCTACAGCAGGAGATGGCTTGATCATGATAATTCAAGGGTCCCCATGAATTATCATGGTCAAGCCATCTCCTGCAACTGGGACATAGTCTTTAGACCACCACACTCCAAAACTGATGTGATAAATGGGACCTTGGGCTAAAAGGTTTAACCTGAACAAAGGCACGCTTTAGAAAATAGCTCATACTAGTTACCTCGGCTCTGGGTCCGCTTCTTTCTTCGCTCTACTTTTTGTATTGGTACATGGCTAATATTTCAGTGTAGGCCTACCGTTACACGGCACCCGTACCGGTATGCCGTACCGATGCAGTGTCAAACCGGTCTTTTCTGGTATACCAGTAAAACCGAGCAACTCTGTCGTATACGGAATATATGCCTGTTAGTGTCGTTAGTCTTTGCTGCTCGAATGTTACCAGTTGTTACACGGAAAACATTTGATGTTCAATATTATATGGACAATGAGATTCGTCATTTTTGTTACTTTTGTTTGGGATTACATGTCATTGATTTCGGCATCCCTGTTTACCACCTAACTGCGTGCATTATAACAGGCCGTTCCTTTTATAACTGATTAATTTATCCTAGGACAAACATTTAATGCTAGTACCAAACAATTTATCCTGTGATAAATTCGATTTTATCCTAGAACAAATTCGATTTAATCCAAGGGACAACTACTAATTCCAATCGTTCAATTTATAACTGTTTAATTCATCCTGGGGCAAAGTATTTAATATTAGGACAATGTCGATTTAATCGTAGGACAAATGACCAATTCCAACCAATCAACCATGATGCATCGGGCGAAATCGTCCAATGAAAGAATGTATTTGATTTAATCCTAGGAAGAATTACAATTTGTCCTAGGAAGAATTACATTTTTTTCTCAGGGTTATTGCATTTTGACCTGGAACAAATACATTTTCCCTAGGATAAAATATTTCATTCTCGGAAAAAACTGTCACGTCGGACGATTTCCCGCTGTCTGACTGGTTAGAATTAGTCCAAGGAATAAATGGAACGGCCTGCCATATTGAAGCCACCGGTTCTGTAAGCTAGCGTCAATAGTACCGATGGCTACATGCACAACCCAGTAAGCTAAGCTCTTTGGGCCGTTGACCGCCGCAGTCGGCTCGCGCACGGCTGTGCGCGAGCCGACTGCGGCCGTCGTCGGCCCGAATACCTCTTGCTACCGGGGAGAGGCTTACATTTTTTCATGACGGTATCCCTGTGGCAGGACGACGCTGTGACTGACGGGCGAGATGGGACAGGTACCGACGCTATCCAGTTACAGCCCCAGAAGATGTACATCAAGATAAGGCCTAAAGGTGAGGCGGCTTTTCACACTGGTTGTCTCTCTCGATTGCCTGCGCTATCAGCGCAGCGAATCGAGGGAGACAACCAGTGTGGCAGATTGTAGCACAACTGAGTGGTTTCTTCACTTGCCGAGTGCCCGTGTGTGACATGTCCTTAAATATGTGGATGAAGTCAGTTATCGTGATAGATCCTTGTCCAGGACCCTACTGAACATTTAGGTGAGCCTTGGCCTCTCCAATGAAAAGTATTGTGTGTGTGTGTGTGTGTGAGGGGGGGGGGGGAGAGGGGGGAGCAGAGTATGCCCCTACTCCCTTTTGAATAGATTTTGAGATTTTTTAATTAAAGAGAAGAAATGTTTTGTGCGAAAAAAATATGACATTAACACTATTAAGAAAATAGTTTATAGAAGATAACAATGTTAACTAGATAACTTTGATCGTCTTTGATTTTTACGAGGCTGGACTGTCACCTCTCCATTCATCTGCTGGAAACTGACATTGTAGCACCCCACCCCCCCCCCCCCCCCTCACCACCCGCCGCAGCAATAAAAAATATCCTCCTATCTTCCTGCGCCACTGTGTGTGCAGGCAAGGGCTTCAAATTTGATGCTACGTTCCGAGCCGCCAGGAATTTCCCCGTGGATCTTTACTTCTTGTTTGACGTGTCGGCTACCATGAAGGAGTCTGTCAGCGAACTGGGTTTACTGGCTGATCAAATGGGTAAATGAATCAGTCAGTCAGTCACATTGACGTGGGTTGTCTCCCTCCATCGCTGCGCCGATGGAGACAATCAATGTGTGAGTGATTTGGTTTGGGTTGAGGTGATGTGGAGTGGGATGTATGATCGGCGGAAGCAAGCACATAAACCCAGTAAGCGAACGTCCTCGGGCCCACAACAGCCGCAGTGGCGGGCCCGCGCACGGCACTGCGGCTGTCGTAGGCCCGAGGACGTTTTGTTACGGTGGAAAGAGTTACTACTACGAGGCGAAATAGGATTACCACTAGGCGTAAATAGTTACGCCTCATAGTAGTTGCAGCCATTCACAGCTCACGTACCGATACCACGTGACCAGTTATTTATGATGTTACTACGCGCAATTATTATCACGAGTAGTAATGGCGATCACTCCCTGTAGTAATAATTACGCCGTACGTCTAGGTCCTACTAGAGAAGGCTTTGAATGTGGTAACGCAGTTGAGGCTATCGTGACGTGACCACGAATGTGCCGGTATTTGGGACTGTGGCTGCAGATGACATGATTTAAAGTCGAAGTCAGTACACACACGCACTGCGATTTCAAATCCATGAAAATGTGTGACTTCTTTACGTTCCCTAGGGTCCCAGCTCTTCACTAGACAGTTGACAATGCCTACTCTGCCCAAGCTGTCCTAACACTCGTTAAGTTATCATTTAAAGTACGTAAGAACCCATTTGTCTTTTTTTGTGTTTTGACGAGATACTGAGTCTCTCTTGACTGCATCCTTAAAACCAAGTGCGCGTTTGAAGAGAGCCACGGATTTGGAAAGACCAGCCATTTTTGTACCGAACAACTGATTAAACTAAGACTGATCTGCGCTCGCGGGTTTTGATTATACACCATCACACTAAATGCAGTCTCATGACATAACATTTGTTGTTTTTATCAAAATATGTTACGATCATTGGCACTGAGAACAAAAAACAAAAAAAACTTGCAAAAGCCCAAATGACATTTTCTGTAGTATTGTCATTGTTCTGGTAATGCTTTCTGCACCCTATAATTGAACAGCCAAGCTCTGCGTTTTCAGCTAGCCTGTTCTAAATGACTGTAGTAGGCCGATTCCTAGTTTTGTGGGCAGGCTAAAAATATTCACTACATGCATCTTGAAACTGTACTGGGATGATTTATTCCACTATAATTCGTTAATTTGCATCGCCGTTTCATGAAATTATTGTAAAAACAGTATGTGGATACACACCAGTGCTAGCTTTTTCATAAAGAATATAATATCGAGGCAATTTAGCCATCCTGAGCCATCAGGGACGCCAAAGTAATAGAAAGGAAGTCTACATTTTCTTTGGAAAAATACATGACGTTATTCGGTGACGCCGCCAATAAAAGAAATTTAAAAAGTAATCGAAAACGTCACTATCAATGTTATCTTGCATTATATCAAAAACAATCATGTGTGTGTGTGTGTGTGTGTGTGTGTGTGGTGTGTGTGTGTGTGTGTGTGTGTGTGTGTGTGTGTGTGTGTGTGTGTGTGTGTGTGTGTGCAGCACGTGCTATCCGCAACATATCCACCAACTACCGCCTTGGGTACGGCATTTTTCAAGACAAGGTGATACTGCCCTTCACGAGCACGCATCCTGTCAAGTAGGTGAATTTCTAGGGCCTCCATATTTTCCTTATGGGTGAACTTCACGACCGCTTCACAGGGGCAGATCAAATACCTCGAGCGGGGAGGGGGAGGGGGTGAGGGGGAGTCCAACTTTTTGTTTAGGACCTTCAACCTGACAAAAGACCTCTCGAAGCGAGACCGAGCCGGGGAAAGCTAATCACCAGCGGGGGCTTAATGTTTGTGAACATCTATACTTTGTGTTTATGTTCACTTGACGGCTGTGGCTGACAACCTTGTTAAATAGTTTATATTGTTCGTACAGACTTACATGATTTCACTTAAGACTGTATTAATTTGTTTTTTACTTTACCTACCAGAGGCGTTACTAAAATTACTGACTTAGACCGTTACAAGTTGCTACTTCTACATTGTATACTACAGTGTTCGTACTGTTCACAAATGTGTGTTTGTGATAGAACTGATCAGTATCATAGCCTTATGAAGTTACTTGTACACAACATGGCCGAGAACTATTGCAAAAACTGCCAGTCCGTGCTTGCGACCAACAAACTCCTAACTCGTTTCTGTTATGATAGTATCGTTTTATTGTGTTTGACACTAAACTTTTATTAATCCATTTAGCCCCGACGCCCTACAGCAGGAGATGGTTTGACCATGATAATTCAAGGCGCCTTCAGACGCCAAACTAATCTGGCCCTACCCTTGAATTATCATGGTCAAGCCATCTCCTGCTATAGGTACAGTCGCCAAGTAACACTTCCAAATTTTGAAAAATGCACTCGTGGGGCTAAATGGGTTAATCCTTCTTTCTGATTTCTCACAGATTGGCAAACCCGTATCCTTCATTTGGAGCCCAACAATATGCTGCGGCCTTCGCCTTTGACCATTTACTGTCTATGACCTCTAACCTTACCTCCTTCCGGGTCAGTAACACCGTACAGCACCATTTCATCGTACAACTTCATACTGGTTACTTTCATCGATCCGCTCCGCATTATCATGCTTAGCGTTCTCAAGCGATGCAGTAAACGTGAAATCAGTAAACCTTATACTGGCCGTTTTCAGCCGTAAACAGTTTGTCATTAGCGGTTTTTGTCGAGGTGATTCCTGCAGGAATCAACTCGACAAAAACAGCGATTGACAGCCAACGGGTTAAACCCTTGATTACTACTGACGATGCCGTTAGGTTGGGGGGAAAAAAAACGTTTTATTACGCGTCTTTTCCGACGTTCAATATCGTCATTATCAGTTTTGAATTATAACTATGATGTTCTCAGCACTACTAAATAACCAAACAGAGGAACAAAACACCAAACATGAATGACTGTGTAGGGGCAGATCAGTTACCCCGAAGGGGGGGGGGGAGGGGGGGATCCAACTTTTGGGTTGGGACCTTCAACCTGACACAAAAGGCCCCCCGACGCTAGGCCGTCTCCCAGTCGCCGAAAAATCAAGCAACGAAGAGGGGGGAGGTGGGAGGGGAGGGGTAGCGGAAGAAGGCGTGTGTGTGTGAACACTCTCTCCACTGGCCAAAATATCAAACGGGGGGGGGGGGGGGGGGGGGGGGGGGGAGGGGGGGGGGGAAGGGGGGGGCGTAGCGTGTGTGTGTCGAAACTCGCAAAAAAATAATCAAATAGGGACGGCGGGGAAGGGGGGGGGGGGGGAAGGGGTTCCAAACACCCCAAAACGGGACTTTGTTATACTGAGCATTTTAAACAATTTTGGGTCGTGGGGGGTGGGGGGGGGGGGTGGGGGGGTGTGTGGGGGGGGGACAGAACCCGTATGATCCCCCCTCCCAAATCCGCCCCTGAGAGATGTGTACATGTAATTCATTGAAGAGTGCCACCCCAGAAGAGCTAGTGTTCTCTTCCACAACAAGAGGCGTAGATCTTCATGAGCCCCCGCGACTGCGGGGAGAATGAGGATCGGTGCCTCTTGCAGATGGGTGATATTCAATGTTCCCCAGTGCTACTGTTTTCTTCCGCAGATGTCAACGACTCTCCGTTCATTTTAAACCCCTTCGCTGCCACTGGAAGTATGTTTCGTTCCTGAAATCTTCGTTTATTCAAAGACCAAAAGCCCGCGGCACGGCCGTCAAAAGAACATGCCCACAAACTGATCGCAGCAATAGGCGCAGATCATCATGAGCTCCCGCAGTCGCGGGGGCTCATGAAGATATGTGCCTCCTGCAAATGGGTGATGTTAAATTTTCCTCGCAAGTGAAAGGGTTAAAAAGTTTTAAATTCGACTGTTCCAATCACTTAGCTTTGTCCAATGCATGGCGGTTTGTATGACTGCTCTCGGTTTGTGACAAGACCAGACGAGTGACATATGAACTTATAGGGCTCGGGAAGTTCCCCGCGCGTCAGCAGCCATCTTAAGAGGATACCAAAGTCATGAGACTAGCGAAATAGTGCGGTTTCAACACGTTTTTCTTCATTTTTCTTCCTCTTTGGAAACAAACAAAAACAGATTCTGGTGAACGGTTTCTTACAGTGATGACAAGACTTGCTGTTATTGCTTATAGTACGTCAGCACTTTTCTGACATCACACTGAAAAACAGCTATTTCCCTATGAGCGCTTAGTCCCGTATCCTCACAAGATGGCCGCCACGACTGGCGTGATGACGTCAGCTTCCCGAGCCATATTTGAGTGGTGTGCGTGCGTGCGTGTGTGCATACATGTACAGACGGCCGTTAACGAATCCCTGACGAAGATCACCGGGAACTTGGACAGACCGGAAGGAGGGTTCGACGCCATCATGCAAGCTATCGTCTGCCAGGTAATCAACTGAAATGGACGACGTTCGCTCCTAGTCCTAGTCTCTAGGACAAAAGGCCATCGGGCCGACGTAGGCCGTAGTTGGCCCACGCACAGCTGTGCGCGGGCCATCTACAGTCGACGCAGGCCCAAGGGCCTTTTCCTTACCGGGCGGTCTGTTTTGGTTTTGGTGGGAATACCACATGCACCTCACAGTCTTATTTTCTGTAGCTCACAAGAAATCTGGACAAAAAAGTGTCTGCCAAGCGTGTCAAATGCAGAGAAGAAAACCCTACGAAGAAAGAAACACGCTTAGAAGACAGTTACAACACAATTTATTGGTATTTCGGGTTCAAAGTGGACACGCCAAAACAAAACAAAAAAACTCATGCAACTCAGGAAGCTTACCAAGTACAGTAGGCAAAAGCACGCCGGGTCGGGGGTGTGGGGTGTAGATAACTGTGCATTGCTGACCAATGATCATAGATCTAGTTGGTCAAAGCACTATATATATATATATATATATATATATATATATATATATATATATATATATATATATATATATATATATATATATATATATATACATATATATATATATATATATATATATATATATATATATATATATATATATATATATATATATATATATATATATATATATATATATATATATTAAAAGTTATTGGTCGGAAGGGTTTTCTACACGGACCCTTGTAGGCCTGAGGGAGGTCAAAGGAAACATTGTACCCCGAAGGCCGAAGGCCTGAGGGGTACAATGGTTCCTTTGACCTCCCGAAGGCCTGCAAGGGTCCGTGCAGCGAACCCCTCCGACCAATAACGTATTTGTTTTCATTCCTCCACTATTTTCGTAAAAGAAATCAAGAAGACATCTTGCGACCTGGATCACGCCAGACATGACTGAAATCAAATTTATACATAACAGACCTATGACGTAATTTAAAATATGTCATGACGTTGCCGTCTCCAGTACCGAGTGTGCTTGTTGTTTCGAACAACACTAAGTAGCTTTGTACTTTAGAACGTTTGCCGATCTTTTATAGAACAAAACTGACTGACATCCAAGGCCACGGACCACAGTGCTGTTTCCGTACTGTCCAGTCTCTTAGCCTTAGTCAGTCCCAGTCATCCCCTAATTTTTCAATTCCCTAAAAAAAAAACACTACCGCCCACCAGCTTCACATTTGCCATGCACAAAATACAAAAAAAAAAAAAAAAAACAACAGTACATCACCCGTCTCATATCTTGGCTATGAAACTGGTTCCTTACCAACCCCACACCCAAGCACAGCTGAAATCAGCGTGCCCCTCAAATCACTACGTCAAAGGCAACTCAACATAGGCCCACAATTGTCCACTGGATAAGCTCAGGATGGTATGAATCAAAGCACCAAACATGTCTCCTCTCAGCTAACCACAAATTTCCAGCAAATTCCAACATTCAGCCCAACTGAAAATTTTCAAACAAGGCAAAAATTATTTTTAAAAACACCGGTCCTTGCACTGCCTCAACTTCCCAATTTAAATGTATAACGTGACCTGACAAGATGCGTCATCCAGAAGGCTACAAAAAGTCCGCCATTTTTCGCTACAGGGGTTTTTATATCACGGTCACATGGTACGGTTTACGCTAAAGTGACTAGTCGTGTGACGTAGGGAGGAAAACATATATATATATATATATATATATATATATATATATATATATATATATATATATATATATATATATATAATATATATATATATATATATATATATATATATATATATATATATATATATGAATAAATAAAACCAGTCCAAGAAAGCTGGCACCACACACTCCAAATATGGATCCAAGCAGCAGTGAAATACTTAAAATATGAAGAAAGGATCCACAAACACCACGTAGTTTAGAAGGAGTTACACTTTTAATCTAATTTAATCCCTCAAATCACTACGTCAAAGGCAACTCAACATAGGCCCACAATTGTCCACTGGATAAGCTCAGGATGGTATGAATCAAAGCACCAAACATGTCTCCTCTCAGCTAACCACAAATTTCCAGCAAATTCCAACATTCAGCCCAACTGAAAATTTTCAAACAAGGCAAAAATTATTTTTAAAAACACCGGGCCTTGCACTGCCTCAACTTCCCAATTTAAATGTATAACGTGACCTGACAAGATGCGTCATCCAGAAGGCTACATTCCCCTGAAGAAGCCCTCGCTGAGAGGGCGAAAATTTGTGCATAGATTAAAAGTGTAACTCCTTCTAAACTACGTGGTGTTTGTGGATCCTTTCTTCATATTTTATAAGTATATATATATATATATATATATATATATATATATATATATATATATATATATATATATATATATATATATATATATTATATATATATATATATATATATATATATAATATATATATATATAATATATTGTCCTTTGCCCAACTAGATGATGATTGGTCGGTAATGCACAGTCAGTTTTCATGCTTGACAGTGATTTTACCTACTTACTTGGTAGTCATCTTACATTATTCGCAGTAAACTGGCAGTCTCCCCTTTTCTTTTCGTTTATTTCATGCACTCAGTTTGCAACATATCATTTGGCGATGGGAAGATGCAGCAGAAGCCGGTATGACGTGAAACAATAGATGAAGAACTCCAAGTGCGTAATGATAAAAGAAGTAACACAAAAGTGACCGGTCAATTAAAAAATGTCAAAAAGACACAGCTGATAGGTACGTGCTGAGCACTAGTGCAGGCATCATTTGCCCGGTGACTGCGTGCGCGATGAGGTTAACCCTTTGGCTTTCGGTAGCGGTTTTTATCCGCGAAGATTCCTGGAGGAATCATCCCGACAAAAACCGCTGCCGACAGCCAAAAGGTAACTTTACTTTTCGAGGGTGCTACCATAAAAATTGGTATGGGCTGAATAAGTGGATAAACATGTTTGTTTGTGCAGCATATGATTTTATTTTCACTTTGTAGGAAATGGGTTGGCGTGACAACAGCCGTCAGCTGATAATCTTCGCGTCAGACGCTCGCATGCACTACGCTGGAGACGGCAAGGTGAGGGTCAGCTAGGAGTTTAGGTCACATCCGGCAAGGCCATTCTTCAAGTTGCAGCTTTCACGTTTGATCTAAACGGCAAACTATCAATATTCTGGAGTGCACACAAGATTCCACACTGAAAGAAGAAATACAGTTTGTAAAATATATGTCGCTCAAATCTCCGTCTGCGAGA
>BTPG01000002.1:251998626-252161126 GCA_036245525.1 Semisulcospira habei | reverse complement strand
ATCATCGCCAGGCCCCTATGCTCCAGAATTTGGGAAACGCGGCCGTGGGGTTATATAGGTTAAGATCTGTATATCATACTCTCACGGTTTGCACGTGCAGGTCCGCTTCAACGTGAACATTCGCGCCAAAAGCTGTCCCACCAATCCTGCCGACCGCGTGCAGACGGTATCAATCGCCCCTAGCGACTTTCGCAAGGACAAGCTGGTTGTAACAGTGGAGGTACTTTGTGACTGCGGCTGCCAACTTTCCGAAGGTAGCAATTGGGTGAGTATTAAACCAGATCACTTTAGCCACTCGGCCCTGTGATAGTAACAGACCACATTAAGTTCATTTTCGTGAAAAGCGAGATTGTCACTGTTCTGTCTTGGCTTTTCCGTATGTAAGTCAGATGAAGCCTTGTCCTGTCAATGCATGTCGGTGGATATGATTTAAAGGCAGATATTCAGAATCTTAATTGTCTGGATTTGATTTAGAACTATGTGTAAGTCAGACGAAACCATGTCCTGTATTGGCTTGGCCATAAATCCTTGTCTTGTCTTGCTTTGTCCATTATCTAAGTCTGACAAAGGCCTCACTGATTAATTTGTCCTCACAATACTACTAAAGACGAAACCTTGTCCTGCCTGGGTTTGTCCATTTGGAAGGCAGACGAAACCGTGTCCTGTCTTGGCTTGTCCATACGCAAATCAGACGAAACCTTGTCCTGTCTTAGCTTGTCCATATATGAAAGTCAGACGAAACTTTGTCCTGTCTTGGTTTGTCCATATATGGAAGTCAGACGAAACATTGACCTGTCTTGGCTTGTCCATGTGTAAGTCAGACGAAACCGTGTCCTGTCTTGTTTTGTTCATACGGAAGTAAGTAAACCGTTTCCAGTTATTCTTGCGGCATCCTCTTTAGAGTGTGCTGCTGGCTATGGTTCTGATGAAATGTGTGCATCATGTTTGCATTTCACTACTTCAGGAACCGAGCGATGAATGTACTTCCGGTAATGGGACCCTGGAGTGCGGGGTGTGTCGCTGTTTTCAGGGTCGCGCTGGCAACACCTGTGAATGCAAGCAGGACGACGAGAGCTTTCTCGATACCACTCCCTGCAAGTAAGTTCTGTGACCTTGGCCTTGACCTTTCGCCAACTGGTTGTCTCCCCTCGATTCGCTCCCGCTGAGCTCAGCGGGAGCGAGTCGAGGGCGACAACCAGGTTGGATCTTTCGTTGACCTTTCGATGGCCTTCTGGTCTTGGCGGCCTCTCATGGACCTTACGTTGACCTTTCATTGACCTTGACCTTGTAAAACTCGTCGACGTCCTCTGAAACCGTTCCCCCCCCCCCCCCCCACCCGGGTCTGCCCTGGGGGCCTTGGGTGGGGTTAACTACTTTTTAGTTCCCAGGGTCACCCTGGTCAGCCCCACAGGGTGGGTTTTCCCCTCTATTCTGGGGCATGTGTTTCTGTGTACCCTTGGTGCATTCACCTGTATTTTCCTTTTTGAACTCTCCCTACTGTCTGCGCTGTCTGTAGCTCTTGATATTGGATGTGTTGCTAAATGGTCTTGGGTTTATTTAGTGTATTAGACCTGCTGGCAACATACATTCAATATTCTGGGTTGTTTTTGTTTTTGAAGGGGTAAAAATTGTAATTTTTACGGCGCAGTAATAGTGTGTGTAACAATATTGATCTGGTCTGTGAAAATAAAAAATAATGGGCACATAGTATTAACTCTCTGAACCCCACGGTCGCATTTCCAGACTTTTGGAGGCGTTGTCTATAGACTATGTACCAGTTGTAGGAGATGGATTGATCATGATAATTCAAGGGTAGTGCCAGAAGAGCTTGGCGCCTGAATTATCATGATCAGGGTCCCGGGGCTGAATGGGATAAGGTCTAGAATATTTGTGTAACTGTAGAAAAAAATCTGTTTGGGGACCGCCCTTGAACTATCATGGTCGATCGATATCTTGTTGTAGTGTGTCAGGGCTAAACCGCTCTGTATTTTCCTCACAGGGAAGGCACGAACAGCAGCACTGCACCTGAGTGCAGCGGCACAGGAGAGTGTGAGTGTGGCGTGTGTAAATGCAAGCCGGGCTACAGCGGCAAGTACTGTCAGTGTAACACCAAGGTCTGTCCCGTCAGCAGGCCTTCCGGCCTCGTGTGTTGGGGTAAGTACGTCCATAGGCGCCCGTCACATGACGTTGCATCAGTTCAGTTAACTCATTCGCGGCCAGCCGCATCCGGATGCGGCTGGCCGCGAATGAGTTAATCATCTCTCGGTAAAGGCTCATTCAGCTGGCGTTATGGCAAAAGCGAGTATGGCAAAAGCGAGCAAGTCCATTGTTTAGAAAAGCGAGATTCTCATTGTATAACAATGAAAATATCGCTTTTCTCAAGAATGGACTTACTGGCTTTTGCTATATAAAGGCAGCGTGGTAGTGAAATCCAGACCAAAGAGGTGTAAAATGCAGAGAATAATCCAACGAAAAAAGAAGCACGCTTAGAAAAGACAGTTACGACACAATTTAGTGTGTTGTATCTGCCTTTTCTAAGCGTGATTCTTTCTTCTTTGAGTTATTCTCAGCGTTGTTGTGAGCCTTTTATATACCAAGCGCGCAATGGATCACTTTAAGATCTGTACGTGTTACAGGTGGCGAGCGCCTATGCACCAGTCCTCCTTTCTCGGGCTTTTGGTCTTCTGCTGACATAACTGATTCCGTCCTTTTTAGTTTCTTCTGTTCGGCGTGGAGTGAAGTGGAACATTTCTGTGTGCATTTAGCAGCAGGTTTCTTTTTCTTCTGCTCGGCGTGGAGTGAGGTGGAACATTTCCTGTGTGCATTTAGCGGCAGGTGTCGCCTCTTGGCATGGGATTTCCACCTCTGAAAGAAAAAAAGTAAAAAAAATAACTGATTTTGGCGCTCTTTATAAAACATATATGAGTCAGCCGAAGCCTCTCAGGATATTGAAATAAGAGAGCTTATTGAATAGCAGCGGCCATTTGCCCATAAAGCCCTGACAGTACTGTTTCAACAGGGTGTAGACCGACCATGATAGTTCAAGGGCGGTGTCACGGTAGCTTAGCACCTTCAGGCGGCGCCAAGCTATTGTGACACCACTCACTTGAACTCTCATGGTCGATCTATCTCCATATCTGTGAGGCAGGCCTCAAAGAATATCTGTAAAATGTCATGTCGTCCTACGGGCTTAAAGCGCGCCGAATATTCTACAAGTTTTACTGGGAAAACTGCACTTTAAATAAACTCAACCTTCCTTTCCCCGCCACACGTATTGTATCAACAAGACCCGCTGCAGCAATTATAATTTGCACATTCACAATGATGAGTTTTGTTCCCTCGGAAAAAGAGTTGAGGTCAGTTATAGAGGTCAGTTCTTACTTACTTACTTACGCCTGTCACCCCTCCCAGGGTATAGGCCGTCGACGAGAGACCTCCAGCGGCCCCTGTCCTGTGCTTCTCTTTCGATTTTAATCCAGGTGGTTCCCAGTCTCTTGATGTCTGCTTGGAGGTCTCGACGCCAGGTGTTTCTCGGCCTGCCTCTTTTCCTTTTTCCCTGGGGGTTCCATGACAATGCCTGCCTAGTGATACTGGAAGCTGGCTTTCTCAGACTGTGATCAATCCATCCCCATCTTCTTCGTCCAATTTCATTCTCTGCTGTTATCTGTTCTGTTCTCTCCCAGAGTCTGACGTTGCTGATCTTCTGTGGCCAGTGGATTTTCATAATTTTTCTAAGGCAACTGTTTATGAAGATCTGTACTCTGTTGACTGTGGTTTTTGTCAATCTCCAGGTCTCTGCTCTATATAGGAGAACTGCTTTTACGTTGGAGTTGAAAATCCGGACTTTGGTGTGTTGTGACAGCTCTCTGGAACTCCACACTTTTTTCAACTGGAGAAAGGCTGCTCTGGCCGGCTGTACCGATTCGTGCTCTGACATCTGCATCAGTGCCGCCTTTTTTTGTTATGGTGCTCCCGAGATAGGTGAAGGACTCCACCTCCTCCAACGGGGTGCCAGCAAGCAAGACTGGTTCTTCCCTGGTTGCGTTCAGCCTCATTGTCTTTGTTTTCTGTTTGTGGATGGTGAGGCCCACTTGGGACGAGATGTCAGCAAGCCGTGTGGTCTTGTCCTGCATTTGTTGATGAGTGTGGGACAGTAAAGCCAAGTCGTCTGCAAAATCGAGGTCGTCAAGCTGTGTCCACAGTGTCCACTGTATTCCACTTCGTCTGTGCTCTGTGGTCTTCTTCATGACCCAATCTATGGCCAGTGGAAGAGGAACGGAGACAGCAAACACCCCTGCCTGACACCAGTTCTGACCTGGAGCTCCCTGGTGAACTGCCCTTCGTGGATCACGCGACATGTCATGCCATCGTATCTGCTCTTGATCAGGCGGACGAGCTTTGTGGGTACACCGTAGTGTCGTAGGAGTTTCCACAGAGTCTCTCCGTCCACGTTGTCAAATGCTTTCTCGTAATCCACAAAGTTGACGTACAGCGGGGAGCTCCACTCCAGAGACTGTTCCATGATGATGCGGAGAGTGGCGATCTGGTCTGTACATGATCGGTTTTTCCTGAATCCTGCGTGCTGGTCTCCCAGCTGGGGGTCAACGGAGCTCTTCATGCTCTCCAGGATGATCCTGTTGAAGACCTTTCCTGGTACTGACAGCAAGGTGATTCCTCTGTAGTTGGAACACTTGCTGAGGTCGCCTTTCTTGGGAAGCTTGATTAGGTACCCCTCCTTCCAGTCAGCCGGCATCACCTCCTCTTCCCAGATCATTCCAAACAGTGGGTACAGCATCTCTACTGTTGTCTCTAGGTCTGCTTTCAGAGACTCCGCTGGGATGCCATCTGGCCCTGCTGCTTTGCCGTTCTTCAAAAATGCCACTGCTCTTCTGATCTCTTCCCGGCTGGGTCTGTCACAGCTGATGGGTAGGTCGGTCTCTGCTGGCTGGATGTCTGGGGGGTCGGGTGGGCTGGGTCTGTTCAGTAACTCTTCAAAATACTCGGCCCATCTGTCGAGTTGGTCTGCTCTGTCTGCAATAGGCTTGCCTTCTTTGTCTTTTACTGGTCTTTCTGTATGGCCATACTTGCCCGACAATCTTCTGGTAATGTCGTAGAGCTGTTTCATGTTGCCGCTGCCTGCTGCTTTTTCTGCCTCTGCTGCAAGGCTGTCTGTGTAGGCCCTCTTATCTGCCCTGACTCTCCTCTTCACCTCGCGGTTGGCTTCCGAGTATTCCTCCTGTGCCCTTGCTTTGGCTGCTCTCGTTCGACTGTTGTTGACAACTGCTTTCTTCTGCTTCCTCCCTTCTATCTTCTTCAAGGTCTGTGCCGAGAGCCAGTCCTTGTGATGGTGTTTCCTGAATCCTACAGTGTCTTTGCAGGTTGAGTTCAGCGCCTCTCTAACTGCCTTCCATTGCTGCTCTGTGGTGACCGCCTCCTCTTCATTTACTAGCTCCTGTAGCGCTTGAAACCGGTTGGACAGCAACAGTTTGAACTCTTCTTTCACTCCAGTCTCTCTCAGGAGGCGAACATTATAGCGCTGTCTTCTTGTTGTCTCTGTGCGGCTTTTCTTTAACTTGAACTTTATTCTTAAGGTAAGCAGATGGTGGTCTGAGGCGACATCTGCTCCCCTCCTCACTCGAACATCTTGAAGGGATCTTCTAAATTTCTTGCTTATGCAGATATGGTCTATTTGGTTCTCTGTAGTATGGTCAGGTGAGACCCAAGTTGCTTTGTGTATTCTTCTGTGTGGGAAGATGCTGCCTCCAATGACAAGTCGGTTTAGAGCACAAAAGTCTACAAACCTCTCCCCGTTCTCACTCATCTCCCTTAGTCCCTGTCTCCCTATCACCTCTTCGTATCCGATGTTGTCCTCCCCTATTTTGGCATTAAAATCGCCCATGACGATGGTGATGTCTCGCTCCGCACATTTGTCCACAGCACTCTGGAGTCGGTCATAGAACTCTTGTTTCTCTTCCTCGTCACTGTCATTAGTGGGCGCATAACACTGGATGACGTTCAGCTTGAGCTTTTTCTTAGAGCCCCACCCGGGTCTGCCTTGGGGGACTTGGGTGGGGTTAGGTATTTTTTAGTTCCCAGGGTCACCCTGGTCAGCCCCACAGGGTGGGTTTTTCTCTCTATTCTGGGGCATGTGTTTCTGTCTACCCTTTGTCCATTCACCTGTATTTGCCTTTTTAAAACTCTCCCTACTGTCTGCACTGCCTGTAGCTCTTGATATTGGATGTGTGTTGCTAAATGGTCTTAGCTTTATTTAGGCCCCATGTTGTAGGTTTATTTAACGTATTGGACCGGCTGGCGACATACATTCAATTTTCTGTTTAGTTTTTTTTTTTTCACAAGCAGTGCAGGCACGTCCTGAGAAAGCCTTGTTGCTGTCGGGACGTTAAGCAATGTACAATCAATCAATCAATTTTTCTTAGAGGTCAGTTCATCCCGGGTAAAATTCATAGTATGTTCCGAGTGCTTTAACTCGTTCAGCCCGACGCACGTATTTCCCAAATTTTGGAGGCGTCATCTAAGGACTATGCACCTGTTGCAGGAGATGGATCGACCATGATAATTCAAGGGTAGTGCCAGATTAGCTTGGCGCCTGTCGGCGCCAAGCTAATCTGGCACTACCCTTGAATTATCATGGTCGACCGGCCATCTCCTGCTGTAGTGCGTCAGGGCTGAATGGGTTTAATGAGTTAGTTTTATGTCAGTGCCTGCGCGCGCGCGCGCGCGCGTGTGTGTGTGTGTGTGTGTGTGTGTGTGTGTGTGTGTGTGTGTGTGTGTGTGTGTGTGTGTGTGTGTGTGTGTGTGCTTTGTGCAGGTAACGGAGAGTGTGATTGTGAGAAGTGCCGATGTTCCGCCAACTATACGGGCATCGCTTGCCAGTGTTCCACATCGGACGAAGTTTGCACTCCCAAAAAGGTCGAGACTTTTTTTTTTAATAGAGATCCAACCCCATAAGCAAAATGCCCTCTAGCCGATGTCAAGTTCGTCAGTGTGCCAGTGCCGGACAAAAAACGACGAGGTCCTGTCTTGTATAGCCAGCATCGGCCTTAGTTTGTCGTGCGCTGGCCAAGGAACAGCGACCTCGGTCTAAGACCATTTGTTTTCTGGGGCTAAATGCTGTAATTAGCAATTTTGTTTTGTTTTGTTTAAATGACACCTTATTAATCCTTTGGATGTTGGTAGCGATTTTGGTCGAGTTGATTCCTGCAGGAATCACCTCGACCAAAATAGCTACCGACTCCAAAATGGTTAATAAAAGATACCCATCATTCTTTAAAAAAAAAAAAAAAAAAAAAAAAAAAAAAGCCGCGCGTCTTAACCCCTTCACTACTCAGAAAAGTGAACATCACACAACTGCAAGAGGTCTAGACCCTTATAAGCCCCAGCAGGTGCGGGGGTTTATGCAAATATATACCTCTTGCAAGCCCCAGGCCTATCGGTTTTGTATCTAGGCCCATGTTCCTTGGGCGGTTGGAGATTTTTGGGGCGTTTAGTTCACGCAACCTTTGGTCAGTGAAAGTAAAGGGGTTAACTCATTTGAGACGTGCCGCATCCGGGGTCGAGTATCTGAATACAGCGCGTCTCGAATGTGTTCACTCCATTCAAGGCGTCCGCAATCAATAGCTGCGGAAGTGTCGCATAGCGTTGCCTCCGGCAACGCTATACGACACTTTCGCAGCTATTGATGCGAGGTGCCTTGAATGCGTTAAAACACTGCCCACATCACAACCGCTTTGGGAAAAAATCGAACTGAGTGAGAGTCGTCTTTTGACCAGTGTCATTTGCACAAAAATTACTTCATTTGTAGCCATTCATGAAATTATTTGCACTGTGTTGCAGACATCGGACTCAGAAGAAGGTCAAGGGGTGTGTTCGGGTCACGGCACGTGCGTCTGTGACAACCAGCTCCTGACCCAGAAATGCGACTGCTACCATGGTTACCGCGGCCAGTACTGCGAGGAATGCTTCCTGGTAAGTAGGCCACCGACTCCAAACTACATTTCACATGTTGTTTTTTTTTTTTGGTGTGTCTCCTCTTAGATGCCATGTCACATTTCGGGCATATGGAAATTCTCGTGGACTGTGCTTGATAGTGACTGATGACGTTTGAATGACATTTGATGATGTCTGGCGAACCCCTTTGCTGCTGTACTGACGCTACCGCTCGGCGGAAAAGACGCTTAACCCCTTCCCTGTCAACGGATGTACATTTTGTTTCTGAAATCTGTCAGTGTTCACTAAACGACCAAAACTGAACACAGCCGTCCAAAGACTGAACACGGACACAAAGTGCTCTCAGCAAGAGGCATAGATCCCCATGAGCCCCGCAATCCCGGGGGCTCATGAGGATCTATGCCTCTTGCAGCCGGTTAGATCGCTTTCACTTTTTGTCGGCACTACGCGTCTTTTCCGATGGACGGTATCATCAGTAGCAGTCAAAGGGTTAACCCCAGCATAATGACTGAAGTCTAACTCTGTGACATGACTATATTATACAGTAAACTTCGGATCTAACAAATCGCCAGGGTGGGGGGGGGGGGGAGGGGCAATTTTTCTTCTAGTAATATCAAACGTTTGTGGTAAGAGAAGTCATTCACACAGAGAGCGTTGTGGAGACCACAGAAAAAGCCGTGTTGTTATATCCGACTGTTGCTATACCGGACCATGTAAGCGAAGTCGACTGTGCAAGAAAAAGTAAAGATCCTCGTCAGCTTCTGCCCTAGCCCCGTGTGTCTGTGTGCAGAACTGCACCAGTGCTACGTGCGACAGCGAGGAATTCCAGAAACAATGCGCCAAGTGCGGACTCCATCCAGAAGACCCGGCCTGTCATGGTGTCAGCTGCCCCACGGTCGTGGAGGTCTTGGAGCTCGACGGTAATGATTGTTGACTAGAGGTCATCCCTAATTCAGAAGCAGGTCAAACATTCCACGGACTTCAAACATTCCATGGATTCTTTCATCTGCAAGAGGCATAGATTCTCATGAGTCTCTGCGTCCGAAGGGGCTCATGAGAATATATGCCCTTTGCTCGCAAGGATTTGCCTCATTGACATCCACAGTATGAGGTACTTTTATGGTGTTAACCCTTTGGCTGTCGGTAGCGTGTTTGGTCGAGGTGATTCCTGTCGGAATCACCTCGACCAAACACGCTACCGACAGCAAAGGGTTAAAGACTACGACTGTAATGCGAACGCACGCTGCAGTGACCGTGGGGGATCCAGCGAAACGGCCCCTTTAGTCTTGACTGTAATGGGGCGCAACCTCAGTACTGTCGTTCCTTTCTATAAAGGTGCTCAACCTGCTGCCTTTCTTTTATATAAATGGACTTTGGTCTGATTCTGTATAGGATTAACTCCTGCAGCAACTCTGGAGAAATGTGTGAAGCTGCTTCTGACTTACTGGCTCAGAAAGGGTCGAGAAGAAACCATCCCAACGAAGAAAATAACACGCTTAGAAAAGACAATTATAACGCAATTTATTTATATTTCGGGCGAAAACTATTTACCAAAACTATTTATAAAAATAGGGTTTTAACCCAAAATATTAATAAACTGTATTATAATCCTCTTTTCTAAGCGTGTTACTTTATTTCTTCGTTGAGATTTTCGCTGCTTTTTACACGCTTAGCAGTCACAGTTTTAGTCTGGATTTTTTTTTTTAAAGTTGTAAGAGATTTATATGATCGTCTGGTTCTTTACCTGTGTATGTTTCTGTGGGCTGGCGATTGGGTGCCTGATAGGAGGGGGCAGGGGATCTAACCGTTTGTTTGTCCAGCGCCTAGTAATTCCTCTTGGTATGCAGTGTACAAAACAAAACAAAAAGGTAGTCCTGTGAGGATGTTATTCAGGTTATGGCTTTACCTGTATGGTGTTTGTGTGATATTTTAGCCGTGACAGCCGCTGTGGTTGTGATTGATTTCAGAGGGTGCCCAGCCGATCATCAAGCCCCTGGAGAACAGTGACTGCTACATCGTGTACGCGGCCCAGCAGAACGGCAGCCAAGACACCAACAACGCCACTGCGGGACTTTGCACAGGCCTACTCATACAGGTCAAGAGTTCACTAGGTAAGACCCACACTGGTTGCCTCCCTCGAATCTTTACGCAGGATGCGTAGCGGATCGAGGGAGATCACATCACTGAAAAAATCATTGTCAATCACCTTTATTTTACTGGAATATAAATCAGACCGCCAATCGAAACCTGCAATCAAAAGCAAACAAATACATGTATCAAACTTAACTATGACAATGAAAACTAACTCACTTTGATACATACCTTTCGAAATCCGCATGTAATGATCGGTACGCTCGTGATAAGATCTCAAACTAACTGATCTGAACGGTTGACAAATGTACCAAATTTGATGTGCGTCCTGTACTTTTACCTTTCCAGTACGCAAAAGCCATCGGGCCCAAGTCGACCGCAGTGGGCCAGCGCACGACAGTGCGCGGGCCCACTGCTGCCGACTTCGGCCCGATAACCTTTTGCATACCGGGTTTTCATTGTCGTGGGCTGGAGACCGACTGGCCACATCAAGCCATCACGTAGTGGTGTGCGATGTACAGACTTTTTTTTTCCCCCCATGAAAGTATCCGAGGGATCTTGTCTGACTGGTTGTTTGCATGTGTACAGAGTGTCCAATGCCGCCGAACCTGTGGATCGTGGTTGGGGGGATCGTGGCTGGGGTGGTGGCTGTGGGGCTGCTGTTGCTCCTGCAGTGGAAGATCATCACCATGCTGCTGGACAAGATTGAGTACGCTCACTTCGATCGCGAGCTCAAGACACACAAGTGGGCCAAGGTCAGTGGCTGACGGCCTCATAATAATAATAATAATAATAATAATAATAATAATAATAAAAATGACAGTGATAAGTAATAATACTAATGATATACTACTACTACTACTACTACTACTACTACTAATAATAATAATAATAATAGCGGTTAGTAATAATAACAGTAATAATAACAACAACATTTTATTTCTCCAATTCTCCACAGATGCGCTTTTCATACTGAGACCATATTAAACAACACAAAATGTACATACACCCACACATACACAAACGCACAACCCTTACAGGGGGAGCTGGGGAGCTTACGTGGTACAGTGTTTGACTCACGTCCGATAGGTCGCGGGTTCAGTTCGAGCCCAGCTGGGGTCAAATTTTTCGGGTGCCCTGTCTTTGAAATAACCTTCGTGCTGGATAAACGACGTTAAGTCCTTAACCCTTATCATTCGGAATACACCAGTTTTACTAAAATAATTCAAGGGTATTGCCGGAATAGCTTGGCGCCTCTAGGCGCCAAGCTATTCTGGCACTACCCTTGAACCAAAGCCATTGGTCTATATCCTTATCCGTGAAGTACTATAATGTAGCTTGCGTATACATGGCATTGCGTACAAATTTGAACTTTTAGCCTCAGTATGATATGGGTTAAAGCGCACCGAACATTTGCCGAATTTTACCTCGGAAAACTGAACTTTAAATGACCCTAAGCTTCCCTTTCCCGTCGTATATAAACTAGAACCGCCGCGGCAACTACATAATTTGGACACTGGCAATGACGAGTTTCCCCCCCCCCCCCCCCCCCCCCCCCCCGCTTCCCCCCCCCCCCCCCCCCCCCCCCCATCCTACTAAAAAGAGTGTTGGAGTCATTTAGAGGTCAGTTTTCGATGCGCTTTATGGACTTAACGTCGCTTGTCCAAATTCATAGCATTTTCGGCTGTACTTCAACTCATTCAACTCCGACACGCCACAGCAAGACATGGATCGAGCGTGATAGTTCAAGGGTTGTGCCTGAATAGCTTGGCGCCCATAAGCGCCAAGCTGTTCTAGCACAACACGTGAACTATCACGCTCGATCTGTTTCCAGAAGTGTAATACAGTCTTCAGGGGGTAATTTCAAATTTTGCGGATTTTTCGGTCTTGGTGCGGCATGAGTTAATTAAGTTAACGTTTTAACGCTTCGCGAGAGCTCTCAATTAGTTTGCCAGTTTTCAATTCATTGACAGGCAGGTCAGACTCTTTCCTGCGCAGCGAAATATCAACAGTAACAAACTTTCACTGAAAGGAATCAAGAATTCTTTTCCGGGCCATAATTTTCAGCAGAAAAATGACTTTTTTTTTGTGATAATTGGTTGTTGTTTTTTTTTTTTTGTCTGTTGCAGCAAGTAAACCCGCTGTACAAAGGTGCCTCGACGACATACTACAACCCAATAGTGGACCGGTCCCCGAGCAAAGCCGACGATCTCTGATCTCTAGTTAACCGCTTCAGTGCCGTAAATCCAGTGAACAACACCCAGGTGCAAGAGACATAGATCCTCATGAGCCCCGCCGACGGCGGGGCTCATGAGGATCTATGTCTCTTGCTTGCATTGTTGTCGATCCGTGTACCGGCCCAAAGCCGCAGAGGGCGCCGGCGACGTGTCACCATACATTTCACGAAGAAGAAGCCAGCGAGGAAAGAAACACGCTTTAAAATAACAAAAACAGTTACAGCACAATTTGTTATATTTCGGGTTAAAAACTTTTTTTTTTTTCGAAAGAGACATACAAACATGTACACAATTTGAAAACTTATCTTGTGTTCACAGTTGCTACTGTCTTTTCTACTTCAATTGTGTCGTAACTGTCTTTTCTAAGCGTGTTTCTTCTTCCTCGGGTTCTTCTCTGCATTTCACACCCTAGGCAGTCCCCTTTTTGGTCTGGGTATTTTTACCTTTCTTTTAACACTTTGGTTGTCGGTAGCAGTGTTTGTCGAGGTAAATCCTGCAGGAATCATCGCCAGCGAAAAAAAAAAAAAAAACAACCCCTGCTAATCTGCGAAAGGTTAAAAGTTGTCGTCTGCTTTCTCTGCGTGACATGAATGAATGAATTTGTGTAAAGTCTGTTCGCATCTTGGTGATTTTTAGACCAGAAAAAACAACAAACAAACAAACAACTTTAAACGTAATTATATCATTTATGCATACACATGTGTGTTACATGTATTCCAAATTATTGCATGTTTTGTCTTTCAATTCTAGAGATATTATTATCTGTTGTATGTTTCGGTTTCAGAGCCAAGTTATCTCCTTTTGTCCTTTCAGTGTCATACAGTGACGTAGAAAGATATTTTTTCAATGTTGGTTTGGGAGGGGGAAGGGGGAGGGGGGGGGGGTGAGGACAAGCCTCCTTTGTTACTTTTTTCTCCAAAAGATAAATCTTTATGAACTTTCTTTCGCTAAATTGTAAATAAAACACTGGTTGGACGGAGCAGAGATACTCTGTCTCCCCCCCCCCCCCCCCCCCCCCCCCGGTTGCTACACCGCTGTAAAATAACAGTCGGTGGAGTTTTTTGTCGAGGTGATTCCTGGGGGAATCACCTCGACAAAAAGCGCTCCCGACAGCCAAAGGGTTACAAATATTTGCATGAGATGATGTTGATGTGCGTGTTCTTTCAGATTCATGTTCCATCTGTACCAGCATAGAATTTCATAAGGCCGTGCAGCTCATAAACATGTATGTCTTTTAATGACATGGATGGAACACAATTACATCTGCAAATTGAATTACCCGTCCACGGTTAACTCTACAAATAAAATGTTTTCTGATAAGATTGACATAAATATCAAATACCGATTGTCCCCAGCACCATAGTGGGGTATGAGTACTGCATGTGGGCTTTTTTCAACCCCAATAGCAAAACGTCTTAGGACGGACCCACGACGGCCGCAGTGGGCCCGCGCACAGACGTGCGCGGGTCCACTGCAGTCGTCGGGGGCCCGCCGAGGATCTGTTGCTGACTGTTTTCCCTTTATTTTGTACCGGCGTCACCCATGGTGGGGGGGGGGGGGGGGGGGGTTCCAACTACCCCAGTGCGCAAAAGGTCATCAGTCTGGCCGACGTCGGCTTGTGGCTTTTTGCGCATTGGGATCTGACTAGGAAGTTAACCCAAAAGCTGGACTCGGGGTAGTGGTGAGGGAGGGACAGAGAATTACTTATACAGCATCAGGAGTGTGTCTGACATTTTCATGCATTTTCCACTGCGCGTATTTTCGTTACTTTGGCTTGCGCATTTCTCACACCGGTTGTCTCCCTCGATTCGGTACCGCTGATCATCGGTAGCGAATCGAGGGAGACAACCAGTGTGCTTCATATTTTTCACGTCTCCTCTTTCTGATCAGGAACCCCTGAACCCCCTCCCCGGCCGTAATAAACTGCGATTCTGTTCACAGTGTTGCTTAAACAGCCCTTTTGAGTTTTCTTGCCCGTACAGTTTGTCAGTGGGAGTACTACCGAGCTAATTCCACTCGGGGAGTACGCAACAAGTAAATAATTTAAATCAGTAGAAGTGTAGGCCTACTTGTGAAGTACTCCTGCGGCCCGAACGGATCTACGTGGGGAGTTAGAAGTGTAATTGTGACGTTTTGACATCATGATACTCAGTCCCCGCAGTAGCAAGTGTAATTGTGACGTTTTGACATCATGATACTCAGTCCCCGCAGTAGCAAGTGTAATTGTGACGTTTTGACATCATGATACTCAGTCCCCGCAGTAGCAAGTGTAATTGTGACGTTTTGACATCATGATACTCAGTCCCCGCAGTAGCACGTGTAATTGTGACGTTTTGACATCATGATACTCAGTCCCCGCAGTAGCACGTGTAATTGTGACGTTTTGACATCACGATACTCAGTCCCCGCAGTAGCAAGTGTAATTGTGACGTTTTGACATCACGATACTCAGTCCCCGCAGTAGCAAAGCGTCTTCTGGCCCACTGCGGTCGCCGTGGTCCCGAGGACCTTTGCTTACTGAACGGCCCCGAGTGGGTCTATCTAGGGAGCTTAGAAGTGTACTTGTGACATACTCCGCGAGCGGCGAGTGGGTCTATCTGGGGAGCTTAGAAGTGTACTTGTGAATACTCCCTGAGTGGGTCCGTGGGGAGCCGCTTAGCAGTGTACTTGTGACACACTTCCTGAGTGGCCGGGGAGCTTAGAAATGTACTTGTGACATCCCAATGCGCAAAGGCCTTCGGGCCGACCGCGCGGCATCAGCCGCCGTTGGCACGCGCACAGCCGTGCGCGGGCCAACGGCGGCCGACGTCAGCCTGATGGCCTTGTGCGCATTGGGATACTCCTCGAGTGCGTCTGTCTGTTTATATCATTCGAATTGGTTTCCACTCGATGTTTGCGTGCGTGTGTGTGTGTGTGTGTGTGTGTCAGTGTGTGTGTGCGTGCGTGTGTGCTTGCGTGCGTGCGTGCGTGCAAGCGGTCACCGCTGTGTGACCGAGCTAGTTGTTTATCCGTCGATGGACAGTTTACCGGCGGCGAGGTGGCGAGTTAGCTCGGCACCTCTCAGTAACTGTTCACCATCCCTCGACGGATAACCAGTTAACTCGGTGCCGACAGATATCAAGTCCTGTGTTTTTTCTCTCTCTCGATCAGTGTTTTTTTTTTTTTTTTTAAAGCTTATATTGCAATATAATTAGACCTTAATTATGTTCAATTTGACGAAATAAAGTACATATTCCGACCTCAAAGTACAGAGCTAAGTCAGTGCCCTTACACTCATCAGTCAGGTGCGTGTCAGTCGGCCGGCGTGCGCTTTTGTGTGTGTGTGTGTTAGACAATTACCCTAACGTGAACGCCCGGGGTATGGGGGTTACCATTAACCGCTGATAGTGAAGACGAGTTATTTCAGCGGTTCACGAATCAATCATTTAAAATAATATACAATCACGTTTCACGCCTGATTCAGTCGGTCTACAACTGAAATGTTAACTCATTCGAGACGCGACGGGCTGCATTCGGATACGCTGCTTAAAGCCGCGTATTCGAATGCAGCCCGTCTCGAATGTGTTAACCCCTCCACTGCAACTGATCGTACATTGTATTTAGTTCTGAAATCACACCGGTGTACTGAACTTCAACGCGACTGAACTGACGAGCAGCGGTCGTCCCATGCGCAATGGATACAAATTGGTTTCAGCAAGATGCAAATCCTCATGATCCCCCGCAATTGTGGGGGCTCATGAGGATCTATACCTCTTTCAGTTGGGTGGTGTTCAGGGGCGGATCAGTTACCTCGAGAGAGAGAGGCGGGGGGGGGGCGGGGGGGGGGGGGGGCGGGGAGGGTTCGGTTTGGGACCTAAGTACTAAAGGCATCCCCGACGCCAATAGACACTTGCTTCCAGCGGCCGAAAAATCGAAAAAGAACGGCGCGTGCGTGTTAAGCAACCAAAATACCAAACAACAACAACAACAACAACAATCAAAAAAAAAAAAAAGGGGTGGGGTGGGGGGGGGGGGGTACACAGAGAGATAGAGAACATGTGCGTGTCAGTGTCAGTGAAAGCTCGCCAAAATATCAAGGGGTCCAAACACCCCAAAATGGGACTCTTACAGCATCAGTTTTAAAGAATTTGTGGGGGGGGGGGGGGGGTAGGAAGGGGGCGGGGAGGGACGGGCCTTCCGGAACCGCCACCAGATCCGCCCCTGGTGTTCATTTTCTTCTCGGCAGTGAAGGGGTTAAAGCGACCTGCTAAACAACGGCGGGCTTTGCCGGTTGCTAAAACTATTCAGTACAACGGGTTACCAATGTTGTCATGACTCAATTAACCCTTTTAGCCCCAAGGTCCCTTTTATTAAATTGTGGAGGTGTTGCCCAATGACTATGTACCAGTTGCAGGAGATGGATTGACATGATAATTCAAGGGTAGTGCCGCCAGACTTAGCCTTGGCGCCTTCAGGCACCAAGCTGATCTGGCCTGACTACCCTTGAATTATTATGGTCAATCCATCTCCTGCTGTAGGTCAGGGCTAAATGAGTTAAGACTTTTCTGCCCCTTCTTGTCACAGTCCATGAAAATCGGCACAAGTAGGCCTCGGCACTTCAGTTTCCACTGCCTTTTGCGTGTCACTATCGGAAGGAACTTCAGTCAGTGACACCGGCTCCTGCATCTGCATCTAGAGAGAAAGAGCGGACAAGTCTTTCAGTCATTTTAGGACAATTTTTTTTATATATTGAAAATGTTATTTAAAAAAAACTCAGTACGTGTCCCTTTTTTGGTGAGTTTTGCCCCCCACCCCCCGTTTGTTATTTTGGCGAGAGTTTTCAACGTTTTCCAACCCCCCTCGACTGAGGTAACTGATCCGCCCCTGGCATAGGGCTCGGTAAGTTCCCCGCGTTGGGGCCTAGGAGCGTCGGCGCGGAAGCCAGCCGCCATCCGTCAGTTGCCGAGAGGACACGCTGGCCGGCGCGGCTTGGCGATCAGACTTCACGGATAGTAGCGAAGTAGTGTTTCAACACGTTTTTCTTCATGTTTCTTCCTCAGACTTTGGAACAAACAAAAACAGTAAATGAAAAGAAAAGGGGAGACTGCCAGTGCTAATATTTTAGGAAGGTTACAAAGTAAAGTAGATAATAGCACTGTCAGGAGAGAGAAGTGTGCATGATCGACCAGTGATCATAGATCTACTGTGGCCAAAGCACAACAACAAAAAAAAAAAAAAAAAAAAAAAAGAGTGATAGGAAAGAGAGGAGGCGCTAAAAAAGTGACTGAAAGCAATGCATATGGAAGCCTCCCCCCCCCCCCCACCCGAAGGGGGGCGTATCACATATCCCACTGTTCTAGCCACTCAGTGCATGGAAATTTAAATCTAGGTCCCCCCAAGGGGGGTCCAGATATATAGCTGGTGTGGACAGCTGTTCAAGTTCGGTCTTGGCGACCTCTTCAGCACACCATCGGCGATACTGGAGGAGGCAGGAATTTCTGCCTACCTGCAAAGACAACCACATTTTACTGTGGTGTCTGCAGGGGCATACATTCCATGCCACCACCTAGAGCCAAATTTCCATGCACCCTAAAAGAGAACCTACCTTCCCCCCGTTTGGTAGGTTCTCTTTTAGGGTGCATGGAAATTTGGCTCTAGGTGGTGGCATGGAATGTATGCCCCTGCAGACACCACAGTAAAATGTGGTTGTCTTTGCAGGTAGGCAGAAACCTCCTCCAGTATCGCCGATGGTGTGCTGAAGAGGTCGCCAAGACCGAAACAGCTGTCCGCCACACCGGCTAAATATCTGGACCCCCCTTGGGGGGACCTAGATTTAAATTTCCATGCACTGAGTGGCTCAGTGGAACAGTGGGATATGTGATACGCCCCCTTTCGGGGGGGCTTCCATATGCATTGCTTCCCGGCCAGTCACTTTTTTAGCGCCCCCTCTCTTTCCTATCTCTTTTTTTTGGTGTGTGCTTTGGCCACACTCTGTGGAAACTCCTACGACACTACGGTGTGCCCACGGGGCTCGTCCGCCTGATCGGGGGCAGCTGTGGTGGCATGACATGTCGCGTGATCCACGAAGGGCAGTTCACCGGGGAGCTCCAGGTCAGAACTGGTGTCAGGCAGGGGTGTCTGCTGTCTCCGTTCCTCTTCCTACTGGCCATAGACTGGGTCATGAAGATGACCACAGAGCACAGACGAGGTGGAATACGGTGGACACTGTGGACACAGCTTGACGACCTCGATTTTGCGGACGACTTGGCATTACTGTCCCACACTCATCAACAAATGCAGGACAAGACCACGAGGCTTGCTGACATCTCGTCCCAAGTGGGCCTCACCATTCACAAACAGAAAACAAAGACAATGAGGCTGAACACAACCAGGGAAGAACCAATCTTGCTTGCTGGCACCCCGTTGGGGGAGGTGGAGTCCTTCACCTATCTCGGGAGCATCATAGACAAAAAAGGCGGCACTGATGCAGATGTCAGAGCACGAATCGGTAAAGCCAGAGCAGCCTTTCTCCAGTTGAAAAAAGTGTGGAGTTCCAGAGAGCTGTCACAACACACCAAAGTCCGGATTTTCAACTCCAATGTAAAGGCAGTTCTCCTATATGGAGCAGAGACTTGGAGATTGACAAAAACCACAGTCAACAGAGTACAGACCTTCATGAACAGTTGCCTTAGAAGAATTTTGAAAATCCACTGGCCAGAGAAGATCAGCAACATCAGACTCTGGGACAGAACAGAGCAGATAACAGCAGAGAATGAAATTGGGCGAAGAAGATGGGGATGGATCGGTCACAGCCTGAGAAGGCCAGCTTCCAGTATCACTAGGCAGGCATTGTCATGGAACCCCCAGGGAAAGAGGAAAAGAGGTAGGCCGAGAAACTCCTGGCGTCGAGACCTCCAAGCTGACATCAAGAGACTGGGAACCACCTGGAGTAGAATCGAAGGAGAAGCACAGGACAGGAGTTGCTGGAGGTCTCTCGTCGACGGCCTATACCCGGGTAGGGGTGACAGGCGTAAGTAAGTAAGTGCTTTGGCCACAGTAGATCTATGATCACTGGTCGATCATGCACACTTCTCTCCCCTGACAGTGCTATTATCTACTTTACTTTGTAACCAAACAAAAACAGATTCTGGTTAGCGGTTTCCTACGGTGATGGCAAGACTTGCTGTTATTGCCTACTAGCACGTCAGGACTTTCCTGACATTGTCACTTCTGACAGCGATTTCCCGACTGGGATGAGCGCATCACCGTCTGAGTGTCCCTGACCGGCTCGACTGAGTCGCGTGTCCTCTCACTAACTTGAAATTGAGATGGCCGCCACGACTAGCGTCAGTGACCGATGTCAGCATAACTGCTTTCTCATTTCTCAATGCTAAGCTGAAAGTCAGTAGCCTGGTCGGCGCCGCCGGATTCGTCCAAAACCCGGCAACACTATGACATACTGCTTTCAGTTTTAAAATTTAAAAAAAAAATTTTTTAATGTATAAAAAAAAAAAAAACAGAATGAAAAAAACAAACCAAAACAACAACCAAGAACTAGTACGGGGGACCTCGACGGCTTTCAGCCGCGATGAGTGGCACTTCCTCTAAAAGTTGCAGAGCCATGTACGACTGAAGTTATTAGTTAAGTTATGCGGTCTGAGTAAACCGTTTTGACTGACCCCGGGAGTTTGAGTAAGCGGCGGCGGCCAGGCACACTAGTCACAAGTTTCAGCTGCCGCCGCGGCTCAGTCAGTCATCTATCTATATATCTATCTATATCGCCCGTAGTCTTGCCGACCGTTGGGGCACCGCCACTGATGACTTGGCAACCGTGCTCCCTACTAAAATAAAACCAAACCAGGCCGCTCATCTAAAACAACTGCCGGATTGATCTTTTTGTGAGTTGCGGACCAACTACTTCAGTTCCACTTCTTTATCTCAGGACAAAGTCTATTTGCCGGTTTGCCGCCGTGACGGCATAACTGTGCGCCAACAAGAAACGAACGATTTCCTTTTGTCGGCGCTACTCCCATGCAGTATTAGAGCAATTGAGCGAAGTGATACATTTATACGGCGGAGAAGAATACAAACTGCGTCAGAGGTCGCGGAGCATGTGACAGGATGTGAGCTATTGCGCATGCACTAGGGAAAGTGTCGCCATTTTGGGATTAATGGAGTTCCTGATGTCTCTGATGACAGGCGTCTGCCGTGAGTAGTATCATCTTCCGGGTGCTGACAGTCTGCCAGAACGAGCAGACGTATGTGCTGTAGCCGATTCCGCGACATGGCTACAAATAAACGTTAGCGGAACACCTGTAGTCCGTTAACATTAAGTGGTAAGTTCCACTTACAGTTCCACTTTACCCCGCCTACCAAGTCCGGAAGATTCTTGAATCAGAAGCTACTGCTCTTACGCAGCGCCGATTGCGACCAAGAAGTAATATATTTCACGCGTATAACTTAAGCAGGTGTGGCATGCCTGTATCATGTTCTTGCATAGACCCAAACTGTTGGAATTCTTAGTAGGCCATGTTGACGCTTGAACATGCCCAAGTTTGCAAACAGGTTGAGTAACTTGCTGTATGTTACTGTACATACACTTCCTTACTGCTAACGTCTGATGTCATCGGTCGTGTGCTTGTCGGACGATTTGCACAAACAAGGAAATACGTTCTGTCTGGCAAATCTGCAGGGTCAGAAACGACGTGAAATTAATATTAAAGAGTAGTAGTGACCCAAACCTGGGTGTGACAACATCATATTCAGTGTGTTCATGCTGAACCTCCAGTTTGGACAGCAGCAGCTGGTGTTCTGTCAATGACTTGTCTTGATTATTTTGTTTACCATCATGACTTTCATTCATACAGTGTTTAGTATTATGCAATTACTAATTTACTTAATTGGTTTTGATAGCCCAAAATTAAATTCCTGGCAGCTGTGTGTTGCTGCCCCTAGTGTGCACATCTTGTGTATTAAACAACAACAGAGAAAGCAGTAAAAATAACTTTAGCTCAGCAATGCTGTAACCACTGATTACATGGTCTGTGGTTGACTTTCAAGTGTGTCATCATGCTTTTTTTTTTTTCTCTCTTGACTGTTGTGCCAAAATATGTGTATGTATGACTGTGACAGAAAGTGAAGCTGTACAGTGATAGACGATGCCACCACCACCTCCACCACCACCACCATCTGCCCCATCAGCACCACCACCACCGCCTGCAGGAGGCGGTAAAAAGGTTGCTGGGGGGAGTGGCGATCGTGGTGCTCTCCTATCCTCAATCCAGCAGGGTGCCAGGCTCAAGAAAGCAGTCACCAATGACCGCAGTACTCCTATGGTTGGAAGTGAGAAATCACCTTTATTTTGAGTGACTTGTGGTCCGGTACATTATTTATTTTTATCTGATAACTAATTAACTTTTTCACTTTTAGTAGAGTAGCAGTGGCAAGCTTGAAAAGTGGCACATGTGCTAACTGCTTCTTGCTGAGAAGTAAAATTTCATTTCCCTTATTATTATCCCTTTGGCTGTCCGTAGTGTTTTTTGTCTCGATGATTCCTGCAGGTATCGTCAAGACATAATCCGTATCGTCAGCCAATAGTGCATGCATATCCTGGTACTGTTTATTATACTATAGTATCAGTGATTACATGCACAAGGTAGTTAAGGCAGACTTTCTGGTATTTGTTTTTGCATGCCCTACTTCACTGGCGATCGGTCCACTTCTGTCAGTCTACATTCGCTGAGCGACAATAACTTGCCTTTTGGTCAATTTTCATAATTATGAAGTGATACTTCGTCTTCAAACCTTGTCGGCAGTTTTATATACGCTCACAAACCACAAAGGGCTCACAATCGTGAAGTATCACAGTAAGAAACCTATCATAGTGGGAAGAGGGTGCCTATGGTTTTGGTGACAAACAGAAGCGTTCGCTCGATAGAGACTGACACTAAAAAACTCCAAAATACCCAAAAAATGTTCAAACTTTTCGCAAATCACTTGACAATGCTGTTCACACGTGGGACGCGCTCTCTCAAAACATCGGCAATGACGTCATATCGATACAACACGAAAAACGTTTGTTAAAATTAGATGTCGCTTGTAGAATTTGTAGTCTGATGCCGAGGTGAGTGAGTGATACTAATCAAAAAGGCAACCAAAATGGGTTTAAAGCCAATAATTCTACTTGAATCTTTTAGTTTTACGATTAAATTATACGTGAAAGCAACAACTGGAAAGCTAGCGCACTCTCGATGCCTTTGTTTACATGCGATCTCGATCAATCGCGTTTCGCTCTCTGAAGACTGACGCGCGTTTTGAATGCGTGGGTGCTCAAAAAGGCTGAGTAGGTTAACAATCGTGTTATCGAATGCGTGGGTGCTCAAAAAGGCTGAGTAGGTTAACAATCGTGTTATATCGGTGTACTGAAGCACGCAAAACCTTTGTTGAGAAGGTCGGCGTTCAAATTAATTGAAGTGAAACAGAAACATGAACGTTCAGGAGTGTGCCGTGGTAAAATTAATCACACGCTCAAGCTGCACGTCAAGCTGTTGGTCTACATTCTTTCGAGCTGGATTGTAAAAACACGATTTAAAATCATAAAATTAACACAATTCTTTCTTTATTGATTTATTTGACTAAGTGCCAAAAGGTGAGCAAAAAGTGAGTGATCTCTTTTGCGTGAAACTAAAATCTGTTTAAAAAGACACGTGTTGACTTTAACAAGTGCAATGTGTGTGTGAATGATTGAAGATATACTGGCAATAATTTCTGCACCTAAGGTAAAGCCGTTTGGTGAGTATACTGTAAAACGCCAGAATTCACCAATAAAAATCGGCCCGGGAAAGCGGACAATGACATGCCGTCGGTCTGTTTTGATCTCGCGTGTAAAAGCAACAATAACAAACCTGGTGCCAACCATGCCCATATGTTCAGGGAAGATTGACCTTATAATCCGTGTATTTCCCAGATTTGAAGGCAAGCCATGCTTTTGTTTATTGCTCTTGAAAGTAGCCACTGTCGGACGTCAGATTTGTCGCAACAGCAGCATCTTAATTTCCGCAAACTTGTGCTAGCGAAAGGCACGCTGACCCAAACCGGAAATGGCGTCATTGCGTTGTTTCGCTTTCGTTGAATATTTTATATGCTTTAAATTTACTTTTCCGTCACAGTTTTCTAAGCTGGCAAAAAAATTGTGAGCGGCCAGTTTTTGTCGCAAGATCTGACGTTCAACTATTTGACAAGTTTAACAAAGTTGTTTTGGGTTTTTTGGTCTACGATCGTCCGGTTATGATAGATGCATTATGGGCCACATTCCAGCGTGGTTGTTTTGAATGTCCGGTTTGTCAATGGAGAGCTACAACTCGTGACATTTTGTCGCAACTGTTTTCATAAATCTGACTTTCGATCACTTCTGACGTTCGAGTGTAATCATAGACAAAATAAAGAGCCAAATGTTTATTGTAAGGGACCATTTTCAAGAGTTTGAATCGCCCGAGACTCCAGCACCGATTTTAGGCAGTAGGTTGGAGAATGAAGATGATTTCTTGTGATAACAAATTTTATGGCTGTAGCAACCTGACGTTCGATCGCGAACACGTGTCGCAAATCTGACCTCCAATCGATGCAAGTTGGTAAATGAGTTATTTGAATGAACACGGGTCACCGATGTATTTTTGTCGTTTATGGAGACGTGCAGTTGTTGTGACGCAAACGTAAGATAATGAGATCAAGAAACAGGTGAATTTCATAACATAATAATGCAATGATAAAAAATGTATCGGACGTCAGGCTTGTGCCAACATTTGTTGCTGCAATCCTGACGTTCAACACATATGGATTGTAGAACTTTTGGGGGCAAAGGCACTGTTAAAATGAGCCATGTTGGACAACCAGTTGCATAGCCATTAGGACCTTCTAAATCTGAGGGTCAGAGTTAAAATAGTGCATCAGCCTGTACACAGATAAAACTTATTTGAATATTTGTTTTATTTTTTCGGGCGCAGACTGTTTAGCACGTCATGTTTCATCATGTATATTACATCAGAAAGCTGTATCTTAGTGTATGCAGTTTGTTCTTTATATCTGTTTTGTTTGTTAAATATTGTAGCTTGAAACTGGGGGAAAGGCTTTGTGTTTGTGGCTTCTGATAACTATTCTGGGGATATCTGCTGCAATCCTGATGTTCGACATAAGTTACAAATTCTGGCCCTGACTGCCAATAAATATATTTGGGCAGCAAAGATAGACTCCCATTGTGCTCTAATGTGTGCATGTATTCCTGTGAGTGGTATATAACATGACAAAGTGTGTTTTTCTTGGTTGTAGGATGTTTTAAAAATGTTTTAAAAATTGAATATGGTCGGATGTCAGGTATTGCAACACAAATCATGTTCGGGGATTAGAACATTCTAAGCCAAAAAGCAGTAATTGTTTGGATAGGTCAATTGTGACCACTACTTATTATTTTAACTGTTTAGAAACTGATTTGTGTTTTTTTATCCCACTAATTTAAAGGCACTATGTCGCAATACCTGATGTCCGACATATCCAGACTTACAAATCTTAACAGCCATTTTTACAAATCTTAACAGCCATTTTCTCAAAAACCATTTGAGATATTATCTTTTTCTTTTACAAACACATTGCCAATACAGTGTACATCACTTAATACATTTTCTGGTACTTTATGTCACACTTTGATTTTCAACCCAGTTGTCCTCTTTGTGAGAGCACCTTTTGGCACTTAGTCATTTGTTAGTTCAATTCACAATACATCACATATTCACGACAAACACACACAACTGTTCATGTGATGCATGCATTCTTCATCAGAAAATTGAAGTGTAGTTTTTGCAAGATACCAGAAAACCTGTCTTAACACTTTTAGCCCCAAGGTCTCAATTCTCAAATTGGTACTACCCTGAATTATCATGGTCAATCCATCTCCTGCTGTAGGGGGCTCAGGTCTAAATGGGTTAATTTAGCTACTTTGTGTTTTACTGCATGGGCTTGTTTGTGTGTGTGTGTTTTTGTTTGTCTTTTTGCCAATGTCTGGGTATAAACGGAGCAATGTTAATAGAGATTGTTTGGAAAGTGGCAGTATGTCAGAAGTTGTACCTGTTTGATGAAGACTGGATTAGAAACCCAGACAACTATTACTATGACAGGTTTTCTGGTATTTCGCAAAAACTACACTTCAATTTTCTGACAAAGAATGCATGCATCACATGAACAGTTGCGTGTGTTTGTTGGGAATATCATATGTGATGTATTGTGACTTGAACTAACAAATAAATCAATAAAGAAAGAATTGTATTCATTTTATATTTTTAAATCGTGTTTTTACAATCCCGCTCGGAAAGAATGTAGACGGACAGACTCTCCCGCAGCTTAAGCGTGTGATTAATTTTACCACGGCATACTCCTGAACGCTCATGTTTCTGTTTCACTTCAATTCATTTCAACGTCAGCCTCCTCGACAAAGGTTTTGCGGGCTTCAGCACACCGATATAACACGATTGTTAACATACTAGACCTATTTTCAGCACCCACGTGTTCGAAACGTGTGTCAGTCTTCAAAGCGATCGATCGAGATCGCCTGTAAACAAAAGGACTGAGTTTCTAGCTTTCCGGTTGTTGCTTTCAGGTATAATTTAATTGTAAAATTAAAAGATTCAAGTAGAATTATTGCCTTAAACCCCGTTTTGGTTTCCTTTTTGATTAGTATTGCTCACTCACTCGTCATCAGACTACAAATTCTACGATCGACATCTAGTTTTGACGAACGTTTTTCGGTCGTGTTTTCCGGATATGACGTCATTGCCGATGTTTTAAGAGAGCGCGTCCCATGTGTAAACAGCGTTGTCGAGTGATTTGCGAAAGGTTTGCAAATCTTTTAGGTATTTTGGAGTTTTTTAGTGTCAGTCTCTATCGATCGAATGCTTCTGTTTTTCTCCAAAACCGTAGGCGCCCTCTTCCCATTATGATAGGTTTATAAACGTTTCTCACTGTGATACTTCACGATCACGAGCTCTTTGTCGTTCGTGAGCGTATATAAAACTGCCGACAAGGTTTGAAGACGAAATATCACTTCAAAATTATGAAAATTGACCAAAAGGCGAGTTATTGTCGCTCAGCGAATGTAGACTGACGGAAGTGATCGAATCGCCAGTAAAGTGGGACATGCCAAAACAAATACCAGAAAACCTGCCCTATTAGATTTATCGTGTATTATTTGTTCATAGAAAAAGCGAGTATGTGTACTGTCGTCGTCCGTCTATGGTAAAATTTGGTCATTTCTCTTGACTATTAAACCACACACTTGACCCCAGGATATTTGTGGCAAAACCTTTTTAAACATACCAGTTTTGGTGACCATGCTCAAAGGTCTATGTCATGGTTAGTCAATGAATAGGTAAACAATCATCCAGTTTTGTCGAAATACACTTGACCCCAGGATATTTGTGGCAAAACCTTTTTAAACATACCAGTTTTTGGTGACCATGCTCAAAGGTCCAGGTCATGGTTAGTCAATGAATGAATAGGTAAACAGTCATCCAGTTTTGTCGAAATAATGTTTCTTCAAATACTACTTAAAACTTTAAATTTAAAGGCCAAACATGGTGCACAGATACCTGACATTCAGTGACAAAGACCTTACAGTGCTTGCTAAATTGGGCAACCCCTACCAAAGGTGAAGGCCGTAATAGGTCAGGAAATATGTGAAAATGGCTTGTAGAATGTACGTTTTTGTTAGCATTTTTGCGAACATTTAATCAAACTTTGCAAGAAAGACTGATGACAAGACCTTGCTATGCATGCTAATTTGGCTGACCATTTGTAAAGCTTAAGGATCAAGGGAAGTTTGTCAAATGCATGAAAATGCACATATTTTGACCAGTCAAGATTTTGCAGGAATTTTTGACATTTGACCAGTTTCTCATGTTATGGTAGTAACCTGTCAGAAAGGTCAAGGTCACAGAATATATAAATGATGCGGATCACCAATCAGTTGTGCGCATGAGGCTTTGCAATTCTTGTTCTGTGAGTTGTGCCTTTTTTTGGCTCACGTGCGAAGCAAAAGTGAGTATGTTTTGGGCCAGTGGTCGTCCGTCCGCCGTCATCCGTGGTAAACTTTAACGTTGGCATTTTTTGGGAGACTATTCAAGCCACCTTCTTCAAACTTGGCCCAAGGATACTTTGTGGTAAGACCTTTTTAAACATACCAATTTGAGTGACTTTTCACAAAGGTCAAGGTCACAGGGGATCAGGAATAGGTAAAAAATAGCTATATTTTGACATAATTTATTTTTTCTCAAATATTCACAACTTCAAACCCAAGCTTGGTACAAAGATACCTGATGGTAAGACCTGTCTATGCATACTAATTTGGAAGATCCCTCAGAAAGGTCAAGGGTCACAAGGGCTCAGGAAATAGGTCCGAAATAGCCATATTTTGACAAAAGATGTTTTTTCTCAAATACTATTCACAACTTTAAACCCAAACTTGCTACAGAGATACCTGATGGGAAGACCTTTCTATGCACACTAATTTGGTTGATCCCTTGGAAAGATCGAGGATCATGAGAGCTCAGGAAATTGGTCTAAAATAGCCATATTTTGACAAAAGATGTTTTTTTCTCAAATACTATTCACGACTTCAAACCCAAATTTGGTACAGAGATGGTAAGACCTATCTATACATACTAATTTGGATGACCCCTTGGAAAGGTCAAGGGTCACAAGAGGTTGGCAAATGTGTGTAAAATGCTGATTTTTGATTAAATTGTAGGTACTCCCAAATTTCTGCAAATTGTTCAATCTAATTTGTACAAAGATAGCTGATGATAAGACCTTCCTATGCATACTAATTTAGTCGACTGATCATAAAGATCAAGGGTCACGGGGGATGACAGATGTGTGAAAAATGCTTACATTTTTAGAAAACATGGATTTTGCTGCTGCAGAAGCCAGCCCTTGTCACAAAGGTCATACTAAAGGTGACTTACGCACGAGCTTACCGACTTTTCACCAGTACGTGACTGTCCCCACTCGCAAGAACAAGACGTTAGATTTAGTGTATGGAAACGTCCCCAATGCATACTGATCGTTCGTCCTCCTTCCCGTAGGTAACTCTGACCACAATACTGTGTTTCTTGTCCCAGCATACAAACCCAAAATCCAGACAGAGCCTATAGTGAAGAAGTTAGTTAAGGTGTGGTCTAAGGATAGTGTAGAACAGTTGCAAGGGTGTTTTGAGTGTACAGATTGGGACGTGTTTCTTGATTCTAGTGCCAGTGTAGACGAAGCTACTGAACTTGACTGAAGTAACTTCTGACTATGTGAATTTCTGTAAAGATATGATTATTCCATCTAAGACAGTGAAATTGTATCCCAACAACAAACCATGGATTTCAAAGTCTCTCAAAGCCACATTGAATGAGAAAAAAGTTGCATTTCAGACTGGAGACAGAGTAGAAAGGAAAGCAGTACAGAATAAATTGAGGAAGCAGATTTTAGACGCTAAGAAAAAGTATAAAGAGAAAGTAGAGTCACAGTTTGAATCAGGTAGCTTAGCAGATGCATGGAGAGGACTTAAAACTTTATCAGGCCACAATAAACCAAAATTCAGTAGCAGTAGCATGCCAATGAAAGAACAAACTGAATTTTCTGAAAAACTGAATGAGTTCTATTGTAGATTTGAGAAAGATGATCTGAAGGATGATTTAGATAGCATGATTTCCCAGCTTGAAGTAAATGTGGCAGGCAATGTTGATGAAGACTTTGAGATCCATGGCAAGGCGGTTGAGAAGCTTTTTAGCAAACTGAATGTTAAGAAAGCAGTAGGCCCTGATAATATTTGCGGTAGAGTTTTGAGAGTATGTGCCAGCCAATTGTCTGTTGTTTATAGCCGTTTGTTTAGCTGGTCTCTGAAGGATTGCACTGTACCTAGGCTCTGGAAAACATCTACAGTCTGCCCTGTCCCCAAGAACAACAAGCCCAAGACACTCAATGACTATCGCCCTGTAGCTCTCACCTCTATAGTAATGAAGTGCTTTGAGCGTGTTGTCCTTTCTAGACTGCTCGATCAGGTCAAGCCCTATCAAGATCCTTTCCAGTTTGCATACAAGCAAAACAGATGTACTGATGACGCCACACTCACACTTCTGCACCATGCATACACACATTTAGAAAAACCTGGCTCTTTTGTACGCATTCTTTTTATAGACTTTTCTTCAGCCTTCAACACTATACAACCCTATCTCATAGCTCAAAAACTTCTCTGTTACAATGTAACGCCAAGGCTTATCCTATGGATTGTCAACTTCCTTGTAAATAGGACCCAGTCAGTTCGCTTTCAAACAGCTCTCTCATCCCTTAGGTCCACTTCCATAGGCGCCCCTCAAGGTACAGTTCTCTCCCCTGTGCTGTTCACACTGTACACTAACGATTGTAGTGGCACTGACTCTACCCTTCTTATAAAATACTCGGATGACACTGCCTTAGAAGATCTCTCCAATAATGATGCGACTTACTTTGCAGAAGTAGAACGTTTTAGTGTTTGGTGTAAAGATAATTTTCTAGACCTAAATGTGAGAACTTGACCAAGGAACTACTGATAGACTTTCGAAGAAACCCTGCCCCTGTCCCTGTTCTGATGATCGATGATGTGTCTGTTGAGCGTGTGACTGAGTATAAGTATCTTGGAACAGTCATAGATGATAAGTTGTCCTTTAACACAAACACCTCCCTCATACACAAAAAATGTCAGTCACGCATCTACTGCCTCCAGAAACTCAGGAAGCTGAATGTGAACCCCTCTGTCCTTCAAACTTTTTACTGCTCTTTTATTGAGTCTGTCATCACTTTCGGTTCTGTGTGCTGGTATGGAGGTCTGAGTGTGAAGAACAAGAACACCCTGGCACGAATGGTAAACATCTGCAGCAAAGTGACTGGCAGTAAGCAAAACAGTGTGGAGTCCCTGTATGAACAGCGTGTGGTGAGAAAGGGTAGGCGGATAGCTTCAGACAGATCCCATGTCCTTGCCCACCTCTATGAACTCCTCCCCTCTGGCTGCAGACTCCGCACGCACAAAGCTAGAACACTTAGACTACAGCACAGTTTCATCCCCAAATCCATCACTCTAAGCAATCTGTAGGTACATCCACGCATACCCAAACCTAACTCCTCCCCCTATCCCCCTTTACCTGTGCAATCAGTAGGAATGGAGCTTGTTGATTTTAGAGAAGTGATTATATTGTGTTTCATTTGGTGATGAACATGGACATACGGGATTGTTGTTACTGAGTGTTTACCCACTAATTATTTTACTATGGTAGACTTTAATTATGCAGCTTGTGTAATCAGGGATGGGAATTGTCCGCGAAAACGCGGGATTCCGCGGGGGAAGAAAATTTTTCCGTGAAATTGAAAAGGCGTCTCCACGAAAAAACATCGTGGGTAGCAAAACGAGCAAAGCACCGGTTTTACTCCGCGGGCAGGCTATGACGTGGCAGGCTGCGTTCGCCCACTGGTTACTCACTCCATGCGCCGCGCGCTGCGCAGTAACCTAGGCGGGCAGACACGCGCTCTGAAAGAAGCCAATCTTCCGGTGGAGTACGTACTTCATTGTGTTGATCAACATGGCTTGCGGCGTGACTCGTCTTGTGAATCGTGGCGGCAAATTTGACGATTCAAGCAGTCTTAAGAAGTGGCGATGGGACTGGATATCGGCCGAAGTAAACTTAAACAGTCTTAGGTCCAACGCCAAGGGGTGGTGTGGTGGGTGGGTGAGTGCCAAGCTGTCCGAAAAACCGCTAGTTTCTGGCTGCCTGATGACGGCATCGTGCTTGTTCAGGACCCTCCTTTTTCCCTCTTTAGCACCAGCCAGCAGTCCAGCGGCACTGTCCATCCCTGAGAGCCAGCTCCGTCTTTTTCTTTTGTTATATTACTCAGCTGGCAAACCGCAGGTAGTGCGTTGAGATATATATCTGAACTAATTTTTTTTTTTTAAATGAAAAATTCAGGCTAAATTTTGAAACGTTAAACAATATTTCGAGAGATCGTGGAATTTAATATGTACACTACATACCTATCAGAACTCCAAATTTATGTGCCCACACACTGAGTTTCAGTAATAGTATGTGCAACTCTACATCTTTTAGTCCACACTTTAACCAGTACTGAATAACATCCTAACTTTAGGATACAAACGAGGCTGGTAGGGTAATAAAAGCTAGGTTTGCATCCACAGTCTCGGGGGGTGGGGGGGGGGGGGGGGAAGGTTCATGAAGATCTGTCAGTTGCAGTTGTACTGGTCTGACTTGGACACTGACTGTTTCCAGGCAAAATGAACACTAGAGGGGACAGAAATGAAAAGTGAAGTGTTGTGTGGGTGACGGTCAACTGCATAAGATAAACATTGGGCTGTTGGCACCAGTTTGATGAGTTTTGTGACTTCACCCTGCGGTCAGGGGGTATCGGATTTCCCTGAAATTTCAGGGACTCGGGTGGCGTTGGAGCTAAGACTGTAGTGGGTGAGAAAGTTCAGAAAGAACGCGTGGGCACATGCTTTCGCAAAGTTGACATTAGTGCCGAAGTTTTCAGAGTTTTTTGCCATGGCCAATTCCCATCCCTGGTAATAATGTACTGAGATGTTTGTATAATAAGTAGTGAGGGTTAGGACTAGGTTGAAACACGCGTATTATGTATGCATATGTAGAGGTGGGTGTGAATGTATAAGTGCCGCTCAGTTCAGTCCATAAAAGATGTTTGTGTGAGATGTGTAAGAGTTATGTGTAAAGATTTTGTAGTGTTTACTTTATATCCATTTGGAATTTGTAGCTGTGCAAGTGCAGGGAGAAAATGTTCATAATTATGCTATAATGTTTTTATGTCTTGTTTGTACTATTTGTTATAAATGTACCACAACCGAATTTCTCTTTTCGAGATAATAAAGTACTCTTATTCTTATTCTATATATGTAAATCAGTCATACACGTGAGCCATAATGGCTTTCTGCCTTCCTTGTTTTGTTTTTTTTTATAGATAATTTCAGTAAGTTTTGGTACGCCCATGTCAGGACTGGTGCAAGTGATTGACACAAAATGATAGAAATAAATAGGTGAAGAAGGTGCATATGCTCACATAAATAGGTGAAGAAGGTGCATATGCTCACTACTTTCAGCCAGTACTATGCACCCCCCCCCCCCCCCCCCCCCCTACTAAAGTTGCAGTATTAATTTAGCTGTCTTTCTTTTTAGGTGTGGTCAATGAGTCAGTTTTCAGTACTGACTGAGCATTGCAACCTTTGCTGAAATCATCATGTTGTGTTGAATTCAGGACTGTTTTTAGCCCCTTCACTGCCAGTGAACACGGATTGTGGTCTGAATTTAATTCAAGGCCGAAAAATCTCATCCATCAAAGGAACGTGAATACAAAGTAGGGTCATCATGAGGCAAAGATCCACATGAAACCCCACAGCTGCAAGGGCTTATGAGAATCTATGCCTCTTGCATTTGTGTATGGCATTTTGTCTTCCAGATGCGAAGGGGTTAATGTCATCTGACGTCAAATTCTATTTCTAATGAGATCATCTGAACACATGAAGCTCTGAGGTTGAAATTCTCACATTTGGGAGTTGCCCTCTTAAGACTGCATTATAGCTTAGGAGATGGATCAACTATGATAGCTCAAGGGTGGTGTAGCTCTTCTGACACCATCATTAACCACTTTAGCCCCAAGGTCCCATTTCTCAAATTTTGGAGGTGTTGATCTGTTCCTGTTGCACTTGCAGGAGATGGTTTGACCATGATAGTTCAAGGGTAGTGCCAGATTAGCTTGGCACCTAAAGGTGCTAAGCTAATCTGGCACTACCCTTGAATTATGGTGAATCAATCTCCTGCTGTAGAGACTTGGGGCTAAAAGGGTTAAATTACTATGGTTTATTTGTGTGTTGTACTAAAGGGGTCAGTGAGCTAGTGTTGTACACTGCCTGGCCTTTTGGCTGTTCGTAGCACTTTGTCACCATGATTTCTGCAGGAATCATGGCTACAAGAAACGCTACTGACAGCCAAATGGGCTGAGTGAATTTGATTTGCGGAACATTATTCTGAACATTACCAGCAATGCTAATGCTCGTGTTTTGTTACAGAAGTACCTTCAGGCCCCAATGGCGGGGGTGGTGGAGGTGGCGGTGGTGGTGGAGGAGGAGGAGGGGGCGGTGGGGGAGGAGGTCCCAGCCCGATGGGGGGAATGGGAGGGCTGTTTGCAGGAGGTGTGCCTCGGCTACCTAGCCAGGCAAAGACAGCACAGAATAGAAGTCAGTACATGTACCTTTGTGTGTTTGTTTTGTTGTTTTTTTTTTGGAGGGGGGGGGGGGGGGGGTTTGCTGACTGATTTCAACATTTTAAATGATGAACATCTGTTGTGAACTGTGGGAACAGTTATTTGTTTTGCCAGGAATGATGCAGTATATAAATTAATTTTTTTATGAGAATCACAAGGTGTCCGCAGTTTATCATTACCGTGATGTGCATTGATCCAAGAAAAGAAATAAGCAACAGGCATTAAAGAGAATTGATCAGACATGTCTGGTTATATATTAGAGTATGTTACACTGAGCATTTAGTGGTTTGTGTAGTTAGTATGGATTATTTTTTATCAATAAGGTATCATTGTCACTGTTTATACTTTCACAGCTGCTGGACCAGCAGTAGCCATTCGTCCGCCAGGTATGATGGCCAACGGTCCTACACACAACAACCGACTTCACAATGGAGCTGCAGGTGCCCCTCCCCCTCCTCCCAGTACAGCCAAGCCGTCGGGCCCCCCACCCCCTCCCTCTGGCGCCAATAAACCCCGCTTTGGCCGCCTGCCGTCCAACGAAGACGCCAGTAATGGTAGCAATGATGACGATGTTCCGAGACCCAACGTGGCGGCGCTTGCTGCAGGGCTGGCATCCAGACAAACACAGCAACACCAGCCACCACCACCACCATCACAGCCTGCACGCTCCCATCCACCCCCGCCTCCCCCCACCTCACGCCCACCCCCACCTGTTGAGAGACCCACGTCAGGAAGACCGGCAAGCATGGTGGGCAGACCGCTGCCCCCACCCCCATCGCCAGGCCCTACCTCGGCGGGTCCTGGCCGCACACCGCCCCCTCCCCCAGGTCTCCCCTCCCGCAGTACACCTGCTGCACCACCACCCCCTCCACCCAACCGACCTTCAGGGCCCCCTCCACCTCCAGCCCGCACATCCTCCAACAGCAGTGGGGGGACCATTGGCCGAGCAGCGCAACAGGTCAGTAAATCTTTAGTGCACACAATAAGGAAACTTCCAAACAAGCCCCTGCACATGTTAACTTCCTGTTCTCTCAGAATATGCTTTTATGTACACTTGCAAGAGGAAGTATGAGTATGCGCTGAGCCATCTGTCGTCCATGGTAAATTTAAACATTGGCATTTTCTTTAGTACTGTTCAAAACACAGACTTTTAAAAGTTTTACTAAGTTCAAGCTTGGCCCAAGGATACTTTGGGGCAAAAAGGTCAAGAATTGCCACCTATTGACAAATAACAGCTATAGATAAACTGGTAAACTGTATGTAATATGTGTGTGGGTCTGTGTAAAGTGCTTTATGTGCAATGTGATGACTTCATTACAGCACTGCTTGTACAGTTATCTTTGCTTTATTTCTTTGTAGTCAGTTCATGGAAAATGTTAATGTATTTTTGCTTTTTTTTTTAACAGAACCGACCGCCTCCGCCCCCTATGCGGCAAAATATAGGCAGCGGTGGGACCATTGGACGTAGTCAAGGTCCTCCTCCCCCACCTGCCTCACAACCCCCTTCCCTCCCACGCAGTCGGTCCTCCGGTAGTAGCTCCGGTGGTGATGGTAAGTGCAATCCAATTGAAAAGGTCAAAATCCGGACCTAAAAGGTCACTGCCTAGTTTGTAAAGTGAGGAGAAGAACACGATGAAGAAAGAAACAAAGCTTGGCCCTTTTGACCCCGGGACCCTGCAGCAGGAGATGGATTGATCATGATAATTCAAGGGTAGTGCCAGATGAGCTTGGCGCCTGAAGGCGCCAGGCTCATCTGGCACTACCCGTGAATTATCACGATCAATCCATCTCCTACAATTGGTACATAGTCGTTAGGCAACACCTCCAAAATTTGAGAAATGGAACCTTGGGGCTAAAAGGGTTAAAAAGGACAGTTAAAACACAATTGTGTTGTAGCTTTGTTTCAAAGCATGCTTCTTTCTTCATTGAGTTTTTGTCTGCAATTCAAATGGTCATTGGTACTGACAATAATTTTTGGCTCATGTGCGAAGCAAAAGTGAGTATGTTCTGGGCCAGTGGTCATCTGTCTGGCGTCGTCCGTGATAAACTTTAACACTGGCATTTTCTCGGAGACTATTCAAGCCACAGTCTTCAAACATGGCCCAAGGATACTTTGTGGTAAGACCTTTCTAAACGTACCTTTTTGAGTGACCTCCCAAAAAGTCACGGGTCACAGGGGATCAGGAAATAGTTCAGAAATTGCAATATTTTGTCAACGTTGAGTTTTTCTCAAATACTGTTAACAACTTCAAACCCAAACTTGGTACAAAGATACCTGATGGTAAGACCTCTCTATGCATACTAGTTTGGTTGACCCATTGGAAAGATCAAGAATCACGCAAGCACAGGAAGTAGGTTAATAATAGCCCATTTATTCAAACTTCAAACCCAAACAGAGATGCCTGATAGTAAGACCTTCCAATGCGTATTATTTGGATGATCCCTCAGGAAAGGTCAAGCGTTACAAGAGATCAGGAAAAAGGCCACAAATAGCCATATTTTGACCCAGAAAAAGTTTTTATCTCGAATACTATTTAGTATTTACAATTTCTATCCTAAACCTGAGATACCTAACGGTACCGCCTTCCTGTTGATGCTAACTTGGATGATCTCTTGGAAAGGTCATGCCTCATGGGTTGCAAGAGATCAGCAAATACTGTGAAAAATGTCTTTTTTTCTAGAATTTTAGTTTTTATCAGGATTTTTGCAAAACTTGTCAACAAAATTTGGCAGAAAGGTAGCTGATGTTAAGACCTTTCTGTGCATACTAATTTGGTTCACTACCTGTACTCAAAAAGGTCAAGGGTCACAGGAGGTTGTCAAAAGTGAAAAATCTACATTTTGAGAAAACATGGATTTTGCTGATGCCAACCCTTTCCTTATGTTATGTTAGAACACTTGAACACTTGCTTATTTCAGTGACCTGTTGGAAGGTCAAGGTCACAGAGGTAATTAATTATATGGATCGGTCATGCACGTGTGCCTTGAGGGTTTTGCCATTCTTGTTAAAAAAACAAACGGAACAAGGAAACTCAAAACGTTCATAGAGATTTGTGTGTCCATTCAAGCGATATTGTGTCTTTACTCTCATGAAAAAGCATGTGTGCTTTGATATTTTGTGATGTAAGATTTTGCTCCTGAAGTCTTAACTTGTTCACGACCAGCCGCATCCGAATGCGGCTGGCAGCGAATGAGTTAACCCCTTCACTGCTTGAACACCATGCGCAGAACGAAATGCAGGAGGCACAGATCCTCATGAGCCCCTGCAGTTGTGTGGGCTCATATTAGTCCATTCCTCTTGCTGGCCTTTCTTTGAACCGTGTGCCTTGGACAGATGAGGTTGTTCGGTGTTGGGTTAACCCTTTTAGCCCCAGATCCCTAAAGCAGGAGATGGTTTGACCATGATAACTGAAGGGTAGTGCCAGATTAGCTTGGCGCCTGAAGGCGCCAAGCTAATCTGGCACTACCCTTCAGTTATCATGATCAAGCCATCTCCTGCAACTGGTACATCTCGTTAGGCAACACCTCCAAAATTTCAGAAATGGGACCTTGGGGCTAAAAGTTAATAAAGATTTCTAAAAAGCAATTTGTGACCAGTAGTAGTGAAGGAATCAACCTTAAAAACTCTGGAACTGCGGTAAATACTTGTGTTTTCATGTACATATATTTTGATTCAGATATTGACAACATTGGATCTCACAACAAATAATTAAATTAGTCTGCTGTGATTTGGGACTTGTCAGACGCAAAGTCACTCATGTCTCTGAATGTAGAACCGTGTAAAAATAAACTGTAATCACAGTGTTTAGTATTGGGGTAATTATTTTTGTGTGAAATTTCTATGTGAGTGTAACTGTTAGTAGTATTACCTCTCGTTATATTAAGGTTTCATGTAGGCCCTTGTGATAAACAGAGAATTACCTTTGTGGACAACAAAGTAACAGTGAATCTTATCCTTTGTTAACTTGTTCTTTTGTTATATTATCATATCTGATATCTCTTGTTTGCAGACTTTGAATCCAGGTTCCGCTTCCACCAAAGTAACGAGCTTCCACCACCAGAGCCATTCAGTGGCATGAATAAAGCGTACCCATCTCAAAATCCGAAAAACGCTGATAAAAACTCAGGTGGGTGTGTCAGTCCTTCGTTCATTTGTTTCTTATTAACCCTGTCACTGCTGGGACACTGCGAACAATGCCCAACTTGTGTACCCCAGTGATGTGCTTCATAGGCGAAAATATAATCTAGTGGTCTGTGATCGTTGGCTATGACTGGGTTATATTGTTGAATGGCTGTTTGATGTTTGAAAAAATTCACAGAGCCTGTGCAAAGTATAGTTGTACCCAAGTACCTGAGTGAAGTGATGAACGACTTTAACCATTGTTATTTCTTAACTAGGTATTTTGTTTGTTTCATCGTGTCATGTTTGGATTTATCTGACCCAGGCGTTTGTAATGTGCAGTTCCAAGTACACTCAAGAAGAGGCATAGATCCTCGTGAGCCCCTATAGCTTTAGGGGCTAATATAAATTTACACCATTTGCAGGCAAAGAATGGTCTCATTTGCAGTCTTAGTCCAGGAATCAGTTGGACTTAAAGTTTATGATGGGACTCACTTATGTTTTTATAAAATTTTACACCTGTTTATTTTGTTAGTGGTGTGCTAAGTTTGTTTCATAAAGATGTGCACAGCCGATCTTGTAGTAACGATGACCAAAGGTAATCTCATGAAAACTTTGCTGCTTGCAGTAAGACGGGCGCCTCCACCTCCCCCGCCTCGATGAGATGCCTTGTCATGCCGTGAACGTGTGTGGCCGGCGTCTGCTGCGTGCAGCTGCTGTGTCATTGCCAGTGTGTCTTTCTTCTGCATCATATCCATGGCACGTTCAGTCAGCCAATCACAATCCGCGTTCAATCAACCAATCACAGCCGTGACAGTCGCCACCTTCTGAATGTGTTCTGTATTAACTTGTTCACCCCTGAGGCAGACATTCAAAAGACTTTGGATGACATCTGCAGTCAAGGTCTTCTGATGAATTTGTATCATATAAAGGGGGCGGAGTAAGCATGATAGTTTCAGGGTAGTGTGTGATGAGTTTGCACCTGACGGCGCCAAGCTCATCACACACTACCCTGGAGCTTTCATGTTTGTTCAATCTTCTGCTCTTGTGTGTCAGGGGTAAATGAGTTGATCACTTTAGCGCTGGCCGGTACATCCCGAGTAAACCTTACTGTTGGGACGTGAAGCCAAGTACAAACAAACATGAGTGCTGGCTGTTTCTCCTTACTCGCTGCTTGCAGAGGCAGACAGATGCACAGACAGGGGGTCAAAGTAACAACGCTAGCTCTGGAGACTAACGTGAACGCTTGGCCAGATTTCCTGAGTTGGTCTTGAGGCACTGCAGACTGAGCCCAACTCGCCCGCTTCCGGGATCTGTGTTGTGTGAGAAGAGTATGGGGGTGAATCCTGCCTTCTGGTCATTGGGTTTTACATTAGATGATTTTGGCAGATGTTTGAGGGAGCATGTGTGACGCAGGACATGATTTCAGTGCGCGTGTAGACAGTCAAGGAGAAGATGGCAAGCAATGAAGAGAAAACTTCATCTTGAAATGGTTGTGGTTACATCTTGTGATGTGTCTTGGAGCTGGCTTCCAGACGAGAAACATAACACACTAAGCCCTAAGGTGCAAGATGGGTTGACCATGACATTTGTCTTGTGTGTTTCACGGCTGAATTGGTTAAGTGTGTATGGGCCGATGTGTTTTCCTGCAAGGTTTGATTTGTCGAGTAGTGGCCTTAGGGACAATTGCTGCCACAGCATTTGCAACAAGAGTTGGAGCCATTCGGTGTCACAGCGTCACAACTTGCAGTAAATAGCAAGTACGGTGTTGGGTGAACTGTGAGTGTGACAGCTATAGCTCAAGCTGTGGTTTATTGACAGATGTTAGCTCAAAACAGTGATTTTTTTCTTCTTCTTCGCCACAGAATATGCATGTGTGTGGTGTACTGACTAATGGCCGTCAAGAGAGATTGAGCTCTCTCTCACTGCGGATTATCTTTGTGATGACATTATAGAAAACATGAAATGACATGTTGATGTACAGTTAGCCTGTGTGTTTTCATTCTTAATCCCCATGCGCATGTAGCCACCTTACTGTACTCAGTACTGGTGGATACATGTCCAAGGGGATTAAACTAGACAATATTTGAGTGTTCTAAAACTTGCGGATGCACGTAGCACTCGTGGTGTTTTGATCTTCATGTCGGTACGTCAGCGTGGCTTTTAGGACAGTGGAACACACAGGTGCTAGGGATTTCTTGCACAACTCTTGTACATAAAGTGACGATCTAAATGCATTAGGTGCAGATTATAAAAATGTTACACAGTGGAACCGAATTCGGGAGCCATCTCTCATGCTTGCATGCATTGTAATACTGCTTTGGCACATATCTCGCTGAGCTGTGGCTTACTAGTAGTCAGTTTTACTGAATAGAACACAGTCATATAATGCCCTGAGATTCCCAGCAAAGAAAGAAACATGTTTAACCCTTTTGGTGTTGGTAGCGGTTTTAGTCGCGATGATTCCTGCAGGAATCATCACAACTAAAACCGCTGCCAACACAATGGGTTAAAAAGGACAAGTAATTGTACTTGTTGTATGTGAGCATGTTTTTTTGCTTTCTTGAAAATTTCTTTGCATTTTATATGCTAGGTCGTCACTCTTTTGGTCAGGATTCCATACGGTGCCCTCAATTTAAGGTACAGCTGGAGTCCGTCTCGGCCAGCATGAAGTGTAGATTCTGATGAGCCTCCTTGCAGATCAAGAAGCTGGGTGACAAAACAAAAACCACAGTGTTTTTTTTAAATTCCTTCTTTTCTCTGAAAACTACATCACATTTGCATGCAAGGAGAGTGCCTGTTGCTTCGTCTTGGTTTTTTGTTTAATTTTTGTGTAATTTGAGCTTGTTGACACCTGATAATTACTCGCAACGTTGGGTGGTGTCTTTAGCCCCTTCGCTGCCAATAAAAAGCAGTTTAGTCAAGATGGGATTTCTGCGTTCGGAAAAGCCCACCCCACCCATCAGAGGTCTCAGAGGTCCTTTCCAGATTGCACCACTATTGGTCAGGTTTTCTGTGGATCTCTCGTGTCCTTTCTCCGCACCTCTGCTTTGGAGGAAGCAATCCAGTTGCATGGGACATAGATCCTCATGAGCTTGTGTGACTGACTGATGTACACGAAAGAGTTCCTCATGAGCCCCCACTGTCGCATTTGCGACGGTGGGGGCTCATGAGGAACTATCTTTCGTGTACGTCAGTCAGTCACACAAGCCAGTTATCTGACGGATGGCTAACAGGAGGGAGAGAAAATAAATCAGAATGATAAGAATAAGGGATGGAAAAGAAAGAAATAGAAGACTAAGGTGCACTTTCTTTGAGTGTCCAGTCTGGTACCAGAAGCATTTTGATAAAAAGAGAGCACAAGCCATTGCAAGAGGTTTATACATCTTGTGTTTCGGTGGTGGTCAGTTTTTCTCAGTAGTGAAGGGATGAAGGAATGTGTTGTGACTAAAATTTGTAGTGACTTTGAGAGGAATTACACCGACAGTATCTACCAGTATTCCCACATAAACATCATTCCATACGATTGGTCAGAAAGAGGAGGCGTAGTACACGTGTATGTAAGATATTCATAGTAATCCTTGTCTTGTGTTAATCAGGAATGTGGTACCCTAGCTTCTCATGTTCTCATACATGCAGAAACCTTTGCTGCCAGTAGTGCCTTTAGTGGAGGCGATCCCTACAGGAATCACCTGGACAAAAAACGCTACCAGCAGCCAAAGGGTGAATGTGACGTCATACACCTGAATGAAAATTGCATGTGTAACAACGTGGAAATTTAGCAGGCCTCCATGGTTGTCTTGTAGGATTGTTCTAGTGTAATGTCCATTTGCTAATGTTTGGTCAGCCTTCAACCATGACCATCACATCAGATGGTATCTCTCACTCCTACTTCAGCAGCGTGAGATAAGTTAACCCTTTTAGCTCTCGGGTAGTGTCTGGTTATTTGCTTGCCTTTACCACTTTGTCAGCGCTTTTTGTCAAGGCAATTTTTCATTGGAGTCGCCGCAACAACAAAAAAATGTGCCGCCGGCTGCCAAGTTTTTAAGAAATGTCATTGAAATTAACCCATTGGCTGATGGTAGTGCTTTTTGTCAAGGTGATTCCTACAGGAATCGCCTCGACAAAAGGCACTACCAACAGTCAAGGGGTAAAGCTATCAAGGATCATTGTTGGTCCATCTGGAATGGGTAAGAACCTGTATTTATCAATGAGTATAAAGTGAACATGCCTGACTGGCAGGCTATGTAATGGAAAGTTATAATCCCTGACGTTGCAGAGTACCCAGTACTAAGTCGCATTGTCTCACTCTCAGTCTCATATTGTTTTGTTTTTTTAATATTCCATTTTGGGCATTCACCTTATGCCTATCAGTGTGTACGTGTGTTTGTGTGTGCATAATTGTATGTCCGTTTAACCCATTGTGGCTGTCAGTAGCTCTTTTTCATGATGATGATTCCGTGAGCTTTCATCATGACAAAAAAAGCGCTCCCAACTGCCAAAAGGTTTGATTTTAACTCTTTCAACCTTATGGCCAAGTCTCCTAATTTCTGGGAGTTGTCGTCTAACCACTACATACCAAGGAGATGGATCAACCATTAATTTTTCAGGGTAGCTTGGTGCTTTCCCCAGGTTAATGATGCTTTTGTCTCATGGGGTCAGCTGCATGTGACAGCTTCATTCTGCACTAGCCACTAAACAAGGTGCTCCGCTATAATGGAGCACCTTGCTTAGAGGCTGGTGTAGAACTAAGCTCACTCATGCAACTGACCCAGCTGTGGAAGGTCTGGGTGTGTTTTGTTCATACTATGCAGAATAAGTCATTAAGTGGTCTGAATTTGTTTTTAAATGGGTGTTGTGATTATCTACTTGTAATTCAACATTAATTCCTCTTTGATTTTGCAATGAACTTGAACACAAGTGTAATTTCTGTTGATTAGTGTAGGTCTTAGTGTGATCTATTTGAAAATTCTGAAGTTTTTCACTTTATAAATAAGTTCTATAAATAAATCTATTGATTGAACCGATAGTTTCAATGAAATAACATAGTGCGGATTTGAAGGTTAATTAACCCTTAGGTTGTCAGTAGTGCTTTTTGTCAAGGTGATTCCTGCAGGAGTCACTTCAAACAAAAAGTGCCGACAGCAAGAGGGTTGCTTAGCGCTGCATGTGATGAATTAACAAGGCAAAAATTATAATAAAATGTGAAGTCAATTTATGTCTGCAGTTGTGTACGACAGTGTTTATTGTAATTAAGTGTGAAAATGTATGCCTGTTGAATGAAACATTTTTCATGGAATTATTCCTATTTAATATCTCATAATCTCACTCACGTAACTATAAATCTACTTTATTAATATAAACAAAATTACTTATCAATACTAAGCTTGAATATTAACCCATTTAGCCCCAACACCATACAGCAGGAGACGGATTGACTATGATAATTCAAAGGTAGTGCCAGATTAGCGTGGCGCCTGAAGGCGCCACGCTATTCTGGCACTACCCTTAAATTATCATGGTCAATCAGTCTCCCGCATTTGGTACTTGGTTGTTCAGTAACACTTCCAAAATTTGGAAAAAGCACCCATGGGGCTAAATGGGTTAAAAGGACTTTCCTGGGATCACCTTTTCACTGCTAACGACAGTATTTCTTCTGCAGTTTTTAACCCCTTGTCAGAACTCCAATCCTCCTATTACATCATGGACTCGACATTTGATAACCACTTTATGTGGCCTGCAAAAAGCATCGGTCCTCACGAGCCCCTACAAAAGCAGGGGCTCATGAGGATCTGTGCCTCTTGCAGATGGATGGTGTTTCTACGCTGTATTTTGCTGTCCAAAAATGTTTCGAGCGACCATCTACTTTGCAAGATAAATATGGTCTTAAAATGTTCTCTTGCAAGGGCTGCCTTGGAGGACAGAAGTGTCACCTGTCACTAAAGACCGTAATTTAGGTGGCTGTCACCACCTAAATGATGGTCTTTAGTGACGGGTGGTCTCATAGGATGGTCGCTCCAAACAGGCTCTGCTGTATCAGAAAATGTATTTGCCGATTGTATTTACAGGACTGGGAGACTGAGAGAGTTAGTGTATGTGAATGAGATTTCCTGAGATACTTAAAAATGTATTAAAACAAAATTAGCTCTATTATACTATACAAGTGTTTTAAGAGAGTTAGTGTGTGTGAATGAGATTTCCTGAGATACTTAAAATTTATTAAAACAAAATTAGCTCTATTATACTATACAAGTGTTTTAACTTATCAAGCACTTCCATTGTACCATTGTAAATTAAAAACAAAGAAAATACTTGTCTGTTTATTTTATATCCTTAGTGTTTTCTTATGGTCTGTTTCCTGAAAATACTTGTCCGTTTATTTTATATCCTTAGTGTTTTCTTATGGTCTGTTTCCTGAAATTTCACAAGATTTAAGAGATATGCACCAACTAGCACTCAGTGTTTAAATCAGTTCCTTCTTTGTTTCTGTAGTGCATACCATTATTTTATTTTTTGGGTGTTCCGGGATATTAACTTAGAAAGATAATACTGATAGGTTCTTGATATCTTTAATTTTTGTCATATAAAGTACTGTATTTTAATGCTTGATACTGTATTGTTTGCTTTGGTTAAATAAAGTAACAAATGCAGGCAGAACACATTAGAAAAATCGGGATTTGAAGCGAGCGCGGACCTATGCTTGCCCCAATATGTCCGTTTTTTGTGAGAAAAGTGAAATTTTCATTGTTAATTCTCAGAAATGGACATGCTGGCTCTGCCATGTCACGGCAGATTTGTTCTGATTGTAATGGCTGTTTTAACCACTTCACTGCTGAAAAGTGAACACAATCCAACTACTACAAGATACAGAGATCCTCATGAGCCCCTGCAGTTGCAGGGGCTCATGAGGATCTATGCCTCTTGCTGATGCCACTTTATATCCATGTTCTTTGGGCGGCTAGGCATCTTCGGCATTAAATTTATAAAGATTTCAGAAATACAGTCTGCATATACTGACAGTGATGGGGTTAATGTCACGTGAAATTTGTAGAATATTTGGCATGCCCTGACGAAACATTTATATGGTGTGATGTGACAAGACACTTGTACAGGGACACCCAAATCCATAATGGTGGTTTCCCCCCATTCGTTACCAGACATCAGTGGTAGGGCATTTCGTTTGACTGCCAGTGTGGCCGATATCTTGCACTGAGATGTTGCTTAGTTAGCTCGCATAAAAATGGCTTAAATTATGTCAATCTGTGACAGAGCTGCATTTGGAACCCATGCACTACTACCCTGGTGATTCAGTCCATTTTTGTGAGAAGCTAGATTTTTGTTGTTTTGCTATGACAATGTATTGCTTTTAACAAAAATGAACTTGCAGTGGTTTCGCATTCACAGGGCGGGCCGTTTGATCTGTGCCGGGTTCACACATGTACATGCAATGTCTAAATCAGAAATCTTGCTGTGGATTGCGGAAGGAAAGCAGGACATGTTGCTTGTGCTTCTGCATTAGTCAAGCAGTAATGCCGGAAACCCGCTGCTAGTCATACATTTGTAGGTGTGAGGTTAATAAGTCCGAGATTGTCAGGCCAAGTCATGGGTGCAACTTGACACTAATGGTGTGAAAGTATGCTTCGAATCTAAACAATAATTTTGTTATAATCTGACATTTGTGTTGGACACAAAGCATACTTAACACCCTACAGCCACATTTTGCAGAACGAAAGGTGACACCCTACGACTGTGTACCAGTTGCAGGAGATGGAACGACCATGATAATTCAAGGGTAGTGCCAGATTAGCTTGGTGCCTGTCGGCGCCAAGCTAATCTGGCACTACCCTTGAATTATCATGGTTGATCCATCTCCTGGAGTAGTGTGCCAGGGCTGGATGGTTTAATGTAAAGTTTTCTGTTGGGACTATGTTGGACATGAAACCATTTGTATTATTGGGAGATGGCTTGCCAGTTGTCCCCTTGATCTGCCCCAGTCTTAGGATTCTCATGAGGTTGCTGTCTGTCAGCAAGAGGCTTGGATTCTCATGAGCTCCGGCGGCCGCAGGGGCTCATGAGAATCAACCCCTCTTGCACATGGCTGGGGCTGGCTTAGAAAATTTGCGATGGAAGTCTATAGGGAAGCAATATTGTAAGTTTTAAGTCAAGCTTGGAGTGTGCAGGTTATGTATTTAGGTCAGGGCTTTGCTCTCTCTCTCTCTCTCTCTCTGTCTGTCTGTCTGCCTTCTTATTATCTGTGGTACTTGAAGAGTTGGAAGCAATGATCGGCTATTATCTGTGCTGCTTTCAACTCCATGTGTTTACTCTTGTCATTCATGCAAATTCTCCTCATTACTGCCTTTGTTTGCTTTAGCATTCCACGCCTAGGAGCGAGCGAGAGGCCGATCATTTATTCCTTTGACTTCAAAGAGAAAGATCTACCGTAAGAGGCCAAGGGTCGTGCCTGATTAGCTTGGCGCCTTCAGGCGCCAAGCTAATCAGGCACGACCCTTGACCTGTCATGGTAGATTTATCTGCCTAGTTTTGCACGTAGTGCTGAGTGGGTGTACAGTGCGAGTGGTTTGACTGGTAGTGAGAGGGCTGCCAGACGCTTATATGATTATTGTCACAGCTGGCGTGTTAGTGTGCGTGAGACAGGTGTGTGGCCTGGGTGTAGTATTAATGTGTCTGCATGTTTGTGTGACCGCCTTCCCGATCACACTTATATGGGGACCCAAATATGCGGTATGACTGTGTTTGACCTTGTGGGTGCATAAATTGGTTTGGGAGTGTGTGTGCGTGCGGGCATTAAACTGTGTATGTAAATGCGTGTGGGATGTGCGCCTGTGAGAAACTGATTCAAAGAGCAAGAATCAGCATGTGAGTGAATAAACCCAGTTAGTGATAGTTATTTGGGCTGATGCTGTCTGTCTGGGGTCAGCGCACGGCTGTGCTTGATCTGACGACGGCAAATAGTGTCGGCCCAGGCGTGTTTTTTTTTGTTCGCTGTAAGAGGTTGGATGAAATGAACAAGCTGCTGCATGTCCTGGGTCAATATCCGGTGCCCCATTGCTAAACCCTTTGCTGTTGTTCACTTGCTTGTCGGACTTGTGTTATCCCTTATCATCCTGATACACTACTGCATGAATTTAATTTGACTACAATAGTTCAAGGGTGGTGCCAGAATAGCTTGGCGCCTGAGGCGCCAAGCTATTCTGGCACCACCCTTGAACTAAAATGGTTGATCTGTCTCCTGATCTGTAATGTAGCCTCCATAGGACAGTACAAATCAGCCTTAGGATCTAATGGGTTAACTGGCTGGACACAGGTCAGCCTCATTTATCACAGTACCTCAGACAGCATTATTACTTGCGTAGGCTTGAGGAGAAAAACACTAAGCGAAAAAGGCCTCTGACCAATGCCAGCCTTAGCTGACCGGCATACAGATGTGCACAGTTTGTTTAAGGCCAAACTGTTTTCACTCGGGCATCGACTTGGGATCCACAGGCTTGACTGGGTTAACTCTTTTAGCCGGCCCCAAAGTCCCATTTCTCAACTTTTGCAGGTGTTGTACATGTTGCAGGAGATTGATTATGATAATTCAAGGGTAGTGCCAGATGAGCTTGGGGCCTCCTGTTGTAGGGACTTGGGGCTAAATTAGATTTTGCGATATTCTGATGTGGTACAGAGGCTGACCTGTATGTGGACAATGTCCAGCAACAAGCATATAAACTAGACAGGCAAGAGGCATAGATCCTCATGAGCCCCTGCATTCTGCAGGGGCTCACGAGGATCTGTGTCTCTTTCAGTTGAATTGTGTTTAGTTGTCTGAGCAGTTAGGTAGGCTTTTGTCAAAGAGAACAATATGCGGTTGTAGCGACCTGTGTGACTCATATCCCATACAACGCAGATACAGATCTCATTGGGAAACAATGTTTGGCAACAGTTTGTTACCTCATTGTATAGCTGAGTGTGTGCCGGCCTGTGATTGTGCAAATCACAGACATTGTAACACAAGATGACAATGTGCATGCTGGCTTTTTAAAAATTCGGATGTGTTGAAATTTTAGGATCGTCAAGTATTCATGTGTTAAGTGGTACAATGTTCATGCGCGAGTGGGAGAGTGCATGTGAAAGAGAACAAGAGTGGTAATAAACACATCTGACCATGGCTGAACAAATCAATGTATCTCTGTGACAATTCATTAACACCTGTTGCATACATGTACATTGACACCCAATTATTTCAGAATTGTGTTGTACGTTTTCATCGGCATTAGGGCTTTTGTTTCAATAAAATGGTGTGGTTTTTCACTCTCAGATAATCTCACATCTTTTATACCCACACATATCACCAAACCAGACTATAAGCATGTGTAGGAATTAAAAACAAAATTGCTTTCAATCGCTGGTAATTGCTAAAGTGAGCATTGGTCTCGACAAAACTGCTGTTTCACAATGCAGTGGTGCTTTTTATAGTTTCTCGTGTTGATTATGCAATTAAACATGATTAACTGAAATACAATTACTTGTGGACTGGAGTATGGGTCTTACTTAATTCAAGTTCAGTGATCCATTTGTTGCAAAAAATAAACTAGTCGGACAAAATAGTGACAAGTTGCATGTACAAATACTTTTGAATAATGCATAGGTTAACACAATCAGCCCTGACGCACTACAGCAGGAAATGGGTCGACCATGATAATTCAAGGGTAGTGCCAGATTAGCTTGGTGCCTGCCCGCGCCAAGCTAATCTGGCACTGCCCTTGAATTATCATGGTCGATCCATTTCCTGCACCTGGTGCATAGTCATTAGATGACCCCTCCAAAATTCAGGAAATACGGCTATAGGGCTATGACCATCGTTCATTGTAGATCAAATGCTTTACTCTTCTTAGGAAACTCCGGTGTTAATCCTTTTAGCCCCAAGGTCCCATTTCTCAAATTTTGGAGGTGTTGTTTGATGACTATGTACCCGTTGCAGGAGGTGGATTGACCATGATAAGGGTAGTGCCAGATTAGCTTGGCGCCTTCATCCAAGCTAATCTGTCACTACCCTTGAATTATCATGGTCAAGCCATCTCCTTCTTTAGGGATCCAGGGCTAAAAGGGATAATAGATACATAGCAAGAGGTCTAGATTCTCATGAGCCCCCGCAGTTGCGGGGGCTCATGGGAACCTAGGCTGCTTGCAAACGGATTGTATTCAGTCAGAATTGTATTTAACGTATTTGAATGTGGGTGCATTGAGCAGTTGCGAGTGTAATTGTATATATATATATAGAATGGTTGACGCAATTTTTAGCTTGTAATTGGGCGTTGTTTTCCTGCTTTGTTTATGTGATGCTTCACGGCCGTTATGTTCCCTGTGGGGATGAGAAGATTGCCTGTATTGTAGCCTGCACTGCACGCATAACCATTGTATAGGTTTCTCTCTTCCTGTGCATATGCCTGTACAAATGTATAGTTATTATATACAAAGCGTGGGATGTTCTTTTTTACTTGTACATAACCTTATTTACCCAATCAGAATCAGGGGTCTGTTATTTCGTTCATGCAAGCAAATCTAATTTTTCAATAAAGGTTGGATCCCATATTTCTAAACTTCTTCACTCATTTTTGTCTAACATTGTCTACACTACTATGATTATATTATATACATGTGTAACGCACATTTTATGTGAAATACACGCATACATCACAAACATACACCATAAATTTTTATTATCATTTTACATTTTGCGCTGCAAAAGAAATACACAGTGCATGAGAATATTCACACAGACATGCTCTTTCTCTTGGCAATATTACTTGTGGATTTACTGTCTTCAAATGGCAGCTTCTATGCAAAACATGGCAAATATTTCTTATCACCTGATTTTCCATAAAGTTTCATAAACAAAATATCTGTCTCACAAATACATTTCAACAATACAGACATTTTTCTGACATTGCATGCCAAGACTGAAAAATATGGCAGACTCACAAGAAAGAAACATCTAGAAAATTAATCCTTCCACCACTGAGAAAAAGTGAACACAATCCATCTGCAAGAGACCTAGATACTCATGAGCTCCTGCAACTGTGGGGGTTCATGAGGATCGATGCCTCTTGCTGAGACCAATTTATGTCCATGTTCTCTGGACAGTTGTGGCATTTGATCAATTCAAGAAGATTCAGACTGACCGTAACAGTTGAATGGTCGTTCCAGAATAGTGTGGTACCGTATAGGTGCCAAGACATTCTGTTACTGCCCATCAGCTATGTATCGAGTTTGATTTGTCTTCTGAATGGTAGTGCAGTCCTCCGAGGACAACTCCCAATTCTGGGAAAGAAATTGTACATTGTGCATTAAAAAGTGGATGGATGACAAATGAAAATTAACAGTCTGTGTATGTGCCTGTGTGTGTGTGTTCATGTGTGTGTGTGTGTTTGAGACAGGAAGGGAAAAATTACAATACACGGAAATCTGAACTAACTAAAAGAAAAAATCTACAGCACACCACGACATCCCATACTACGAGCGAGATGAAAGAAAATAAACCGTAAACAATAAATCAGCAAGACAAACAATGGTGCACTTGAAAACAACACTTAATCTGCAAATGCAAGTCAAATGATGGCTGATCCTAAATATACTACTCACAGTAAGTTAAGGAGTACTCTGAGAATGGCCATAATTGCAAATAAACACAGCTGTCAAATGTTAAGATTTTTGTCGCGGAATTTTTGGACAAGACTGTAGACATGTATACATGTGCCTGTTAGCTTAAACAAATTCCCAAGACAAAAATGTTAAAATTTGACAGAGTTTGAAATCATGATCACGGTTCAAGCTGGTCCTTGACTTATTGTGAGTAGTATTGATGAAAAAAGTCCAAGAGTTGCAACTAAAATAATATCACTCGCGAGACCAAACAAGCGATGCAAGCACTGGTGGATACAGTGCACATGCCAAAGGAAATCAGTCCGTGCTGGACCAAAAATTAACTCATTCATGGCCAGCCGCATCTGGATGCACAGCATAAGCTGCGCATCCGGATACAGCTGGCCATGAATGAGTTAACCCTTTGGCCGTCAGCAAGCGCTTTCTGTCACGATGATTCCTGCGGGAATCATCGCGACATAAAGTGCTGCTGACAGCCAAAGGGTTAAAACAAAAAATAGAATCCTGTGATTCCTTATGGCACAATTCCAAATGGCGCGATCTCAATTGTGTTCTCACAGTTTCCACAGAAACTAGTGAGAGACGCTACTCTGGTGACCAGGCTATGCTGACGAATCACAATTTCAGCAGAGAAAAAAACAGTTAAAAATGTGCATTGCTCTGGCGCATCAATTTGTATTTTCTGCGTCATTTCTGAATATTGGTGCATAATTTACGCATTACAGTGCATTATGGGAAACACTGCATGATGTCTTTCCTAGTGTCAACCTGAAATAAACTTTCTTGCTCCATACAGTTAAATATATATATATATATATATATATATATATATATATATATATATATATATATATATATATATATATATATATATATATATATATATATATATATATAATTTGATTATAGGAACATCAAAACAATTGAAAGACAGATCTGACTACACCATCATTTCAAAACACAGAAATATTATCATACTTAACCCATATCATACTGAGGCTAAAAGATTCAAATGTGTACACTGCCATATGAAGCTACATTAAAGTACTTACAGATAAGGAGATAGACCAATGGCTTTAGTTCAAGGATGGTGCCAGAATAGCTTGGTGCCTAGAGGCGCCAAGCTATTCTGGCACTACCCTTGAACTATTTTAGTCAAACTTATTTCACACACTGGTGTATTGAGAATGATAAGGGTTAAACTTAAACAATTTGACAAAACAAACAAAAAAATAAATGGTCCTTTTTGCCCACATCAACTTTAAAAAGGACCTTTCATTCACTGGGCGTGCACAATTTTATTATGCGTGTACGTACACTTAATGTGCCAAATGCAAACAACACAACTACGCAACAACTTTCTTAAACTCTCCAGATCAAGTGTAAAAATACTTTAAACTTTAAATACACGTCCTCATAAAAATCCTCCTCTGACAATTTCTTGTGTCATTAACCCATTGCGTGTCTGTAGGGGTTTTTGTTGCAATGATTCCTGTAGGAATCATGGTGACAAAAACCACTACTGACATGCAAAGGGTTAAAAGTAAATACATGTGCCTGTTAGCTTCAGTATCATGCACACTCGTGTATCACAGGATACCAGTAACGTGGACAGGGCCCCGACTCCCAAGTGGACATCCGGTGCGCAAAAGGTCCTCTGTCTGACATCAACCTTAACTGGCCCACAAAGGTCAAATAACCATGATGTCAGTACCTGTTTTTCTTCTGAAGCCAATGCAACTTCTGTCCTTTGTTAACACATTCAACACTAAGGTCAGAAATTTTCCAAGCTGGGAGTTGTCCCATAAACGCTGCAAAGTAATTTTGAAGACAGATCAACCATGCTAGTTCAAGGGTGGTGCCAGAATAGCTTGGCGCCAAGCTATTCCGGCACCACCCTTGAACTAGCATGGCCGATACATCGCTTGCTGTAGAGTGTCAGCACTGAATGTGTTAACGCTGGTGGAAGTAACATGGTTTGACATTACAGCTCCCAGGTAGTGCCATGTATTGAGGCTGACAAACAGTAGTACCTGTTTTGAGCGACCACCTTTTTTGCAAGAGGAAATTTTTATTATAGAAGAAAAAAGAAGTCTTTAACCCTTTTCGCCTTGGGACCCTACAGCAGGAGATGGATCGACCAGGATAATTCAAGGGTAGTGCCAGATGAGCTTGACCACCTTTTTTGCAAGAGGAAATTTTTATTATAGAAGACAAAAGAAGTCTTTAACCCTTTTCGCCCTGTGACCCTACAGCAGGAGATGGATCAACCAGGATAATTCAAGGGTAGTGCCAGATGAGCTTGGAGCCTTCAGGCGCCAAGCTCATCTGGCACTACCCTTGAATTATCATGGTCGATCCATCTCCTGCAGCTGGTACATAGTCATCAGGTAACACCTCCAAAATTTGAGAAATGAGACCTTGGGGTAAAAAGTTTCACCTGTCACGAAAGACCCTGATTTATGTGGCTGTGGCCACCTAAATGATGGTCTTTCATAACAGGTGATCTCTCTGAAGTGTGGTTACTCCAAAAAAGGTTCAACTGTGTACATGTATTCAAAAGTTGGATAATGAGACACAAAACACCACAAATAACCCTGATCATAAGATATTTGATTGCACAAGCAACGTTCAACGCATAACATTCTTCATTAAAACAAAAATTACCGGTCTGCCCTAAGGGGCAGAAACGACCGAGGATGAGTTACATTTAAATATAATACACAGAAATTTGATTACACAAGTGCACTCTCAACGTTCAACTCAACATTCTTCATTAAAACAAAAAATACCAGCCTGCCTGAAGGAGCAGAAAAGTCCGACGATGAGTTATATTGAAATATAATACACGGAAATTTGATTACACAAGTGCACTCTCTCAAAGTTCAACTCATAACATTCGTCATTAAAACAAAAAATACCAGCCTGTCCGAAGGAGCAGAAACGTCTGACGATGAGTTATATTTAAATATAATACAGTTCAAAATAAAAATAAAATGTGCACATGATTATGCATAAGAATTCCGACTAGTGCAAGCAAATGGTGTCAAATATATCAAGGGTGCAGACTCAATACAATTATACATGTGTGAAAAAAAATGTGTAGAACACAGAACTTAATTACCTGAAGCTCCCCCCCCCCCCCTCCCCCCTTTCCAAGTAAGCTTGTTACAGATCTTTGATTAAACACAACACGTACATTTTTATTGTCATCCAATTTTACAATCCCTCCCCAGCTGAAACCTTTGGCAGTCAAAAAGTGTACCCCCCTTAACCACACGGCTGCATTTCTGCATTTCCAAACTTTTGGAGACTATGAACCAGTTGTAGGGGATGGATTGATCATGATAATTCAAGGGTAGTGCCAGATGAGCTTGGCGCCTTCAGGCGCCAAGCTCATCTGGCACTACCCTTGAATTATCATGATCAAGCCATCTCCTGCTGCAGGGTCCTGGGACTAAATGAGTTAACAGACACCAAAATTCTGTGCTAAAAAGAGCAACAGAGAACGTTTGGTTTCTCATGAGAAGACCATCATGACCAGCTTGTCTTGGCACATGTTATACATCCTCAATGAAGTTGCCAACAGGCAAAAAGATTACATAAAAGCCGATAAATAATTTCTCTTGTGGTCTTTCAACGGCCCATATAAATTTACGATACTCAAGAGTATCACAAGAGGCTCTCGCACACGCTGAGTATAATCACACGAGGGGGCCGTAAGATTCCTGTAGACATAAAAATGGCCGTCAATCAGTGGTATCAGTAAACCTTGTGGTCAGGGGAGGTCAGTGGACCCCGCATATTTGTGATAAAGTCCATATACATGTACAGCAATCCCTTTGCACTTAACCCATTTAACCCCAAGGCTGCTTTTCCCAAATACTAAACAATGATGTACCAATTGCAGGAAATGGATCAGCCATGATAATTCAAGTTTAGTGCCAGATTAGCCTGGGGCGCCAAGCTAATCCGGCACTACCCTTGAATTATCATGGTTGATCCCTCTCCTGTTGTAGTGCGTTGGAGCTGAATGGGTTAAGCCTCACCAAAGCCTTCACCCTTTGGGTGTCGGTAGCAATTTTGGTAATCACCTCGACCAAAATCACTACTGACACCTGCAGGAATCATCTCGATCAACCAACACCAAAAGGGTTAAAAAGTGATGTCTCAGTTGAAATGCCAGTTCACCTCCCCTGACAGAGGAGCATACATGTACACATAGTATGACCACCAGGAAGTAAAGATGTATGCCTCTTGCGGATGGGTGGGATCATCCGACAGACGTGACCTGACGCAGCGAGCAACAGGCATAGATCTTCATTACATAAGCCCTTGTAGTCTGCAAGGGGTTATCAAGATCTATGCCTCTTGCAGATGAGTGACATTCAGTCAATGCTGTGATTTACTTGACTTTGTCCACATCGTTCTGTGTGGACTCCACATAGGGCCCTGGAAGCTGACATCACGCTAGTCGTGGCGGCCATCTTGAGAGGATACATGACTCATGCGCTCATCGGGAAATCGCTGTCAGGACAATGTCAGGAAAGTCCGGATGTGCTATAGGCAATAACAGCAGGTCTTGCCATCACCGTAGGAAACCGCTAACCAGAATCTGTTTTTGTTTCTTTCCAATGAGGAAGAAACATGAAGAAAAACGTGTTGAAACACTACTTCACTACTATCTGAAGTTCTTTCGCCAGCCTAGAGTGTCCTCTCAAGAAGGCGGCATGGCAGTCCACGCTCCTAGGCAACGCGGGGAACTTCCGGAGCACTATAGGACCGCATGTGTTTACTGTGTGCTGAATTCAAACATGTCAACAATATATGACATTTCCGTTTTGGCAATAGTTGTACTGGCAAGCAGAAGCAAAAAACAGCTCTCAATCATTCTCCACTTAAGGAACACAGAGCTAAATGCTGTCAACAAGACACACAGATCTTCTGTCCTGAGCCCCTGCAGATTGCATACGAGCATAAGAGCAAGTATCCTGCAGATAAGTGGAGTTAGGTAATGGGCATGTACACACCAGTTATTCATGAGTATCATAACTTCCTGAAGATAAGTGAGTTAACCTCTTCTCTGCTGAGAAAAACTGACTACCACCCCAAGTGCAAGAGGCATAGATCCTCATGAGCCCCCGCAATTGCGGGGGCTCATGAGGATCTATGCCTCTTGATGAAACCACTTTGCATTCATGTTCTGCTGATGGCTGGTGATCTTGGCATTGAATTAACAGAGATTGAAGGAAGGCAGTCTGTATACACTGGCAGTAAAGAGGTTAAGAACAGGATATATGTAGTCACACTGGTTATCTCCCTCTATCTGCCCTGTTGATGCGGAGCCCAAGGAGGAAGTAATCAGCTTGAAGCATACAATTAGCCCCTTGAGATTCTTAACACCATATGTGTCAATACTGTGAGTATAAAGATCTTTTGTCAGTCCCCAGTATGAGTGAGATCCACAAGAAGCTATCAAAGAGATGAGAGACAGTCTGAAAAATCCAAAGAGAAATGTATTATATGTATCTGAAAATTGATTCTGGTTCTCTCCTGGCATATGGATGATAATGATGGTCTTTGCATATAACCTGAGAAGTGAAATTTTTGCACCAAAACAAAACCAACATGATTTGATGTTGTTACTGCCTCTGATTTTTTTCCCCCCATTTTGGACAAAATCTAAAACGTTTAGCTCAAGTGGAAATGCTCATAACCATCTTGTGAAGAAGGTCTTCAAAAGTCTTTTGTTTAAAATGTAATTTTTTTAATATCTTAGTTACGAGGTTGTAAGCAAATATCTTTATATCATCTGGCACAGGTGTGCTGAGACAAAAATGACTAACAAATATTTAATCATATTCTTGCCCTATGCGGCACACATGGCTTTCATGAGCGACCTCATCAGGGGCAGATCCAGAGGGTGTCCGGATGGAGAGGGGGCACAAACAACCCCCCCCCCCCCCCCCCAACAGTGACTGGCAGGCGCGTTTAATACAAAGAAACTCCTAGAAAGAAACACACTAGGAAAGAACAATTCAGTTGTGCTAAAATTGCTCCTTACTTGTGCATTTCGTTTTGGGGTTTTCTTTAAAAAAAATAATATACTATTGTGTTGTAACAGTTCTTTCTATGCATGATTCTTTTTTTTCTTGTTTTTTTCTCAGACATACTTATAGTTTTCAAGGCTTCAGATTTTTATTTGTTGAAACTTTACTTATTTTATCTCGGGACAAAGGAGCCGCTTCATAGCACATTGTCTTGGGGCTGATCATATCTATATTTACACACACTTGTCCTCCTCCCCCCACCTCCCTAACAAAACAAGATTATACAGGAACTTCTGACTGTTTAATGGTGTTAATTTTTTTTACTTCAAACGAATGTTCTACTTGGTATTTTTGAAGGTGAATCATTGTGTGCGTGTGTGTCAACAACACTATACTCCCAATTATCTCATCCATTTGAGGTACAACACAGCCATTTGTGAGAACTGCGATAATGCTCTATACACTCAATAACCTCATCCATATGAGGAACACAGATGCAAATCACATAAGCAATTATGATCTCCCATCATATAAGCAATTACGATCTCCCATGATGTATACCTCTTACATTGGCTGGCAATTGTTTAGGGGTTAGTGTGCACGTGCCTCTCTTCCCCCTCACCCCTCCCCCCTCCCCCACACATACACACACACCCCATCCCCGGATCCGCCACTGACTCATGCTGAAATATACTGATGCGCAAAAGAAAAGCAACATTTTTAAACACTTTAGCGTTTCCGATGATTCCAAAAATGTCACATTTCTTTTGCTCGTCAGTATAAATACTTACAAATTATTTCAACATTTACGCAACAGTCAGCGTCCTCATCACAAAAACTATGTTAAAAGAAAGTTACAAGACAGACTGTGCCGATCAGGTAGTCATAAGACTTCCACCAGATGCCGAGATAAATACACTGGAAACTACTGCAATGGTAACAAAATATCAGTCAGTGTCTTCATCACAAAAACTCTCAAAAGAAGGTCTGCAATGAAGTGGTATGCACCAGTCGCACAGATTACAAATTTTGCACAGCAATACGAACTCCTTTTGGCTGTCAGTCGTAGTTTTTGTCATGATTCATTCAGGAATCATTGCAGCAAAAACCGCTACTGACAGCCAAAGGGTTAACATGCTGGTCTGTGAGTTTGGACCTTACACCTAACAGGCCTGCACACAAAGAGTCACAGTCAGCATTGTCTTATTCACAGATTGGTGGAGAAATGAACTTTCACTCCCTCTACCAGCTTCTTTTTATGTGACAGAGGCACAGCGAGTACTTAGTAAGACCTTTTGTCCGCCATGATGAGTCACATTACGTTTTCCGATGCATGCGGTCCTCAGCATTTTCACCCTTTTAGCCCCATGGGTGCATTTCCCAAATTTCGGAAGTGTTACTTAACGACTAAGTACCAGCTGCAGGAGGTGGATTGACCCTGATAATTCAAGGGTTGTGCCAGATTAGCTTGGCGCCAAGCTAATCTGGCACTACCCTTGAATTATTATGGTCAATCCATCTCCTGCTGTAGGGTGTTGGGGCTAAAAGGGTTAATGATGAAGTATATGGCCGTGTTCTGAACGTAGTGTTCCCACGTGACGTTGCTAACACATCTGAGATATACTGCATTCAGACACGCAGCTTCATGCCACATATTTGAATGCGTCACGTCTAGAACGAGTTAAAACCCAATCAGCCCTGATACACTACAAAGGAAGATGGACCGACCATGATAATTCCACTGTGGTGCCAGAATAGCTTGGCATCCTTGAACCATCATGGTTGATCCATCTCCAGGGGGGCAATTATAATTTTCTCAGGACAACTCCCAAATTTCAGAAATGACCCAAGGGTTGAAAATGCTAATACCGAGTGTCTTCATAAATGCATTCACAGTCTGTCTGTCTTGGAAATGGGACGTTTTCATTCGCACAGCTGATTTCACAGCCTAACGATCGCTGAAAATAATCAACAAAGAAACACGCTTCTGAAAAAACAGAGACAAAACTGATTACAGTCTTGCTTCTTCACTCACTCATTCCTCTTAGTGCCCTCAGTGGCACGCAAGGTGTTGACAAGGCACCTTCACTGTTGTCAGTCCTTACACTGTTTGGTGATGAAATTTACAGTTAACTCATTCTACCCCAACACCGAAATCCTGAAATTTTGCCGTTGTCCTGTGAAGACTGTATTGCAGTGCAGGACACAGGTCGACCATGATAGTTCAAGGGTGATGCCAGAATAGCTTGACGCCCATAGGCGCCAAGCTATTCTGGCGTCACCCTTGAACTATCATGGTCGATCCTTATCTTCCTGTGGTGTTACTGGGGTAGAATGAGTTAAGCAAACTATACTGTCCCTTGTTTTTTCAAGCAAATTTCTTTCTTTCCTTCTTAGTTATTTTCTTGTTTTCCATGACTGGCTGTCAGTATTTCTGTTTGGAATTATCACTGAAATAAATACACTTCAAATTTACAGCAGATTTAACAGTCGGCATCATCTTTATCGACAAATCTGTAGAAAAACGGGCTGCACTGGAAATGGTGATCTCCAGTTACGTGGGCGATGACACGACCCAGCAACAAGCATCGCCCGTACGCCACGGCCTCTGCCTGGTCACCTGCCAGCCCAGCACCAATCAACCAGTCACACATTTCCTCACCAGTGAACACATTCTCATAGCGCCTGAACCGGAACCTGCAACAATCAAAGACATCTTACTGGTATGTCTAAAGGTAACAAACAGGGATCAATATTACTAATGACAATTGCTGAAACTAAAGGAGATTACAGGTAGGTCTTTTGTAATAGATGTTTTCACTAAATGTGAAGGTTAACCCATTTAGCCCCAACACCCTACAGCAAGAGATTGATTGACCATGATAATTCAAGGGTAGTGCCAGATTAGCTTGGTACCTGAAGACGCCAAGCTAATCTGGCACTACCCTTGAATTATGGTAAATCCACCTCCTGCAACTGGTACATAGTCATTAAGTAACACTTCCCAAATTTAGGAAATGCACCCGTGGGGCTAAAAGGGTTAACACTGCACAAGTTTTGATGAAAAACTGCGGACTAACAGTCTTGACAAACATATGATCACATGACTGTCTGGGCTGTTGGTCCACTGTCGCATTGAAGCATGCAATTTCCAATCCGGCCGGCTTCTGATTTCCCAACAAGTCTATTTTGTCACATGATGAGGTAGACTACTTTCCACAATCTGCGATGCTTCAAAACATGTTACTTCACCTTCATTTAAATGAATTCAATATTTACAATAGTCTCTTAATTCCATTAACCCACTACAAAGGAAAATCCTCACTAGCTCCCAAAGATGAGGAGGCTAATGAGGCAGCATGCATCCTGCAGGCACTAAGGTCAACCTCAGCATATCATGATACCTCCTAGGAGCGATCAAGTCACGCGGAGTTATTTGTGATCACAATATTTTAGTGATGAACTTACAAAGACATGTGAAAAGAAATCATTTGGTCAGCAAAGGTCCTCGGGCTTACATCATGTACGGCTGTACGTGGGCCAGCTAAGGCTGACGTTAGCCTGAGGATCTTATGCTCACTGGGCATCCCCATGGGAGGCACAGACCTGTGCGTGTTATATCTGATACCACCTTATACTGCAGCTTGTGATGCAAAGGCTGACCTGTATGTTACCTGTGTCTGCCAGTCTGCAGAAATCTAAAGATATGCAAATACATCTACTGTATATAGTTGTTCACTCACTCCATTCCATCTGCAAGAGGTATACATTCTCATGAGCCACTGCAGTCTGCAGGGACCCATGAAACTCTATGCCACTTGCTGACAGATACAGGGACCACTTTTATCCCCAGATGGAGGATAGCCCTTTGGGTTAAGTCAAAAACTGTGTACATATGCAAGGACAGACTCTCATGCAAAAAGGTTGCAACTGCTGCATCCCTTACATCTATGTTCCGTTAAATGTCATCAGTTTGATAGATCATGGCTGACAGGCAGACAAATTACTGAAATAGACTATAAGTTGTAGTTACTAGGTATTAACCCTTTTAGCCCACGGGTGCTTTTCCCAAAGTTTGGAAGTGTTACTGAACCACTATGTACCAGTTGACCATGATACAGTGCCAGATTAGCTTGGCACCTGAAGGCGCCAAGCTAATCTGGCACTACCATTGAATTATCATGGTCAAGTGACCTCCTGCTGTCGGGACTCGGGGTTAAATGGGTTAAAGAGAAGAACCCAAGGGAGATCCAGGTAAATCTAGGGCAGCAGTGACAGATTGTGCATCAACAGTACCAGTATGTGAACTTTCTGTTTTAGTGCAGAAAGGTCACGTGTACTGGCCGAGCAGTGACCTAAATAATGATGAGAGTTAACCCTGTGGCTGTCGGTGGCTGTTGGCAGCGCTTTTCGTAGCTTCCTCCCGAAGGAATCATCCTGACAAAAAAGCGCTATGTGAGCCAAGGGGTTAACAGTCCAAAGTCCATTCAAATGGAAAAGCACTCTAGAAGATTTCTTCTTGAGAATCAGGATAAGTCACTCCCACTCCCACCCCCCCCCCCCCCCTTCACACGTCATATTCTTCCATTTCCTCTCATCTGACACAATTTTATTTTCTTATTACAGCAGAACCTGATTTGAGCAAGCACCTTTATGAGAGGTCGCCTGTCATTAAAGACCATCATTCAGGTGACTGTAGCTGTGACTGTGGTTGTAGCCACCTGAATGATGGTCGTTAATGACAGGTGACACTGTCAGCCTTCAACAGTTCTTGAGAGCACCCACCTGTCTTAAAGACCACTTTCTGGGGCGAAAAAGTTGGTTGCTTCAAACAGGTTCCACTGTCTCAAATAATGAAATCAACACTGCAATCATGCAACCCTATGCTTCAGACTTACATCTCGCCATATACAAAACACACGCATTACCACATTAACCCATTCGGCCCCGACGCCCTACAGCTGGAGATGGTAATTCAAGGGTAGTGCCAGATTAGCTTGGCGCCGTCAGGCGGCAAGCTAATCTGGCACTACTCTTGAATTATCATGGTCGACCTGGCCATCTCCTGCAACTGGGGCATGGTTGTAAGGTGACACATCTAAACTTTGGGATATGCAGCCTTGGGGTTAAATGGGTTAAACAAAGAGTAAATAAACACTAACAAGAACATTCTCCAGGCAGAAAAGATAGTTCGCAATGCACCCTTCAGTTACGCTGTACAAAATGGTTAACTTTTGTTTCATAATGAAGTTTGAGTGTCGTGTAATGAACATCTTTTATGCTCATCTGCATACAGGAGAGTTCCCCCGTTACGTGTAAGACGCGGTAGCACACCTCTGCTACATTTGCCTGCCCGCATGGATTGTGAAAAGGTGGGTAGAAAAGTCTCAGTTGAGGCGAGACAACATTGAGAACCCATTGTGCTGGCAAAATGTTGGCAGCGAAAGCCCACCCAGGAGAACGCAATTTTAACAAATACACATGCACACACACGTGCAGACATAAATGCGCATGCTCAAATGTCCCATATTTTCCATGCAAATGCTTACCCCTTCATTGCCAGAAAAAAATGCAAACCCCACCCAACTGCAAGATGCAAAGAACCTCATGAGCCCCTGCAGAATGCGGGGGCTCATGAGGTTCTTTGCCTCTTGCATACTCTCTTGTCTCTGTGTTTCTTGGATTTATGAGATTATTATCCTGTGTTGAATTTCCACTGCTTTCCAAGACGTCATTTTGCATCCACTGTCAATAAAGGGGTTAACCGCCAACAAAAGAAATAATGGAAACTGCAACGCTCCCGAACCAAATGGCAAAAAGTATAAATGATTTTTAAAAAAAAGTATACACACAAGAACACATCTACACACATTTGGGGGCAGCCACACCCTAGTAATGCCACCACCATTTTATATTTAGACACTTGAGACTCTTGCCAAATGCGAAGCACAGCGCCCAATAATAAGCTGAAATTTAGGGGAAAGGTCACAGACCTACAGGAGTGAGTCAACTCATCTTGCTAGTGAGGACAAAAAGTGCCAACAGAAAAAAAAGAAGTTACCATTGTTAGAGTTTTAGATTACATGTGCTGATACGTTAGATAAAAGAGCGGCCACGATGACCTGTCGATGGTAGCCACTCTTTGCCAATAATGCCACTACCCATTACATCCTGAAGCTTAATTGTGTTTAATTAGCTTATATATTGTCCTACGAGGGCTACATTACAGATTAGGAGATAGATCAACCAGTTTAGTTCAAGGATGGTGCCAGAATAGCTTGGCGCCACAGACGCCAATCTATTCTGGCACCACCCTTGAACTATCATAGTCACATTTATTTCTTGCAATAGCACATCAGGATGAAACAGGTTAAACAATACAGATGGCTGCATGCACAAGGGGCTGACCCCTTCAATTCCAGTAGTCACAAATTGAACTTTTGAAATCTGTTTAACCCTTTTCGCCCCAAGGTCCCATTTCTCAAATTTTGGAGGTGTTGCCCAACGACCATGTACCAGTTGCAGGAGATGGATTACCATGATAATTCAAGGGTAGTGCCAGATTAGCTTGGCGCCTGAAGGCGCCAAGCTAATCTGGCACTACCCTTGAGTTATCGTGGTCAAGCCATCTCCTGCTGTAGGGATCCAGGGCTGAAAGGGTTAAATTTGACCTCGAAGAGTCCCATCATCCAGGGAACATGGTTACAAAATAGAAACAGCTAGAGGCAGTTGTGGCAACTCATGATGATCTGTGTCTCCTGCTTACGCCACTTCATATCCATGTTCTTGGAGGGCTGGGATTCTTTGGTGTTGATTTAACAAAGATTTTAGTAGCAAAATTTGCCACGAATGGCAGGGAATACTGGTAGGTTAAAAATCGAAATGAAAGAAGTGCTTTAATATCTAACTAGTGTCCCACATCACCACTCTGCTGCGCCGCCCCCACCCCCCCCCCCCCTCCCCCCTTTTCCAGTGTAGTCAAGAGTGCATGTAATAATATGAAGTGCAGCAAAACAAAAGCAAAAGAGGATTTCTACAAAATTAACAAAGACACAACCTGCTGAGCTGTGTGTGAATTGTGATACACAAACATCAAACGTAGATAAAGAACAGTACCTTCGATCACTGCAGATCTGCGTGCGACAAGTGTTAGCGTGGAAGTTGAGGAACTGTTTACAGGTGGTCTGCGTCTGGTCATCCAGCTCCCAGGGTTTCGGCAGGTGGACTATCTCCGCACCGTACAGCCAGCGACGGATCCTGAAACAGTCACCATGAGGTTAACCACCTTGTGCATGCATCCACTAGTACTCTTCACAGTCACTGTATGCCCAAGAGGGTTCATTAATTAATTCAAGTGCCCCACATCAGTAAATGCGGCAATGCTATACAACACTTTCACAGCTTTTGAAGCGGGGCACCTCGAGTGAGTAATTCTTTCAAGCTAAAGACCAAACTGTTTACAGTCTGGAGGGGTCATCTAATGGATATGATGCAGTTTTGGAAGATATGAACCATGACAGTTCAAAGGTAGTGCCAGATTAGCTTGGTACCATGGCGCCAAGCTAATCTGGCACTACCCTTGAAATATAAATTCATGGTCAATCTCTCTCTCAATGCAGGTTTTCAGTATCAACTCTTTTGAGACGTGCCGCATCCGGATTCACAGCTTTACGCCTCGAATCTGGGTGCGGCTCGTCTCAAAAGAGTTAACCCTTTGGCTAGCTGGTACACATTTTGTCAAGACGATTCCTGCAGGAATTTGTTCACATGCTTTTCGGTGCGCAGTCTTTAAAATCAACTTGCTGGTGGAAAAAGACGTTAAGCCCTAAATGTTTAACGTTAATGATATTATTGCTATTGTATCCTAAATTTTGTAGCCACGCCATCAGCTCTGTCTGCTGCGGAACCTCTCTAACACTTGGAAACACAGAATTTAACCCATTTAACCCCAAAGCTGCATTTTCCAAATTTTGGAGGTATCGCCTAAAGACTATGTATCAGTTGCAGGAGATGGATTGACCATGATAATTCAAGGGTAGTGCCAGATGAGCTTGGCGCCAAGCTCATCTGGCACTACCCTTGAATTATCATGGTCAATCCATCTCCTGCTGTAGGGCATTGGGGCTAAGTGGGTTAACACAACTGATGTCAGCCCCTTCGCTGCCAGTGGTGGCAGGTTGTTAATTCATTGTCAAAGAGCCGTAACCATCCAATGAACCTGGATACCAAGAGGTGTCAGCAAATGGCATTGACCCTCAAGAGCCCCCACACATGCGGGGCTCATGAGGCTATATGCCTCTTACAGCTGGATTTTGTTCACGTTTTCTCAGCAGTGAATAGGTTAGTTCACGGTATTCCCTGTTAGTCCAATGTTAAATTTATCTTACTTACTAACGCCTGTCACCCCTACCCGGGTATAGGCCGTCGACGAGAGACCTCCAGCAACTCCTGTCCTGTGCTTCTCCTTCGATTCTACTCCAGGTGGTTCCCAGTCTCTTGATGTCTGCTTGGAGGTCTCGACGCCAGGAGTTTCTCGGCCTACCTCTTTTCCTCTTTCCCTTGGGGTTCCATGACAATGCCTGCCTAGTGATACTGGAAGCTGGCTTTCTCAGACTGTGACCGATCCATCCCCATCTTCTTCGCCCAATTTCATTCTCTGCTGTTATCTGCTCTGTTCTCTCCCAGAGTCTGACGTTGCTGATCTTCTCTGGCCAGTGGATTTTCAAAATTCTTCTAAGGCAACTGTTCATGAAGGTCTGTACTCTGTTGACTGTGGTTTTTGTCAATCTCCATGTCTCTGCTCCATATAGGAGAACTGCTTTTACATTGGAGTTGAAAATCCGGACATTGGTGTGTTGTGACAGCTTTCTGGAACTCCACACTTTTTTCAACTGGAGAAAGGCGTGCTCTGACATCTGCATCAGTGCCGCCTTTTTTGTCTATGATGCTCCCGAGATAGGTGAAGGACTCCACCTCCTCCAACGGGGTGCCAGCAAGCAAGACTGGTTCTTCCCTGGTTGCGTTCAGCCTCATTGTCTTTGTTTTCTGTTTGTGAATGGTGAGGCCCACTTGGGACGAGATGTCAGCAAGCCTCGTGGTCTTGTCCTGCATTTGTTGATGAGTGTGGGACAGTAATGCCAAGTCGTCTGCAAAATCGAGGTCGTCAAGCTGTGTCCACAGTGTCCACTGTATTCCACTTCGTCTGTGCTCTGTGGTCATCTTCATGACCCAGTCTATGACCAGTAGGAAGAGGAACGGAGACAGCAGACACCTCTGCCTGACACCAGTTCTGACCTGGAGCTCTCTGGTGAACTGCCCTTCGTGGATCACGCGACATGTCATGCCATCATAGCTGCTCTTGATCAGGCGGACGAGCTTTGTGGGTACACCGTAGTGTCGTAGGAGTTTCCACAGAGTCTCTCGGTCCACGCTGTCAAATGCTTTCTCATAATCCACAAAGTTGACGTACAGCGGGGAGCTCCACGCCAGAGACTGTTCCATGATGATGCGGAGAGTGGCGATCTGGTCTGTACATGATCGGTTCTTCCTGAATCCTGCTTGCTGGTCTCTCAGCTGGGGGTCAACGGAGCTCTTCATTCTCTCTAGGATGATCCTGTTGAAGACCTTTCCTGGTACTGACAGCAAGGTGATTCCTCTGTAGTTGGAACACTTGCTGAGGTCGCCTTTCTTGGGAAGCTTGATTAGGTACCCCTCCTTCCAGTCAGCTGGCATCACCTCCTCTTCCCAGATCTTTCCAAACAGTGGGTACAGCATCTCAACTGTTGTCTCTAGGTCTGCTTTCAGAGACTCCGCTGGGATGCCATCTGGCCCTGCTGCTTTGCCATTCTTCAAAAATGCCACTGCTTTTCTGATCTCTTCCCGGCTGGGTCTGTCACAGCTGATGGGTAGGTCGGTCTCTGCCGGCTGGATGTCGGGGGGGGTCGGGTGGGCTAGGTCTGTTCAGTAACTCTTCAAAATACTCGGCCCATCTGTCGAGTTGGTCTGCTCTGTCTGCAATAGGCTTGCCTTCTTTGTCTTTTACTGGTCTTTCTGTATGGCCATACTTACCCGACAATCTTCTGGTAATGTCGTAGAGCTGTTTCATGTTGCCGATGCCTGCTGCCTTTTCTGCCTCTGCTGCCAGGCTGTCTGTGTAGGCCCTCTTGTCTGCCCTGATACTCCTCTTCACCTCGCGGTTGGCTTCCGAGTATTCCCCCTGTGCCCTTACTTTGGCTGCTCTCGTGCGACTGTTGTTGACCGCTGCTTTCTTCTGCTTCCTCGCTTCTATCTTCTTCAAGGTCTGTGCCGACAGCCAGTCCTTGTGGTGGTGTTTCCTGAACCCTACAGTGTCTTTGCAGGTTGAGTTCAGCGCCTCTCTAACTGCCTTCCACTGCTGCTCTGTGGTGACCGCCTCCTCTTCATTTACTAGCTCCTGTAGCGCTTGAAACCGGTTGGACAGCACCAGTTTGAACTCTTCTCTAACTCCAGTTTCTCTCAGGAGGCCTACATTATAGCGCTGTCTTCTTGTTGTCTCTGTGCGGCTTTTCTTTAGCTTGAGCTTCATTCTTAAGGTAAGCAGATGGTGGTCTGAGGTGACATCTGCTCCCCTCCTCACTCGAACATCTTGAAGGGATCTTCTAAATTTCTTGCTAATGCAGATATGGTCTATTTGGTTCTCTGTTGTATGGTCAGGTGAGACCCAAGTTGCTTTGTGTATTCTTCTGTGTGGGAAGATGCTGCCTCCAATGACAAGTCGGTTTAGAGCACAAAAGTCTACAAACCTCTCCCCGTTCTCACTCATCTCCGAGCCTAGTCCCTGTCTCCCCATCACCTCTTCGTATCCGGTGTTGTCCTCCCCTATTTTGGCATTAAAATCGCCCATGACGATGGTGATGTCTCGCTCCGCACATTTGTCCACGGCACTCTGGAGTCGGTCGTAGAACTCTTGTTTCTCTTCCTCGTCACTGTCATTGGTGGGCGCATAACACTGGATGACGTTCAGCTTGAGCTTTTTCTTAGTTCTAAAGGCTGCTGTTATAATTCTTGGCCCAAGAGGTTCCCAGCCCATCAGCGCTCTCTGTGCCACTGGTGACAGCATGAGTGCTACTCCTTCTGTATGGGGGGCATTCTCCTCTTCATGACCTGAATACAGAATCATTTCCCCACTTAACAGCCTTTTCTGGCCAGACTGCGTCCATCTGGCTTCACTGATGCCTAGCAGGGAAAGGTTGTACTTTTGCATTTCCGCTGCTATCTGGGCGGCCTTGCCGCTCTGGTACATGGTCTTGACGTTCCATGTGCCCATGGTTGTATCCCTGGATAGAGAGAGGCGGCTCGGTCCTGTGGCTTCCGAAGACTTCCGGCTTTCACCACAGGACGTCATAAGTCTTCTAGTAGAAGAACCTTCCTCCTCCAGGAAAGGAATTACTGTTAATCTTTTCGTCGGCGTTTTTGTAGCTATTTCCTTTTTAGCAGGGTGGGGAAGCTACCCCCACGCCCAACCCCCTTACTAGGAGGACCAGGGGTTTTCTGTCGGGGTCACCTTCCCTTAGACCATGTTGGTTCACGGCACCTTATTTCATTCGGTGCACCCCTCTCACGAGGGACCCCCTATCCACCACCCAGGTATGGTCCCAGCGCGAGGTAAATTTATCTGCAAATGATTAAAAGAAGTCAATATTCATTTTCCCATATTCTCCCAGTTACCAGAATATTATATGCAATTGCACACTCCTGTGGGGGGGGGGGAGGGGGGGGGGAAATACATTATTTAAGTTTCAAAAAGTGAATAAATACATGCACTGTTAAACCGCCAACAATAAAAAATATGAGTTTCATATACCAGGATATGTGAAACAGATTTAAAAAACAAACAAACACCAGTATCACTGTATGACCAGAAGAATTCTGATACCAAAACCTGTTCCCTCCTGAGCCGCTTATTTAGTCTGCTTATAAAATAAATACATCTACCAATCCAACTTGGATACTGTTTGAGTACTAGTACGTACAGCAATGTGAGCGCAATCAAAACTAGAGTTTAAATAGTCCACTGATACACACACTATGCCTACAAGCATTGCAGCCATGATGATGAAAAGTGCAGAGATTTGAAACTGAACAAAAAGTAATCAACAAAATGTCAGCATCAAAATCAAAAGCACATCTAAAATAGTCTACGAAAAAAGGCTTTTAACATACATTAGGAGCACAAGCCCTCAGGGCACACATGCATGACTGATCTGCATAATTCTGAGGACATGTGACCTTGACCTTTCCAAAAGGTCACTCAACTGAGCAAGGTGGCAATAGTACCTATGAAAGCCTATGTTTTGTCCACAAATCTGTATCTTTCACACGTTTATTGACCTCCCTTGACCCTCGACCTTCACCAGTGGTCAATCAGATTAGCATGGATAGGAAGATTTTATCAACTATTAGCATCTTTGTGCTAAGTTTGATTCAAATGTTAGCAAAAGTGCCTCAGAAACCAAGTATTTTATTTATCGGGAAACAGACATTTTTCACACATTTCCTGGCCCTTGAGAGGGGTCACCCAGATTAGTATGCACAGGATCAGGAAGGTCTCATCAGGCATCTTGGTACCAAGTTAACCCATTTAGCCCCAACACCCTACAGCAGGAGATGGCTCGAGCATGATAATTCAAAGGTAGTGCCAGATTACCTTGGTGCCATTTGGCATCAAGCTAATCTGGCACTATCCTTGAATTATCATGCTTGATCCATCACCTGCAACTGGCATGTAGGTGTGTGATGATACCTCCCAAATTTAGGAAATGCGGTCATAGAGCTAAATGGGTTAAAAACAGTATGAGAACACAAACGTTTGGTCAAAATAGAGCAATTTTGGCCTATACTGCCCACTGGAAAAAAAAAAAGTCTTGGTATCCTTGGGCACCGTTTGAAGTCTGTGGGTGGAATAATCTCCCCCAAAATGCCACACGGACAACAGATGAACAATGGACAACAGAGAGATGACAGATATCCCAGTAAATAGACTCGCTTTTGCTATTGCACATGAGCCAAAATTTAATTTCAATAACAAACTGGAGTAAAACAATCAAAGAAAGCAAGCACTATTTGAAAAGCTGCAATAAGATTTTAAAAGAACAGAACATAGTTAAGAACACTTACAGAAAGTACAACATGATCATATGTTCAAGACTGAAAGACAAATATGCATATATGGCATGTGTTTGTCTCAGCATGTACTGGTACACTTGTACAATGGAAAGGCAGTGATTTTAACCCCTTGCGTGTCGGCAGCGGCTTCTGTCACGATGATTCCTGTAGGAATCATCATGACTAAAACCGCTACTGAAACACAAAGGGTCAAGGCGCATCCACATGCAGCTGGCTGCGAATGAGTTAAAATACACAATGTGCAAAGCAAGCAACACTGACATGACACAGCTGCAGTCTGAAACTCTGATCACCTCCTCGTTTGAGGATGCCAATAGAGTCAATCTACCGACAGGACACACAGGTTCTCATGACAATCTACACCTCTTGCAGACGGCATTGAGTAACAGTGAAACCGAGCAAGAAAGATTATTAGTCATACATTGCACAGGCAGCTGGGTAGAGTCAACAGTGCCCACTATCGCAGACACTATGGATGAATACATGACAGGGTGTTTCACCAGATGACTATGAAAGTACTATCGCGTGTGCATGTGCACTGCCATGACAGAGGTATAGTGCACATCAATGAGAAATTATGTGAATTAATTTCACGTCAACAAGCACAATGTCTGACTGATGACATATTACATATCACTTAACAAATTCAGCCCTGACGCAGTACAGCAAGAGATGGGTCGACCATGATAATTCAAGGGTAGTGGCAGATTAGCTTGGCGCCTGTCGGCGCCAAGCTAATCTGGCACTACCCTTGAATTATCATGGTCGATTTATCTCCTGCAACTGGCACACAGTCGTTAGATGATGCCTCCCAAATTTGGGAAATACAGCAGTGGGGCTGAATGCGTTCATTCACAAATCACTAACACTAAATGCATTTCACTAGTAGAAGTTTTGTGTGATCAAACTGTTCACATCAAGTTGCTTGAAGACGTGTGTGGCCCAGATTTGGTTATTATATTATGACAATAATTTCCCTGCTTACGCCTTTCTGACTAACAAGCCCCCAGCAAATCTCATCAGACATGAAAGATGTTACTAGAAATATGTCTATTTTCCTTTGAGTGGTACCGGCAGAAAGAATTAAAAGAGACCTGGACCAAAATCCTGTGTAGATGATCTCTGTAGGCGTTTACTTGTCCCCCATGTTTTTCTGTGTCTGCCACGCTTTTCCCACAGACCCCATCTTTTTCTGCCGGTAATAATTAGGCAGCGAGATAATTTTCTCTGAAAAAAATTATTCACGCTGCAGACAGCTCTAAATAGCATGGACAGTCTGAGATAGTGGGCGCCATACACAATTCTGATGACAACAAATGTTAATCCTCTGGCTGTCGGTAGCTGTAGGAATCACCCTGACAGCCAAAGGGTTAAAAAAAAAAGAACAAACTTAACCTCTTGTGCATGCAGCTACAGATACCGTAAACAGCACCGGATGCTGCATGCACAGTGTCACAAACTTGTCGACAGACAAAACTTTCTTTTAAAAAACTGCTAAACAAACCAAAAATCTTTAACCCTTTTAGCCCCATGGTCCCATTTCTCAAATTTTGGAGGTGTTGCCAAACAACTATGTACCAGCTGCAGGGGATGGAGTGACCATGATAATTCAAGGGTAGTGCCAGATTAGCTTGGCGCCTGAAGGTGCCAAGCAAATCTGGCATTACCCTTGAATTATCATGATCAATCAATCTCCTGCTGTAAGGACTCGGGGCTAAATGGGTTAAAATCTGTCCTTTCATATATTTTTTTTTACATTTCAAACTCTGGATACTTTAATTTCTTCCACGTATGTACACAGATGTTTCCATGACACTTCCACAACACAATGTTACCTGACATAGACAAGATACAGCCATTTGTGCTTAGAGGCATATCTGCAACCAAACGCGTCAGTTTTAAAGCCGTGCAACACGCAGTCTCACGGTACAAGTGTTTGCTACATGTAGGCCAAAGTGTGCGGTAACTGTGCCAAACCAGATCTAGCGACATTTTCTCCATAGAGCATCACCCAGTACGACTGAATAAACAATTTTATTTTTGTTACATATACTTTCATGTGCCTGCTGGATGAAACCCACAGCATACAAAATTACTGATTTATTGCTAAATGTATAGTGATGAGCCAAAGAATCATCGGAGACACTTAAACTCGTTCAGCCTGACGCATGTATTTCCCAAATTGTGGAGTCGTCATCTAACGACTATGCACCTGTTGCAGGAGATGGATCGACCATGATATACAATGGTCTATCTATCTATCTATCCCCCAGTCTTGCCGACCGTTGGGGCACCACTGATGACTTGGCAACCAGCTCCCTCCATTCCACTCTGTTCTCTGCCATTCTTAGTGTGTCGCTCAGCTTCAGTCCTGCCCACTTTGAGATATTGTCCTCCCATCTTTTTCTCTGTCTTCCTCTCCTTCGTCCTCCTTGCACAGTGCCTTGCATGATTGTGTTGGCAATCCCTGCTGATTGCGTGACAGACGCCAAGCTTATCTGGCACTACCCTTGAATTATCACGGTCGACCCATCTCCTGCTGTAGTGCGTCAGGGCTGAATGGGTTAAGTGTTTCTGATGATTCAATGATGTCGCATTTCTTTGGGCTCATCAGTAAACTAATCACGAGCAGAACAAATGTACTGACTTATTACTGTGCAGACCAGTGTTATTTTGAGCAAACAGGGTATAAGCACGCAGCAAATGAATCACCCACCTTCGCATGACTGGAGAGAAGACTAGGCGTGTGTCAAAACCAAATATTGTGAACACCAGGAAGGCCTGCACATAACAAATACACAACAAAGTCAAATGCCTGATTTCAAGCAAAGACGCAACCCCCCAAAAGTGCATTGCTTTGTTACAAACTGATTAAATACATGTATTAAGCATATAAATGTATTAAAAAAATTATCCCTTTGGCTGTTCATAATGTCACAGGAATCACCTCGACAAAAAGCATCACTTACAATCAAATGATTAACACAGCTCTCAAGAGATTCATGAGAAGACTTGAAAACAAAAATATTATGTATAGCTAAAATTGCAATGAAGTATGTCTTAGCAGTTAAGGGAACTTACAACTGAAATGAAAGTAAACAACTGACAATATCATGTATCCAGGAACCCAAGCTAATCTGCCTCTACCCTTGCACTATCATGGTTAGTCTACCAGTATTTCCCACAGATAATAATAATAATACCAGTTATTATATAGGTGCTTTTCCCAATTTTGCGAATCGTCTCAAAGCGCCGCGAACTGAACCCAACACGCACGCTCACGTGACATACACACATACAAACTGAAGACAAACACAGTACAAGACAAACACAGGACATTCATGTGGTGTGAAGGGTCAGCTCAGCTACTGAGATTTAGGAAATTTTGATCGCTTGTATTTGAGATTTTATAAAGTGGCCTGTAACCAGTACCGGTAGATGGTCAATATCTGGTAACCCTTTGGCTGTTTGTAGCCCTTTTACTCAAGGTGATTCCTTCAGGAATCACCTTGAGAAAAATTAATTTTTCTCTAAAATGTATTTTTTCGAAAAATACTTACCGATGACATGACTAACTGGAAATAGTCTACTTGCTTACCAATTTTAGCCTAAGACCCAAAGGGTCCCCCCCCAGGAGGCTCTCGGGGATCCCTGAAAGGGACGAGAGAGCTATCGGGGATCCCTAACAGGGACGAGAGTAGCCTCCCCTGCCCATCCGGTCAGGCGCCAGGTGGTGTCTCCTTTAGCCAGTTGTCTACAGAGTTACCAGCGGCAAGCGGGGAGGAGGGAGGGACCTCCGAGTCATGTCATCGGTAAGTATTTTTCGAAAAAATACATTTTAGAGAAAAATTAATTTGTTTCCTCAAAACACATTACCGATGACATGACTAACTGGAAGAATGGCAAAGAGGAGGAGGGTGCCGCACAATCCCCTTTTAGAAACCTCTTCAGGGACGAAGACGGCCCGTCACTCCTGATCACCCACTCCCGACAATTTTAGCGAAGTGCCGCCTAAGCGCCGAGGGCGCCTGGAGGGAGTGTTGCGCCGCAGAAGCCGCCCACCAGCGTAAGGTTGTCGCGCTGGAACGTCAGGGCGTGAAGGTAGGAGTGGGCGACGGTAGATTCGGCCCCCTACCCCACTACAGCCAAGTCCTTCACCGCACAGGTGCGGCCGCAGGCGAGACTTACGGCCAAGGCGCGAACTTCAAGGCGCGGACCGTGCGTGTCTCCGCTCCCTGTGGGAAAGGTCGCGAAGGCGGACCGAAAAACCCAGCGGGGCGAGGAGGAGAACGTTGGGCTGAGAAGTCGGATCTGCCAGCGGCAAGGAGACGAGCCCGTCCCCTCAGCACGGACTTGGAGCGACGCAGGTAGATACGAAGAGCCTACACCGGGTCTTGCTGCGGAGTCCCCCGAGGAAGCCGGGTCGTGTAAGCGGCCGAGTGGCGAAGACCAGAGACGCTGTCAAGGGAGACCGAGGCTGAGCGAGAAGGAAGGATCCGGGAGTAGCTGAACGGAGCCAACCACTCGGAGCTGCAGGCCGGCGGGGAGAGACGAGAGTGTGTGGAGCTCGCTGACGCAGGGCGCCGAGGCGAGGGCCATCAGGAAGCAGGTCTCCGAGTCACGTCAGCGAAGCGGGCCAGGTGGAGCGATTCAACGGTCCGAAGTCAGTCAGGGGAGGACCAGGGAGGTCCCAGCGCGGGCCAAGGGGGCGGAAGACCGGATGCTGCACGCCAAACGCGCGATAAGGTCGGGCAGGTCCTTGCAGGCGCTGGGTCGGGACGGCCGAAGAGACAGTAGGCGTCGGCGATCCAGAGGGGGGCTGGTGCACCAAGGGGAGCCAACCGTGGTCTTGGACGAGCCAGAGAAGAAGTCCGCGAGCTGAGGAGTCGTCAGGCCGACGGTGGAGAGGCGGCAGTCAGAGGACCAGGCACGAAACACGTCACTTTCCCTCGTAGCCACGTCTGGCAGGTCAGCGGGCTGAAGCGCTAGCGTCCGCTGTCGCGCTCGAGACGTCTCCAGCGGAGAGAGCTTGCCGCACAATCGCCAGGCGTGTAGGAGAAGTCGCTCGGGCAGGGGTGGAAGAGCGGCTGTCGGCGCAGCTCGAGCATCGTGCGGGGGGTGGGGAGAGGGAGGGTGAGCCCGCGGCGAGACTGAGAAGGTCGGAAGTCCACGATCCGGTCCAGGAGAACGGCCACCAGGAGAAGGACTGCGTTGCATCCCCGGAGGCTGAGGACATGAGGACCAGGACCGCCGGAGGGTAGGTGTAAACGACCGGTCTGTCCCAAGGGACCGAAGTGCATCGACTGCCCAGGCCAGAGGTCGGGAACGGGGAGATGAAGAGGGGAAGCCGGAGGCTCCACTTCGTGGTGAAGAGAACAAGGGGGGAGTCTTCCAACGAGCGCAGAACCAGCGAAGGATTTCCCAGCGTAGGGCGCAAACCGTGTGAAAAAGCTGCCTCCGTCGCAAGCGGTAGTCTGCCAGTACGAACAGGTGCCCTGGACTGGGCGGGCTGGGAGGGAGAAGTCGCTGTCCACTCGCCAGCAAAGGGGGCGATAGAGGAGGAAGCAGAGGTCGGGAGAGCGGGTTCCTCCTGCGTCTGAAGGCAAGCCACGAAGGGGGTTGTCGGAAGGACGCGGAGGTCCTATGTCCGAAGATCGTATCGCCAAGCGCAGAGGGCCTGCCAACTGCAACCAGTCCCAGCGGGTTGACGTGCCGCGAAGTCAGGTTCACGGGCCAGCGGCCGGCCGACGAGCGGAATACGGAAGAGGGAGAGCGCCCCAACCGGCGAGACCGGCAACGACGCAGAGCGAGCCGGGCAGAGGCGAGGTCAGGGGGAATCCGGGAGCCGAGCCAAGAATGTCCGTCCAGCGAAGCCGAAGTGGCGCAGCACAGGAGAGATCGGCACCAGGGTAGAGAGATCGCCGGAGGACGGCCACCAGAGGCGGAGGACAGACGACCGAGGGAAGGAGATCAGCCGCCGCACTCATCAGGAGGAGGAGCTGGAGCCGCAGTCAGGAGGGGACCGCCGCGTCCGCAGCTACCCACGGGCTAGAATGGCACGAACTGGATCCGAGGCTCGTGAAGACGCACCAAGTTGCGGTCGGTCGCCAACCAATCCCAGGTGAACAGGTGGCGAGAGGGCGAGAGGTCGGACAGTAGGCGCTGACCAGGGCGACCAGGTGAGCAACCGGAGGAGGAGAGCATCCCTGCCCTACGAAGAGGGAGCACTGACTGAAACCGCAGAAGCAGGTCCACCAAGGCGGAGAATGGCTGGCGGAAGATCGAAGGTCTCGGGCAACCAAGGCATCCACGATCCACGCAAGGACTCAGGGCTGAGGGGAGACCACACCAGAGAGGCCGAGCTGGGAACGGTCCCGTCGACGGCAAGCGAAGACAACGGCGGGGGCGGGAGGCCTGGGGACGTGTAGAAGCAAAGGGTAGGTCCCGGCTGGCGGCGACGACCCAGGGCTGAAGGTGACGCGAAGGGTCCGAGGCGGGGGAGCCGTACCGAGCGAGGCGCAGCAACGCAACTTCTCACGGAAGAGTGGAGACCTGCACGCGAAGGGCGAGGGCCTTGGTCCGAAGGGCGGGAACACAACCCACAAGGTTGACGCTGGGCCCACAGGCCTAGGAGGGTTCCTTCAGAGACTGCCAGGCAGGGCCGAAGGGCGCGGGTACCCACAGGAGCACGGTAGAGCTGCGACGTCGCATCAGGGGAGAAGGTCAGGAAGGAGCCAAGCCGCCACGAACGAAGGAAGGCAAGGGCGGAGGGTTCGAAGCCAAGCGGACGATCCACTAGAGCTGGGAAGGGTTGCCGCAAGCACGAGCGCCGGCAGAACACCGGAGGCAGCGAGCACGAAGGGGAGCGAGAGGTCAGCGAACCGGGAAGCCGAAGGCTAAGACGCCGGCAGGCCAACGGCGAACGCCGGACGCAGAGTCATCCACCGGAGAGGGTCGGGGAGACGCTGGAGGCGAAGGGTGCAAGGGAGTGGGGAAGAGGATGTCCCGAGGAGAACGACAGCGCCGAGCACCAGGCGAAGGTCGACAGGGACACTGGAGGGAGTCGAGTGGGCGGGCGACGAACGGCGGGCGCCGCAACTATCCAGGCGACGAGGGCGAGGACGCCGATCCCCACTGCACTGGGTGTACCCCTAGGGGCACCCATCCAAGCGCTAACAGCGCGACGTAGCTTCACGTCGGTGAACAGACGAGAACCGGTGAACGTGGAAGGGCGAATACCAGAAGGACAATCCCGAAGGAGTGCCCGCGGCTCAAGGAGGGGGCCCGTCGCTGGCTGGGCGACTCAACGAAGGAGTCAGCGAGTTGGAAGGAGGGCCCATGACCGACTAGGGTACCAACAGGCGATAAGGGTCGCGGTGCCCGGGGCTCAAGGAGCGGGCACGACTGAGACGGAGAGGCCAAAGGCCGACGCGTCTGCGAACAGGCAACAGGGGTCGCAGTGCACGGGGCTCCTTCACAAGGAGCGGGGCACAACTAGACGGAGAGGCCGAAGGCCGACGCGTCTGCAAAGAGGTGACCGAGGGCGCAGCGCTCGGAGCTCCATCACACGGAGCGGGGCACGAGTAGACGGAGAGGCCGAAGGCCGACGAGTCTGCTAACAGGCGACAGGGTCGCAGTGCACGGAGCTCCTTCGCAAGGAGCGGGGCACGACTAGACGGAGAGGCCGAAGGCCGACGTGTCTGCCAACAGGTGACAGGGTCGCAGTGCACGGAGCTCCTTCACAAGGAGCGGGGCACGAGGAGACGGAGGGGCCTAAGGCCGACGTGTCTGGTAACAGGCGACAGGGTCGCAGTGCACGGAGCTCCTCACAAGGAGCGGGGCACGACTAGACGGAGAGGCCGAAGGCCGACGTGTCTGCTAACAGGTGACAGGGCCGCAGTGCACGGAGCTCCCTCACAAGGGGCGGGGCACGAGTAGACGGAGGGGCCGAAGGCCGACGTGTCTGCTAACAGGCGACAGGGGTCGCAGTGCACGGAGCTCCTTCACCAGGAGCGGGGCACGACTAGACGGAGAGGCCGAAGGCCGACGTGTCTGCTAACAGGCGACAGGGGTCGCAGTGCATGGAGCTCCTTCACAAGGAGCGGGGCACGACTAGATGGAGAGGCCGAAGGCCGACGCGTGTGCGAAGAGGTGACAGAGGTCGCAGTGCTCGGGACTCCTTCCCAAGGAGCGGGGCACGAGTAGACGGAGAGGCCGAAGGCCGACGTGTCTGCTAACAGGCGCCGGGAGTCACAGTGCACGGAGCTCCTTCACAAGGAGCGGGGCACGACTAAACGGAGAGGCCGAAGGCCGACGTGTCTGCTAACAGGCGACAGGTGTCGCAGTGCACGGAGCTCCTTCACAAGGAGCGGGGCACGACTAGACGGAGAGGCCGAAGGCCGACGTGTCTGCTAACAGGCGACAGGGGTCGCAGTGCACGGAGCTCCTTCACAAGGAGCGGGGCACGACTTACCAGGGATGCGAGCTGGGTGCAATCCCAAGTCCGAGGGGAGCTTGAACAATCCCACCGTGCTGCAGGAGGTCCCGAGGAAGACGGGCAGTCGCGGGTCGATCCGCGGGGAACACCAGGGTAGAGACCAAGACCTCCAGTCAAGATGCGCAGCCCGCGCAGCCGATGACAGAGGAGCAGCAGGCACCCGGTCGATACCGTGTGGAGGGCACCGGGTCACGGGAAGTCGCCGTCCGGGGCAGAGGCGCACCTGGCAACTGCAAACATACCCATACATGAAAGGCGACGGGTGGCGGTGAGCTAACACCGCCAGTTAAAGCTCCGAAGTAACAAGCGAAACTCACCGTGAAATGCAGAAGAATTACACAGAAGGCCGAGCCAAGCACCACGTCCGGCCCAGCGGGGCGAGACGTAGAAAGCGGCCGGGACTGTACCTTTTCATGGCGGAACGGCAGAGTGACGAAGCCCAAGGCACCGGCCACTAGGTCACTGGAGGTCGCCGTACAGGGGAGCGGCGCACTTGGTAACTGCAACCCAAACCCAAACATGAAAGGCGACCAGTAGCGGGCAACAAACCCCGCCATTTGAGGCTGTGAAATATGAGAGACACGCTAATTCACAGTGAAATATGGTTAGATAGTTATTCGGGTTTACCGCCGCGCAGGCGACTGCGGCCAAAGCACGGCGGTCACAGTGAAAGCAGAGAGAAAGCAACAGTAGCTCGAGCGAAATCCGACGTCCGGCCCAGCCAGGCCAGACATAGGAAGCGGCCGAGACTCTACCTTCCCAAGGCGGAATGGCCGAGTGACGAAGCACAAAGCACCGGCCACTAAGTCACTGGAAGTTGCCGCAGAGGGAAGAGGCGCAATAAGTAACCGCAACCCATACCCCAACACGAAGGCGAATGGCGGCGGTAAACGAACCCCGCCATTACAAGCTTCGAATTTAAGAACATGTGAACTGCCAGTGCCGAAATGCGGAGAGAAAGAACAGCCGCTCGAGCGAAGCCCGACGTCCGGCCCAGCCAGGCGAGACGTAGGAAGCGGTCGAGACTTTACCTGTCCATGGCGGAATGGCGGGGTGACGAAGTACAAACCACCGCGCGACGAAAGCCTAGAAGGTTCCAGGGCCAGCCAACTGCACGAGGCACAGGCGAGGGCTAGCAGGGAAGACGGGCCACGTCAGAGCCAGTAGACGAGGGCTAGGCGACGGCAGGCTGGAAGGACGGTCGAACCGTACACAGTCTATCCAAGGGTCAGAGGCTCAGGTAAACGCGTGCGAACGCTAACAGCGAAGTAGACAACTGGCTAAAGGAGACACCACCTGGCGCCTGACCGGATGGGCAGGGGAGGCTACTCTCATCCCTGTTAGGGATCCCCGATAGCTCTCTCGTCCCTTTCAGGGATCCCCGAGAGCCTCCTGGGGGGGACCCTTTGGGTCTTAGGCTAAAATTGGTAAGCAAGTAGACTATTTCCAGTTAGTCATGTCATCGGTAATGTGTTTTGAGGAAACAAAGCGTTACCAACAGCCAAAGAGTCATATGATGTGTCTATTCTAGGATTAACATGGACAGTATCTATATCCAACAATACCTGTCCATAGTTGAAGACACTGTCCAGAAACTCAATCTCCACATAAATACCGCTGACTTGGTCCGTGAAGATTTTCCACAGACACAAGAAAAGACCCTGCAAACAATAAACAACTGATATACTTTCTGTTAAGCCTTGTCTCCAAAAACTGCAATATTATTACATTTCAGCCCGAGTATGCAGCAGTACCCAGGAGCCATAAAGTCAGACAGTGTTATTCTCGATCGCATTATCGTAGTGCTGAACTGACATAGACTGTGAAGAAAAAACAAAAAGGTCCTCACACAGAAGTAAGTCTTAGCCAGCCCACACAAGGCTGTGCGCAGACTAGCTAAGGCAGATGTCAATCCACGTCAAGACTTCTCATACAACGGCATACTGCAGTGCTTGGGTGTGCATACAACCCATAGATGGGACAGAAAAAAAAGTTGAATCCTGAAGCGGAGGTCTGGGGCTGCAAAAATCGTCTTTTAAGTGAGAGAAAAAAAAAAGGAAAAAAAAAAAAAAAGGCAATTTTTTAAAATCTGGAATTCTGGCTGTAGCTGGAAAATGTATTTCTTTTTTTAAATAAATTTTTTCGAAAAATACTTACCGATTGCATTACTGTATGGAATATACCCCTTTACTTACCCGATTTCAGCCTAAGCACCCTTGTGTATACCTACCCAACAAGGGGCGTAAGAAGAGAAAGAGAGTGTAACCAAGTGACCGGGTAGTCTCCCCTCCTTCTATCCGGTCATGCACCGTAGCTTACCCCACTCGTACATTTTGCGAAGGGCGGCAAGCGGGGCAGGTGGGAGAGACGTCCGAGTAATGCCATCGGTAAGTATTTTTCGAAAAAATTTATTTTAAAGAAAAAATACATTTGTTTCCTCAAAATCCATTACCGATGGCATTACTGTATGGAATGAATGGCAAGAAGGAGGAGGGTGTCGCCCCAAACCCGGCACAGCTGTAAGCTGAGCATCGAGGGGCAACCTCCCGACGATTTCAGCGAAGGGTTACCTTAAGGCGCCAATGGCGCACGGAGGGAGTGTTGCGCTGCCGAGAGATCTCCAATGAGGGCCAGGTTGTCCCGTTGGCCGGAGAGATCCCGGAGGTAAAATCGGGTGAAGGTGGACTCTGATCTCCAACCGACCGCCGCGACGATGTCCCTGACTGCGCAGTTGCGGTGGAACGCGACGCTGGCAGCAACCGCACGAACTTCATGAGCTCGTATCCGCATGATTTTGGCCACTTGTGGGGACAGATCAGAGTAAGCGGAACGAATGATGCAACACAACGAAGACGATATTGTCTGGGCGGAAATATCAGCCCGGCCAGGGGCCAAGGGTAGGAAGAGGCGGAAGCGACCTCGTCTCCAGGGCTTCACCCTGCGCAGATAAATCTTTAGCGCACGGACCGGGTCCTGCAGCCGTGATGTCTGGGACTGGTCAAATCCTGTAAGAGGCTGAAGACACCATGCCTGGGGCGCGGCCGAGGGGAGTCTGGTTTTGGCCAAGAAAGAGGGGTTGGTCAGAAGCTGAACCGAACCGTCCGTTCGGAACTGCAAGCAGGCCGGGTCAACAGACAGGGTATGCAGTTCGCCGACTCTGGCAGCTGTGGCGAGGGCCAAAAGGAAGCAGGTCTTTCTAGTCAGGTCCGGAAGACTGGCGCGATGCAGAGGCTCAAAGCGACTGGAATTCACCCATGTGAGGACCCAAGGGAGATCCCAGCGTGGAACAAGGGAACGAGTGACTGGCCGTTGGAGGTCGAAATGGGACATCAAGTCAGAGAGATCTTTGCACGTTCCAGGGTCCGACGGCCTAAGTGACGATAGGTGTCCGCCACCATGGCGAGATAACCACGGATGGTAATCGGCGCCAAGTTCTGTTCATGAAACAGCCACAAGAAGAACTCGGCTAGCTGCGGAGTAGTCAGTGCCGAAGGGTCCAGATGTCTGGTCTCGCACCAGGCCCGAAGAACGCTCCATTTCCTTTCGTACACGCGGAGGGTGGAATCTCTGCGGGCTGAAGCCTCCACTGCAGCATCCAAGAAACCTCGGGTTGTGAGGGCCTGCCTGACAACCGCCAGGCGTGAAGCAGCAGTTTCTCCGGAGAGGGGTGGAAGAGGTTCTGTCGAGGCTGCTTCAGCATCGTCCGAGGCGTGGGAAGCCGAAGAGGCGGATCTGTGGCGAGACTCAGAAGGTCGGTTGTCCAAGTCCTGTTCCAACTGAATGGAGCGACCAGCAGGAGGATCGTGTTGCAACCCCGAAGCTTGAGGAGGATCTTGGGTACAAGAACTGATGGAGGGTACGCGTAGGCTATGAGGCCCTCCCAGCAAATCGATAGGGCATCCACCGCCCAGGCGAGAGGGTCTGGGATGGGGGAGAAAAAGAGCGGGAGCTGCTTGTTCCATCTGGTCGCGAACAAGTCGATCATGGGGGTCTCCCAATGAGTGCAGATCATGCGAAAAATGTCCGGCCGCAGAGACCACTCGCTGTGGAGAAGTTGTTCGCGTCTGGAGAGGGAATCAGCGAGAACGTTCAGGTGTCCCGGGATGTGACGCGCTCGAAGTGATATGCCGCGATCTCTGCACCAGAGCAAGATCTGGTACAGCAGCATGCAGAGAGTCGGCGATCGAGTGCCTCCTTGCTTCGCGTTGTCGGACAAGATCAGGATCTCCTGTTCCCGAAGCCGTGCTTCCCAATGGATGAGGGCCAACCACACCGCTTTCAACTCCAACCAGTTGATATGTCGGTCTCGAAGGTCCGTCGTCCACAGGCCTGAAACGGAGCTGAATTCCGGCATCAGATGGGCCCCCCAACCTTGGAGGCTCGCATCCGAGTAAATGGAGAACGTCGGGAGAGGGGAAGAGAGAGAGATTCCCGTCGCCAACCAGGAACGGTCCGTCCAGCGGAGAAGGTGAGGTCGGATCAATAATGAGACCGGAACCGGGGCTGAGAGATCCCCTGAAGAAGGCCGCCAGTGGAGCAGGAGATGAAGCTGTAGCGGTCGAGCATAAAGCCTCCCCAGTGGTAGCAAGTCCGCCGCTGCGCTGACGAGGCCTAGGAACTGAAGCCAAGTCCGGGCCGGAAGCGACTCCGCGAAGTAAACTTGTAGTGCCATGGCCAAAAGTTTTGAGATGCGAGGCTCCGGCAGACGAACTCTGTTGAGGTCGGTCAAGAACTCCATCCCCAAGTGGGTGAAGTGACGCAAAGGAACCAGGTCCGACTTGCCGTCGTTGAGGAGAAATCCGAGACGACGCAAAAGAGATAGAAGTGCGTCTCTGTCCTTTGCCAGCTTGACCGAGTCCTGGTTCTTGAGGAGCAGATCGTCGAGGTGGTTGGACGTCGGGCTGGAGGAATACCGCCTGGCCTTTGCGACAACCGCATCCATAATCCGAGTAAAAACCCACGGGCTGAGGTTGAGACCAAAGGGGAGAGCCCAAAACTGGTAGACGACGCCGGCAAAGGCAAAACGAAGGTAACGACGTGAAGCGGGATGAATGGGAACATGAAGGTACGCGTCGGAGAGGTCGAGACTGACCGCAAAATCCAAAGGCTGGACTGACGCCCTCAGGGCCCTTGCAGTTTCCATCCGGAAGGAGGGCGCGAGAATGAATTTGTTCAGGGCGGAGAGGTCTATGATCGGGCGCCACTTGCCGCCGGGCTTCGGGACAACGAAAAGCCGACTGTAGAAGGCTGGAGTGTCGTGGCAAACCACCACTTCCGTGGCCGACTTCCGAAGAAGGGTTGCGATTTCGTCTTGAAGCGCGTCTGCCTTGTCGAGATCGGAAGGCACTTCTGTCCACAGGGGCGAACGTCGCAACAGAGGGGGATTCACAAACGAAATCTGAAGCCCCTCCGAAACCGTGGCAAGAATCCAAGGGTCCTCCGGCAACAGCAAATGCCAACCGTCGCCGTGCAATGAAAGCCTCCCGCCGACTGGAGGCTCTGAGGGGGTCGGCGGGAGTGGTGTCGGAGAGAAGTCATTGGGCTCTCCCGCGGCCAGGCCTCCGGGAGGCCCGGGGCCAGGCGGGGGCCGCTGCCTGGGACGGACGAGTTCTACCGGCGGAAGTCCGTGGACCGAAACGGGAAGGAAATCTGACCGGAAGACAGAAAGAGGGTCTGAAGTCCCAAAAGGTGCGCTCCCTGTCCCTGCGCTGGGGTGGAGGCCGCGAGGGGTCCGATCTAGGAGCGCTGGGCCAAAGGTCTTTAGTTGACTCCCGAACCTGCTGCCAAGTAGGGCCGAAGAGGAGGGGTCCCCCAAGGGGGCACGGCGCAGCTGAGCTACGGCGGTGGCAGGGATGCCTGGACAGCCCTTCAGCATGGCATCCCGTCGGATAAGGTCGCAATTCGCTGCGGCCGCCAAAGAATTCATCGCAACGTGGTGAACTGCGCGATTCGCTGTGATGGCTATGGAGTGAATGTCGCGAAGACGAGACTCATCCGGCCGCTCCCAAAATTCCTGTACACTTCTAACCACCGCCTGAGTAGCCAAGTCCAAAAACCCTGCACACGCCAAGGAATTACGCGCAAGGGTAGCAGTGTGTTCCAGTCCGGGAGGAAAAAACCGACGGGCCGAAACCTTGCCGCCGGCCTGCAACTGAGCGTCCGGATCCACTGGCGGGAGGGAGCAAGCAAAGGCCTGAGAATGTCCCGCGTACCAAGCCTGCCGAAACTTGATATCGACGCCGGAGGGCCATCGAGTGTCGGCGAAGAAACCACGATCATGGAGCTTGCCTAGGGTGAGGTGCTCGTTAAAGGCTTCCATCAGATCTTTAATTCCCGGAGGCTGAGGTAAGGACTTGAAACGTTTCACTTGAAGAGGAACATCGACCGAAGCTGCGGCTTTCCTCTTGAGGAGGGGAGATGGAGGGCAGTTCTCCAAGGGAAGAATTTTAGCGATCAAACGTGCCGCCTCGTCTAATGCACGCGAAGTATCAGAAGTCCCAGACGGTCCCCCTGGTGCATCCAAGTCCGAAGAGTCCCAAGAGCCAGGGACCGGGGATAAAATGGTGGAAGCGGAGTCCTCCAGAAACAAGCTAAGAACATCATCGTCCCCAAAAACGGGGGAGGTCCCGACGTGGAGAAACAACATCCGATCGTCGGCGCGGCGAGCTAGAGGAAGGCGAAAGGCTAGCCAAACGCGTGCGCTGTCGAGAGCCGGGCACTACTGTAGCGCTAGCCTGGGAATCTGCACGGCCGACGTGGACAGGAGGAAGTTCCGAAGAAAATCCCCGAGGGGACACATCCAACCGACGCGCAGCGGGCCTCTCCCTAGGGCTGTGCGAACGGCTGGGACGAAAATAAGTCCGAGGGGACCGGCTACGGCCGGGAGCGCTGACAGCGCTGGAGGAAGGAGACCGACGTCGCGGGGATGGGCTCCTATCGAGGTGGCGCGAAGATGAACGCCAGTCCGAAGTCGGCCCCCTGCAAGGACGAGCACAGGCCAACGGACGGTGTCGCCGGGAAGCTAACGAAGGCGGAAGGGAATCCCGCGTGCCCCGTCTCTCGGCCACCCCTTGCGGAGGACCATGCGAGACTGGCATAGGTCTCTCGGCCACCCCTTGCGAAGGGCCATGCGAGACAGATGAGACTCTATTGGCCATCACTGTGAGAGGGCCAAACGGTACCGAGTCTAACAAGCGCCGAGAGGAGGGCCCCACTATCTCCGAAGTCGCCCGCCGGCGCGGAGATTTAGGGGGGGGCGGAGGCTACAGGAATAACAATGCTAGGCACTGACCTGTCCTCCATCGGCGTAGCAGTTTCTAAAGTCCCAGGGCGGCGACGCTGATAAAAATCCCACATCCGTGACCACTTCTGTTCCCTCCAAGGCGCACAAACCGCGCAGGAACGAGCAGAGGAGCAGCCAGAACACGGCAAACACAACTTGTGGTCGTCCGTGGGCCATTGAAAATCTTTACAACATTTACAGGTGCGAAGTTGAACACTGTAACACAAAGCAGACGCCATTTTGAAAAACACGTGGGCCATGAACAGTGCTCACGACCGGTCGAGGGCTAAGCTCACAAGAACGAAAAAATTCCAAGGGAGGTACCGAGGAGAAGTAAACGGCCCGTTTACTCGTAGGCATAACCCGAGGCCTTACCTCGTCATCCTGATAAGCCACTAATGTGAAGAGCAGAGAAGAGAGAAGAATCCAAACGAGAGAGGCTGAAACCGGTGACCATCCACGTTTGAGCAAAGGGTACGACTGGGGTAAGCTACGGCGCATGACCGGATAGAAGGACGGGAGACTACCCGGTCACTTGGTTACACTCTCTTTCTCTTCTTACGCCCCTTGTTGGGTAGGTATACACAAGGGTGCTTAGGCTGAAATCGCGTAAGTAAAGGGGTATATTCCATACAGTAATGCCATCGGTAATGGATTTTGAGGAAACAAAGTCACATCCATGGACAAAGAGTGCTTGCATTAACCGATCATTCTGAGCATTTTACGGGTTTTTGAAAGCAAATACCAGAAAGAAAAGTAACTGTCGGTGGACGATTTCCGGTAATCATAAGCAGGTCAAAACTGCATGTGTTTCAACAAAAAAGTGGATTAAAAGCCCGGACAAACATGCGATAGTGTTTGTCCGGGCTTTTAATCCACTGTTTTCGTCGAAACACGTGCAATTCTGACCTCTTTATGATTTCTGAAAAGCGTCTACTAGAAAAGAGACATATGCTGGCACAACTCACCACAAACATGGAGACAGACAGGAGCAGCAGCAGCAGCAGATGATGAGTCGACTGATACTCCTCTTGTAATGCCTCCTTCGGCCCTCCTGCCCCCTCTTCTTGAGGCGTCTCTGCTGCGCTCTGTATGTCTACAGCGTAGCGACGCAGCCGCTGTCTGCACGCTAGCCGTTCCTGCGTGTTGCACTTGCTGAGGAGACAGGTGCGCTCATCGATGGGGATGGTGTTTGAACCACCAACCAGGTCATGGTCCTCAGTGCAGGAGCCATCTGACATGACCGACTTTGTGTCCTCGTTCAGTGGTGGGAAGGGAACGATGTCCTCTATGCTCCCGGCTAAGAAACACAGAACATATAAATGTTTTACAAACACAACCCAATCCTTGTGTCTATTTTCTTCTTGAAAATTTACTGTCTGCTTGCCATTTGTGCTTGGGTAGCTTTTGGTATGTAATGGATCTCTAGACATCAGGACTGGGTCACACTGGCTGTCTCCCTCGATTCCTGCAGCTGATCAGTGGCAGCGAATCACAGGTGACAACCGGTGTAGGACTAAGTGTGTGGTGAAATTATGAATAAGTCCATTGTCTGTTTTGCTCAACCCACTGTACACGCTGGTACTGGTACTGTCACAGTACCTTTGGTTGTACGCAGCAGAGGATTAACCCTGTCAGCCCCAAGGTCCCATTTCTCAAATTTTGGAGGTGTTACCCGATGACTTTGTACCAGTTGCAGGGGACGGATTGACCATGATAATTCAAGGGTAGTGCCAGATTAGCTTGGCGCCTTGGGGTGCCAAGCTAATCTGGCACTACCCTTGAATTATCATGGTCAATCAATCTCCTGCTGTAGGGACAGGGCTAAATGGGTTAAACAACACCTTTTCTTCTAAGAGGCAAAGAAACTCATGAACCCCCTGCAGAAGCCGGGGCTCATGAGGTTCTTTGCCTCTTTTTGATCCTATTCATATTTGCATTTCATTGATTGAACAAAGTGGCACAGACTCTTATTAAATGTATTCAGCTGTGACATCTGTACTCGAGCATGAGGGGGATGTGAAAGTGCGAGTTTTGTTCTTGTAAGGTTTATGTGATAATAGCTTTTTTTATACATGTAATGTATTATTATGTCAATATTAGTATAGATGTCTGTATTAGTATAGTTGTCAATATTAGTATAGTTGACAGTATTAGCCTAGCTGTCAGTATTAGTATATAGTTCTCAATTCTGCGTGAATGGGTGCCTGGGTGTATGTGTGTGCGTATGTCTGTCTAATTCATTTTTTTTTTTACTTCACTTGATATATTTATTCGCTCCCGTCCAAACTGGAATTGCCCCTTCGTAGGATAAATAAAGTTTTTTGACTTGACTTGATTGATGGGATTCTTGATTTTATTCAGAGTTGAATTTGCCCTGCTTTGAAGGATATGATTTTGTGTCCACTGGCTGTCAGCATGATGTACATTACATCGTGGAAGGTTCAACCATAACAGTTCAGGTGCCAAACTAATCAGGTACTACCCACAAACTACCATGGCTGATCCACCTCTCGTAAAACACTGACAAAGATGTATAAACAATATCAGTACTCACTGGAGGAACAGTTATTCAGCGACGAAGCGCACGCCTGGTAATTCATCTGTGGTGACATGCTCCCAATTTCACCCTGCATGTCCGGTGGCTCTGGTAACTCCTGGATGCTTCCCTTGCTCGAAGCGCTCGCGGAAGAGGATTTTGATGAGATGGGTGTGTAGCGGATGTCTGCGGACGCATGTCGCACATTGCGCTGCCACACCACGATGGAAATCAGCGTCACTAATAGTGACACTGCCAACACTATTGCGGAAAACACCGTCTGAAAAATAATGTTCATCTTGAAAATATCTTCTGGACCATTACAATCAGACAGGCTCTCAAATTCTTTCACAGTAACATGACAATACATCATTGCAGAAAACACTGCCTTACACGCACAAAAGTTCACACTGTGAAGATTTTCTCCGAGAGTACCATAGGATGGGCTCTCTATTCTTTCATATACTGAAGGAAAGAGTTTCAGACTGGAAAGTTTAACCCCTTCACTGCCAGGTGATCTTTTAGAAATGATTCAGATTCATCAGATTCCCAGTCATCAAAGGAACATGGATACATATAACAGTGTAAGCAAGAGGCATAGATCCTCATGAGCCCCCGCAACTGCAGGGGCTCATGCGGATCTATACCTCTTGCAGTGGGGAGGTGGTCAATTTTTCTTATTAGTGAAGGAGTTAATTCCCTTGTGCGTGCAGCCATCAGCAATGCTTACAGTACTGGTAGCTGCAACAGAAGGGGACTAATCTCAGTTTAAAAACAAGAAAAGAAACAAGCCCGTAACTAATATTTTAACCCTTTGGCTGTTAGTAGCGCATTATGCCACCATGCTTCCTGTGGAAATCAATGCAACAAAAAGCGCTACCAACAGCCAAAGGGAATCAAACCACACATTATCATCACATTCTAGAATGTCTGTCTTGTAATAATTCGTGAATGCAAATTATAGATTGCAAGGCTGTACACATTTCCTATTTGTGCAGCCTACCTGCAGAAAACCGTAATGGAAAGAGGGATCAATCTTGTCCGACAAGTGGTGTGCTCCCACCAGGAACAGCAGTCCCGTCATCATCACTGGAAAACTGCACATTTTTTTAACCATGTACAACTTGATGAACCATATTGAGGAGAGGGGAAAGAAATGCACGGCATACAAAAACTGCTGACAAAACATGAACAAGAGCTAACTGCAAGAGGCACAGATGCTCATGTACCACATGCTGGGGCTTATAAGGATCAAAGTAATCAGTGGCTTTGTGAACGAATCATTGACAGGGTGTGTAAGATGTGTGACTGAGATGGTGGCTGGGCAAATTCCTTTTTGTTATATTTTTTTTTAACCCATTTAGCCCCGAGTCCCTACAGCAGAAGATTGACTGACCATGATAATTCAATGGTAGTGCCAGATTAGCTTAGCACCTGAAGGCGACAAGCTAATCTGGCACTACCCTTGAATTATCATGGTCAATCCACCTTCTGCAACTGGTAGGCAACACCTCCAAAATTTGAGAAATGGGACCTTGTGGCTAAAAGGGTTAACTCATTTGCGGCCAGCCGCATCTGGATGCGCGGCTTATGCCGCGCATCTGGATGCAGCTGGTCACGAATGAGTTAAGAAGCAAAGGGATGAAAAAGTATTGCACACTACATACCCAAATCCCAGGAAGATGAGCCAGACTTGAGCCTTGAGGACAAAGCACAGACTGCGAATGTGCAGAAGGCACAATGCCAGCGCTAGGGCGGCCGTCCAGAATCGTGATGCAAACACACCCACCAGCAGAGTAACAAACTGCACATAATGACGCCAGTCTGTAGGGCCTGACTTCTCTCTGACGGCAACCATCCCGATGCAAGCAAGAAGCTGTCAAACAAACACAGGCGCAGATCAACAATAGATGTCTTACTTAACCCGTTACATCCCGAGGCTGACTTAAAAAATTTGTTTATTGTCCTATGAAGGCTACATTACAGATTAGGAGCCAGATCAATCATTTTAGTTCAAGGGTGGTGCCAGAATAGCTTGGCGCCTCAGGCGCCAAGCTATTCTGGCACCACCCTTGAACTATCATAATCAAATTCATTTCAAGCAGCAGTATATCAGGATGATAAGGGTTAAGCTGTGTGGAAATGGACTGACCGTGATGGTGGAAAAAAGTTCCTGATTAGCTTATCCCTCTGGCTGTAGGTAGCACTTTTGTCACCATGATTCCTGCAGGAATCATCGCCACGAAAAACGCTACCAACAGCCAGAGGGTTACTATCATGACAGGACCTGCAGAAAGGTGACCACTTAACAAAGCTCGTTGCTTTATCCAAGAAGAATAGAAAACATCACAGACCATAAATTGGTGACCAACTTAACCACTTCACCACCAGTGGATGCAGAGTTTATTTTTATTAACTTAGCATCGATGAGCTTGACTGTCCCAGTAGCCTGTTTACAAAGTGATGTCAGCTTGAGACACAGATCCTCATGAGCCCCCGCCACTGCAGGGGCTCATGAGGATCTATGTCTCTTGCAGTTGATTGTGTTCATTTTTTTCTTCAGTGAAATGGTTAACCATCCATGTATACAGTACCAGCATGAGGGGATTAAACAGGTGACTGCCTTTCAATGTTTGTCACTCTGGGTGGTTTGACTGTGTGAAGAAAGAACGAAGGTGGTGGAAAACAATATGCTCAGAGAGAGGAAGAGTTGGGGGGGGGGGGGAAGAGATTATTACCTGAGAGAGTATCAGACACACAGTGAAGCGATGTGGAATCCGTCTCCATCTACCTGACAGCAACAAGATTCCCAGCACCCACACCTGCACACATTGCACAGTAATCCTATATTGTGTGCAATTTATCAGGTGACAACTAGCTGCATGTATCACATTTAAAATGCCTTACTTGACTCATGCATTTATGTTTGTCATAATTGGTATAGTTTAGTAACGACTTTTTGCACGAAAGGCCTGCATGCTTAACTCATTGTGCCCAAAGTATGAAATACCCACATTTTGGAGTTATCCTCTGAGGACTGCATTACAATTCAGGAGGCAGATCGACCATGATAGTTCAAGGGTGGTGGCCACCACCCTTGAACTATCATGGTCGAGCCATATCTTGCTGTGGTGTGTCGCGGGCAGAATGAATTAATATCTCAATACATGTGTTTGTAAAATACAGTTTTGTTCATGCATTAGTTCCTTAATTGTCAGCCCTAATTCTGATTTGTGACTTGATGACTGGGACATCTTGCACTGCATACCGACAGTGAGACACATGGTACATGTAATCTGCTTCAATGCAAGACACATGACTATGACAGATAACTCATTTTGCAACCAGTAGCACGTCATGTGACAGCAACACAATATTGTTTAACCCATTTAACCCCAATGCCATATTTCACAAATTTTAGGTGTCACTTGACAACTATGTACCAGTTCAAGAAGATGGATCAACCATGATAATTCAAGGTAGTGCCAGATTAGCTTGGCGCCTGTGGCACCAAGCTGATCTGGCACTACCCTTGAATTATCATGCTTGATCCATCTCCTTGCGTAGCGACTCAGGGCTAAATGGCTGAACTGCATGAAGCGACCACTGCTGTAAAGAGTTCGGGTGGATGCACGCACAAGGGGGGGTTAAACTGTGCAAAAACGAATTTTTTTTCTAAAATGTATTTTTTTTAAAAAATACTTACCGATGGAATACACTCTATAGCCTATCGATTTCAGCCAAAAGTTGTGTCCCCTACACAACTGGGGAGGAGACACCGGGGATCCATAAATAGGGCCCCGGGTGGCCTCCCCTTACCACCCTATCCCGGCCAGCGGAGGGTGAGTTCCTGTCAGTTTTCACACTTAGCCAAAGAGGCAAGCGGGGGCAGGAGGGAGGGCTGTCTGAGTAATGCCATCGGTAAGTATTTTTCAAAAAAATACATTTTAGAAAAAAAATTCATTTGTTTTTTCAAAATACATTACCGATGGCATTACTATATGGAAGAATAGCGAATAGGAGGAGGGTGCCGACCTTAAAGCCAAGAACTAACCCCACCCCCCACCCCCCACAGGCCCATAAGGAGCACTCCCGACGATTTCAGCTAAGACGTACCTAAGGCACTTGTGGAGCTCGGAGGGAGTGCTGGGCCGCGGAGATGTCGCCCACCCGGGCCAGGGAGTCATGCTGGCCGGATAGGTCACGGAGGTAGAAGCGGGCAAAGGTGGAGTCTGCACGCCACCCGCCCGCTGAAATAATGTCCTTAACCGAGCAGTTGCGATCCAATATCCAGGGCGATGCTGGTGGCTACTGCTCTAACTTCATGCGCCCGAATCTGCAAAAGCCTATCCCTGTCTGGGGAGAGGTCCCGCTAGGCCGACCTAATCACCCACCGAAGCCAGGACGAAACCGTCTGGGCCGAAATATCAGTCCTGCCTGGGGACAGAGGGAGGAAGAGGCGGGAGCGCCCCCAGCGGCGCGCCTTAGAGCGACGCAGGTAAATCCTCAACTCCCGAACCGGGTCCTGTTGACGCGACTCACGGGAAAGGTCAGTCCCTCTAAGCAGATGTACAGTCAGCATCTGGGGAGCCGACGAGGGCAGGCGGTTCTTGGCCAGAAATGATGGGTCGTTGAGAAGCTGCACAGATCCATCGCAACGAAACTGCAGACAAGCGGGACATATCGAGAGCGCGTGAAGCTCGCTCAAGTGGGACGCGGTGGCGAGAGCCAAAAGGAAGCATGTTTTCCGGGTCAGGTCGGAGAACCGAGCCAAAGGCAGGGGCTCAAAGCGGTTCGTATTGAGCCACATCAGAACCCAGGCGAGGTCCGAGGTAAGAGGGAACGGGAGACCGGACGTCGAAGCTCGAAGTTAGCCAAAAGGTCCGAGAGGTCCTTGCAAGCGCCTGGATCCGGAAGGCCCAGGTGGCGGTAAGTGTCTGCGATCATGGCTTGGTAACCCTTAACGGTAACCGGAGCTAAGCCCTGATCGTCAAAGAGCCAGAGGAAGAAGTCCGCTAGTTGGGGGGTAGAAAGATCCGTGGGGGGGAGCTGCCTAGCGGCGCACCAGGACTGAAAGACCCTCCACTTTCCTTCGTACACCTTCCCTGTATACTGTCTGCGGGCTGCCGCAATCACCTCCACCGCTGCATCCAAGGAACCTCGACAGGTGAGGGCTCGCCGGACAACCTCCAGGCGTGTAGGAGGAGGCGCTCCGGGCAAGGGTGGAAGAGAGCCTGGTGGGGTTGTTTGAGCATCGTGGGCGGAGTCGGAAGCTCGAGGGGCGGGACCGTCGCTAGAGCGAGTAAGTCCGTGGTCCAGCTCTTGGTCCAATTGAAGGGGGCCACCAGGAAGAGAATCATGGAGCATCCCTGAAGTTTCCGTAGGACCTTCGGAACCAGGACCGACGGAGGGTACGCATACGCGACCAGTCCATCCCATGGAATGGAGAGCGCGTCCACCGCCCAGGCGAGAGGGTCCAGGACTGGGGAGACGAACACCTGGAGCTGGTTGTTCCATCTGGTGGCAAACAGGTTGACGAGAGAAGTCTCCCAACGTGAACAGATCAGGCGAAAAATGTCGGGACGCCAGGGACCACTCCGTGTGAAGAAGCTGTCCGCGGCAGGAAAGGGCGTCTGCGACAACATTCAGGCGGCCGGGGATGTGGCGAGCTCGAAGGCGAATGTCGCGGTCCCTGCAACAGAGCAGGAGCTGGTAAAGGAGGATGCACAAGGAGGGCGAATGCGTGCCCCCCTGGTTCTGTATGTAGGCCACCACTGTCGAATTGTCCGAGAGAACGAGGACTTCTTGGCCGGTCAGCTTCCCCTGCCAGAAGTCGAGAGCCATCCACACCGCCTTTATCTCTAGCCAGTTGCTGTGCTTGTCCGCAAAGTCCCGAGGCCAGAGACCCGAGGTCGAGGCAAAGTCCGGTAACAGGTGAGCGCCCCAGCCTGAGCGGCTCGCGTCGGTGCAGAGATACCACCGAGGTGGAGGGGAGTGTAGAGGCACGCCCGTCGCCAACCACTCGAGATCCGTCCACATCTGGAGGTGTGGCCGGGACAACAGGGTAACTAGGACCGGATCTGTCAGGGCACCCGACGAGGGACGCCAGTGAAGGAGAAGGTGTAGCTGCCTGCCGAGAGGTAATAAGTCCGCTGCCACGCTGAGTAAACCCAGAAGTTGAAGCCAGACTCTGGCCGAGAAGGAGACCCCTTCGTCCAACTGAAGTGCGAAGTCGGCAATCTTTTGCCGCCGCACCAAAGGCAGGCGGACTAAGTTGAGGTCGGTCAGGAATTCCATCCCCAAATGTAGAAACCGGCACGAAGGGGTGAGATCCGACTTGCCCGGGTTGACAAGGAATCCCAGTCGGCGCAAGAGAGAAAGGAGGGCGTCCCTGCCCTCCTCGAGCGCCGAGGCGATCAGATTGCGCAAAAGCAAGTCGTCCAGGTAGTTGGAGGCCGGACTCAAAGATCTCCGTCAGAAGAGGGCCATCACCGCGTCGATAAGCCTCGTGAAGACCCAAGGACTGATGTTGAGGCTGAAGGGGAGGGCTCGGAACTGGTAAACGACCCCGGCAAAGGCAAAGCGGAGATACCGGCGAGACGATGGATGAATCGGAACGTGGAGATATGCATCTGACAGGTCGAGGCTGATCGCGAAGTCCATCGGCCGGATGGCTGCGCGGAGAGTCCTAGCTGTTTCCATCCGAAAGTGAGGCGCTGAAATGAACTTGTTTAGCGCCGACAAGTCGATGACTGGCCGCCACATGCCCCCAGGCTTGGGGACGAGGAAGAGGCGGCTTTAGAACGCCGGCGAACCTTGACGAGAAACCACTTCTGTCGCCGCTTTGTCGAGTAAGGACGCGATTTCTCCACGCAGAGCTACTGCCTTTGATTGGTCGACTGGAGCCTGGGTCCACATGGGGGACCTGCACAGAGGTGGAGGGGACTGGAACGAAAGTTGAAGGCCTGAGGAAACCATTGAGATGATCCAAGGGTCGTCTGGGAACAGCAATTTTCAATGGTCGCTGTAGAAGGCCAGCCGCCCGCCGACTGGAGACCCAAGAACTGTCGAAGGGGGCGGAGAAGGGGTGAAGTCAACGGGTCCGACCGCGCCCCGATTTACGGGCGCCGCGAGACCCAGAGGGGCAGGATGCGGGGAAGAACTGAGGAGCCTGGAGGGGGCGAGCTCTACCGCGGGAACCGCCGAAAGAAAGCGAGGTGGGTCTGGCAGACCGCCGGGTACGACCCCCGGCCTGGCGGGTAGCGCGAAAGCGAGGTGCAACTAGGGCAGAGGCAGGACGGGGTCAAAGGTCCTTGGAAGCTTCCTTTACCGTCTGCCAGGTCTCACCAAAAAAGGAGGGAACCACCGAGCGGAGCCTGGCGGAGCTGCGTCTTCACCGTCTTGGGAAGATCCGTGCAGAGCCGTAAGAGCGAATCACGCCTCCAAAGGTCACAGTTGGCGGCCGCCGCCAAAGAGCTGGTTGAGGAATGGTAGGCGGCCCTGTTAGCAGCTACCAAAATGGAGTGCACGTCACGGAGCGGGGACACGGCTTCCATATCCCAAGTGTCCTCCAAGCAATATAGAACCGCTTGTGTCCCCAATTCCAGGAACCTGGAACATGCCAGCGAATTCCGAACTAAGGAAGCGATTCTGTCCAGAGGGCGAGGCCAAGCATTCTGGACTAAACGGCGCCCACCCGTCTGGTTGAAGGCTGCAGCATCCACCGAAGGAAGAGGGACGGTGAAGGCTTGAGAGTGTCCAGCATACCAAGCCTGTCGAAAAGACATATTGATCCCCGCCGGCCAACGTGAATCTGCAAAATAACCCTCGTCGCCGAAGGAGTCCTGGCGAAGCCGGGTTGAGAAAGCATCGACGAGATCCCGGAAACCGGCTGGCTGAGGGAGAGACTTACGACGCTTAGCCTGCCTCTGCGCATCAACCATGGTGAAAGCCTGTCTCTTCAGAGGAGGCGAAGGTGGACAATGAACAATGAACAATGAACAATGAACCTTTATTTTCCAAAGACAAAGGTCAGGAGGTAGGTAGTTGGCTATCAGAAGGGAGGTCTCTTCCAAAGCACGAACCGTCTGTGAGCCGAGCGAAGGGCCAACCTCCTTAACCGAGGAGGAGGCCGACGAAACAGCTGAGAAGCGGTCAGGGGACCTCGAGGGCGAATCCCGCAAGAAGATGGCTGAAGCCGAATCAGTTGGATGCAGACTTAGAATGTCAGGGTCTACCTCCACCGTCCGCCTATCATGCACAGACGCCAGGAGGGGCGACCAGCTCCGAGAGCGCGGGAAAGCCAAGGGTGGCTGGCGAGAGCGTGCGCGAAGGATAGGAGGAACCGCCCGCGAAGCTCGCTCGGTGGGTCGTCACGAGGAAGGAGGGACCGCGGCCAAACCACGGCCAAAAGCGAGGTTAGGCTCCGTAAGCCCCCGACTCGCCAAAGTGCGAGGGGAGGGGGGCTACTAGTGACGGGAAAGGCACGTGGACGACGAGGGGAACGCAAGAGCCGGGGACCGCGCTCCGACCGTAAAAGAGGAGGCGGTAGGGAAACCCCGGACCCCCCAACCCGCTCGCCGCGAATCCACACCTGAGAGAAATTGTCCGAGTCACACCGGGCGCCCGCCTGGACAGTTCGGGGTGGGGGGGAGGGGACAGAGAAGAGTCACGCCAAGCCCGCTGAGGAAAAGCGGAGCGGGGAGGGGACAAAATAGTGGCTGGCGACCCCCGCTCTGAAGCCTCGGAGCGTGGGGGACGCGTGACAAGGTCACACCGGGCCCGCCTGGTTGATACAGGGCGGGAGGGGGGGGGGGGGGGGGGGGGGGGACGGCAACGTGTCTCTCCTGGCCCGCTCAGAAAAATCGGAGCGGGGAGGGGACCAAAATGGGACATGCGGCCCCCGCTCCGAAGCCTCGGGGCGAGGGTGTCTCGTGTCAGAGTCACACCGGGCCCGCCTGTTCGAAACGGGGTGTGGGGGGGGGGGGGGGGGGGGGGGGGGGACGAAAACGTAGGATGCCGAACCCGCTCGGAAGAATCAGAGCGGGTGGGCAAAACCTCTACAGGCCTCTGGTCACGCGACGAAGCCTCGGAGCATGAGAGAGAGCCTCTATGCCTACTTTTTTTCTCTTTCTTAGTACGTTTGCGCTCGTCACGCCGGGCCCGCTCAGAAGAAACGGAGCAGGGGGGCGTGGACGAACGCTCAGCTGGCCTGGCCCGCTCTGGCGATACTCAAGGAGCTCAAGCCATGCACCGATGAAGCAGAGTGTGGGGAGCGAGACTCTGAACCTCGCCTGCCCTGCTCAGACGACTCAGAGCAGGAAGGGAGTTCCTGAGCGGTTACAGTAAACGCAGGGGACTTACCTGCAGGCCGGTCGGCCCGGACGACTGAGCGAAGTGGGGCCCACGGAGCCGACGGCGCGACGCCATCCTGTGGAAAAGTCCGGGGCGCCTGTCTTGTCCGGCCAGGTCGGTCACGTCTGTAAAAGTCCCACAGCTGAGACCACCGGTCCTCACTCTACTCGGCGCACACGTCACACATCCTGTCTGAAGAGCATCCCGAGCACAGCAGGCAGGCGTCGTGGGTATCAGAAGGTCACTGAAAATCCACAAAGGAGGCAGGACTTCAAACTAGAAGCCATAGTCTGCTGCTCACAGTCCGCAGGAGGGAACACACTCAAGCGCCGAGCTCACTACACGAGGGAGCAAAGTCACAAGTCAGCGCCAAGGACGAAGGTCACTGAAAGTCAAACCGGTCGTAACCGGATGGCGCAAATCCAAACACCTTAAAAGTTGAAGTGAACACACAACAACGCAACACACTGCGTCCGAGGAGAAGTCTAATCCCAAGGCCAAAGCCAAAAGTTCAAATGTGTAGCCAAAAAGACCAGAGTCTTTTCTTTTTTTTTTTTTTTTTTTGAAACCGTTAGCAAGGCACAAACTCGACCGTCCAGGTCGAGCTAAGAGTGAAAACTGACCGGAACTCACCCTCTGCTGGCCGGGATAGGGTGTTAAGGGGAGGCCCTATTTATGGATCCCCGGTGTCTCCTCCCCAGTTGTGTAGGGGACACAACTTTTGGCTGAAATCGATAGGCTATAGAGAGTATTCCATATAGTAAAGCCATCGGTAATGTATTTTGAAAAAAACAATGAAACTTACGCTGCAGACGATGCCAACAATGCTGGTATCGAAGGACGTGTCAAGGAGCAGGGAGCGATAGTCTTTATCACTACCTACTATCAGCGTCATCATCTTGGCTGACACAAACATCAGCGGCGCTGACAGGAATGTGCCAGCAACCATTCCAGTGGCCACCTGCAACAACAACCAAAAAAGCAAGATGAGGATTTCATCCCAAAGTCTACCGTATTGTTTGGAGATCACATGCGTTTTTCTTATAGAAGCATTCAGAGTTGATGTTCATATTTGTAAGCTTATCTTTCTGATCCATTTCCCTCCTCTCTAAGCCAACCTCTGATCAACACACACACGCCGGCGCACACAAATAAAGACGGACACATGGCGCTTCCCCCCATTAGTTCTGTGTCTACATACATACACACACATGCGCACACACAACGCTTCCCGCCAAATGTACATTCAACAGCGCAGTTAGCGTAGCTAGACATGACATAATTTCCCTACATTGCAAGGTTGCCATATTAAGACTATTCATCAGATGTTGCCTGAACCTTGCATGACGTTTTGTGACCACTAACATGCCTTGTTCCAGGGCTGGATGAGTTTCTCGTTAAATATGCCAAATCATTCGACATATTTTTCCCTTTCCCTTGGGAAAGCAACTTCATTACTTACTGAGATACCTTTAAAAAGTTACCTTGCTTCACAACTGAACAGCCCCAAATCACAAAGCAGCACACACCTGTAGTCAGCATCGCTGTTACCAGCAACTGCCACACACTTTTCCCCCTTCGATCCCCTCCATCCCACTTCACACACATCTATACTGCAGGCAATTTTGCCTGACCACCAGACAAGCAACCTAAATGTGTTTTAAACCCTTAACCGCCAGCTGACACTGACAGTGTTTCTTTGTTAACTGAACACCAAACAGCTCCAAACGTCCATGGAACATGAATTCAGAGTTGTGTTAGTAAGAGGCATAGATCCTCATGAGCCCTGTGACTGCAGGGGCTCATGAGGATCTATGCCTCTTGCGTGTAGATCACTTTTTCCTGGCAGTAAAGGGCTTAAAATATCGCAAGATATGGAGCACTCACCGTTTCTTGAGCCATGCCATAATGTGTAGCGTATAGGACAACAGTGGGCGCGGATGGGAATGTGCCATACAGAAACCCATACATGCTGAGTGACTGGGACATGGTCTCGTTCGGCTGGAGCCACCCAACAATCTCCCAAGTGACTAAAGGCAGCACCAGGCTGGTGAAAAACAAAAAAAAAAGTGAAGTGACATGGCCGATTACTTTGCAACCAATCTGCCTCAGAATTGGGTTAGTGTTAACCCTTTGGCTGTCTTTTGCAACTTTTGACATGATGATTCCTGTAGCACTACCAACAGCCAAAGGATTCAATACACAACTAGTAGTTTGAGAGATATCACCTGCACAAACATCTGATAAAACAAAGTGAATCCAATATAACCCCTCTTATAAGGGAAGGAGGGGGTGGGGGAAGGTAGGAGGGTGGGGGAGGGGTGTGTGGAGGCAAGTGGCTACAATAACTTACACTTTAACCCTTTGGCTGTTTGTAGCACTTGTTGTCTAAGTGATTCCTGCAGGAATCACCCGTAAAAAAAAAAAGCGCTTTGATGGCGGCCAATGTCTAATGATAAGTGACAGAACAACAGGTACATACTTTAATCCATTACATCCCGAGGCTGATTTTTTTCAATTGCTTTTTGTCCTGTGAAGGCTACGATACAGACCTGGAGATAGATCAACCATTTGAGTTCAAGGGCGGTGCCAGAATAGCTTGGCACCTGAGGTGCCAAGCTATTCTGGCACCATCCTTGAACTATCCTAGTCAAATTTATTTCAAGCAATGGGTGCATCAGGATGAAAAGGGTTAAATGAAACTGCACTGAAATGCTAAAATTCATGAACATTTTGTATCATATAATAAAATAAAAAATAACCCTTTTAGCCCTGGATCTCTATAGCAGGAGATGGCTTGACCATGATAATTCAAGGGTAGTGCCAGATTAGCTTGGCGCCTTCAGAGCTTTGACTCAGTAACCGAGTCCAACGACCCAGAGGTTGCTCTATCTGCATGGTACAGCATTTTCCTTGGGGTACTCAACAAACACGCACCCCTCAGGGAGAGGCGTGTCAAAAGCGCGGTACTACCCCCATGGATTACAAAAGAACTGATGCAGGCCATGGAGTTTAGGAACACCCTCAGGAGAGAAAAGAAGTTTGACGAGTTTAAAAAGCAGCGTAATCGCGTCAAGTATATGTTACGCGAAGCGAAAAAAGCCTTTGTAAGAAATACTATTAAAAACAACAAAGACAGGTCTGCTATTTGGCGCGTCCTGAATTCCCTTACCCGAGGCTCTAGTGCATCCACGGTAATCCCTAGTGATCTATCCGCTGACATGTTTAATAATCACTTCCTGTCTGTTGCTGAAGTTTTCTCAACACAAGGAAGTGTCAATGATAAGTGTTTCGATATTTTAATTAACTACTGCAATCAGAAGACTGTGACTCCTTTTAGCATTCCATCGATTGCAATACATGAAGTAGGTAAATTCATAAGTAGTCTCGCGAACAAGAAGTCATCAGGCCCTGATGACATAAATACTAAAGTTCTGAAACTATCCCTACCTTACATTGTTGAATCGCTGACATACATTTACAACCTATGTCTCCATCAGTGTGTATTTCCTACACAGCTTAAACTTGCAAAAGTAATTCCACTACCGAAATCCAAGGACAGGGGAAATCTGAATAATTATAGACCGATTTCGTTACTGTCCGTGTTAAGCAAACCTCTGGAGCGTACACAAACATTTGTCTCAGTATTTAGAGACAAATAATATGCTTCATCCCTTCCAGTCTGGGTTTCGTCCGAAGTATTCCTGTCATACAGCGCTAAGCAGACTTGCAGATAAGTGGTTATCTAACGTAAACAATTCGCAACTGACGGGTGTTATTTACCTTGACTTTAAGAAGGCGTTTGACCTGGTTAACCACGACACTCTGATAAGCAAACTTAGTCATTATTTAAAAAACGTCTCAGCAGTTTCCTTCTTTAGTTCATATCTAAAGGGAAGAAAGCAAAAGGTTGTAGTTAATGGATCACACTCTGAAGTGAAGGAGGTTAAGTTTGGAGTACCTCAAGGGTCAGTGTTAGGCCCTCTTCTATTTTGTTTATACATCAACGATCTGCCTCTTCACCTAACGTCAGAATCTGTCGAATGTGACTTGTTTGCTGACGATACGTCAATCCACACGGCAAATAAAAACCTTAATGTGGTTGCAGATGACTTACAACAGAGCCTTGATGAGGTGTCCGCCTGGTGTGAACGTAACTCAATGAGTATCCATCCAGCAAAAACCAAGTCAATGGTAATTGCGACACGCCAAAAACACCAATTAAGCCCCCTTTCACTTGATCTGTCCTTTGAAGGCAATTCTATTGAGCAAGTGTCTGAACACCGCCTCCTTGGAATTATCATAGATGATCAGCTCAAATGGCAGGCACACACACATAAAGTGTGTAAAACTGTTTCAAGAAACATTTTCATGCTGTCCAAACTGAAGCACTTCACTGACTTTGAAACCAGAAAATTATTTTATTATGCACATATTCAGTCCCACATTAATTATGCTTCGACGGTGTGGGATGGCTGCAGAGATGTACATTTAAAAAGACTGAACTCCTTACACAGAAGAGCAGCGAAATTAATTTTACCTGATCCTACTTTGACAACGGATGATAAGATTTACAAAGCGGGACTTCTTTCTCTCAAAAAGCAGTTTGCATTCAACAAAGGTGTTCTCCTTTTTAAGATTCGGAATGACAACACTCCGGAATATCTAACCCAGCTGCTAGTCCGGTCACAGTCCCGCTATGGCGATACAAAAAGCCTATATGTAGTACCCAAAACCAGAATAGACTTATTTAAAACCAGTCTAGCATTCTCGGGGGCGACTTTGTGGAATTCGCTTCCATCCCACACGAAGACCACTCCAACGGTATCATGTTTCAAGAAAAGTCTTTTTGAACATTTATCTTCGCAGCCCTGATAACTATCTTCAAGCTTTGCTTTCTATACGTAGATATCATTGTTAGTAATGTACCCATTCTACTGCTGTGTATGTATAGTGCTGCTGTGTTGTTGCTTTTTTTTTTTTTTTTTTTTTTCCTTCCCTTTACCATTGCTCCCCCTCCCCCAACACACCGTAGGCGTTCGTCCTATACATGTATTAATGTAATGTAATTGTTGTGTTGTAGATGTAGCAACGGCAGATTTGAAAAATGGCATTGCCTCTGGCATTGTTAATATCTTTACCGTTGTAAAATAAAGATTCATTGATTCATTGATTCATTGATTCATGGTCAAGCCATCTCCTGCAACTGGTACATGGTCATTAGGCAACATCTCCAAAATTTGAGAATGGGACCATGGGGCTAAAAGGGTTAACAGTAAGGTATCAACACAGAAATATTTCATGGACACTTACGATTTTGCAAATATGAGAAGTATGGGGACAACCATGGCCATTCCCACCTGGCTGCGCACCTTTCCCACCATGCTGAGGCCCAGGTAAAACAGGGCACAGGCACTGAATGCATTACCTGTAAAAGCAATGCAAACAACATCAGCACAGAGCTAACTTGCAAATGACTGGTGTAACATGTTTGCGCTTAGGACATTACAGAGCGAGACGGACGGGCTATCACACTTCAAGGGTAGCACACCAGATTAGCTTGGCACCTGGTAAGGCACTTAAGAAGGCACCAAGCTAATCTGACACCACCCTTTAAATGTCGTAGCTGATCCTTTTAACCCTTTTAGCCCCATGGTACCATTTCTCAAATTTTGGAGGTGTTGCCTAACAACTATGTACCAGTTGTAGGAGATGGATTGATCATGATAATTCAAGGGTAGTGTAAGATGAGCTTGGCGCCTGAAGGCGCCAAGCTCATCTGGCACTACCCTTGAATTATCATGGCCAATCCATCTCCTGCAACTAGTATACATAGTCATTAGGCAATCCATCTCCTTCTGCAGGGCCCCGGGGCTAAAAGGGTTTGCGACAAATAAGCGACAGTCACTTGTCTCGGCAATGAGAATTTTCTGTCTTCTAATAGTTGATGCCTTACACTGGAAAATAAATCGTTTCTGCCTGTTGGCAGCAGTTATTGTCTTGATGTTTCCCATCGAAAAACTGCTACCAACAGCCAACGGGTTAATACAGGCAGTCACTAAACGCCTGTGTAGAAAGACTTACCTAGCACCTCCAATATATCGTCCAGAACGCTGGGCACTTTCTGGTGAAAAACAAAGTTGCCGATGATACCGACTGCTGTCATGAAGACAATGGGGTTCAGCACTACCCCCTTCACCACCTGTAAAGCTGCCTTGCCCATTGTAGGAGGTGGTACGCTACCCCCACCCTGCTCTCCATTCCCTAGAGACATAAGAACAGACGTCAACTTGTAAATAAGAAATGCTATGCTGGAATACAGGTTTCCACATCAAATTGTAAATAAGAAATGCTATGCTGGAATATAGGTTGCCACATTCCTTCTGCGATAATGAAGATGAGTAGCGACTGATCTCTATAACTGTTTGTTTGTTTAATTTTGTTCCTTTGTTTGTTCGTCTATTTTAATATTAATAAATTGTGTTGTAACTGTCTTTTCTAAGCATGATTCTTTCTCCGTTGGGTTTTTCTCTACATTTTACACGCTTGGCAGTCACCTTTTTGGTCTGGATTATGCTGGAACAACCTTTAACCCTTTCGCTGTCAGTAGCAGCCTTTGTTGCAATGATTCCTGTAGGCATCATTGTGACAAAAAACTGTTACTTACACGTGAAAGGTTAAGAGCAACACTACATCTAAATATTTCTTGTGAAGAATCATATAAACCCATAAGCACTGCATGACTAAAATGTAGTTCAGGTCTGTGTTTAACCTTTTCTCATATTCATTCATTTATTTATCTATTTAGTATGTTTATTACTGCATAATGTTCGCAATTCAATAACACAAAGAAAAGTTCTGAAACCTCGGATGTTTGAAAACATGTTGGCAATGCAGTGCATTACCAGCATTTAACCGTTGTAGCCCCAACACCCTACAGCAGGAGATTGATTGACCATGATAATTCAAGGGTAGTGCCAGATTAGCTTGGCGCCTCAGGCGCCAAGCTAATCTGGCACTACCCTTAAATTATCATGGTCAATCCACCTCCTGAAACTGGTACATAGTCGTTAAGTAACACTTACAAAATGTGGGAAATGCACCCGAGGGGCTGAAAGGGTTAAGCTGTCAAATATATGAGATTGCCAATCACCTATCTGACTGCAATTAGAAATATACATTTTACAAACCACAACAATTTAAAGATCTTGACACTTTGGCTGTCAGTAGGGATTTTTGTCATGATTTCTGCTGGAATCATCACAACAAAAAGTGCTATCAACAGCCAAAAGGTTAATGTGTTATTACCTGTGACTGAACCATTACTGCGAGTGCTGTCCTGTCTAGATCGCCTCCCTCTGTGCCCATTCCCAACCTTGTCACCGTCAGCATGACAAGAACCACCATCTGGTGAATTCTCCGGTACACTGGTGGCCTCTGCTGCATGCTGGGAGCGATGGCGGTGAATCTCCATGAGGGTGAAGCCAATAGGGTTCAGAAGCAGAAGAGAGATGGGGGAGATGAGATAGATGTAGTTCAGGTACTCGGGGTGGGTGTTCTGATATAGCGCTTGCACTGAAAACAATGTCAACATACACTTACACTTTCCAGGGTCTGAAGTCTTTAGGAGCAAAACTGTTAACCCTTTTCATCCTGATACACCTATTGTTTGAAATAAACTTGACTATGATGGTTCAAGGGTGGTGCCAGAATAGCTTGGCACTTGAGGCGCTTCATCTGTAAGGTAGCCTTTATAGGACAATTAGCCATTTAAAAATTTAAAAAATCAGCATCGTGATGTAATGCGTTAACACAGACACTTGCAGCATAAAAAATCTATACAAACAAACAAACATCATCACTTTGGGGGGGGGGGGGGGGGGGGAGGAAATAAAACTATTGTCTATTGTGTCACACACTTGCCACATATACTGATAACACACTGACTGTTTCACTCATATTCTGAATGACCCACCTCTTCTCTCACAAAAACAGCAAGGATAACAAAATCCAAGAGACTTTATTTATCCCTTAAAGGGGCACTCGTGACCTTTTTTAATGCTTCAGTTCGCAAAAAGCTTTTACTGGGATTCAGTATACACACCCACTTAGACAGTGACCACCCTACTGTTCCCACCAAATGCTTTCTTTCGTCCGTTCAAAGCGAAAAGAGGCCACCGGAATCTTGTGACTGAATGCATTAAAAGATTGCTTCTGATAGGCGATGGTACTGACGTTATAACTATTCTATACAACCTTAGGTCACCTGCATAATTATAACCAATCAGAGACAAGGTGGCGGATGAACCAGCGAAGAAAAAAATAAAGTATCAGTCGACTCGCACCGGCCGACAATGACAGACTCGGAACTGAAGAGAAGAAAGAGAAAGAGAGACAAGATACCCCTAAGTAGAATTGACATCGGACAAGGAAATATAGAGCTTGGCTTGACCGCCCATCCGGAATTTGTCGCTTTCTTGCTATGTGAATCAGTAAGTAATCCAGCTAAGGTCTTTGTCGATCTTCCTATAGTTCCGCGAGCGCTAGTGATTTTCAGAATTCATGATCTTCAGTAGAATTTATCTCTTACTGATTTCGCAAGATTTTAAACCTGTTTTATCATAAAGTTACGAGGTAGTTCATCAGATTTTATGCTGCAAGGATCTGAAAACTATGGTGTGTGTCAAAATTGCGGCACTGACATTGCTGGTTGTGACACGTTTTTGTCTGTGCGGGCTCTCATTCACTCACAAACCAGACAGGTGAGGCTAGCGCTGGCAGAATTGTACACAAACCAAGGGGAATCACTCAGCGCTGGACAGACAAACAGTTAGATCCCCTGCCCCTGCCTATCAGGCACCCATTTGCAAATGATCGTCTTGTTCTATACCTGTGTATTTCTCTGTGGGCTGGCGATTGGGTGCCTGATAGGCGGGGGCAGGTGATCTAACTGTTTGTCTGTCCAGCACTGTCTCATTCACTCGATTCACAGAGGTAGAGTTTCTGCTGCGATGGTGCATTAATTGTCGTTTCCAGAGATGCTTTCAGTTACGTAGACTTCGATGTGTGAGATGTGAAATTGCAGTACAGAAAGTGGGTACAAATACCACCGTTCTGTTTTGTGTTTCCGAGGGATCAAAGGTCAAACTGACTAGGCACTGTGGACGCCGCTGGCTCAGTCGCTTGCCATGGAGAAAGAGTCGAACAAGCCACGCCCCCAGCACGATCGTTACTCAGGGTAGCAGGTCAAGTGGGACCCGCATTGATTTTGACAGCATAGTGACTATGGAAGGTTTATTTTACATTCTCGTGGAAAATTATGTCAAAGGGATGCCGGAGAACATCAGTACATGAGTGTACACTGACACGTGAGTACACCACACTGATGACCTCGTCTGCAGTATTGACCGGGTTCTGCCTTTTGACGTAGGCTAGTAAATATGCAAAAATTCAAAACGAGGTTGATGCAGATGATAATCTGCGCTCTCGGGTACAAAAACAACACACCCACCAAACGATGAATTTCAACATTATTTTGGCATTGTATTTACATCATAAAACTCTAAGTTAGTACACAAAGGACCCATACATAATACTGTCAGCTGTATCTGTTGCAGACAGTTTTCTGACTGTGATGAGATGCTTGATCCTGGGGAAAATAACTTTAAAGGGCAATTACACTTTTGTGGACAGGGTGGACAAGCTTATCTAATGCACATATTATGAATACTGGTATTACACTGTTTCACGCTGTTTATTTCACACACAGCACAGACACCTATTAAATAACACTGATTATCTCAATCTCATGATACCATACTAGTTATCTCACAATATCAACAAGGATAACCCCCCATGTATTGTACATGTATTGTACACAAGGGGGTCAGACACTGCTTATCACAGTCAAATATTGGGTAATGTTTTGCAAAATATGAATTTTTTTCTAAAATGTATTTTTTAAAAAAAATACTTACCGATGGCATTACTATATGGAATACACTCAATTGCCTGTAGATTTCAGCCCAAAGTTGTGTCCCCTACACAACTGGGGAGGAGACACCGGGGATCCCAGTATAGGCGCCCGGGTGTCCTCCCCTACCAACCTATCCCGCCATGCGTGTGGAGAACTCACCTCAGTTTCACGCTTAGCCAAGGAGGCAAGCGGGGCAGGTGGGAGGGCCATCCGAGTAATGCCATCGGTAAGTATTTTTCAAAAAAATACATTTTAGAAAAAAAATTCATTTGTTTTTTAAAAATACATTACCGATGGCATTACTATATGGAAGAATATCAAAGAGGAGGAGGGTGCCGACACCCAACCCCCAACATAGAGCCCTCCGCTAGCCCACAAGGAGCACTCCCGAAGATTTCAGCTAAGAAGTGGCTATGGCGCTGTGGCGTGCGGAGGGAGTGCTGGGCCGCGGAGAGGTCGCCCATCAAGACCAGGGAGTCACGCTGGCCATACAGGTCGCGGAGGTAGAAGCGGGAGCAAGTGGAACAGCACACCTGCCTACCGCCCGTCCCAAAGTCATAACCAAGCAGAAAGCGGTCAAAGCCACTCAGGGGCTACTGCTCGTACTTCATGCGCCCGGAACTGTAACCTTATATCCCGTAAAGGGAGAGGTTGGGTAGGCCAACGAGTCACCCACCGAAGCCAAGGCGAACTGTCTGGGTCAAGCTACTCGGCCTGCCTGACGAAGGGTAGGAAGAGGCAGGCAGGCAAGACGGTGTGGCCGATAGCAGTGCAGGAACTGCAGTGCCTGGACAAGGTCCTGAACGACGTGCCCCGTGGGTCGGTCGTCCCCTGAACGGGGGTAAGGTCAGCCACTGGGGTGCAGCCGAGAGAGGCCGGCTCAAGACCTGAAGGCCGGGTCAATGAGAAGTTGCGAAAAGTGAAGGCTCGGACTGCCAACCTGCGGGGCGGACCGAGAAAGCATGCGGCTCGCACCCGCGGAAGCCGTGGCGAGCACCAGGAGGAACACGTTTCCGGGCCAGGACGGAGAACCGTGCCAAGGCAGGGGTTCGAAGCAGTCTGTAAATAGCCACATCCGGGTCCAGACGAGGTCCCACCGAGGTAAGAGAGAACCGGGGAGAGTACATCTGAATTCAAGGTCCCAAGGACCGAAAAACTCGCCAGGGCCGGATCCTAAAGGCCCCGGCTGAGGGAAGCGAGTACGATTACGGAGCGGTAACTCTTGACGGAATAAAGGAGCTTAACCTTGGTCGTCGAAGAGCCCTAAGGGAAACTCCGCCCGTAGGGATAGTGAGATAGTGGGGGCGGAACCGCCGAGAGGCTCGCCCCGACTGGTAGAATCTCCCCTAGCCGTCGCACACAACACTGGTAACAGTCCGCGGGCTGCTGCCATAGCCGTCCCGCCGCCTCCGAGAATCCAAAGCAGGGGGGCCACCAGGAAGAAAACCGTGGAGCATGAAGAAGATACTGTAGAATCGTCGGCAACACACCGAGAGGGGAAAGGCCACAGGGAATAGTCCATCCCAAGAAGAACAGTGCGTCTGCGGCCCGGGCGGGAGGCTGAGCCCGTCAGTACACCCATCACACAACCTGTCGGAAGAGCAGTAGAGCACGGCCGGCAGGAGACGAGAGCGTCCGATGGCCACAGAAATCCTCACAAAGGGGGCAAAACTTCAACAGAAGCCGCCAAAGCGTTCGTTGTACACAGTTCACAGCTTCTTTGTACACAGTTCACAGGAAGGAACACACTCAAGCGCCGAACTCACACCACGAGGCCAAAGCCACGTGAGTAAAGTCACAAGCTGAAACCCCAAGGCTGCAGCCAAGGACGAAGTTCACTGAAAGTCAAACCGGTCGGAACTGGTCGGCGCTAAGTCCACACACAGTAAAAACGTTGAAGTGTGGAACACACCAACGAAGTACACTGAGTCCAAGGAGAAGTCAAAAACAAAGCCAAGTAGTAGTAAACCACAGAAGAACCGGTCAAAAACCGTAGCAAGGCAAAAGCCCGACCGTCCACGGTCGAGCTAAGAGTGAAACTGAGGTGAGTTCTCCACACGCATGGCGGGATAGGTTGGTAGGGGAGGACGCCCGGGCGCCTATACTGGGATCCCCGGTGTCTCCTCCCCAGTTGTGTAGGGGACACAACTTTGGGCTAAAATCTACAGGCAATTGAGTGTATTCTATATAGTAATGCCATCGGTAATGTATTTTGAAAAAACAACTATCACACTCACATATTGGGTATCCTAAAGCAAAATCATTGCTTTGTGTGCAGAAGATGGCAAACAGTCCTGCTGCCCCCAGGTTTAAAGGTCGCTTGACCAGCAGAGTGACTGCACCCACAATGATGAAGACAGTCATCTTGGCGATAAGGATTGCCATCAGGCAATTGAGTGTATTCTATATAGTAATGCCATCGGTAATGTATTTTGAAAAAACAACTATCACACTCACATATTGGGTATCCTAAAGCAAAATCATTGCTTTGTGTGCAGAAGATGGCAAACAGTCCTGCTGCCCCCAGGTTTAAAGGTCGCTTGACCAGCAGAGTGACTGCACCCACAATGATGAAGACAGTCATCTTGGCGATAAGGATTGCCAGCAGGAAAAGCCAGTTCACCTGTCACAAATGGCCGTAACCCAAGCTGACCAAGATTGTTTTTCCTGCAATCTTTGTTAATTCAACGCCAAAGAGCCCAAGCCATGATGGGAACAAGAATTCAAAGTGGTGCCGACAAGAAGCATAGATCTCATGAGCCCCTGCAGTTGTGCCCCCCCCCCCCACCCCCTCCCCCAACTGCAGGGGCTCATGAAGATCTAGCATTCTGTCTCCTGCAAATGGATCATGTTCAGATTTTCTCAGAAGTGATGGGCTTAAAACGATAAGGAAGACTGTCACTGAAAATACGATTTTATTTTTGTGCTCATCACATTCACCCTTAACCCTTTTAGCCCGAAGGTCCCATTTCTCAAATGTTGGAGGTATTGTCCAACGACTGTGTACCAGTTGCAGGGGATTGACCATGATAATTCAAGGGTACTGCCAGATTAGCTTGGCGCCTTCATGCGCCAAGCTAATCTGGCACTACCCTTGAATTATCATGGTCAATCAATCTCCTGCTGTGGGGACTCAGGGCTAAATGGGTTAACATGCAGCCTTCTGTACTGTTTGCATGCACAAGGGGATTAATCCCTTTAATGCCAGGTGTCACAGAGTGTGGTCTGAAATCTTTGTCAATTCAACGCTGTCAAACAGCCCGAGTCATCCAAGGCACATGGATACAAAGTGGTGTCAGCAAGAGGCATAGATCCTCATAAGCCCATGCAACTGTGGGGGCTCATGATAATCTATGTATCCTGCTGTTGGGTGGTGTTCCAACTTTCTCAGCAGTGTAGGGTTAGGATAGTACAGTTTTGTATCTGTAAATAAAAGGGCTATGAGTATGATTGAATGCACTGTGCAAAAGTACCAGTTCATTGTTCTAAACCCAACAAAACAAGCAACAACAAAAAACAAACAGAACATACTGGTACATTATACATTTTCAAGAAAACAAACCACAAGAGTACAGGTGCTGTCTGTATCTTACCTGTGTGAAATCCAGAGTGCACATGGCGCGGAACAGCAGAGCTGGCAGACAGAATGTTGACACAAATGTTGCAATTCCGCGACCCTGTGATGCAGTCACATGACCCATCCTGCCAGCAATATAGCCACTGACCACCACAACGAAGCACTGCAGGATAGCGGGGTAGAGGTTGTCGAAAGACACAATGCCATCCCCACCTGCTGTTCCATTTGTGACTGTAGCAGGCACCATGGTGGTTTTTGGGGGGAAGGGTGTGGTAGGAGATGGGGTCACTGCTGGCAGCATGATTTTATGTATACCTTTAACAGCCTGTGGACTTCATCTAGAAAAAAGAAAAGAAAAAAGAGTCAATGTGTCATACAAGTATGAAAATTCTCAGAGTTCATGACATAGTCCTTTCAAACAAACAAAATCAAACTCGCTTTTAACTCAATCAGACCTGCTGCCACAACATAATGTTGATCAACCATGATAGTTCAAGGGTAATACCAGAATAGCTTGGCGCCTACAGGCACCAAGCTATTCTGGCATTACCCTAAAACTATCATTGTCATGGTTTTCTCTACTGGAATGTCATCTTCAGAAGACAACATACAAAATTGAGAATATCGACCTTAAGCCATGTTAGGGATCAATATGTCAATCAGTTGAATTAAATATTCCCAGCTGATTAACCAGCAGTGTTCGGTGTAGGGTTTCTTCAGCCTGACCCTCTGATACATTTGTGCATTGTATCCAAAAAGTGCAAAGACTGTGTCTGAAAACTGCACAGCAGAACAACTATCATTTTCACTTAAGAATGTCTTGATGCAATATCCTGGTGTTGCACCGCTAACCAATTGTTCTAAAACTTGTGCATCAGTAAAACTCTGTGAAAATTTGTCTGCATCAGATCATCATGTATGTGTCTCAGACTAACCAAGAGTTAAAATCAAAGTCTAAATGTTACTATGATAAAGTCACACACATGTACATGGATTTGATTGTCAAACCCTAACACAGCTGCAGAAAGGATTTCACTTTTTCAGCTGCACCTAATTTTAAACATAGTGGATATAAAATACAAATTCAGAACTCTGAATGATGGGTATAAACTATAATCTTCAACACTGCAGTCTATAATCTTTATGTCAAACATAATTATAATTCTCATCAAACCACACAAAATATAAACTCTGAGTTTGAAGGTAAAACTGTAACTGAAGAAAAATGTGTACAATATGTGGCCAGACTAAACTGAAATCAATAAACGCACGTTACACAGGAGAGTAACATCCTGACTATAGAGTGTCATTTCACGATTGACTTGCAAACATCTCTTATGGAACCAGCTGTGGCCATTCATTATCTAACAGGATCACCTGTCACCAGCAGTTCTTACGTGACTGAGCCGAGGGGATGTGATGATGCGCAGGTGGTGTGGGTTGTGTTTGACAAAGGGAGCTAACTCCTGCCCATGGTTCTGGTTCTTTTATTTCATAACCAACAATAAAAAGCAATACAGGGCACTCGACTCGCAGTCCAGTTTCCAGAAATACAGTGAAATACTCGATGTGAAGCCAGCACGCTAGTAGCTACACGCACTGATAATGGTACGCAAATAGTCAGTCTGCTAAAAGTGCGCCGGATGCTCGGCATTAAGTAGGCATAGCGCGGGCCTCTGAGAGAGCAACTCCCTCACGCAGGCGAAACGTTTTGACCAGACAAAGAAACTAGCAAAAACTGTACTAGTTGGTACCTGAATAAACTTTAATAACTAGCAATACTAATAAATCTTAGCATTTTCGAAAGGGAATTTGAAGGGCTTTTCAATGAACTAAATTAGGAAAAGCTTAACACTAAACTGAATTTAATATGATTTTTTAATGACTGCCACACAAGGGAAGTGAAACGCGAAAAAGCATGAAAAACGTAAATCTAACTAAGACTGGTTATAGATCGTACAAAACCAAATAGATATTCTAAAATCAGGAACTGTGCTGAATCTAATGACTATCGAAACAGCTTTCTACGTTTAATAGAATGGAAGCTATGAGGCTTCAAAAATAAACAGAAAACACAAGTTACAAAACCATTAATAAAACAGAAGACTCGCCGCAACACGCAAGTGGTGCCGTCATGGCTAGCGGCTGAATGGAGAATCTCAGACGTGGACTAAAAATAACTACATCGGGACAGAGGCTTATGGCGTTCTGCTACACTTATCATGGGTGCAACCTTGAAACTAACCATCTGACTGTTGATTCCTGCAAGAATCATTGAGAAAAAGCGCTACCGACAGCCACAGGGTTAAACTGTTTTCTTTCTCATAACAACAAGCCTATTGCAGACAGAGCAGACCAACTCGACAGATGGGCCGAGTATTTTGAAGAGTTACTGAACAGACCTAGCCCACCCGACCCCCCCCCCCCCCCCCCCCCCCCCCCCTCCCCCCCGACATCCAGCCGGCAGAGACCGACCTACCCATCAGCTGTGACAGACCCATCCGGGAAGAGATCAGAAGAGCAGTGGCATTTTTGAAGAATGGCAAAGCAGCAGGGCCAGATGGCATCCCAGCGGAGTCTCTGAAAGCAGACCTAGAGACAACAGTGGAGATGCTGTACCCACTGTTTGTAAAGATCTGGGAAGAGGAGGTGATGCCAGCTGACTGGAAGGAGGGGTACCTAATCAAGCTTCCCAAGAAAGGCGACCTCAGCAAGTGTTCCAACTACAGAGGAATCACCTTGCTGTCAGTACCAGGAAAGGTCTTCAACAGGATCATCCTAGAGATAATGAAGAGCTCCGTTGACCCCCAGCTGAGAGACCAGCAAGCAGGATTCAGGAAGAACCGATCATGTACAGACCAGATCGCCACTCTCCGCATCATCGTGGAACAGTCTCTGGAGTGGAGCTCCCCACTGTACGTCAACTTTGTGGATTATGAGAAAGCATTTGACAGCGTGGACCGAGAGACTCTGTGGAAACTCCTATGACACTACGGTGTACCCACAAAGCTCGTCCACCTGATCAAGAGCAGCTATGATGGCATGACATGTCGCGTGATCCACGAAGGGCAGTTCACCAGGGAGCTCCAGGTCAGAACTGGTGTCAGGCAGGGGTGTCTGCTGTCTCCGTTCCTCTTCCTACTGGCTATAGACTGGGTCATGAAGATGACCACAGAGCACAGACGAAGTGGAATACAGTGGACACTGTGGACACAGCTTGACGACCTCGATTTTGCAGACGACTTGGCATTACTGTCCCACACTCGTCAACAAATGCAGGACAAGACCACGAGGTTTGCTGACATCTCGTCCCAAGTGGGCCTCACCATTCACAAACAGAAAACAAAGACAATGAGGCTGAACACAACCAGGGAAGAACCAATCTTGCTTGCTGGCACCCCGTTGGAGGAGGTCAGGTGGAGTCCTTCACCTATCTCGGGAGCATCATAGACAAAAAAGGCGGCACTGATGCAGATGTCAGAGCACGAATCGGTAAAGCCAGAGCAGCCTTTCTCCAGTTAAAAAAAGTGTGGAGTTCCAGAGAGCTGTCACAACACACCAAAGTCCGGATTTTCAACTCCAATGTAAAAGCAGTTCTCCTATATGGAGCAGAGACTTGGAGATTTTCAAAAACCACAATCAACAGAGTACAGACCTTCATGAACAGTTGCCTTAGAAGAATTTTGAAAATCCACTGGCCAGAGAAGATCAGCAACGTCAGACTCTGGGACAGAACAGAGCAGATAACAGCAGAGAATGAAATTGGGTGAAGAAGATGGGGATGGATCGGTCACAGCCTGAGAAAGCCAGCTTCCAGTATCACTAGGCAGGCATTGTCATGGAACCCCCAGGGAAAGAGGAAAAGAGGTAGGCCGAGAAACTCCTGGCGTCGAGACCTCCAAGCAGACATAAAGAGACTGGGAACCACCTGGAGTAGAATCGAAGGAGAAGCACAGGACAGGAGTTGCTGGAGGTCTCTCGTCGACGGCCTATACCCGGGTAGGGGTGACAGGCGTAAGTAAGTAAGTAAGTTTCTCATAACAAATGATAAACCACCATTGAATTAATTGCACCATTTTCAGGGTCCATTAATCATATCGCTGAAGTGGTTACTATTGCATACTTTTCAGGACACTGTATCCCAGGTACACTGTCCTAAGTTACACTGTGCCTGAGGTATACCGCCCTGTGTTACTCTGCACATGGTGTACACTGTCTTGTTTTAAAGTACATGTATAAAGCGTATCTGTCTCTGAGTATGACAGAGGTCCTTCATCAGCCGGCACCCAAGGAAGAGCATCGCCCTCCCCAAATCACCATCGGTGAGTCCGAACTGAAGTCTGTACACCAGTTTACCTACCTTGGCTGCATCATCACGTCAGACGCCAAGCTGGACAAGGAGCTGGACAACAGGCTGGCAAAAGCGAACAGTGCTTTCGGGTGACTATTCAAGCGGGTGTGGCACAATCAACAGCTGAAAAAAGGCACCAAGATCAGCGTGTACAGAGCTGTCGTCCTCACCACCCTGCTGTATGGTTCCGAGTCCTGGGCCATCTACCACAGCCAACTACGACTCCTCGAACGCTTTCACCAGCGCTGCCTGCGTACCATCATCAGCATTCACTGGAGTGACTGTGTCACCAACATTGAGGTCCTTGAACAGGCGGAAACTGTGAGCATCGAGGCTTTGCTTCTGCGGACACAGCTTCGCTGGGCGGGGCACGTCTCCAGGATGGAGGATCATCGCCTACCCAAGATCACTCTGTTCGGCGAGCTCGCCTCTGGATACCGAGACAGAGGGGCACCAAAGAAGAGATACAAAGACAGTCTCAAGAAGTCACTTAGTGCCTGCCAAATCGACCACTGCCAGTGGTCTTCACTTGCTGCGGACCGCAACACCTGGCGCTCCACCATTTACAAGGCAGCCATCTTCTTTGAAGACTCTCGCAGAGCTAACCTTAAGGACAAGCGGCTCAGGAGAAAAAACAGAGTTGTCGTAACCAGTTCTAACTCAGACTCCGAAAAGACTAATCATTTTGATTCGATGGAATGTGAGCGCGCGCTCTTCTCGGTTTCTGTCCCCTTTTTCCAGCAGAGCAGTTTGTTTATAATTGCTGTCATTGCGTCTAATACACTATGGAAGGCAGTCACTGAATCAGCTCGCGCAGCTTCTTTTATGTCACGACCAGCATAATGATCGAGGCAGGCAAGAGTCAGGATTCTCATTAGCTTTCGTATCTGCGGGCGCCATGAGGATCTATGTTTATTCCAGACAGGAGGTGTTTATCATTGAGTGTATCTCGGACAGTGTGATAGTGGTCCTTTCTACAGATGAGAAAAGGCATAGATCCTCAAGAGTCCACCATGCAAGTTACAGGACCTTGAGAATCTGTGCCTAAGTTTTGCTTTTTCAGTTCACACAATTTTAATTTCCAGGCTGAGTGGGGGAAAGGGAGAGAGATGCGCTATTGTGGTTTGCAGTGAGTTTAAACCGTTTCTTTTGTTTTTCAGTAACCCTACAACAATGACCATATAAATGAACACACTTTTCCCCCTCTTTTGTTCTGGTAAAGACAGAGTCGGGTTCCCTACGGAATATACTTGGATCTGCTGAGGCACATATACTTCTGAAAACTCAGAAATTTAAAAGCCAGGTTACAAATTTAAAATATATACTGACACAAAAAATTAAAAGCCTAATCATTTTGATTCGCTGGAATGTGAGCTCGAGCTATTCTGTTTCTGTCCATAATGATAGAGGCAGGCAAGAGGCATCTGCGGGCGCCATGAGGATCTATGTTTATTCCAGACAGAAGGTGCGTATCAGTGAGTGTATATAATTCAGTGTGATAGTGGTCCTTTCAACTGATGAGAAAAGGCATAGATCCTCAGGAGTCCGTCATGGAAGTGACAGGACCGTGACCCATGAGAATCTGTGCCTAAGTTTTGCTTGTTCAGTTCACACAATTTTAATTTCCAGGCTGAGTGGGGGAGGGGCAGGGAGATGCGCTTATTGTGGTTTGCAGTGAGTTTCAGCAGTTCCTTTTGTTTTTCAGAAACCGTACATCAATGACCATATAAATGAACACACTTAACCCCCCCCCCCCCTCCACCCCTTTCATTCTGGTAAAGACAGTCGGGTTCACTACGGAATATACTTGGATCTGCTGAGGCACATATACGGGCAGAAATTTAAAAGCCAGGTTACAAATTAAAAATATATACTGAAATGGGCTTGGATAGGGCTGTTATTTGGTTGAGGGCTGGGGACGGTAAGACAAGGCTAGAGCGGCCAGCCTTGTAAGGCCGCTTTCATCGGAACTGCCGTCAGATGGTACGGCAGAAGGTTCTCTGTTCCGTCTAATGTGCACAGAGACAAATGAACCTATCAAGAAACATTTATTCCACCGTTACCGCATACTTTCACGAGGATAATATATTCTTGTTTTTACATCAGACGGATGGTCTTCACTGTTTAGCAATGTTCGCCTATAACCATAGACAAAACTCCCCAAGAGGCATAGATCTTCATGAGTTCCACGCAGAGTGCGGGGGCTTGTGAGAAGCTAAATGTACTGTATGTATCTTGGTGGCTAGTGTTGCCTCTATGCTGCTATGTTTGCGCAGCCGGGATAAAATCGTGACCACCGAGCCCAAAACAAAACACCCATGGCTGTCAACACGCACGATTCGACGACCGTCCAAGCTCTGCGGCGTAGAATAGCGCGATGCTCATGCTCTCTTTAGGTTCACGGCAGTGCAAACTCGAGTCTGGAGACTAACTGTAACTCAGAACCCTAAAAAGACCTTCCCCTGCAGCCACTGCAGTCGAACCTGCCTGTCCCGGATTGGCCTCCGCAGCCACGAACATGCCTGCAGACAACGTGGGCAAGCCCTGTAGAATCTTCGTTCGCGAAGTCAAGCCAAGAGAGAGACAGATAAAGCGTATCCCAGGTACACCATGCCTGGGGTATACTGTCCTGTGTTACTCAATCTGTACATGGTGTACACTGTCCTGTTTTAAGGTACATGAAATGTATAAAACTTTCCAAGTTTCCCTTGCTACAAGAGTTAAAGTACCATGAACCGGACCAATTTGTAGAAAGTTGGCATAGGTCATCAGCCCACAAGGTGTTCAAGGGCTCATGAGAATCTTTCAGGCTTCAGAAGTGCTTGAGGATCTAGTATATTCATACTGTATAGTGTTTAATTGCTGAATCTAGTGTAGAGTAATTTCCAAACTTGCCACACAATTCAAAATCACGTACTGAAAATGTGACAAAGGGATTATACTAAAATGAATGAACATGCTAATGATTCAGTATTACTGGTCAAATTTTTGTACTCTTTGAAATATTTAGATGGCATATAAGCATGTGTACCCTATCAAATTTCCACCCTGGAGGTCCTTTATGCATAAGCTGCTGTGAAAACAGGTGTGTGTACTAGCTGGCTAAACTTTGCCTTCCTTCAGGCATAGACTTGCATTGGCATGCTCAGGTTGAAGGGCTCATGAGGATTCTGTGTGATAACAACATGCTTATCAGCAAGAGGCATACACTGATTGATATCGACTCTCCTTCACCTATTTAAAAAAAATGATATAAAATGCATGAGGGTCTTCTGTTTATACAGGCTCATTACATTCTATGCCTCAGGAAATGTACAGCATTAGCATGATCATTTTGTGTACAAAACTACTCTTTTTAGTGAGAGACAGATCCCCACGTGCCCTCTCACAGGCAACATAAATCTCATGAGGAGATCATGGAACTGCATGAGCGGGATCGCTGAATCTGCAGACTGAGGTTATGATGTCAGTTAAAGTGTTTCCACAAGCAAACAGGTTAATTATATGGTTTTCGCTCCGCAGTCGGAGTAAAGCCGTAGATTTTTAAAATGTATCAATCAAGATTAAAATCAAGCAGTCTCTGAACTGTAGTTCTTTTGCGTTTCGCAGCTCAGACTAAAAGGAAGACGGGCGTAAAATCAAACTGCTCAGTCGGCTCAGCTGATTATTTCCAAACAAGTTTTATAACTAGACATGAAAATGTTCATACTCTTCACAGAGGCAAAATCTGTAAGCTTACATCTGCTGATCTAAGAGAAAAGTTTTGTTTCTTTTCTTCCAAATCGGTGTCATTGCTGACCGAGCTGCTAGCACTAGACTAGAACTAGAAGCATCAGTAGCCTTTCTAGCCTCTACCATCTGTACTTACCATATGACGATTGTCGTCTGCCGATCGGCAGAATATTGTCTGCCTGCAATGACCGTGGCGAGGGGATCCAAACAGTCTATAGATCTAGATGTGCCTACATTTTGCTTCTCACGTTTGTTTTGGAACAAATAGATTATGACATCAGACAGCATCAAAGAGAATCTGGATGATACGGAGTTTCCGTTCTTTGCCGGAAGTCGGGCACCTTGCGTCTGACGTCATTATGTTACCATATGTCGTCTGCTTGAGCAACGTGTAGGCTTTATTTATTATTATTTTTGTTATATAGACTTCCATTTTTAAAAAAGCGAAAATTTCAAACGTTGTTTCCCATACTAAAACATCTTAACTGTAAAAAGTTAACTTGTGTGACATGTCTGAGGCCCAGCCGGACTTCCGTGCAATGTGAACTTAGTGCCGCACAACTCAGCCCGGTTGGCAAGTCAGTGACGCCAGTGAGATGTCAATCAGTTGAAACAAGCGGATGGGAGATGAACCATAACCCACAAAGTCCCTTCTGAGAGCTGTCTTCGCTGTCAGGGTCTCTACCTTTTGTCTTTGACTTGATTCTGATGTTGAAATATCTCCCTTTGATATCATCCTCGGGGCTGATGAGTGATGTGCCAATGCCGCATCAGTCACTAGTGACGGCTACCCGGCGACACTGCTAAGGGGCGCGCGCCCGGCCGCCTTTTATACGCGTCATTGGTTTCAGTGTCAAATCGTCATTTGTAATAATAATAATAATAAGCGCATTAAACAGGCGCTTTATCCCAATTGAAAATCGGCTCAAACGGCAGTCAAAGCGCCGCCGCGAACTGAACCCAACACTAAAGCACGCTCACGTGAATCACTGAGACTCACGCTCATTCGTGACACTCACACACTGTACATAAACAATGGGTATTCACGTCACAAGGGCAAGCTCAAGCGAGCTACTGAAGTTTTTGAAAATTCAAATCGTTTTGTATTTGAATTTGATTAAGTGGGTTGAAACTGATACCAAAGCAATCTCGTGGGGGAGGAAGAACCGGAGTACCTGGAGAAAGAACCCCCGGCCGCGGTCCGCCCGAATTAACGACGGTGACACTGACTTATATGTAGAGGAGAAAAATTCCAACGCCGGAACTGAGTTTCGAACCTCGTCCCTCTTGCATTGGTGGCAGGCGCTTTTACCGCTGCGCCACGGACCACCCCGTGACATTGGTTTTTATAATTCTTTTGTTTTGTTTTTACGCAATTTTATATTTAACGTGATATGAGTTTCGCGGCTTTCGCCGCTCAGTCACTGAAGACTTGGGAAAATGGTGACAAAACTAGACTCTGAATTCACGATACAATTTCAGTCAGTCTTGCTATAATTTGTGTTAAATCAGGTTGACTTTACCTAGCTACATATGCTATGCTAAATACACCTGCATGCTCTTCTGAAAGCGCGTCGATGTGTATGTATCGTGTGCGTGTGTGTATCGTGTGCGTGTGCGGTGGCCCCGTGCCGGCCGCGTGCACTGATGCGCGCGCTTCAAACATCCTCAAGAGGCATAGATGTTCATGCGCCCGCCGGACACATGAGGATCTATGCCTCTTGGAGACGGATGCACGCGTATGTCAGTGAGAGTGAGAGCGAGCGAGAGAGAGAATTACGTCATATTTAGAGTATGTCATCTGCGTGGTGACGGAGTTGCTTCTCTTACTACGTCGCTACTCAGTGTCTGACTTTCTCCAGATGTCAAGGTTTCAGTTTACTGTTTTAATTTTTTTCTGAACAGAATTAACTCTTTTTTTTTTTTACTGAGGAAGTTGAAAGGGCACAAAGCTAGCTAAGGCCAGAACTCATCCAATGTCTTACTAGCTATATCGGGTCACCTGAATGCTCTTCTGAAAGCGCGACGATGTGACGGTGTGTGTGTCAGTGTGTGTGTGTAGTAGTAGTAGTAGTAGTAGTAGTAGTAGTAGTAGTAGTAGTAGTAGTAGTAGTAGTAGTAGTAGTAGTAGTAGTAGTTGTAGGAGAAAGAAGAACAAAGACTGGTTTGACGAGAACGATGTAGAGATCCAGGAACACCTAGCAATAAAAGAGCCGCCCATCAGGCCCACCTAGCCCAGCCTTCCTGCCCTGTGAAGAAGTCTGCCTTCCGCCTCGTCTGCAGCAGCCTCCAGCGCAAGCTCAGAGATCTCCAGAATGAGTGGTGGACCAGACTTGCACAGAGGACCCAGCTTTGCGCTGACAATGGTGACTACAGGGGCTTCTACGAAGCACTGAAAGCAGTGTATGGCCCCAGACACCTGGTACAAAGTCCCCTGCGAAGCGCGAATGGCCAGGCACTCCTCACAGATAATACCTCCATCTTGAACCGCTGGTCGGAGTACTTCAGAGCCTCTTCAGCGCTGAGCGCACTGTTCAAGAAGCAGTCGTCCTACAAATCCCACAACTCCCAGTAAAGGTTGAATTGGACGAACCGCCCACCGCTGAAGAGACCCTCACAGCCATCCACCAGCTCAAGAGTGGCAAAGCAGCAGGCATTGATGGAATACCACCAGAGATCTGGAAACATGGAGGCACAGCACTGCACAACAAGCTCCATGACCTCTTTCTCTGCTGCTGGGAGGAAGGAACACTACCAAAGGATCTCCGTGATGCTGTCGTTATCACCCTGTACAAGAACAAAGGCGAGAAGTCTGACTGTTCCAACTATCGGGGAATTACCCTGCTGTCCATTGCTGGGAAAATTCTTGCAAGGCTGCTCCTGAATCGGCTGGTACCTGCCATCGCTGAAGACCAACTCCCAGAGGGCCAGTGTGGCGCAGCTTCAGAGCAAACAGGAGCACCACCGATATGGTCTTTGTGCTGAGACAGCTTCAGGAGAAGTGCCGCGAGCAGAACAAAGGGCTGTACGTAACGTTTGTCGACCTAACAAAAGCGTTCGACACTGTGAGCAGGCAAGGCATGTGGCAGATCCTGGAGCGACTTGGCTGTCCCCCAAAGTTCCTCAGCATGATTGTCCAGCTACACGAGGACCAGCAAGGCCAGGTCAGACTCAACAATGTTCTCTCAGAACCATTCCCCATTCTCAACGGCGTAAAGCAGGGCTGCGTGTTGGCACCGACCCTCTTCACCATCTTTTTTAGCATGATGTTGAAGCAGGCCACAGTAGACCTCGTTGATGACGATGCAGTGTACATCAGGTATCGTATCGATGGCAGCCTGTTCAACCTCGGACGACTGCAGGCCCACACGAAAACCCTAGACCAACTGATTCGTGAGCTGCTTTTTGCTGATGACGCTGCCCTCGTTGCACACACAGAGAGAGCCCTGCAACGCATCACGTCCTGCTTCGCAGACGCTGCCCAGCTCTTTGGACTCACCCTGTTCGGCGAGCTTGCTACTGGACACCGTGACAGAGGGGCACCAAAGAAGAGATACAAAGACTGTCTCAAGAAGTCACTTAGTGCCTGCCAAATCGACCACCATCAGTGGTCCTCGCTTGCTGTGGACCGTGACACCTGACGCTCCACCATTTACAAGGCAGCTGTCTCCTTTGAGGACTCTCGCCGTAGTAACACCTCCAAAATTTGGGAAATCAGGCTGTGGGGTAAAGGGTGGTGCCTACTGGTGCCAAATCAAATCTGGCCTTACCCTTGAACTATCATGGTCGAGCCATGTCTCGTAGTGTGTCAGGGAAATATTAGTATCCATCTCTCCCTCCATAACATCACGCTGATTCCATACCTGACCTCAAGACCACTAACCCTTTGGGTGTCGCAGCGGGTTTAGTGGCAATGATTCCCAGGAATCGTCACAACCAAAAGCGCTACAAACACCCAAAGGGCTAATTGCAAATCTGCTCTGTGTAAAAAATAAATGCTTATCATGAATACTCTGCACTAACCCTTTTGCTGTCAGTGGTGCTTTCTTGTCAAGGTGATTCCTGCAGTGAATCACCCCAATAAAAAATGTGCTACTGACAGTCACAGGGTTAAAAATGAAGGCTAAAGCAATCTTTATGTAGTACTGACCTTGTTGAGGTGTCCGTTTTTGGCAACATGACTAAGATGTTCAGCCAGGTGTTTGAAGGTCTCGTAATGGTGCTCAGGTAACTTGTGCAGCAAACGCTTCAGATTCAACATGCGCTTCTCTGGGTTGGGGTTCCGATTTGCCTCAATAAAGGCATCATACAGTTCTGACAAAAACAAAAAAAAGTGAATGATCATGAAGCATCAGATAGAACAGACAATGTAATACAGTGAATCAGCCTAAAAATATTTTTTTTTCTAAAATGTATTTTTTTAAAAAATACTTACCGACGGCATTACTACTAAGAATAATTCGCTTAGCTTAACAATTTTAGCCCAAAAAAGAACCTCGTTGTGTAGATACCATAGGGGAGGCAATCCCTAAGAGTGTCGTAACCAGAACACCCGGGGTGGCCTCCCCTTATCCCTATCCGGTGGCGCGCTCACCGTTTCCCGGCAGTCTCTGAGTCTTAGCTCGACTGCGGCAAGCGGGGAAGGCGGGAGGGACCTCTGAGTAATGCCGTCGGTAAGTATTTTTTTAAAAAAATACATTTTAGAAATTTTTTTATTTATTTTCTCAAAATCATTACCGACGGCATTACTACTAGGAAGAATGTCGAATAGGAGGAGGGTGCCGCATTTCCTGGGCTACCTGTCCCACTCCCAAGCGCCTCTGCGCTTAAAATTGAGGATCCCCCCCCCCCCCCCCCCCTAAGCGCCCACTCCCGACAATTCTAGCTAGGCGTTACTTACGGCGCCAGAGGCGCCTGGAGGGAGTGCTGCGCTGCTGATATGTCCCCCAGTAATGCCAGGTTGTCTCGCTGGCCGGCCAGATCTCGCAGGTAGCAGCGGGCGAAGGTATATTCGGCCCGCCAACCCACGGCTGCCACAATATCGCTGACCGCGCGGTTGCGGTCAAATGCGATGCTCGCTGCCACTGCTCTGACTTCGTGTGCCCTGATCCGCAAGGTCTTGGCTTGTGCCGGGGTGAGCTCTTTGTATGCCTCTCGTATCACCCAGCAAAGCCAGGATGAGATCGTCTGCGCCGATATGTCTCGTCTGCCCGGAGCCAAGGGCAGGAATAGGCGCAAGCGCCCTTGTCTTAGTGGCTTAGTTCTGCGCAGGTAAACTTTAGGCGCCCTGACGGGGTCCTGTACATTGGGTTCCCCATCCTGTTCAGTTGTCCTGAGAGGACGGATGTTCAGTACTTGGGGCGCCGATGCTGGGAGGCGATTCTTTGCCAGAAAAGTAGGGTCTGTGAGGAGCTGTATTGAACCGTTGGCCCGGCGCTGGAGACATGACGGGCGCACAGAAAAGGCATGTATCTCGCTAACTCGTGACGCTGAAGCGAGGGCAAGAAGGAAGCAGGTCTTCCGCGTTAGATCTCCCATTCGAGCCATATCCAGGGGTTCAAATCGGTCCGAGTTGAGCCAGGTGAGAACCCAAGCCAGGTCCCACCGTGGAATTAGCGAACGGGATGCCGGGCGCTGTCGGTCAAAGTACGCCATAAGGTCTGCCAGGTCTCTGCAGGAACCCAGGTCCGGAAGGCCCAAGTGTCGATAAGTGTCCGCCACCATCGCTAGGTAACCTCGTATGGTAATGGGGGCCAAGTTCTGGTTGGTAAACAGCCAAATGAAGAACTCCGCTAGCTGAGGTTGAGTCAAGTCCGTGGGGGAGAGATGCTCCTCTGCGCACCAAGCCTGGAGCACTCGCCACTTTCCCTCGTAGACCCGACGCGTAGAATCTCTCCGGGCTGTTGCGATAGCTTCCACTGCTGCACCCGACAAGCCTCTAGCAGCGAGGGCCGTCCTGACAGTCTCCAGGCGTGTAACAGCAGTCGTTCCGGGCATGGATGAAACAACGGCTGTCGAGGTTGCTTGAGCATCGTCGGAGGTGTGGGGAGCTTCATCGGGGCATCGGTGGCGAGACTGATGAGGTCTGTGGTCCAACTCTTGGCCCAACTGAAGGCGGCTACCAGGATGAGGATTGCGTTGCTGCCCCTGAGCTTCTGGAGAATCTTCGGGACTAGTACTGTTGGAGGGAACGCGTACGCCAGAAGTCCGTCCCACGGATGGAGAGTGCGTCTACGGCCCAAGCTAGCGGGTCCGGGATGGGGGAGACGAACAGGGGTAGCTTGTTGTTCCACCTCGTGGCGAAGAGGTCGATCATCGGTGTCTCCCATCTCGTACAGATCATCTGGAAGACGTCCTGTCGTAGCGACCACTCTGTGTGAAGTAGTTGGCCGCGGCGAGACGAGAGAGAATCCGCGAGGAAGTTGAGATGTCCGGGGATGTGTCTTGCCCGCAGCGTAATTCCGTGATCTCTGCACCACAGGAAGACCTGATACGCCAAGATGCAGAGGGAAGGCGCTCGCGTCCCGGCCTTCATTCTGAATGTAGGCCACCACTGTAGAATTGTCGGAGAGCACCAGGACTTACTGACTCGTGAGATACTGTTCCCAGTGGATGAGCGCGAGCCCCACTGCCTTCATCTCCAGCCAGTTGATGTGCTTGTTCGCTTGATCCCTCGTCCAACTGCCTGAAGTTGTGACAAAGTCTGGAAGCAGATGAGCCCCCCAGCCCGAGAGGCTCGCTTCCGTGCAGATGGAGAGTCGAGGAGTTTGTGAAAAAGTGTATCACATCGCACACTATCCGATGAAATGGCCTGTTTTTTCGGCCGGCCGTATACACAAAACTACTTGACGTTTGGTCTTGATTTTGTCATTTATTTGCGTTTGTGTATTTCGAGTAAGTTTTTGCTTTATTTGCCAGGCACTACTCTCGTCAGCGGACCAAGCCTGACCACTTTTAGTTTTATGTGGATTTTTGTTTTGTTGCGTTGAAAGTTGATGACCTTGTTCACTCTATTAGAGTGTTGGTCGCCATTTCGGCTATCATTTTGTAGTCTTGTTGGCTTCACTTGATGTCCGGCAGGCTGGTGGTCTGTTTAGTCACACGTTCATTGCGTGCACTGTAGAGTCCGCGACTGCGCTCTATGCTGGCTCGGCTTGTAGTGAGACTGGGAGGCTCGCGTCCAGTGTTGTTGTTCCAATCATTCTCATTCCCCGCATGACTCTGTGTGGCTGTGTGCCTGCCCTGCCGCGTGGCCGGCCCGATGGTGACTCAGGGTGGAGAGAAGTAGCATCGGCGTGGTCAGTTGGGTGGGTAGTCAGGTGTATATTCCGTCCAGTAGTATATCGCTCGGCGTAGCTTTCTTCTGTAGGGCATCGCGCTTACTCTTTCTTCCGAGTATAGCGCTCCTGATGTGGGGGTTTGGCGTCTGCTGTCTTTCGCTGTATCGTTTTCTTATCTGGAGCTGGTTGCTGATTCAAAATCTGGGGCCGTCCATAGCTTACGTGTGCGATTTATATCGCTGTGCGGGCCGGGAGGAGTGTGGTGTTGGCGTAGAGCTGTCGCTGAGATGAGCGGGCATTGTTTCTGTACCAGCGTTTCAGGTCTGGTCCTCGATTCAGATTTCTGGGGCTTTCCATTCCGTCTTTTTCTCGTGCAGGTCTCGCTGGGGATTTATATCGTTGTTCGTTGGGAGGGGTGTGGTGTTGGCCGCGTCAGTCGCTTCTGGCGGTGCGCAGTAAGACGTGCAGTGTTGGCACTAGGCAAGATCAAATGCAGACAAAGAAATTTTAAATGGGAACTAGTGGGATTCGAAGAGTTCCAACAAGATCTAACCAGAATAGAGAAATGGCTAGTAAGAGCAGGCTTCAAAATCTCCCAAAACAAAACCCAAGCGATTATATTTAGAAGCAACCAAAGCCCAAAATGCCAAGTAAAAGCCCATATCCCCAAATTACAAATAGGGCAAACAGATATCGAATACCGTCAAAACATTAAATTTCTATGAGTTACGTTCACAAGTAGCAATAACTGGTCACCATACGTAGAACAAATATGTCAGTCTGCCAGGAAGGGAATAAATCTCATGCGCAAAGTCAGCGGAGCGGACTGGGGTACTGACCCTGAATCCCTTCTAAATCTATATCATGCCTTCGTTATGTCCAGACTACTATATGCAGCCCCCATGCTCACCAACCTAAATAAGAGCCAGACCAAAAAACTGATGTCAGTGCAAGCGGACGCGTTGAAGGTGGCCCTGGGAGTCCCCAGGCATACCCCAAACCTGCTTGTACTGGCAGAGAGTGGGCAAAAACCTATAACGATCATAATAAAGGAAAGAGCAGCAAACTACTACTATAAAACAATATGTATGCCAGACGACCATCCGGCCAAATACACGCTCACCACAGACCACAAAACTAGAGGCAAACGCAACCAAACACCTCAAATAAAAGCTGTAGTCCAAGAAAGCGAAGCCGCTATAAATCTAAAACTATCGTATAGGCCACCGAAAATACAAATAAAAACACCCCCATGGAAACTCCCCCAAATAGAAGTAGATCTGGACTTAACCAAATATCTGAAATCAGAAGATGGGCCCAAAATGAAACTAGAGTTTAGTATCAAAAAGGACACCATATACAAAGACTACATATTCATATATACAGATGGGTCCCACGATCCAACCACACACGCAACCGGACTAGGTATCCACGCCCCCGACAAATCGGATAGGGCCATTAAACTACCTGACCACTCGGCGGTCTTTACAGCAGAGCTCACGGCCATCTTAGGAGCATACAAGGTAATAATGAGCGACCTCCCCAAAAGCAAACGCATACTCATAGTAACGGACTCGCTCTCAGCCGTCCAAGCAATTCAAAACCTAGACTCGTTCAGAGACGATCTTACGTATCTGATCAGAGCTCAAGCAGCAGAACTATCAGAACACGGGAAAACAATCAAAATCATGTGGGTCCCCTCTCACGTGGGGATCCCAGGCAATGAATGCGCCGACAAAGTGGCGAAGAAAGGCCTCGAACAAGAATCGACCTTCTTCAACCTACCTCTGTCGGCAAATGAAAGATCCAAGGCACTCCGACCCGTCTTTCAAAAACTATGGGTAGATGAATTTCAACAAAACAAAAGAGGTAGAAGAAAAAACCTCGCGAGGGAACTCAAAAACAAACCCATTCTCTTCCAAGGAAAAAGGAAAGACCAATCCCGACTAACAAGAATCCGATTGGGGGGCGAAAGATACCTAGTCCTTCCAAACCAAATAATATGCATGTGCGGCCACACGCTAACAACGGAACACATCCTACTAGAATGCCAACACACAGAAGAAACCAGAACCACAATAAAAGAAAAACTAGACACCCCCCTTACCTTAGAAGGCCTCATAAATCCCGATTCGGCAACTTGGTGCACCACCACCAAACTCACAATGCATCTAATCAACAAACACCCCTTAGTTAAGTACATATAACCAAACATAGAACCCCACCTGCCCCCTCCCATAGCATGGACCTAGACCATGGCGATGAGTTCGGGGGTTAGCTCTCGTCGTCGTCCGAGCACCCCGGGCCCGAAGTGCTCAAAATTAGACAGTCCCCCGGCCGGGCAGGAAGGGTGTCAGAATGAAGCGGAAGTAAGACTGAGTGTATGCAAGGTCAATAAAAGAAGGAAGAACGAAAGTATGCAAGACTGAGCGACTGAAGGGGTCCCCCCACCACCAATCATTCCCCATCATCAACCATGATCCAGCACCCGCCCCCGCCCCCCCCCCCCCCCCCCCCCAAGGTAATAAAGATTTCACCCTACCCCACCTCAACCCCACACTCTCCACCCCCATCACAACCACCCCGCCCGGACTGCCCTCCCGGAGGCACTTAAAAAATAGCACCCTAGACAGTGGGTGGCTCTCACGAAGCCAGGTCTCCCAGAACTGCCCGGTGCCTGCTCTCTCGACCCCATCCCATGACCCCATAACCTCTGGTATCTATCCACTCCGGGGACGCCCGCCTCGCCCCGCCGCCCTTCCAATAAAGGCCGGGGGGGTGGCGGGGAAGGGGAGAGGGCGAACCCATCATCCCCAACCCTTTCATCTCACGGTCCGAGCACCCGCCCCCACACCCCTCAGATAATTAAAAAGTCACCTCACTCATAAACCCCCCTTCCCCTCTTTCCCTTTTTTTTTTTTCTTCCCAAGTCCCCCGCCGGGGACGCCCCCTCCCCCCCCCCCCCCACCACCCTCAACCCTACCCGGCCGAGGCGTGACCGCGGGGAGCTGCGGTAGCCGGGTATGGACAACCGCCACTCAGGTGGACCGTGCCCGGAGACCGTGGGGCACCCTGACGGGACCCAAGCCCATCGCCGGGCCTCCTGGGGCCGAGCAATCAGGCTCCGGGAAGGAAAAAAGGGAAGAGCCATTAGAGAGCAGGTAAATCCGGGCGGCTGGAGCCCAGCCTGGACTAAGGAGAGCAAACCACTTAAATAAACCAGGTCCAACTAAAGGAGGTTTAGCATCTAACGTCAATGCACTCCTTATAAATATAGATAATGGGCGGCGACTTATGCACAGGATAATACCCTTCCAGAGTCACGCGGTGGCGGACCCCGTCCCCCACCGGCCCCTCCCCACTTATCCTCACACTATCCACTCGCGAAGTGTGGCCGTGGGCCCGGCAGGGCCGAACAGCTAACACAGGCCACCCGCACCCTCATCTCATCTCATGGTCCAGCACACGCCCCACCTCCCCACGGTTAATAAAAAAGACATCATCAACCCCACCATCATCAATCACCGGCCCGGAGCCGCCCCCTCTCCTCCCCCGCCTCGGGTGGATCCTCCCGGGCTGGCGGAGGCCACCGCCGTGCCCGGGGGCGCCATCCGGGCGTGGGGGGGGGGGGGGAGGACGCGCGAGGACCATCCATCATACCACCCTTTTTTTTTTCTTTTTTTTTTTTTGGTGGGTTTTTTGTATTTAGAAGTTACTTTCCTTTATTTTTCCGCCGACCGGCATTAAGATTGCCCCCCCCCCCCCCCCCCAGGAGCTCGGAGGGAAAGCCCCATAGGTCGTGCCGGGCGGCTTTTTGACCAACTGCCCCCCTCCTAGCGGGGAGAGGGTCCCGGGGGCCGGCGGCGGGCCACTGTGCCCCACCCCCCCCCCCCCCCGAAGCTCGGTGGGACGCGCCCGGGGGCTGGCGGCCGGCTCCGGGGTCCATCTTCCACGTATTGGGGCGCAGGGAGGACACTCCTGGAAGGTCCGCTCTGCGAGATAGGGGGGTTTGAGAACCCAGGGGGTCGAGGTACCCACGATGGCACTCCGACACCGCGTGACTCCCCGCTCGCCTGAGTACGGTCGCCGCCCATCAAAATAAATAGGGAGCCCAGGGAGGTGTAGCATCCTTCGTCCATGCACTCCCTGGGTAAACGGAGGGTACATCACCCCCCTCCAGAGAAATACAGAAACACATATAGGGGGGTTAGTAAAAATCAACCCCCCTCAAACATGAAGAGGGTTCGGCTGGCGGGGCCAGAGAGTACCGGGCCCTGGACTGCGACCATCAACAAAGGGGAGAGGAAAGAGCACACCACCAAACAAGCAAGAAAGGAGGACCCAAGCAAGACGGTGGACATATGCGTCCACCAAAGCACGGGCTCTCCCCAACGACCCAGCCCCCTGGGGCGCGGGCAGACATGATGAGAGAAAAAACAAAAGTGATGCGCGGGCGTCAGCGGCGAACAGACAGGATAAACCCTCCACCCCCCCCCCCCCCCCGGCCCCCCCCCCCCCCCCCCCCCCCCCGGACGAAATCAGCGAGAGCTGGAAGTCCATGTCCCTTCTTAACATCATCATGTAGGTTGGTTGTAGTCGAACTAAATGAGCGTACGCGGAGCTTTATTTGCCGTTTGCTTTTTGCTCACTTAGATTCGGTCGAGTGTGTTGGTTGACGGTAAACTAGCGAGCAACATTCACACTATATTTTTCGTGTGTATGTTTAACTCCCTGTCTCCGATGATGGAGGCCGCCTCTTTCACCTTGCTGTCCGCTGATGCTGGTTAAGAGTGTAGTGCCGGGTGGGAGTCCAGCGTGATAGCTGTCTGTCTGTTGTACGTTGCTGCGGTGAGCTGGCATTGTTTTTGTATCCAGGGTTGGTGTCTCAGGTCCAGTTCCTGATGCAGATTGTCAAGGCTGTCCATTCCAGACGCTGGGGATTTATATCGTTGTTCGTTGGGAGGGGTGTGGTGTTGGCCGCGTCGGTCGCTTCAGGCGGTGAGTTGTAAGATGCGTTCCCTGCAGTGGAGATTGTTGCGTCTATTTGACAATTTTAGGTTGGTTGTAGTCGAACTAAGTGAGCGTACGCGGAGCTTTATTTGCCGTTTGCTTTTTGCTCACTTAGATTCGGTCGAGTGTGTTACTTACTTACGCCTGTCACCCCTACCCGGGTATAGGCCGTCGACGAGAGACCTCCAGCAACTTATGTCCTGTGCTTCTCCTTCGATACTACTCCAGGTGGTTCCTAGTCTCTTGATGTCTGCTTGGAGGTCTCGACGCGAGGAGTTTCTCAGCCTACCTCTTTTCCTCTTTCCCTGGGGGTTCCATGGTTGTGTCCCTGGATAGAGAGAGGCGGCTCGGTCCTGTGGCTTATGAAGACTTCCGGCTTTCACCACAGGACGTCATAAGTCTTCTGGTAGAAGAACCTTCCTCCTCCACGAAATGAATTACTGTTAGTCTTTTCGTCAGTGTTTTTGTAGCTATTTCCTTTTTTGCAGGGTGGGGAAGCTACCACGCCCAACCCCCTTACTAGGAGGACCAGGGGTTTTCTGTCGGGGTCACCTTCCCTTAGACCATGTTGGTTCACGGCACCTTATTTCATTCGGTGCACCCCTCTCACGAGGGACCCCCTATCGGCCACCACCCAGGGGACGCGCCTCAACGCCATATGGTCCCAGCGCGAGGGGTCGAGTGTGTTGGTTGACGGTAAACTAGCGAGTTACATTCACACTATATTTTTCGTGTGTATGTTTAGCTCCCTGTTTTCGATGATGGAGGCCGCCTCTTTCATCTTACTGTCCGCTGATGCTGGTTGAGAGTGTAGTGCCGGGTGGGAGTCCAGCGTGATAGCTGTCTGTCTGTTGTACGTTGCTGCGGTGAGCTGGCATTGTTTCTGTATCCACGGTTGGTGTCTCAGGTCCGGTTCCTCATGCAGATTTTCAAGGCTGTCCATTCCAGACGCTGGGGATTTATATCGTTGGGAGGGGTGTGGTGTTGGCCGCGTCGGTCGCTTCAGTCGGTGAGCTGTAAGATGCGTTCCCTGCAGTGGAGATTGTTGCGTCTATTTGACAATTTTAGGTTGGTTGTAGTCGAACTAAGTGAGCGTACGCGGAGCTTTATTTGCTGTTTGCTTTTTGCTTACTTAGATTCGGTCGAGTGTGTTGGTTGACGGTAAACTGGAGGCCACCTCTTTCACCTTGCTGTCCGCTGCTGCTGTTGCATTGGTTACCGCTTCTTGTCGAATCCGTTTTGGATGTTGTTGCGTGTATTTGACATTTTTAGGTCTCTCTGGGAGCCTAGGGGTGGTGGTGGTCGTAGGCAATTTGTATCGTTGTTTCTTGAGGAGGGGTGCGGTGTTACTGTCGATCCGCAATTCTGGCGTTGGGCTGCAAGATGTGTTGATTGCAGTAGTCGTGGCATCTGGTGGCGTGGTCACGGTCCGGTGGGTAGTCAGGCGAATATTCTGTTCGTTGGTTTGTCGCAGGGTGTAGCTGTATTCTCAGGGGCGGCGCGTTTGTGGATTTTTGCTTCATTGCGTGGAATGTTGATCTTTAGTCCACAAGCTAGGAAGGTCTACCGTGCACCCGCCCAGTACTCAATAAGATGGGTTTCAAAGTGTTCCTTAGTATGTCCTGAGATGTTTAAGCCATGTTCCCCGAAAATCATTAGGAACACACCAGAGATATAGCCGATGGCGCAAGGGTACCCCCATTCACGCTCTTCGCAGGTGCTAAAAGGAGGTTGAGAAACATTTTCCTCTAAATAAATCAGAATTCATTCCAGAAACCCAAATCAGGCAATATTATGTCAAGACACACCTTCTGCAACCTCTGCAAAAAACAGAATGAAAAAAATATTGAATCTCTGGCTCACAGTAAAGGTATTTGTGCACCCAGTAAATGACCATTTCCGCGAAATCGTAAAAAAAGACAAAAATAATGTGTCAGATAGCTTCAGACATTTTCTATAGCACTGACAGTCCATTTTCAGATTTACATCATTAAAACATGATGTCACAATTATTATAAACTTGACTAGGTGATGCTGTGATCACTGTGAGTGCCACAGTGGTTGATTTTGTATCCCTACCCGCAAGTTGTAAAAATACACAAAATTAATTAGAAAAAATTGTTTAAGTTATTCCGTTTTATTTTGACCTCTCTTTACCGATTAAGTTTCAATAATGTGAGCATAAAGTGCAAGAAATTAAGGAAAGTCGGCATCCTTTACGGTACATTCGTGATGAATGATAGCTTTTTCCCATTTAAAATTGCAGAATTGGGAAACCTACATCGTTTCCGGTGCCCTCAGAAATTTTGTATACAACCGATAGGTCTTTGTTAGGTTTTATTGGTTAGGATAGAGTACCACAGTTACTCACAACCTGATTTTGTGATGCTATGATGCATTTAGGGGCCACAGTGGCTGAATCTGCTGCCCTACCCCCATTTTACCAGTATGCAAAGTAACTCAAAATAATCATAAAAATTGCTTACGTCATACTCCTCTGTTTAAATATTTTTTGTTGCCAGTTTTTTTGGGTTTTTTTTAAGTATGCATATTGAACACAAAAAGTTGTGATCATTTCATTCATTTCAATGTAATCCATCAGTTTAATTGTAACTATTTTTAACTGGCTGGTCTTTTAGGTGATATTTTACCTAGCGTAAGGCGGGTCTAGTAAGGTCTCCCCTTTTCCTTTCATTTATTTTCATCTAGAAATGTGTAAATATGAATGCGTAATAAAGTTTCATGGTTCCTAATGGCCAAAACAATGTTATCAAAAATACTTAGTTTCCACATGTCGACCACGAGACCTCCACTTCCACCTTCCGCAACGTTCAATTTTTTATGGCCGTCTTTAAATCTTATATTGTTCTGGCTGCCAATAAGTGAGCTGTCAAGGGCTAGGCAGCATATTTTCAGAGTTTGGTGAATAGGGGCGTGTCTTGTGGTCAGAACTGCCATCAGACCGCTTCTGTGTATGGACATGTTTGGAGAATGTGCTAAGGAGACTGATTTTCTACGCCAAATTCGCATAGGGCTGTTTTCGCATGACCCAATCTCACGAGGTGAGTCCAGCAGGGTCCTTACGTTTGTGAAAGTTGTTAAAAAATCACAAGGCTTTTTCAGGGCCCTGGAAAGTCTGTCAATTTCAGTCCTTTTCCTTAATTAAGGTGGCGACATTTGTCGCCAGCCGCCATCTTGCTTCATTATCGGATGGCGACATATGTCGCCACCGCGTGGTCTGTTCGAAATCGGCTATGGTAAACACACTAGGTTGCTATGAAGCCTTTGCAAAGGATTGTGGGTAAATGAGGCTTGCTTCCGTTTTATATCGGCCATCTTGCTAAAACTTCGAGTGCGTTTGAGCGATTCGAATTTTCTAAGCGAGAGTTTGTTCTGACGGCTTCATTTTGACAAAAGATGACCGATGAGGAGTTAGAAGCATTCATCAAGGAATACTTTTATGGAGTCAGATTCCGATGATGAAGACTTTCTTGGCTTTTTGCCAGAAGACTTGAGATCGAGGGGTTGGGGGTGGGGGGTGGGTGGGTGGGTGGGAGATGGTGGTGATGGGCAGAGGAGCGATTCTGAATCGAGTGCTAGTGAACGCGGAAACGGTGCGTAGTAAGCATTGATTATTATTATTATTATTATTTTAGGATAATAACACAGATAACACAGTTTTAAGAATTGTGACATAATCTTGATTCATTTATTTACGTACATGCCAAATTCCACAACCATACATAGAAAAATGAAAAAGTTGTAGGCTTTTGAAGTAAGTAGGGTAGCGTTGGGTTTAGCCCACTCAAAAAGAATGCAGTTGCAGGGAAAAGAACTGCCAGCGGAAAGCTGAGTGCTAATTAAAGTCTGTGAAAGTTAAAGTTTGTAAAAAATTAAAACGTGCTGGCAGACTTTTGTCTACTTCTTTCTTTTTTTTTTTCTCTCCCCCAATTTGTGACTATTCCATTGCGAACGATCATGCTGACGCTTGTTGCAAGTGATCTATATTTAGCTCTGATCATAAAGTGACTGCATGGCCTTTCTGCCGAACATTCTGATTGGTTGTTTACGCTTCTACCGAAGTCCACCATTCGCTAAGCGTTCTTTTATTTTGGCATCTCTTCATGCATTAGGCACGGAAGCAAATAATTGCTGATACAGAGTGATATGATTAAAGTGTGTAAACCTTTAGGCTTCATTTTGGGTTTGTGAAACGTTTCTGCTTTTCTGTATGGACCCAGTCCAGAGTAATCAGTGCGTAGATGAAAGATGGTGGCCTGGCTCTCCCTGTTCAGCTTGTTGATGTCATCTGCCCACGGGCTGCAGCCGCCATTCTGCTGTTGCCAATCACTTTGTTGTATTGTCTCTATTCCCAGCTAGTCCAGAATGCACTGGAATCCACTGCAGCACTATTTTGTGGACAGGGCATCCAGTCTATCTTGAAGCTTCCTGGTGAGATCAGTGGATCAAGCTGCTGCCTTTCCCTAGTTAGTGCTCTGCTGCTGTGTTGAGCACCTGCAGATCTGTACGATAGTTGGAGCTGCTGCCACCAGCTGGTAAGGAGAGGGAGGTAGTAGTGCGGTCTGCACAACAGATGTACACGCCACTTCCTTTATTCTGCACGGCATCTTGTGTGGTATCACAGCTGCTGTGAGGCCGGGTAGCGCTTGTGCACAACCTCCAGCAAGATGGCTTTGTGCAGTGCCGCGACCTTTGGCAAAGAGTCCTGGAACATTGTTTATGTTGTCCTGAAGGCTCTTTCGAGATGTCCAGGTATCTGAAGGGAGCTGTTCACACATCTTTGGGCTTGGTTCCAGGAGTCAGTGTTAGCCCTTTGCAGGACCTTCAGTTGGCGGTTCAGATTTGGGCGGTTCAGATTTGGACATTTCTGACGGTTCTTGGTCTGCTCCTGTAGTCTCCCATGCTGTCGGCGTTTAGTAAGTTTCTTCATCGTGTGTGCTGTTCTGCATTCCAATGGCTCCAATGTCCTCCATTTCCTAAATTGGGGTGCTCCAGGTGGCTCTAAGAATGTCACTGCATCATGAGAATGACCCATGTTCTGCATATTGTCAAGCCTGGCTTTTTGGGTTTTGCAGGCAGTGGTACCGCACAACTGGTCTGACCGAGCAGGTGTTTGCTTGTGCCAGGATGCTGTAATTTGCGCCAATGTGGTCCCCACCAGTTTCTTCATCAGAGACTTTTTTTTTTTTTTTTTTTTTTTTTTTTTTTTTGCAGCTCTAGCTTCCATGGCTTCAATGTGAGGCCTCCACGTGAATCCAGTAATTTATTTGTTGCCAGTAAAGTTGGCCTGTCTGTCTTTGGTACTCGAAGGTCTCCAGTTTTGAGGTGACCTCTTCCGTCTGATCTAAAGAGATGGTCTAGCTCAGTTTGAGTGGCCTCTTTCAGTCCAGCTGCTGACTCTATTGGCAGCATCCTGGATTCTGCAGGATGCTATTTCTTTATGTTCTGCTGCGCTCCACACTGCAAAGTCATCCGCATGGAGGATGTTCGAGACGAACCTTGGTACTGTTGTACTGATGTCATTAATGTAGACCAAAAACAGCATCAGACACAACATCTCCCTGAGGTACACCTTCCCCGAGTTTGACAAAAGTGCTGAATGTGCAGACGATAGAAGCTTCAGCGGCAGCCCCTGTTAAGCATGCCTTAAATAAAAAGAATTACAATTAAATGGATGGGTCACATTGAAATTAATGAAATGATCACAAATGTTTATGCTCAATATGCATATTTTGTTAAGAAAACTGGCAACAAACATTTAATCAGAGGAGCAATTGTTATGATCATTTTTCGTTCCTTTGCGTACAGGTAAAATGGGGGTAGGGCAGCAGATTCAGCCACTGTGGCCCCTAAATGCATCACAGCATAATAAAATCAGGTTGTGAGTAACTGTGGTACTCTTTCCTAAACAATAAAACCTAAAAAAGACCTATCAGTTGTATACAAAATTTCTGAGGGCATCAGAAACAACGTACGTTTCCCAATTCTGCAATTTTAAATGGGAAAAAGCTATCATTCACCAAGAACATACCGTAAAGGATGCAGACTTTCCTTATTTTCTTGCACTTTATGCTCACATTATTGAAACTTAATAGGTAAAGAGAGGTCAAAATAAAATGGAATAACTTAAGCAATTTTTTCTAATTAATTTTGTGTATTTTTACAACATGGGGGTAGGGATACAAAATCAACCACTGTGGCACTCACAGTGATCACAGCATCACCTAGTCAAGTTTATAATAATTGTGACATCATGTTTTAATGATGTAAACCTGAAAATGGACTGTCAGTGCTATAGAAAATGTCTGAAGCCATCTGACACATTATTTTTGTCTTTTTTTGCGATTTCGCGGAAATGGTCGTTTACTGGGTGCACAAATACCTTTACTGTGAGCCAGAGATTCAATATTTTTTCATTCTGATTTTTTGCAGAGGATGCAGAAGGTATGCCTTGACATAATATTGCCTGATTTGGGTTTCTGGAATGAATTCTGATTTATTTAGAGGAAAATGTTTCTCAACCTCATTTTAGCACCTGCGAAGAGCGTGAATGGGGGTACCCTTGCGCCATCGGCTATATCTCTGGTGCATTCCTAAGGATTTTCGGGGAACATGGCTTAAACATCTCAGGACATACTAACACTTTGAAACCCATCTGAGTTATTGAGTACTGGGGGGGGGGGGGGGGGGCGGGGGGTGCACGGTAGATCTTCCTAGCTTATGGACTACTTCTTCACTCGGTTAGAGTGTCGGTCGTCGTTTCGGCTTTCGTTTTGTAGTCTTGTTGGTTGGCTGTGTAGTGCCGGGTAGGAGTACAGCGCGAGGGCTGTCTACTGTCTGCTGGATGTCGCTGCGATGAGCTGACATCTTTTCTGTTCCAAGGGTTGATGTCTCGAGTTTATTCTCCGCCAATTTGTCGAATTGCGGAGTGTTGTTGCGTCTATTTGACATTTTTAGGTCTCTCTGCGAGCCTGGGGGTGGGGGTGGGAGGGGGGCTGGTGGTGGGAAGGAGTTTCCTTCTTCCTTTTCGTAGAAACTTTTGGGTTTTCTTCTCAGCAGCTTTGTTGATTCGTGTGACAAGACCAAACATCGTTTTGTGTTTGACCGGCTCAGTCATCACAGGCCATTGCATACAGACTGTGGATCAGATCGGAGTCTGACCTCGCGGAACAACACGGACGGTGTTAGACACCAACGATCAGTTTGTGAAAAAGTGTATCACATCGCACACCGGCTATCCGATGAAATGGCCTGTTTTTTCGGCCGGCGGTTTTGTAATAAAGTGTATCACATCGCACACTATCCGATGAAATGGCCTGTTTTATCGGCCGGCCGTATACACAAAAGTGACTGGTTGACGTTTGGTCTTGCTTTTCACTGTCATTTATTTTCGTTTGTGTATTTCGAGTACGTTTTTGCTTTGTTTGCCAGGCACTACTCTCGTCAGCGGACCAAGCCTGACCACTTTTATGTGGATTTTTGTTTCATTGCGTTGAAGGTTGATGATCTTGTTCACTCTATTAGAGTGTTGGTTGCCATTTCGGCTTTCATTTTGCAGTCTTGTTGGCTTCACTTGATATCCGGCAGGCTGGTGGTCTGTTTAGTCACACGTAAGTTCATTGCGTGTACTGTAGAGTCCGACTGCGCTCGATGCTGGCTCGGCTTGTAGTGAGACTGGGAGGCTCGCGTCCAGTGTTGGTCCCCGCATTGGCCTCTGTGTGGCTGTGTGCCAGCCACGTGGCCGGCCCGATGATGACTCGGTGGAGAGAAGCGTGGTCAGTTGGGTGGCGTCTGCTGTCTTTCGCTGTATCGTTTTCTTATTTGGAGCTGGTTGTTGATTCAAATTCAGGGGGCTGTCCATGCGATGCGATGCGATTTTAAAAGGGATCGGGACTTCCAGCTTTCGCTGATTTCGTCCAGGGGGGGGGGGGGGGGTGGACCAGGGGGAGGGTGGTGGTGGTGGTGTCGATCTGTCTGTCTGTCACTCCGTCGTGCAGCGGCTGATGGTATCGCCGGGGCCGGGTGGTTGGTGGTGGAGGAGGTTTAGTATCTCCCCAGTGGTTGTGGCGGATGGCATTGCCGGTTGCCGGGGGGAGGTGAGGTGTTCCAACCACTGGAGAAGTTCTTGGATGAGTGGTGGTGGCCGGTAGAACCGTGGCTGGTGGTGGTGTCTCGGTAGTTGCGGTGGCGGTGGAGGCGGCCAGTGGAATCTAGGTTTTGGTGTCTTGCGCGGGACTGGGCGCGGTGGGTAGCGGTTTTGTGGTGGCCGGCGGAGGTGTGGTGGCGGTGTTGGTAGTAGGGGTGGCCGTTGGTCTTTTTTCTTCTCAGTCCCGGGTCCGTATGTGTAGGGGTGGTCGTCTGCGTCGTTGGTGTGGTAGGTGGGTGGGTCCGTTGGTCGGGGTGGGGTCTGTGGCTTGGTCCTTCGTGGTTAGTGTTGTGGAGGTGCTGGCTTCTGTGCTGGTAGGGTGAGGTTCGGTCTCGCTGCCCGTTTTTTCAGTGGTCGTTGTCGCGGTGTTGGTGTCTTTGGCTTCTGTAAGTGGGGAGGCTTGGCTTCCCGTTGACATGGTGACTGGTGCGGAGCTTTGAGTTTCCGCCTCCTGTGTCAGGGGGGCTCCCTGACACCCGAGGCTGGCTGTCTTGGGCGGGTGGAAATCCTTTAGGGTTCCGTTTTCGAATCAAACCACCGGGTGGTGGTTCGCGCCCGGTGGTAGCTGTCTCCCTCTAAGGAGATGATGGCTGGCGCGGCTGCTGTCAGCAGTCTCACGAGGCCCTCAAGGTCCATGGACCCCAAGCGTGCTTTCTTCTCTCGTTTGGTCTATTCCCTCTCTTTTGCCAAGTGTTCTGGGATATGGACCAGCGGGGACTGAGGCTGGCGTAGAGTCTGGGTTCGGATCCTGGTTCCGACTGATGGTCGGCCTCGTGTACTGGTGGGTAGCTGGCGTTGGTGGTACTTTCATAGTACGCTGCTTGGTAGGCGGTCAATTCTCTTGAGAAGCGGCCGTTCTCATTGTATGGTGAGAACGTCGTTGTCATTTGGTCGGTGTAGGCTGTTAGCCGCTGGAGATAGTCGCTGTAGACTTCTCCTGGTTCGAACATGGGCATATCAGGAATAGCCGCAATGGTTTCCGCTCGGCTTCTCGTGGTTCTCGGCGTGTTGTCCGTCTGGCTGGGCGCCCTGAAAAGGGCGGGTTGACGTCTTCGGTTTTGCATGTTGCTTGGCGGTAGGCGAATCTTGAGTCTTGAGTGGTGGCTGGGCAGCTGAGCGTAGCTTGCTGCGGCGAGGCGCGGTGGGACCGTCCACTCTGTCCGACTGCAGCGGTGTGAATGATCATGGGCTGTCCATAACATTCCTTTGCGATTTACATCGCGATGGTCATGGTTTTTGTCGATTAATCGTGTAGTGCCGGGTAGGAGTGCAGCGTGATAGCTGGCTGTCTGTATGCTGTATGTTGCTGCGACGGGTTGGCATCAGTTCTGCGCCGTAAGACGAGTAGTGTTGGTGTGGAGCTGTAGGTTGGTCGAACTAAATGAGCGTACGCCGAGCTTTATTTGCCGTTTGCTTTTTGCTCACTTAGATACGGTCGAGTGTGTTGGTTGACGGTAAACTAGCGAGCAACATTGGTTTAAATAGTTTATTATTACTTTTGCAAAATACATAAAAGAATATACATCACTTGTCATCAGATCAAAACAAGCCACAGGCTTATATGATGATCTGGACACTCAGTTATACTATTCGCAAAATTTGCATGACGGTGGTATGCAGATTTTAAATACAATACAGGTAAGTGAATCAATATATATATATATATATATATATATATATATATATATATATATATATATATATATATATATATATATATATATATATATGCAGATTTTAAATACACTACAGGTAAGTAAATCAATATATATCAATACATATATGAATACATAAAAAGAAATGAAAATAGAGGAAAACATTCAATCATTATAGTGGAGAGAGAGAGAGAGAGGGTGGGAGAGAGAGAGAATTGTCCCAACTGGTCTTTAGATTTTCTTTATTTCCTTTATTTCTTGCAGTCCTATTTTATAACTCAATAAAATCTTTTTGCGGCAGTAATAAATTCGTGTACAGCTGAAAATATATCGTTATTCAGTGTGGATGGTAGGGTTTTACTTCCATTAAGGAGTAAATGTATATTGGTGTATTCTGGTGGAAGTGTAAGTATTAAACGTCTTATTGCATCGTAATTACTACACTGGAGTAAGAAATGGTCGGCGGTTTCAGAGCTGGCTCCACAAGAGCAGGCGGGAGAATTAGAGAGGTGACGACTAACCAGGTCATAATTGAGGTCGCTTATTTTGAGTCTAATTTTACAGTGGATTATCTGTGTTATTCTACAACCTAAATAGTAATATGGGGGTACCACACAATCGTCTCGCGACAGGAATGATTTAAATTCGCTTAAGGATTGGCTACGCTGAATGTGATCGGGCAAACTGTTCCAAAGGCCCGTGGTGGATGGAAAAAATGAAGTTTTGTACAATTCAGTTTTGCACTGGGGGACTTGGCGTTCAAGTGGACGCGGTTTATGATAAGGATTTGATGCGGATACTAGCTGTGGTAGGTCTAGGCCTAAGTTTGCGGGGGTTATACCATTGACTATTTTAAAATAAAGGATGAGTTTATGACGACGACGTCTTTGCCACAACGGAATGAAACCGGTTTCTTCATAAAGTAATTGGTGGCTAGTGCCACGGACTGCGCCAGTAATGGTTCTTAAAGCGTGTAACTGGAGACTTTCCAATTCATCTGAAAGTGCCCCTGTACAATTATCCCAGATCACATCAGCATAGTCAAAGTGTGGCAGTATAAAAGATTTGAACATAGTCTCCAGAGATCGTCTCGATAGTCTATATTTATATGAATCTAGACAAGCTATAAGTAATCGACATCTGGCCAACAGATTTAATATGGGTATCCCATTTACAGTTATTTTGCAAGATGATGCCAAGGTGTTTGTGTGTAGCAGTACTTTGAAGTGGACTATTATCAAAGAGTAGGGGAAGTGGTTGGAAGTTCTGGCTACGTGACATGTTCAATAATTCCGTCTTTAGGCGATTAAAATTTACTTTCCACTTATGGGCCCAAACACTAATTTTCTCAAGATCCGAGTTCATTATGTCAGCTCTAATATTATCATTATTCAGGGACAAATACATACTGGTATCATCTGCAAACAGTTTCATTTTAGATTCAATGTCTAGTACAATGTCGTTAATATAAATAAGAAAAAGGATAGGGCCCAACACTGACCCTTGCGGGACGCCCGCCTCCACGGGAAGATAATTAGATATACATCCTTTAATAACAACAGCTTGCTTGCGATTGCGCAGGTAATCAGCCAGCCATTGTAGAAGCTTCCCACGTATTCCTATTACATCTATTTTTTTAAGCAGACCATGATGCCACACTTTGTCAAAGGCTTTGGCTACATCAAAAAATACAGCTTGGGAATTTATGCCTCTATCCAATGACTTGCAAAAGTCATTATAGACACTAAGGAGTTGATAGACTGTTGAGTCCCCAGGTATAAAACCTGATTGGCTAACAGTTATTAAAATCGTTCGAATAAAGATATTGGAATATATGGCGTCGGATGCATTTTTCTAGAATTTTACCAATGCAGCTGAGCAAGGATATAGGGCGATAATTGCTACATTTGCTTTTGTCACCTTTTTATAGACAGGAGTTACATGATAAATTTTCCACACGGATGGAAATATACATTCGTCAAGCGACCGGTTAAATAGAATGGTAAGAGCTTCTGAAACGAGCAACATTCACACTATATTTTTTCGTGTGTATGTTTAGCTCCCTGTTTTCAACGATGGAGGCCGCCTCTTTCATCTTGCTGTCCGCTGATGCTGGTTGAGAGTGTAGTGCCGGGTGGGAGTCCAGCGTGATAGCTGTCTGTCTGCTGTACGTTGCTGACGTGTAGTGTTGGCGTGGAGCTGTAGGTTGGTCGAACTAAATGAGCGTACGCGGAGGTTTATTTGCCGTTTGCTTTTTGCTCACTTAGATTCGGTCGAGTGTGTTGGTTGACGGTAAACTAGCGAGCAACATTCACACTATATTTTTTCGTGTGTATGTTTAGCTCCCTGTTTTCAATGATGGAGGCCGCCTCTTTTATCTTGCTGTCCGCTGGTTGAGAGTGTAGTGCCGGGTGGGAGTCCAGCGTGATAGCTGTCTGTCTGCTGGCTTTGTTTCTGCCGATTCAAATTCAGAAGGCTGGTCTGTACATGATCGGTTCTTCCTGAATCCTGCTTGCTGGTCTCTCAGCTGGGGGTCAACGGAGCTCTTCATTCTCTCCAGGATGATCCTGTTGAAGACCTTTCCTGGTACTGACAGCAAGGTGATTCCTCTGTAGTTGGAACACTTGCTGAGGTCGCCTTTCTTGGGAAGCTTGATTAGGTACCCCTCCTTCCAGTCAGCCGGCATCACATCCTCTTCCCAGATCTTTCCAAACAGTGGGTACAGCATCTCCACTGTTGTCTCTAGGTCTGCTTTCAGAGACTCCGCTGGGATGCCATCTGGGCCTGCTGCTTTGCCGTTCTTCAAGAATGCCATTGCTCTTCTGATCTCTTCCCGGCTGGGTCTGTCACAGCTGATGGGTAGGTCGGTCTCTGCCAGCTGGATGTCTGGGGGGTCGGGTGGGCTAGGTCTGTTCAGTAACTCTTCAAAATACTCGGCCCATCTGTCGAATTGGTCTGCTCTGTCTGCTATAGGCTTGCCTTCTTTGTCTTTTACTGGTCTTTCTGTACGGCCATACTTGCCTGACAATCTTCTGGTAATGTCGTAGAGCTGTTTCATGTTGCCGCTGCCTGCTGCCTTTTCTGCCTCTGCTGCCAGGCTGTCTGTGTAGGCCCTCTTGTCTGCCCTGATACTACTCTTCACCTCGCGGTTGGCTTCCGAGTATTCCCCCTTGTGCCCTTACTTTGGCTGCTCTCGTTCGACTGTTGTTGACAACTGCTTTCTTCTGCTTCCTCACTTCTATCTTCTTCAAGGTCTGTGCCGACAGCCAGTCCTTGTGATGGTGTTTCCTGAACCCTACAGTGTCTTTGCAGGTTGAGTTCAGCGCCTCTCTAACTGCCTTCCACTACTGCTCTGTGGTGACCGCCTCCTCTTTATTTACTAGCTCCTGTAGCGCTTGAAACCGGTTGGACAGGACCAGTTTGAACTCTTCTCTAACTCCAGTTTCTCTCAGGAGGCCTACATTATAGCGCTGTCTTCTTGTTGTCTCTGTGAGGCTTTTCTTTAGCTTGAGCTTCATTCTTAAGGTAAGCAGATGGTGGTCGGAGGCGACATCTGCTCCCCTCCTCACTCGAACATCTTGAAGGGATCTTCTAAATTTCTTGCTAATGCAGATATGGTCTATTTGGTTCTCTGTTGTATGGTCAGGTGAGACCCAAGTTGCTTTGTGTATTCTTCTGTGTGGGAAGATGCTGTCTCCAATGACAAGTCGGTTTAGAGCACAAAAGTCTACAAACCTCTCCCCGTTCTCACTCATCTCCGAGCCTAGTCCCTGTCTCCCCATCACTTCTTCGTATCCGGTGTTGTCCTCCCCTATTTTGGCATTAAAATCGCCCATGACAATGGTGATGTCTTGCTCCGCACATTTGTCCAAGGCACTCTTGAGTCGGTCGTAGAACTCTTGTTTCTCTTCCTCGTCACAACCCCACCCGGGTCTCCCCTGGGGGACTTGGGTGGGGTTAGGTATTTTTTAGTTCCCAGGGTCACCCTGGTCAGCCCCACAGGGTGGGTTTTTCTCTCTATTCTGGGGCATGTGTTTCTGTCTACCCTTGGTCCATTCACCTGTATTTGCCTTTTTAAAACTCTCCCTACTGTCTGCACTGCCTGTAGCTCTTGATATTGGATGTGTGTTGCTAAATGGTCTTAGCTTTATTTGGGCCCCATGTGTTAGGTTTATTTAATGTATTTGACCAGCTGGCGACATACATTCAATGTTCTGTTTATTTTTTTTTTCACAAGTAGTGCAGGCACGTCCTGAGAAAGCCTTGTTGCTGTCGGGACGTTAAGCAATGTACAATCAATCAATCAATCTTCCTCGTCACTGTCATTAGTGGGCGCATAACACTGGATGACGTTTAGCTTGATCTTTTTCTTGGTTCTAAAGGCTGCTGTGATAATTCTTGGCCCAAGAGGTTCCCAGCCCATCAGCGCTCTCTGTGCCACTGGTGACAGTATGAATGCTACACCTTCTATATGGGGGGCATTCTCCTCTTCATGACCTGAATACAGAATCATCTCCCCACTTAACAGCCTTTTCTGGCCAGACTGCGTCCTGATACCTAGCAGGGAAAGGTTGTACTTTTGCATTTCCGCTGCTATCTGGGCGGCCTTGCCGCTCTGGTACATGGTCTTGACGTTCCATGTGCCCATGGTTGTATCCCTGGATAGAGAGAGGCGGCTCGGTCCTGTGGCTTCCGAAGACTTCCTGCTTTCACCACAGGACGTCATAAGTCTTCTGGTAGAAGAACCTTCCTCCTCCAGGAATGGAATTACTGTTAGTCTTTTCGTCGGCGTTTTTGTAGCTATTTCCTTTTTTGCAGGGTGGGGGAGCTACCCCCACGCCCAACCCCCTTACTAGGAGGACCAGGGGTTTTCTGTCGGGGTCACCTTCCCTTAGACCATGTTGGTTCACGGCACCTTATTTCATTCGGTCCACCCCTCTCACGAGGGACCCCCTATCCACCACCCAGGGGACGCGCCTCAACGCCATATGGTCCCAGCGCGAGGCGAGTGTGTTGGTCGACGGGAAACTAGCGAGCTACATCCACACTATGTTTTTCGTGTGTATGTTCTAGCTCTCTGTTTTTGATGATGGAGGCCGCCTCTTTCGCTTTGCTGTCCGCTACTGGTGTTGCTTAGGTTGCCGCTTCTTGTCGAATGCTCTTGGTGAGAGTGTAGTGCTGGGTACTGTCGATCCGCAGTTCTGGCGTTGGGCTGCAAGATGTGTTGATTGCAGTAGTCGTGGCATCTGGTGGCGTGGTCTGTCCGGTGGGTAGTCTCAGGCGAATACTCGGTTCGTTGGTTTGTCGCAGGGTGCCGCTGTATTCTCAGGGGCGGGGCGTTAGTGGAATTTTGCTTCATTGCGTGGAATGTTAATGTTGTTGCGTCTATTTGACATTTTTAGGTCTCTCTGCGAGCCTAGGGGCGGTGGTGGGAGGGGGGCTGGTGGTGGGAAGGGGTTTCCTTCTTCCTTTTCAAAGACCCATTGGTTTTTTTTTTTCTTAACAGCTTTGTTGCTTATGTGACAAGACCAAACATCGTTTTGTGTTTGACCGGCTCAGTCATCACAGGCCATTGCATGCGAAATAGTGGATCAGAACGGAGTCTGACCTTGCGGAACAACACGTTCGGTGTTAGACACCAACGATCAGTTTGTAATAAAGTGTATCACATCGCACACTATCCGATGAAATGGCCTGTTTTATCGGCCGGCCGTATACACAAAACTGGTTGACGTTTGGTCTTGATTTTGTCATTTATTTTCGTTTGTGTATTTCGAGTACGTTTTTGCTTTGTTTGCCAGGCACTACTCTCGTCAGCGGACCAAGCCTGACCACTTTTATATGGATTTTTGTTTCATTGCGTTGAAGGTTGATGATCTTGTTCACTCTATTAGAGTGTTGGTTGCCATTTCGGCTTTTATTTTGCAGTCTTGTTGGCTTCACTTGATGTCCGGCAGGCTGGTGGTCTGTTTAGTCACACGTTCATTGCGTGTACTGTAGAGTCCGACTGCGCTCGATGCTGGCTCGGCTTGTAGTGAGACTGGGAGGCTCGCGTGCAGTGTTGGTCCCCGCATGGTCCTCTGTGTGGCTGTGTGCCAGCCACGTGGCCGGCCCGATGATGACTCATCTAGTGGAGAGAAGCGTGGTCAGTTGGGTGGCGTCTGCTGTTGCTGTATCGTTTTCTTATTTGGAGCTGGTCTTGTTGATTCAAATTCAGGGGGCTGTCCATAACATTCCTTTGCGATTTATATCGCGATGGTCGTGGTTTTTGTCGATTAATCGTGTAGTGCCGGGTAGGAGTGCAGCGTGCAGCGTGATAGCTGTCTGTATGCTGTATGTTGCTGCGACGGGTTGGCATTCTGCTCTGGGGCTGATTAGCCGCCTGTCGCATGGAAGACATGCGCACGCGTTTGGTCAAGTTAACAAAGCCCTGTAGATGTATGCGGCCTGTCTGAGGACACTCTTGACCGACGATAGCATAGTCTAACTCAGTTTGGCCTAGGTTTTGCACCACGCTCAGGGCCTCGTCAGGGATCGAGCCCTTTGCCATGTGAGCGCAAAGCACCAACGTTTACGCCGGAAGTGATCGATCGGGGAGTTCCGCAACGAACAGTGCGGACTAGTAATGGGCTAACGCCGCGGTATGTGACTTGATGTCCCGATGCAAACCTTACCGTCGACGCAGGCGTGGTCGTCGGTGGCACAAACAGCCGGCGTGTGCGCGGGTCCAACTCAGTACATCATGACCACGATTTTTAGAAACGTTTAGCTCGATGACGCTAAACAACAACGGTAACGCCTCTGCCACGTTTAGCGTTGATTTCGCTGCACTGTGGGAAGATTTGATAGTAGAACCAGGTGGCAGCCCATATCGGCAACTTTGACTCAGTTGTTTAGAGTGCAGCGTGCATACATGCACATTCATTAGCGCGTCGGACAACTATGAGTCTGTGGCCAACGTCGCTGTGATGCGTATTTGGTGGACCGCTTACGACGACGATGCACTAGGACGCACTGTCGACCGACCTGGCAAACATGAGAATGTTGGCGCTTTTTGCCACTCGGTAAAGTTTCGCTCATATCACTTGGGCCGAAGTTTTTGTCGCTGTATGGCAACGCCGGCACATCTACTGTGTTTTTGGTGAGAAACTTTGGCGTGATTGTGCAGAGATTAACAGCACTATGCCTGCACGCCCGTCTCGCAATAGTGGCTGGCTGATTGTTGGCGATGGTTTGAAAGACTCGAGCATACGACTTGACATTACTTGGCGCGTGCAGTTTAAAGGACTGCGTCAGTCACAGGGCTAGGGCATAGCGCCAGCTGTTGACGTACCCGGACAGCCTGCACACATACCCACACTCACAAAGCTTGAACTCGACACGGACTCTGAATAAAGCTTTATTGAAAAAACGGTAAACCCGTGTCGACTGTGTGTCTTGATTGAGGTTGCGTACGAACCACCGATCGCGCGATAGCCGCGGATCGAGCTCTGGTGCCCAGTTAGCAAATACCACGACGTGTGGCCTGGGGAACGCTTTGCCCATGCTGTCGTATTTCGGCGAAAAGATGTAGCCGTCTTTTAGAGCCTCGAGCACCTCGTAGTTAAAGTGCGTCTCTTGAGACCGCACTAAATCGAAGATGACAATGGGCTGCCGCTTGTATGCGTGCGCAATATCTGCCGTCTTGGCGTTGCGAAAGATGATTGCGTTGAGGTGTAGCCTGATTAACGCCGCGAGGTATGTTTTGCCAGTGGCGCCCGCTGGGTCGATATACCAGATAATCGCACGCGGGTCTGGCTCGAGCGCTAGCTCTTGCACAAGCCTGCGCTGCCACACGCGGGCCGTGGCTCCGCTGCCATTTGCCCGCAGCTCAGCGTCGATGCGGCTTTGCTTTATGCGCTCGGCTATCTTGTCGCACGCGCTCAAGCATCTTGGGTATTGCACCATGCGGGCTGGGCCCAGCTCGGTCACATCTATGCCGTCGGCTAGCGCTAAAATCGTGGCGTAGAGTGGATGCTCGTCGTCCGCGCCACCGATTGAGCGCTGCGGTGTGCCGGTCTCAAACAACACGCACCCCTCTTTGCTGCAATAACGTTGGTTGTCGCTGTCAGAGCCCCACGCTGGCTCGAAATGTGCTCTGGGGCTGATTAGCTGTCGCATGGAAGACATGCGCACGCGTTTGGTCAAGTTAACAAAGCCCTGTAGATGTATGCGGCCTGTCTGAGCACACTCTTGACCGACTATAGCATAGTCTAACTCAGTTTGGCACAGGTTTTGCACCACACTCAGGGCCTCGTCGGGTTCGGGCCCTATGAGCGTAAAGCACCAACGTTTACGTGCGGCTTGTTGCGGCATAGTCCCCGACCAACAAGAGACGGCTAGTATTACCGTCTCTTGGGATAATCAAGTGCAAATTGTTGTTGTTCTTTCCAGTTTACTGTCCCACTGGCACTAAAGTGATCGGGGACTAGTACTGTTTTGGCGTAGTTAACAGCAATTGTAGCATGGTGGTTTGTAGATTTGACGTGGGTTTTCCCTCCTCCTTTCTTATCCGGGCTTGGGACCGGCAAGTGCAAATTTTATGGCGATAGGCTTATGTAGCCCCGGCCGCCCGGCGCTGGGCCAGTCAAGTCTCTCGTTTTATTAAAAGCCAATCGCACGCCTTGTCTGTGTATATCACGTGACCATGGCCCCGCCCCCGCGCAAGAAACCACGATGGCTCAGCCAGGTCTGGCCGGCCGCAACGAATAGCGCCGATATTGGGCTACCGCCGTGGCCGTCCCGACTGTTGCAAACCTTTACCGTCGGCGCAGGCGTGGATGTCGCACAAACAGCCGGCGTGTGCGCTGGTCTAACTACATTATGACCACGATTTTTTAGAACGTTTAGCTCGATGGCGCTAAACGGCAACAGTAACGCCTCTGCCACGTTTAGCGTTGACTTGGCTGCACTGTGGATGACCGACTTGGCAGAACCAGGCAATTGGCCGCCTATATCGGCAACTTTGACTTGTTTAAAGTGCAGCATTCATACAGTAGCGGCGTTGACAACTCTGAGTCTGTGGCCAACGTCACCTTGTGACCCGTATCAGTTTGGTGGGCTTACGACGATGATGCGCCGCTTGGACGCGGCACTGTCAACCTGGCAAACATGAGAATGTCAAGTTCCTCGGTGCACCGGGCGTTGACGCCTTTTGCCACTCGGTAAAATTTTGCGCATATCGCCGCTTGGGCCGAAGTTTTTGTTGTATGACAACGCCGGCGGCACATCTACTGTGTTAAAGCTGAGGTGCAATGAGAAAAACCCGCCCAGCGCGTGTTTTAAAAAGACTCTACAGGACCCAGCTTGGGCCCTGCCCCTAAGTGGGTCAAATCGGTTCGTAACACAGTTGACGGAGTTGGCAACTGCGTATCCCGAGCTTGCAAAACTCTCGGAAAACGACAGACCACTTCCTGTTGCACGGAAATCATCGCGATTAGCAGATCGGACAACAGCAGACGATTCTGTGACACTTTGAAACTGACCAACAGCCACGGATTTTACGCGTTGGGGACTATGATGGCAGAATGTACGGCTGTTGACATGCTGTAAGTATGACTCCTGACACTTTGTAGTTGTGAACAAATTTTTTCAACACGTACCTCCAGTCCAATATAGGCTAATATAAATAAATAAAGAAGCATTGTGATGTACAACCAACACAGTAAATTGGATGAGAGAGAGAGAGAGAGAGAGAGAGAGAGAGAGAGAGAGAGAGAGAGAGAGAGAGAGAGAGAGAGAGAGAGACAATCGACTGTTTACATAGATGCCAAAAGATACAAGGTCGCCATGGGTCAAGCTGATTTTTAGTAGCTGCCCTTCGTATGGAGAATTTTTTTTGCTGTAGGCCACTCCAGATGAAAAGATATAACAACAACCAAACGACAATAACGGCCCCTTCCCACCTCGATCGAATAAGCTTCAGCGCTGTGTAACTACGGATGCGTATGAGAATTTTTTTTGCTGTAGGCCACTCCAGATGAAAAGATATAACAACAAACACAAAACGACAAATAACCGGCCCTCCTTCCTCACCCTTCCGATATCGAATAAAGCTTCAGGCTGTGCTGTGTAACTTACGGATAGCTCGGCCTGGTCCATATCCAGTGTGCGTCCAGGCAAGACACAAATGGCCTGCTCTGTCCGTCGGGTGGTCGAGTGTCGTCTGCTACTGTTGCTGTCAGTAGAAATATCGCTGGTTTAGATCAGTGATCGCGGTGACCACCCCGCGCTGCATACAGGAAGTGGCCTGTCTTTTTCACGGGAGTTTTGCTAGCACGACAAACGCAGTTGAAAACTGAGTCAACTGAGTTCCAAACCGGTTTGCCGAAGTTAGCCGAACGTTCACGAAGACAGGGCCCTCGCTGGGTCCTGCAAAGTTTTTTTAAAACACGTGCGGGGCGGAGTTTTTTGACTGTTTCTCAGCTTTAAACCATACTATGCCTGCACGCCCGTCTCGCAGTGGCTGGCTGAGTGCTCAGTTGTTGGCGAGGGGTCGAAAGACTCGAGCATACGACTTGACATTACTGACTTGGCGCGTGCATCATTCACTTCAGTCTCAGCCGCTTCAGACACGCGCGTCTTGCTACTGCGCCGCCCTCGTGCTTCGTGCTATCTACACCACGCTACGCTACGCTCGCACCCTCCACAGCCGGCAGACATCTTGACTTTGCTGAGTGAAACGACCGCTACGCCCGCCTTACATTGCACATAGACAGCTGAGCCTATACTATTAGTATTTCTCAGTCCTTTTCAGGACTGATCCACACTTTATTTTCCGTGTGTATGTTTAGCTCGTGTTTTCATACTACGGGGGGAGGAGGGGGTTTACCCGGGTCTATAGTTTATCCTGAGCAGTGCCCGCTCTAAGTGTATTATAAGACCATGATTTTTGGGAGTCAGAGATGTAAATTCTCTGGAGGATTTGTAGCCCTGAAAAGGGCTTAAAAGAGGAGATTTCTGGTACAGTTTCGCCTTTTGCCTAGCAGAGTTGGCCGTGTGTGACTAAACAGACCAGCCGACATCAAGTCAGCCAACAAGACTACAAAATGAAAGCGGCCGAAATGACGACCACGGCACTAGAGTGAAGAAGAGCATCAACTTTCAACGCAATGAAACAAAAATCCACATAAAAGTGGTCAGGCTTGGTCCGCTGACGAGAGTCAGTCGTGCCTGGCAAACAAAGCAAAAACTTACTCGGATACACAAACGCAAATCACAAAATCAAGACCAAACGTCAACCAGTTTTGTGTATACGGCCGGCCGATAAAACAGGCCATTTCGTCGGATAGTGTGCGATGTGATACACTTTATTACAAACTACAAAAAAAAAAAATAGATGACTCAGAGCGAACATACCAACCGACAACAGAAACCAAAAATAGCCCTCGGTGATGACTCGCACGAGGCCACGCGCGCGGTGGGTACGAAAACAGCGAAACGGCCGCGCGTCAGCCCACGGTCGCCCATGTCCGCACCGGGCCGCCAAGCGCAGAGTAAATCGACCCCTCCACCACCGGCGTTGATTCAAGCGCAGAACGAAGCCTTTTTCAGGCTGATCAGACAAGGAGACCTCAAAGGGGCGAGTCACATCGTCCAAGACGAGGCCAGTATTTTATGGCATCAAGAAGACGAAGAAGAAGAGACAGCCCGGGATCCCCCCCAGACGGCACCGCCCCCTTGGGGCGCGGGGCCCGAGGAATCGCTGGAGTCGGACTCGGAGCCGGATTCTTCACCCTCATGCTCCTCCCCGCCGCCGCTCACCTTCCCGGAACACGTCACCCGGGAACGAGCGGCATCGTCTGTGGAGGAGGGGACCCGGCTCCGGAGCATGGATTTCAGCGACCTTGTGCTCCTGCTCCAGGACGCGGTACCAGCTATAACATCGGCAGAGGGGGACAACTACCACCGGGCACTTATCGCCGCCCGGTGGTTGATCCACACCGGGGCCATCGCTGATCTCGCCACCCCGACACTCTGCCCAGACCACAAACACCACCTACGTGGAAGTAGAGTGTCAGGTGGCACCGAAGCTGCAGTCAACAGCATGGGGACGTTGGCGGCCCCACAGACTGCAACCAAGAAGACAGGGACCACCACCACCGCCACCAGACACAGGGGTTGCGGTAACACCACGCCGCCTACTCAGGAAGTAGGCACTGATGCAACCCTTGTACCCCTGCAAGAAGAAAAAGGCACCACCACCGAGCCAACTCCTCAACAGCCGCCACAAACAACCAGCACGAAACCACACCGGCGACGGCGCAACCGGCCTCCAAAGTGGTTCCGACAGCGACGCCCGGCACTGCTCCCTACGCCGCCACCACACCTCCGCCTACCACCCCAACACCGGCACCCACCCCGTCCACGACAACGCGCCACACCTCGACCAAGAATCGACTGGCCGCCACCACCACCACCCTACCTCCCCAGACCCATCTACAACCGGCCACGGTTCCCCCGGCCACCCCCACCACCACCGCCACCACTCCTTCAACATCTTCTGGAGTGGTTGGCACACCACCACCCACCAGCCTGGCGATAGCAACGGTTCCCCGGCCACACCACCCACCTCCTGCACCATCAACCACCCGGCCCCGGCAGCACCATCAGCCAGCTGCGCGACGGAGCGGCAGACAGACAGCGAGACAACATCCCCCCCAACCCCCCTGGCCCACCCCACCCCCCCCCCCCGGACAAAATCAACGAGAGTTGGAAGTCCCCGTCCCTTTTTAAGCTCATCATCATCATCAGCGTCAGGACCAGACCACTGCACAACTATAGCGCTGAGAGGTGGCCTACAAACCACCCTGAGAAAACAATACGAAATGAATACACAACAGACTAACACACCAACGAGAAACAGGCAAACGTTTGAAGCCTGGATGGAACTACAGGACCTCCTTGGTCCAGCAAACAGATGGCCTAGAAACATACGAAAGTATATGTGGACCAAAAACTGATGTCAAACACTGGCGAAGAACTTCCTCCTGGCAGCATTCATATTTACCAACGAGTTAAACCCAACCATCTTCCTCGAATGGGCGGCCAAAAGGGGCCTGTTTGGAGCATAACGCAGCCCGAAACCACTTCATGAACCTCATCGAACTATTTACGAAAGGCAAATACAACAAGAGCCTGTACTCATTTGACCTAACCAACGGAAGATGGGAATACTTGGACGGAACACCAAAGTACTATAACGGAAAAAAAACGAACAAACCCAACCAAAGTAAAACACAGGCAGTGATAACCTAACACAGCCAAACATGCCGCAAAACAAAAACAACAAAAAACAGTGCGACTCGCACAACCCCCACCCCCCACCCCCACCCCCCTAACGCAATGAACTGAAAAACAAAAAGTGACACCAACGAATAGAAATCCACAGAACTGCAGTCACAACAAAAAGAAAAGTTCGGTGTTAATCACCATTGTGGTTAGATGGGTCCGCTGACGCCGGAGAGCAGTACCTAGCCGTTATTGCAAGCAAAAATGTGCTCGAAATACGCAATGGAAACACAGTCAGTGACAAAACAAATCTAGACCTGTGTCATGAAACATTGTGTATACGGCCAAGCCAAAATAAACAGGCTACTGAACGCGTTGTCGGTGTGCGATGTCGAGCACCAGTTCATACACACAGTTGTTCCAGTTTACTGTCCCAATGGCACTAGAAGTGATCGGAGAATAGCAGTTTGGCGTGGTTTTCAGCAATTCACGTAGTGTGGTGGTTGTAGTTTGACGTAGGTTTTCCCTCCCGGGCCTCCTTTCTCATCCGGGCTTGGGACCGGCAACGGCGGAGTTCCGCTGTTCAGCGTCGATGCGGCGGCTTCAGTTGCTTTATGCGCTCATATTATGTTCACGCGCTAAAACGTCTTGAACTACATATGGTGCGGGCTGGGCCCAGCTCGGTCACGACTGTTCCGTCGTCTAGCGCTCAGTAAAATCGTTGTGTAGACCCGTTGTTTCGGCCCCCGCTCCTTCTCAGTATACGGTCCATCCACCTGAAACACTCCCACTCTCTCTCCGTCAGAAACACTCACTCTCCTCCTTCCAGTCCGCCCTCAGTCCGAAACTCACCTCTTTCAACAGTTCTAGCACTATAAGTCACCACACTCCCTACCCCAAGCTGACCGTCGTAATGGATTTTTCACTACTTTGTGGTACGTGAGTCATTGTCTAAAGCGTGCGCATGCGTGTGCGAGTTGTGAGTGCGCGCTTAGAGTTATAATTATTATAAGATAAGCGCATTATAAATACCGCAATTATTATTATTATTAGACTGAGTGGATGCTCGTCGTCCGCGCCACCGATTGAGCGCTGTGGTGTGCCGGTCTCAAACAGTACGCACCCCTCTTTGCTGCAATAACGTTGGTTGTCGCTGTCAGAGCCCCACGCTAGCTGGAAATGTGCCCTGGGGCTGACTAGCTGTTGCATGGAAGACATGCGCACGCGTTTGGTCACGTCATAACAAAGCCCTGTAGATGTATGCGGCCTGTCAGTCTGAGCACACTCTTGACCGACGATAGCATAGTCTAACTCAGTTTGGCACAGGTTTTGCACCGGCACTCAGGGCCTCGTCGGGAACAGCTCACGGACTCTTTCAGCACTGATAATCTTAGAACAGGCGATGGATAGACCATAATAGTTCAAATGTGGTGCCGGAATAGCTTATCAACCCGTTCAACACTCGATACTGTACTGAACAGGCGACGCGGGACAGACCATGATAGATCGAAATTCTACTTCTACAACAGGCGATGGATAGACCTGAGTTCAGTGGTAGTGCCGGAATAGCTTATCGACCCGTTCAACACTCCATATACTCTACAACAGGCGATGCAGAGACCATGATAGTTCAAGGTTGGTGGCAGAAAAGCTTGGCGCCTGGAGGCGCCGAGCTGCCACGGTTCTGCCGCCACCCTTGAACTATCATGGGCGTTGTATCGCAAGTCTTACAAGGAGAACGCCCAGATTTGGGAATTTCTACCGTAGGCCTCAATTTTTTTAACCCATTACATCCTGATTCTGAAAGTTTTCAAATTTCTGTACTGTGCTCTGAAGGTTACATAGATTAGGAGATTGGTCAACCCTTTTAGTTCAAGGGTGGTGCCAGAATAGCTTGGCGCCTCAGGCGCCAAACTATTCTGGCACCACCTTTGAACTATCAGTCAATTTTATTTCAAGCAGTGGGTGTATCAGGGTAAAACGGATTAAACAGAAACGATGGTTCTGACAAATCACGCGCCATTAATTATCTTGTCCAGCGGTACCGGTAACCGTATCGACTTTCGGCCACATAATGGGGGGAAATGTACGGCCGCACTACCTCCGTCGACCATTAGTTTTGTCGCTTGCCGTTATGGGTTATATACCAATGAATTATTTACCGCACAATGGGAAAACCAGCAGCCGCGTGTGACAATAGACAATCTTGGTAAACGCAGGGAACGTGGAAGGGTTACGGCTGACGCAAGAATAACAATGAGAGCTTTGTCACTGTTACCTTGTTCTGAAATCGTTTGGTGTAGGTCACAGGCACAGGATGTTCGTTGCGTCACTGCCCACCTCCTAACACTGGTAGCAGTACTGAATGTTGCTACCCGTGTTAACCAATGCGCAAAAGGCCACCGGGCCGACGTCTGCCGCCGTAGGTCCGCCGCACAGCCCTGTGCGGGCCAACGGTAGCCGACCGTGGGCCCGATGGCCTTTTGCCACGCACTGGTCAGGATGTGACCAATGACGCAACAGTGACGATCAGCCCGTGCCTGTGATGCTCGTGAAGTACACACCACTAAGTTATGAGACAGCTTACTACATAATACAAACTGAAAAAAAGCGGGAATCAAGATTTGCATATTAACGCATATCATACTGAGGCTCAGTAAAAGCTTCAAATTTGTATACTGTCATATGCACGGTACATTATAGTACTTATAGATAAGGATATAGACCAATGGCTTTAGTAGTCAAGGGTGGTGCCAGAATAGCTTGGCGCCAAGCTATTCTGAGTGAGGCGCCAAGCTATTCTGGCACTACCCTTGAACTATTTTAGTCAAACTTATTTCACACACTGGTGTCTTCCGAATCAGTGATAAGGGTTAAGTAGATTGAAGCTGAATGGCCCGGGTTTCAGCGTGTGACGGGAACATCCGACTTATCTTTTGAATGGTTACACAGTCGATTACAATTATAACAAGGTCAGATTTATTTTTAAAAGTCGGATTTAACAAAACCGCCTGTTCAGTGGTCCAGATGGCAGTTCTCCTATGTAAATTACTTCGCTTATAACAAACTTCGGATATAAGAACAAGACAGTTTGAGTCCCCTGGTGATTTCCGCTTATCTCCCTAGCTAGTTTACTGGTGTGCATATCAAGGCATGTCACAAAAGACAACACAGTATATTAACCTTTTTAGCGCCATGGGCGCATTTCCCGAATTTCTGAAGTGTTACTTAACGACTATGTACCATTTGCCGGAGGTGGATTGACCATGATAATTCACGGGTAGTGCCAGATTAGCTTGGCGCCTGAAGGCGCCAAGCTAATCTGGCACTACTCTTGAATTATCATGGTCAATCAATCTCCTGCTGTAGGGTGTTGGCGCTAAAAGGGTTAATATAATGCATTGTCTCTGATGTCACTGAGTTGATGGACTCATGTTTACAAAGTGCGCATGAGCACCGAGACAGAAGGCGCATTGTCTCTAGTAATGTCTAGTAGTATTGTTGATGTTAAAGAAAACCAACCCACCAAACACACAAAAAACACTGACTGTTTTTTTTTTTGTTTTTTTTTATAAAATGGCAATTACTATAATTCGTAATAACGTGATTAATTGTGCGGTTTTGATGGCTCACACAAATACCCCTGCAAAATCTCATTTTTGTTCACCGTCGGACCGGATGATTTCCGGCATTATTCAGCCTTTCGAAATATCAGTTCCTAACTTCGAATTACATCTGTTTTCAGTGCTTTTCACTGATGTCTTCTATTCTGTTTTCAAACTCAGCAGAGACCCACTAAACTGTTCTTTTGTAATTAGCACCACGTGCTGTAATTTCGGCTTTAATAATAATAATAATAATACATGGTATTTATATGGTGCATTTCTATTTCAGGGGGTATGTACAGAAATACCGTAGAGATTACACGAAAGTCTGCGAGACTGAAAAGTAAGTTGTTAACTTTGCTTTGAACTGCGTAAGGGTGGAGGCATTTCTCAGCTCAGTCGGTAAGGAATTCCAAATTAAAGGAGCAGTACATCTGAAAGAGCGTTCACCGGCAGATTTGAGATGGAACTTTGACCAAACGCACGCGTGGTCTGAACGATGCTTCCTGTCATATTCCTGTAATACAGCTCCGTCTGTGACAGCCTCGGCGGCTAAAGTTCACCAGACCAAAGTCGGCCGCAGTTGGCGGCCCGCGCACAGTCCGTGCGGTGCGCGGGCCCTGAACTGCGGTCGATGTCGGCCCGAGGACATTTTGCTCACTGGGTACTTCAAGCCGCCTGAAACTGAAAAACAATGTTTGTGTTGTCGATCGACGTAAGCCAGGCTGGTCGCCTCGGGCGTGTAGAGGAAGCATGATCAATCAGGTCACAAAACAGGCCTACAGTCAGCAACAGAATGATTCCATCCAGCTGAAAGCACAGATTCTCACGAGCCCTTGAAGACAATGGCTGTCCGCACGCGAGGTTGACTGAAATCAGTGAACTAGCATGAGTGGCAGCTTTTACGTCATCACGCTGAAGGCTGGCAACACTCAAGCTTTTTCTTAAGGGGCCCTCCTTTCTTGGGTTTTGGCTTGAAGTGGAGCCTGAGTTTGCAGCGGACAAGGCTGTGGTCAGTGTGGCACTCTGCGCTGGGCATCACTGGTGAGGAAGACATCACTACGGTCCCTCTGACGCACTAGGACATAGTCGATAAGGTGACAGTGTTTGGAGCGAGGATGCATTCAGGTGGTCTTGCGACTGTCCTTTTGCTGGAAAGTAGTGTTGGTGATGACAAGCTGCTGCTCTGCACAGAACTCCAATAGTAGGCGGCCATTGTCATTGCAGTTCCCGACGCCATGCTTGCCGAGGACTCCTTTCCAGGCTTCAGAGTCCTGGCCCACTCTGGCGTTGAAGTCGCCAAGGATGATGACTTTGTCGTCTGCAGGGGTGCTCTGTAGGAGGCTGCGCAGGTCAGTGAAGAACTTGTCCTTTTCTGCAGGCTCTGCCAGGAGGGTTGGAGAGTACACACTGAGAAGGGTGACGCCCGTTGCTGGTGTCTCAGTGGGAGGCGCATGGACATGATGCGGTCTGAGTGACCGGTTGGTAGGTTTTCCAGCTTAGTCGCAATGGAGGTCTTGACCAGGAAGCCCACGCCTGAGAGCCGTCTTTCTGATGCAGACCTGCCTGACCAGTAGAGGGTGTAGCCAGCGCCATGTTCTTGGAGACTGCCTTCGTCCGGGAGGCGTACTTCGCTGAGCGCAGCGATGTCGATGTTTAACCTCCGCAATTCATGGGCAATGAGGGCGGAGCGACGTTCAGGGCGTCCGCTGTCTGCTGTGTCAAGCATGGTTCGGGTGTTCCAGCATGCTACGTTGAGTCCGGTCGTGGTCGTCATTAGAGTGGATCTGTTGTTTTTACTTGTTTTCTGACCGCAGGAGAAGATGCCCGTTGACCGCGGCTAGACAACTGGGGTTGTGAGGGGACGAGCTTTGGTTAGGCCACCTTTTCTAGGCCCCTCTCCGTGTGGAACAAGCAGTGCTGTCCCTAGAGAAGGCTGCTTGGTCGTTCAGGGTGTGCCGAGTGACGTTGTCATCCCCAGGTCAACATCAGGCGACCAATAACCTTAACCGCCTGCATGCAGCTTTGAGACTGCGGCTTCCAGTGAGAAGCTGCCTTTAAGACAGATTTACAGCGCAGGCTCACAGACACAGCTGACCCAGCAGACTCCTCCCCTGAAACACTCTGGAAACGGCTGAAAACTGCTATCGCAAAATCCTCTGCAGAAGTTTTGGGTTTCGCTAGAAAGAGGAACAAAGACTGGTTTGACGAAAACGACGTAGAGCGCTTTCGGGCGTCTCCTAGCAAAAAAAAAAAGAGCCGCCCATCAGGCCCACCTAGCCCAGCCTTCCTGCCCTGTGAAGAAGTCTGCCTTCCGCCTCGTCTGCAGCAGTCTCCAGCGCAAGCTCAGAGATCTCCAGAACGAGTGGTGGACCAGACTCGCACAGAGGACCCAGCTTTGCGCTGACAACGGTGACTACAGGGGCTTCTACGAAGCACTGAAAGCAGTGTATGGCCCCAGGCACCTGATCCAAAGTCCCCTGCGAAGCGCTGATGGACAGGCACTCCTCACAGATAATAACTCCATCTTGAACCGCTGGTCGGAATACTTTCAGGACCTCTTCAGCGCTGAGCGCACTGTTCAAGAAGCAGTCATCCTCCAAATCCCACACCTCCGAGTAAAGGACGGTTGAATTGGACGAACCGCCCACTGCTGAAGAGACCCTCACAGCCATCCACCAGCTCAAGAGTGGCAAAGCAGCAGGCATTGACGGAATCCCACCAGAGATCTGGAAACATGGAGGCCCAGCACTGCACAACAAGCTCCATGACCTCTTTCTCTGCTGCTGGGAGGAAGAACTCTACCAAAGGATCTCCACGATGCAGTCGTCATCACCCTGTACAAGAACAAAGGAGAGAAGTCTGCCTGCTCCAACTACCGTGGAATTAACCTGCTGTCCATTGCCGGGAAAACACTTGCAAGGCTGCTCCTAAATCGGCTGGTACCTGCCATTGCAGAAGACCACCTCCCAGAGGGCCAGTGTGGCTTCAGAACCAATAGGAGCACCACCGACATGGTCTTTGTGCTGAGACAGCTTCAGGAGAAGTGCCGCGAGCTGAACAAAGGGCTGTACATAAAGTTTGTCGACATAACAAAAGCGTTCGACACTGTAAGCAGGCAAGGCATGTGGCAGATCCTGGAGCGACTTGGCTGTCCCCCAAAGTTCCTCAGCATGATCGTCCAGCTACACGAGGACCAGCAAGGCCAGGTCAGACTCAACAATGACCTCTCAGAACCATTCCCCATTCTCAACGGTGTGAAGCAGGGCTGTGTGATGGCACCGACCCTCTTCACCATCTTTTTTAGCATGATGTTGAAGCAGGCCACAGTGGACCTCGACGATGACGATGCAGTGTACATCAGGTATCGTATCGATGGCAGCCTGTTCAACCTCAGACGACTGCAGGCCCACACGAAAACCCTAGACCAACTGATTCGTGAGCTGCTCTTTGCTGACGACGCTGCCCTCGTTGCACACACAGAGAGAGCCCTGCAGCGCATCACATCCTGCTTCGCAGACGCTGCCCAGCTCTTTGGACTCGAGGTCAGTCTGAAAAAGACAGAGGTTCTCCATCAGCCGGAACCCAAGGTAGAGCATCGCCCTCCCCACATCACCATCGGCGAGTCTGAACTGAAGTCAGTGCAACAGTTTACCTACCTTGGCTGCATCATCACGTCAGACGCCAAGCTGGACAAGGAGCTGGACAGCAGGCTGGCAAAAGCAAACGGCGCTTTCGGGCGTCTATACAAGCGGGTGTGGCATAATCAACAGCTGAAAACAGGCACCAAGATCAGCGTGTACAGGGCTGTCGACCTCACCACCCTGTTGTATGGTTCCGAGTCCTGGGCCCTCTACCGCAACCAACTACGACTCCTCGAACGCTTCCACCAGCGCTGCCTGCGTACAATCCTTGGCATTCACTGGAGTGACTATGTCACAAAGGTCGAGGTCCTTGAACAGGCAGAAACTGTGAGCATCGAGGCTTTGCTGCTGCGGACACAGCTCCGCTGGGCTGGGCACGTCTCCAGGATGGAGGATCATCGCCTACCCAAGATCACACCGCCTGTTCGGCGAGCTCGCCACTGGATACAGAGACAGAGGGGCACCAAAGAAGAGATACAAAGACTGTCTCAAGAAGTCACTTAGTGCCTGCCAAATCGACCACCGCCAGTGGTCTGCACTTGCTGCGGACCGTGACACCTGGCGCTCCACCATTTACAAGGCAGCTGTCTCCTTTGAGGACTCTCGCAGAGCTGGCCTTAAAGACAAGCGGCTCAGGAGAAAAAACAGAGATGCCGCAACTCAGAACCCTGGCCAGACCTCCCTCTGCAGCCACTGCGGTCGAACCTGCCTGTCCCGGATTGGCCTCCGCAGTCACGAGCATGCCTGCAGACGTCGTGGACAACCCCTATAGAATCTTCGTTCGCGAAGTCAAGCCAAGAGCAAGAGCTGCTGGCCCAGTTTGCAGCCTCGGTGTGTGTGTGTGGTTAATCTCCCCTAGGCCTCTCCCAATATGCTGCCGGATTGGAGCGTATGTACTAGCCTGAGGCTACGTGTGTGTCTCTGTGTGTGTGTGTATGTGTGTGT
>BTPG01000002.1:251669836-251998606 GCA_036245525.1 Semisulcospira habei | reverse complement strand
GTGTGTGTGTGTGTGTGTGTGTGTGTGTGTGTGTGTGTGTGTGTGTGTGTGTGTGTGTGTGCATGTGCGTGAGCTGCAGTAGGCACGAGTGAATGCGAATGTATGCAGTGACGTGTATGTATATAGACGTAAGTTTTGTGCTACGTGTTTTGTGCATGTGTATTTGCGTCATTATGTGTGTGTGGGTTTTTTTTTTTTTTTTTTTTTTTTTTTTTTTTTTTTTTTTACGTCATTCTAAATTCTCTCTATACAGGATGACGTCTTTTCTTTCTGGTGTTCTTTTCTGTTCTACGTTTGTTTCCATGTCACCTGAGGAAGGATCTTTGATCCGAAACGTCGTTATTTGTTTCTATTTTAAAGGGTTTTCTACCACTATCTTCTGTTTTTCTTGTCTGATTGGTTAAAAAAAAAAAACTCGGAAGCTATTTTTGTTCCGTGGTTTCCCGAACTTTGAAAATGTCTCGGTGCATGGTGATGAGATGGATTTGGCGAAGGCTTTTGCTGTTTGCGCTGTGCCAATTAGCGGTGAAATATTGTTTAAGTTGGCTCCTCACGTCGTAAAAAATAAGGCAGAGGGTGTGTATTACGTCAAATAGGACTACTTTAGTGCGTTTATTTCTGATATTTTGTTGAACCGAGTTGCTGTCAAGACTCGAAAACGAGGTCCTAACGCGTCATCGAGAGGGCTATAAAACGTCCGCCATTTTTCGCTACAGTGGTTTTTATATCACGGTCACATGGTACAGTTTGCGCTAATGTGACTGGTCGTGTGACGTAGTAGGGAGGAAAACAATGTGAGTTCTTACTTACTCTAGTCACATCAAAACAAGACTGGACTTGTTTACTGTCACTCTGACTAGAAAAAGTTAACTGTGTGCAAAATAGGTCCCTCTACCTCAGCCTGTGCTTCTAATGTGCTCAAGTCCAGGTGCCAAATGCCGCGAGAGACGGAACGACCATGATAGTTCTGAGTATACCCCACGACTGGTAAATCAACCCCTTCACTGACAGAGACGCATACAAATTGCTGAGTTTTTGAAATCGCCGCAATTGAAAGTTCAACTGAATATTCCCAGTTCAAAGGAACGTGGATGCTCGTACAAAGTGGTTCGCATCAGCAAGAGGCATTTATCCTCACGAGCCCCCGCAGTTGCGGGGGCTCGTGAGGATAAATGCCTCTTGCGACTCAGTGGTTGGTGTTCAATTTTCTCAGTCACGCAGTTTGCAGGTCACAACAGATCTCTTTTACAAGCACAAATTTCAAACGAGAATTGAGCATTTAACTCAACTATTCGACCTTTGTGGTGAAAATGAAACCACCCCGGCAAAGAGCAAACAATCGGGCTAAATAATACTTTTACAGATGTCACCTAATAGAGGCTGGCACCGTCACTGATCGAAGCCTCCAAAGACATATGAAGAAGCTTGAAGCAGAAATCTTCGATTCGCAGACGACATTGACCTCATGGCAGGCAGCAATAGTGAGCTCCAAAACCTGACAGACAAACTTTCAAGTAGCGCAGGGTCTTATGGCATGGAGATCAGTACGGATAAAAGCAAAGTGATGATCAACACCACAAGCGACAGCAGCAGCAACATCCACATGAACGGCCAGAAGCTAGAAGAGGTCAATAGCTTCAAGTACTTGGGAGCCACCCTGTCCAAAGACGGTAGTTGCATAGCAGAGATCCGTATCAGGATAGGTACAGCAACATCCGCAATGGCCAGGCTAGACAGGATATGGCGAAGTAACTCCATCAGCTTCACCATCAAGTACAGGCTTTACAAGTCCCTCGTAGTGTCTATTCTACTCTACGGCTGTGAGACTTGGACACTGCTTGCAGACTCAGAAAAGAAAATCCAGGCCTTTGAGAACAAGTGCCTGAGGAAGTTGCTCCGCATCTCGTACCGCGAGCACAAGACCAACGAATATGTACGGAGCATCGTCACTTCCCTGGTGGGCCCACATGAACCCCTTCTGGCAACCGTGAAACGGCGCAAGCTTGCTTGGTTTGGCCACGTGACCCGACACAACACCTTGTCCAAGACTATCCTCCAAGGCACTCTCGAAGGAAGTCGTCGGCGAGGTCGTCAGAGAAAGAGTTGGGTCGCAAACATAAAAGAATGGACCGAACTCGAGATGCCAGACTTGCTTGCCACCGCCCAAAATAGAACTCAGTGGAGAGCACTGTCTGTTGCTGCTGCCTTTCAGTCCCCCCAACGCCCAGTTCGGGCAAGGGACTGATGATGATGATGATGATGAAGCAGAAAAACTGATTTGTGTGTGCATATTTAATGCTTTATTTCGAAAGACTAAAGAAAACCTATCTTTTACGCTAGAAAACAAATGAGAACACAAAAAGAAACAGTAAAAATTGTACTTTCTTGTTGTCACTGCCATTCCGACTACAAAAAGAAAGCACATCGGAAAATCTGTCTCATAGATTGTTGTGGTGTCCCTTCTATTTATAGAAGGAACTTTTTAGGACGGGTCGCGGTGGGGCGAATTTAATAGCATGTCCATGATGTCAAAGGCGAGCATGCTAAACCTCTAACAATCGAAGTAACAAGATAAAAAATTACGTCATGTCTAGTTACGCTAACGCCTCGCTGTTGAACGTACATTTGACGCGAAGCGCCGTATGTGCGTATCATCAGTGTATGTGTGTGTGCGAGTATATGTAAACTGAAGAGAATCTCCGATATTTCTGTACACACAAGCTTGAAACTTGGCGAAATACTTTCCATGCTTAAGTGGGTGGCTAAGAGAGCCTCCGAGCATATGGTAATTGAATGTTTCATTGAATACATAAACAACCGTTTATAGGAAGTCGCCGGTTGACCCAGATTAGAGTCCCTTTTTGTCGTATTTACTTGAACTTTTGCATAGAGCTAGTTTGGAGAAATACATTGGATGAGCTTTGTATCCTTTCAACTTCTTAGTAAAAAATAATTCTTTTCAGAAAAGAGTTAAAACACTAAGAAACCTTTACTTCTAGAGAAAGTCAGACAGTGGCGGTGACTGACGTAAAAGAGGCAACCACCACTAACATAATACTCTAAATATAACATCATTCTCTCTCGCGCGCACGGCTCTCCAGTCTCTCTCTCTCTCTCTCTCTCTCTCTCTCTCTCTCTCTCTCTCTCTCTCTCTCTCTCTCTCACACACACACACACACACACACACACACACACACACACACACACACACACACACACACACACACAAACATGCGCGCATCTCCAGGGGGAATAGATCCTCATCATGCGGCACCCACCAGGCGCATGAGGATCTATGCCTCTTTTGGAGCAAGCTTTCAGAAGAGCATGCAGGTGACCCGTGTACTTAGTATATCATGTAACTAAGTAAAGTCAACCTGCTTTCACACAAATTATAGCAAGACTAAAATTGTACCGTGCAGTTCTAGTTTTGTCACCATTTTCTCAAGCCTATGAAGCGCCGAAAGTGAAACTAAATTATAGCCAGACTGAAATTGTACCGTGGGGGGCAGCTCTAGTTTTGTCACCATTTTCTCAAGCCTATGAAGCAAAAGTGAAACTCATATCACGTAAAATATAAAATTAGGTAAAAACTAAAACTTACGTCATGACAAATGACGTTTGACAAATCAATGACGCGTATGTCATGCGCCCCTTACAGAACTCACTGACGCATTGGCAGATCTGCGATACTTTTTCAATAGGAGATAATTCAACATCAGAATCAGGTCAAAGACAAAAGGTAGAGACCATTGACAGTGAGGACAGCTCTCATATAGAAGGGACTTTGTGGGTTATGGTTCATCCCATCTTGTTTATTATTATATTTTTTCTTGTCTACGTATTTTTTTTCATTAAACAGCCATGTAAACAAAACACACAGTTACTTAAAGCAAAGCACGTTCTCTCACCTCAATGCTCTGACCAGTTCCCTGCTTGACTTCCCTTTGTTCTAAATTACAGTGTCGTCTGCAGTTCCTGCCATTACTGATCTCCCTTTCATACTCAGTGTCGTGTGGATGACTCGACGAAGTGTCCTCTTGAACAATCCACGGGACACATGTCCGTGACAGCTTTAATGAGAGCCAGTAGAGTGCAAATTACCTCAATTGTAATGGCATTTACCAAGAACATAATTTATCTTTCATGTTCGTTCAGTCAATCATCAGATCGCGGTTGAAACTGCAAACCTCAGCGACTGAGGCGGCATTTCCCGTCCTTTTTGGTTCAAAGCCTTGCTTCGAAGTGTCGTGTACGTTTAACCTTGTCGAGTGGATGATGCTTGAAGTCAAGCCGCACTCACAGACCATCACTACGCTGTCCAATACAACAGAATACGCTTGTCATCTGCAAGAGGTATAGATTCTCATGAGCCCCTGCAACTGCAGGGGCTCATGAGAATCTGTGCCTCTTGCAGACATCGGTCATTTACGTCCGTGGTACTTTAAGCAAGAACTCGGAGATATCAAAGCGCGGTCCAGTGCAGTAACAGAAACCTGCCACCTGCAAGAAGAATAGATTCTCATAAGCCCCTGAACATTGCAGGGGCTTATGAGGATCTATGTCTCTTGGAGATGTTTGGAGCGCGCGCGCGGCCGGCATGCACGCAATAACACACACACAACCATCTCCAAGAGACATAGATCCTCATGCGCTCTCGGGCGAATGAGGATCTATGCCTCTTGGAGATGAGTGCATCCCGAGAGAGAGAGAGAGCCTCGGGGGGGGGGGGGGGGGGGGGGGGGGAGAGAGAGAGAGAGAATTACGTCATATTTAGAGTATTATGCCAATGTCTGTGCGTGGTTATATTGCTATCCAAGATTACATACTCACTGTACTGTTCTCTGTTTTAAATGTACTGCAGCTGCGTGTTTGTTGTGAAACTGACGGGGTTGCCTAATTTACGTCACCGCCACTATCTGACTTTCTCTAGAAGTCTTTTTTTTTTTTTTTTTTTTACTGTTTTAATTTTGTCTGAAAAGAATTAATTTTTACTAACAGTTGAAAGGATACAAAACTGGCTAACCAACTCATCCAATGTATTTATCCAAACTGGCCGCAGTATATCTAATAAATATGACAAAAATTACGGACTCTAATCTGACCGGTCAACCGACTTCCTATCAGTAAACGGTTGTTTATGTCTTAAATGAGACATTCAATTACAATGCAGTGCTCGGAGGCTGTCTTCGCCATCCCTTTAAGAAAATATTTCGCTAAGTTTCAAGCTTGTGTCAGTGTACAGAAATGTCGGAGATTCTCTTGTTTACCACATACATTTGCACGCACATACATACGCATGCATATACTGACGGCGCTTCGCGCCAGTGAACTATGTACGTTCAGCAGCGAGGTTAGCATAACTAGACATGACGTAATTTTTATCTTGTTACTTCAATTGTGACAGGTCATATTTGGGCCTGCCCGCCGCCTTTGACATCATGGGACATGCTGTTAAATTCGCCCCACCGCGACCTGTCCTGAAAAGGTCCCTTCTATAAATAGAACTGAGGGACTTCAAAAGGGATGCACGGTGCTTCATGCCCGGCGATGCACGTGCACACCGATTTTAACCCGGGTGGGCACGTGTCGCAATGTCCAGAATTAACCGTTATATTTTTTCCATGTATCGCAGATGTAGAGCGGTTATTGATGCAAATGATGGTCACACCCGTTACTGAAAATGAAAGGCATCTGGTCACGTGATCAATGACTTGTTAAACTAAAAACAGTTTGCTGCTGGTTTCTTGTGACATCATGTTTAACACGGTCTTGGAATCTGATGCTTAGTTTGTACAATTAACATGAATGAAATACCCTCTCAAAACACAGCGTGTTGTGCTTTCGTGTTCATTTTTTTAAAATGGAAGTCAGTATACATGTATCTTTAGATCAAAGACAACACACAAGAGGTATTGTACACGGGTCGATGTTCAGTTCAGGTTGCCGGAGTGCCACTGACGTAATATTCAAGCATGATTTTGTGTGTGGACATCTTTCTATCAGTATCTTCCATCAACCTTTCACATGCCATTTCTACCTTTTCACAACTTTTCACACATACACATCCAACATCACCATTTCTATCACCATCACATGCCATTTTTTTTCTCATCTTTTTCACACCATTCTACCTTTTCAAACACACACACCCATCCATCTTTTTACACACCATTTTTACCCATATACACACACAATCATGTTGTGCAACAAAGATTTATTCAAAATAGCACTGACAACCATTATTGTACACAACATTATTCTTTCTTTCAATCACTATTAAACCTACTGGTACATCTGGTAAAATTAACAAGATATGGAACTATAAGATCATTAACAGAAGGGAGATCATAAACAAATGTACCATGGAAAAAAAGAGTGAAAGAAAATTAGTTTATTACACTCATGCTCTAATGTCTCATTCTGAGTAGTAGAAACAGCTCCATGAAGCATGTACATACTCTGTGTTTTTAAACTTACTGTTTTGTATATGTGCTGTTCCATCAAAAACTATGTGGAAAATTCGTTAAAAGTACCAGGAATTACACAGAACTTGGTTAACCCATTTAGCCCGGAGTCCCTACAGCAGGAGATGGATTGATCATGATAATTCAAGGCTAGTGGCAGATGAGCTTGGCGCCTGAAGGCGCCAAGCTCATCTGCTACTACCCTTGAATTATCATGATCAATCCATCTCCTACAACTGGTACATAGTTGCTAGGCAACACCTCCAAAATTTGAGAAATGGGACCTTGGGGCTAAAAGGGTTTAAATGCAGTAAATACCAGAGGGTATGTACTTTGCATTTTTTTTTCTTCTAACTTCATGAACTATATACAAAGCAGTCAAGTCAAAATCAATGTTAATGTAAAAATATGAGAGAGAGAGGGAGACAGAGAGAGAGAGAGAGAGCGCTCCTCTGTGAAACAAGATGTAAATGTCAAACCATGCCATAACCAGTGCACATGTGCATGTAAATGCCTAACCCATCTTACACATATTATTTTAATTATGAAAAGGATTGACAACAGCAGGTACAGCATGTTCAAAATATGTGAAAAGATATTCACCATGATAATCATCACCTTTGTTGCGGGCCTAAAGCCATGAAGCTCTTTGGGCTCCTCACTAGGTTAGTTGTACTATAAAGCTATTCTGTAAAGATTGGGAAACAGCATATGAAGAGAAGGCTACTGGTTAACATACTTGCCTGGCAAGAACGTACCCACATTTTACAAGTGGCCACTATTGCAAAACGCCTGCAACTTCTTGCCAGGCAAATGTAAACCTGTGTGTAGACACTTGCTAAAACAGCGACCTGAAAGTCTGGTATGAAGTTTGCCATTTTAGACAGCAATCAGAAAACATGCCGGTCCCTCGATTTGACCTAGCTGGTAGATTTAAATGGCAACTCCTAAGTAAACCTCGCGCTGGGACCATATGGCGTTGAGGCGCGTCCCCTGGGTGGTGGATAGGGGGTCCCTCGTGAGAGGGGTGCACCGAATGAAATAAGGTGCCGTGAACCAACATGGTCTAAGGGAAGGTGACCCCGACAGAAAACCCCTGGTCCTCCTAGTAAGGGGGTTGGGCGTGGGGGTAGCTTCCCCACCCTGCAAAAAAGGAAATAGCTACAAAAACGCCGACGAAAAGACTAACAGTAATTCCTTTCCTGGAGGAGGAAGGTTCTTCTACCAGAAGACGTATGACGTCCTGTGGTGAAAGCCGGAAGTCTTCGGAAGCCACAGGACCGAGCCGCCTCTCTCTATCCAGGGATACCCCCAGGGAAAGAGGAAAAGAGGTAGGCCGAGAAACTCCTGGCGTCGAGACCTCCAAGCAGACATCAAGAGACTGGGAACCACCTGGAGTAGAATCGAAGGAGAAGCACAGGACAGGAGTTGCTGGAGGTCTCTCGTCGACGGCCTATACCCGGGTTGGGGTGACAGGCGTAAGTAAGTAAAGTCCTAAGTAAAAAATTCTAGTGCCAGTCGGTTGCGCCTGTGTGCCGGTCAGCTACCACTAATGCACTTTAATATCTCCCTTGACAGGTATGCATGTATAGTAGATTGAGGGAAGTAACCAGTGTGCCACTCAAGGACCTTTTGACTTAATGGGTGGGTTGGCCCAAGGACCTTTGACTTAATAGGTGCAGTCCTGAAAATGTTGGCCCTCCCTGCACATGTACAGTAACATATTCTGTGAATACCTCACATGAAAACACCACTCATCTACAAGACACTTTCCCCATGAATCCTACACAAGATGCAGAGGTTGACAAGGATTTATGCTTCATGTTGTTAAAGTACCATTACGCATAAATCTGAAGACACATTTCAGCACCAATTGTGTTTGTTATGGTTTGTCGACACACCTAATGAACTTTAACAGCAGTTTGGACATGCAGCAAAAGTACATGCGTAATCGCACTTATTTATTCTACGCAGCCATTAGCATGACGGTCCATTTGTTAGCTGTTCTTCTTACTGATAGCGTTGTGTTTTTAGAACGGAGTGGAGTCATTGTCAGGTTACTTGATATAAAGCCGACGTGTGCTGAACTGGATTGTCCTGTGTCTGAATGAACCATAACTAGACCTGTATGTAGCGTTTTGTAACCATCTGTTACAGAAGTGTATCAGTTACGGAGGTAGTGGGCCTTCAATCCCATTGATACCTGTGTTCCTTGGGCAAAGAACATCATCCAACATTTAAAATACATGTACAACAATAACTTGGAACACTGCAGTAGAATACTACATGTGCCATGCAGTACTACAAGACTTCAGTTCTACCGAAGGTGGTGTATATAATATAACATGTACGCAGTCCCAGTGCCTCACTGAATTCTAGCTGTTAGTGTGAAAGTACAGCGCCAACTGTGCTGCCACTGTAGCCAACGTATCGTTAACTTTGTACAAATAACACAAAGAATAATTACAGGATATATGATGTTTGTGTGTGTGTGTGTTCGTGCATCTATGTACGCACATGCATTTTCAAGCAAAGAGCAATACAGCCCTAATCAGGTACTGTACACAAAACATATCACACCATTTTCCATGCAAATATGAGATTACAGACAAAAGTTAATTAATGCTACATTTCTACTCTCTGCACCTTTAAAAGGAACCCTTGCATGCAACTAGTACATGTACATAGAGTGAACAAATGCAAATAAACGATCTTAGTATTAACAGTACTGTAAATATGCTGCACAGCAATCACCATGCACAATCCAGTGTACAAACTGCACAACTCCTGAACTGTAAATGTACATCATTTGTTCACCTTGATTACTACCTTCTCATCACATCTCAAGGTCACAAGCACTGTTGCGTATCGTAAGCCTCCGTCAGACAGGCCACAAGATTAATTCATTCACCCCTGATAGGTTATCACATGTAGTTCAAGGGTAGTGCCAGAATAGCTTGGTGCAAACTACTCTGACACTATCCTTGTACTATCATGGTCAACCTTTATCCTGAACTGCAAGATCATCCATTTTGGGTAGTGCCAGAATAGCTTGGCGTCTGTAGATGCCAAGCTATTCTGACACTATCCTTGAACTATAGTGATCAACCTGTCTCCTGAACTGTAAGTTCATCCAGCTTCAGAGGACAGTTCCCAAATTTAAGAACTGCCGCCATAGGGCTCAATGTGTTCGTCAACATGATACATACTGGTACATGTAACCCTTATCCCCATCCCCCCAAAAACCTTTGAGTTTTGTTGGGGTGAATGTCCTATGTCACAGACAACATTCGTGAAAATAAAGCACAAGGGGTTCAGATGAAACTTTTACACATTAACACTTTGAATGTCAGTAGTTTTTTGCTGAAGTGATTTCTTGAAGGAATCGCCTTGACAAACAGCACTACCGACAGTCATAGGGTTTAAAAAACATTAAATGCAAAGCATGAAAAAGTTCAACTGGCTTTGTTCAATGGACTAATACTGATGCCAAATACAACAAATCTGCTAAAAACGCTGATGTAACGGTTGATAGATGGTTCGGGTGAATAGAAGCTATCTATATGTACTATTTACGTCATAAACACATATAAAATGGCAGACATGATTTACAAATTTCAGTCTTGATTGGATATGCTGGTAATCTATGCTACATGGAAATTCAGCAGTCATAGCATCACAATAGGAATTAAAATTCCCGTACAATAAGTAACGGCACGTGAGTAAGCAGTGCACAGCACTTTAATCGGATACAACCCCAAATGAATTGGAGACCAAATGCAATATTAAATTACAATACTTTCCGTGAACTTTGTACCATACAAAGTGCAAATTGAACACTTTTGGCTGTCAGTAGTGTTCTTTGTCGTGATGATTCTGGCAGGATTAACCCATTTAGCTTTGGGATCCTGCAGCAGGAGATGGACTGATCATGATAATGGGATCCTGCAGCAGGAGATGGACTGATCATGATAATGGGATCCTGCAGCAGGAGAAGGACTGATCATGATAATGGGATCCTGCAGCAGGAGATGGACTGATCATGATAATGGGATCCTGCAGCAGGAGATGGACTGATCATGATAATGGGATCCTGCAGCAGGAGATGGACTGATCATGATAATGGGATCCTGCAGCAGGAGATGGACTGATCATGATAATGGGATCCTGCAGCAGGAGATGGACTGATCATGATAATGGGATCCTGCAGCAGGAGATGGACTGATCATGATAATGGGATCCTGCAGCAGGAGATGGACTGATCATGATAATGGGATCCTGCAGCAGGAGGTGGACTGATCATGATAATGGGATCCTGCAGCAGAAAATGGACTGATCATGATAATGGGATCCTGCAGCAGGAGGTGGACTGATCATGATAATGGGATCCTGCAGCAGAAGATGGACTGATCATGATAATGGGATCCTGCAGCAGGAGATGGACTGATCATGATAATTCAAGGGTAGTGCCAGATGAGCTTGGCGCCTGAAGGCGCCAAGATCTTCTGGCACTACCCTTGAATTATCATAATCAATCCATCTCCTACAACTGGTACAAAGTCGTTAGGCAACACCTCCAAAATTTGAGAAATGGGACCTTGGGGCTGAAAGGGTTAATTGTGACAATAAAATGCACTACCGACAGCCAAAGTGTTAATTATCTGCACCACTAGCTGCAGACATCAGTTTCTAAACTTCATTTTATGGTTACTGGCAAGACAAGTGGACAATATGTGAATTCTGTGCTACGCATGCTGCAAAAAATAAATAAATAAAACTGCCAGATTCATGCTATTTTACCTGCTAGTGTGATGGTAAACAAAATGGCTGCTACTAGTGAAACACAAACCATGTGCCTCAGCACAAGCTTGTACAGTACAAATACTTCAAAATGTAAAGCAAACTACTGATCTGTATAAACAACCAAAATAAATCCACAATACAAATGTACAACACGTTTTCCTTGTGAAACAGCAGAACTTGCTCAAAACACACTTTTGGCAGAGACTGCTCACAGACATGGTAAGAGCAGTGGTCTCGGAGAACTAGAACGGGAAGCAAAATCTGAAGTTCTAGGTGCAGCCAATAGTGTGGAACTTGACTGACACTTCATAAAGATAATTTTTCTAGCAACTATCTGTAGCTCGTCGCCTCAAGCACCAGACGGCGCAGAGAGGACTGAATGAATGAAATATCTGTAGCTCAATGACCGGGTACTGATATTTTATTTGTGATTGACTCATGCGTACTCATCTGAATGCTCTAAAAATTTAATTGTACTTGCGACTGATGTCATGCGTACTCAGCTGAATGCTTTAAAAAGTAAATAGTTTGATTTGTCTCAAGGTCTACATCTAAGTCTAAAGCAGAGTACACTTTCCTTTGGCTCTGTGGTTTTCTTTAAACTGATGGAAACAACACTAAACCTGTGACTGTTGGCAACCCTTTGTGTTGAGTCCTGAAGGAATCATCTAAAAAAAAGTGCCAACATTCAAAGGGTTAATGCAGTTTCCAATGAGTTAAAGGAGAAACCCTTCAGCACACTTACTACCACTTTGTCATATACTGCAGTCTCTACAAGAAATTATTGTTCAACAAAGGTTCTGCTGCCCACATAATGTTGGTAATAAAATTCCCTGCCTGTTATCAGCATCCCTCATCAACAAGCACGAAACAGCAATCATGTCCACAAGCAATACCTCAACAGGCAAAGACATCAACCTGACAGCATTATGATACAGCAAACTTGTGAGAAGCAGATCAACAGTCCGAGAAATATGTTGCAAGTTAACCTCCCCCCTCCTCCCGCCCCCCACCTTTCTGTGTGTGCAGCCACCTGACCCGTTAACAGTACCAGTGGCAGCATGGCCAAAGGGACAAGTTCAGTGCCAGCTGACGCCGACCGTTTCCGCAATCTTCATGACATCAACACAAAAAAGCTAGCTGTCCCAAGAACATGGCTTCCAAGTGGTGTCAGCAAGAGGCACAGACCCTCATGAGCCCCCGCAACTGTGGGGGCTCATGAGGATTTATACCTCTTGCAGCTGGATGGTGTTCAAATTTCTCAGCACTGAACGAGTTAATCATTACAAAACATTTGAATTACTGCAACAAAAAAATTGCAGCTGTGCAGTGTGCTGTAGCTGCACAAAATGAAGGTTTGTGCCTCAAATTTGTTCATGGCCCAAGTACAATTGCCTGTGTGTCCATCCATCCACTCCATGTAATGCAATCATAAAACGGAATGGGCACTGAAATTGCCAATAACACACACAGATTATCAACTCGTAAACTCCCAGAACTAAATGACTTCTATTTGATTGAATGGAACTTGGGAGTCATTTAGTTCTGGGAGTTTAAGAGTTTGTTAAGGGCCCAAAATATGCACAACTTAATATTGCATTAGTACAATGCACTGCACGCCTTCATAATTATAGGAGACAAATACGTGTATGCAGTGTGAACACATCTGATTGCACCCTGTGAAACACACTTTCAAAGAAGTGTCCCGCACACTATGTCATGCTTTGTGCTTAATTGTTTTCCCATGATACACATTTTGATCTAGAATGTTCAACACAAAAGATCACACAGAATGAAGATAACAGGTCTAAACGACAAGGCAGTTATCAGTTTCTATATGAATCAACTTCCTGTCAGTGTCTCTTCAACAAGTGTATAAGTTTCACAACTTTTGACATGGCCAACATGATGTCAACAAGTGTCTCTCTCCTCCACACACACACACACACACAAACACACACACACAGACAGACAGCAGCATGAAAGACGAATGAAGGCACATGCTGTTTCAGAGCTCTTGCGAAGAAAACCAACATCTGAATTTCATGAACACCACAAAAACATTAAAGATCGGCTTTTGCTGCAGGTGTGACCTGTCAATAGTTCCACTAGAATACAAGGATTTCCTTATACATCAAGATGTGACACGTGTAGTTTTTTCAGCATGGTTTATCCCTCTGGCTGTCGGTAGAACATTTTGTTGCGATTACTTACAGAAATCATTGCAACAGAAAGCGCTACCGACAGCCAACGGGTTAATGTCCACTGCTAAAATACTGACCTGTTTGGAATACTGATTTCTAATATCCTTGTTACTTTCACTTCCAGTGTCAACTCCTGCAGACAAAACAGCCATGCTGGCTAAAGAGTAGTATGTGATCAGAATGGTACCCCTCAAAATGGCAAGCCTCTTCAGCTATCATGGTTGGTACATCTCATGTGACTTGTGTAGCAATTGGCAAATAATGTCAACCCTTTGGCTGTCGGTAGCAATTTTTGTCAAGATGATTCCTACAGGAATCATGGTGACAAAAAGTGCTACCGACAGCCAAAGGGTTATAACTACAGCTACATCTGGAAGTGAAAGGTACAGAACCTTCAGGATTTATGTATGAGGAAACCCCATGATTGAGAGGGGCCTGGTGGGTAATGTTTGATAGTTCAATTCTTTTACTATTTTAGCTGCCAGCAGTGCTTTTTTTTTTAAGGCGATTCCTGCAGGAATCCCCTCAACAAAAAGCCCTACCGACAGCCAAATGGTTAATTTTAGTTGTGACCAAAAAGGTGATATCTGAGAGTTGAGTTAATATACATGATTACCCTGTGTGAATTTACTGGATTGGCAGTTTACAGCAGTCTTGTTTATTAAAAGTCTTAGGGTGCCAGAGGTGCCTTTAACACTACTGACAGCAATCCAAGAGGTGCCGAGTTCAGCACTTTGGACAGAGATTCGAGCTCCCATGGAAGCCAATTTAGGATGTGGGTTGGTGAGGGGCCAGGTCACAGTTCAGAAGGTCGGGCGTGCTGCCCCTCAGCCGCTCTTTCTGCAGCCAGGACAGCAACGTGCGGTCGGGGAGCGGATCAACTCCACACTGGTTCTCCACAGGTCGCAACTGTTCCCAGGCTGATGACTTGGGTCGCCCATCAATCTGACTGCTATTGACTGCCAGTAGGGCCTTGAAGTGATCGAGGTCACCAGCACCCCCCACTGTGTGTCGTCTCTTGCGCCAGTCTCTCTTCACCTGATCTGACACACCCCCTTCATCCTGACCAGCACTCCTTTTCTGTGGGCCCTGGGAGGCAGTGGATGAGCAAACATTATGGCCACCGAGAGTGGTGCTACTGTGAGTGGCCATAGCGCCTGTTCGTCCCCCCTGATAGCTATCAGACCCAGACTGACCGTCATCAGCGTCCTGTTTTCTCTGTCCAACCCCATCCTGCTCCTCCCACTTAAGTCTGGCCAGTGCTGCGTTCATCTCCATCTTCTCCGACTTGCTGATTGGCCGGAAATCCAGCCTGGTGCAGACCTGTCTACCCTGAGAGGAGGCACCACCAGCATTAGATGTTCCTGCTTTAGCCGACATTACCAACTGTCCCTGAGGAGTGGCGCCTGATAACTTTTGTAGCTGTGTGAGAGTGACATTACCGTTGTTGCTATCAAGTCGGGACGTGCGCGACAGAAAGGAACGAAACTCTGGAAGCTGTGATCGCCGTGCACCTGTGGAATTTGTGCTTGTGGCTAGTGATGATGATGATGCTACACTGGAGCCCCACTCAAAACGAGAAGCAATGCCGATTTTTGGATCACTCCTGGTTGCTCTGTGGAGGCTTGGGTCACGGAAACCCACCTCTCTACCACGAGTGGTGTCCTTATCACTCACCTGCGCACCATCACCGACTTGTGACCCCTGCGAAACACGATTGGCAGATGTGCGAAGCTGAGAGCTGGGCAGTCGAGTGTGACGTGCAGTCAAGCGATATTTGGGGTTCAGCAGAATCTGCAGCTTCTGATCGAAAGTGGTGGTTAAACTAGTGAGAAGATCTGAACCATCCTCAGAATCTGAATCCCCAGGCTGATGCTCACTACGATCGATCATGTCCAACAGTGAGTCCAGTGACCCATGTCGTACACTTGCACCTCCCAATCCCCGCCCATGTCCAGACACACCCCCAGAATAGTCATGTGATGGTGGGGAGTCCACAACATTCTCCAGAGACCCAGTCTGAGAAACATGCAGTGGAGACGACCCTTCTAGAATGTTCTCCAGGGAGGCTGGGCGCACTAGTTGTGAATCACGGTTGTTGGCCACACTGACAAAGTACTTGCCACCACCCTCTCTTTGTGCTGCATCAACTGGGCGTGGGGCCACTGACACCATCGCCCTGCCCTCCAGTGCTGGCTCCTTGCTCAGCATCTTTCTGTCGCTGGCTGACAGTGGAGTGAATGAGGTGCGAGGTGCACTGCGGCTCCACGACGTGCCTGTAGCCTGACCACCGTCCTGGGTGCTTGGCCACGCCAGAATGTCCTCCACAGTGTGAGCGTCCTCCATTTCTAGGTCACGCTGTGAACGCTGCAGTTCACGCTCGATGAGCTGCTGTTGCCGCCGCCGCCGCTCCATGTCACGCTGACGCTGCTCCTCCAGGCGACGGATAGTACGTGCTTCCTGCTCCAGCCGCTTCAGCCAGTCCAGCGTGCTCTGAGCCGCCCACCCCCCCACCTCAACCTCATCACTGCGCTCCAACAGCGCATCATCAGACATATGCCGCCCTCCCCTCGTGTATTTATGGCGGTCCTCCCAATCTAAAAAATCGGGCTCTGATGTAGCCAGGGGGGCAGTGGCCCGACAATCCAGACTGTCACCTGAAACACTGAGCGATGAACCCAGAGAGGACTGTGACTTGGTCAGTGATATCGACCTCTGGATTGCAGCGTCAATGTTGCGCTCCTGGTATGTGGTGGTGGTTGTCTCAGAACTACGCTGGCTGTAGGTGGTGTTGGTGCTGCTGGTGGTGAAGGTGGCATCCGGAACGTCCAGCGAGTCAGTGCTCTTATTCTGCTGTCGCAGCTTCAGCTTCTTGTTGGCCGCGCTCACGATGGACGAGATGATCTCCTTCGTGTTGATGGCAGAATCAGCATCCTCTGCAACCACAAACAGTGAAGTTAGACCAATATCAAATCACACTTGCGCTTTGTAGTGTTGCAGTATAATTATTAACCCTTTGCATGTCAGTAGCGGTTTTTGTCGCGATGATTCCGACAGGAATCATTGTGACAAAAACCGCAACCGATATGGTTGGCTGTACTGTTTTTTGTTATGATGATTCTGGCAAGAATCATCACGACAAAACCGCTACCAAGAGCTAAGGGGTTAAAATACTGAGCCTTAACCATCTTGTAAAATTACCGTATACACTACCAGAGGTTGCATGGACAAAGGGGTAAAAACGGAATTCCTGCATTTAAAAGCTGTCCTTTTGAAAGTACACAGGAGACAGACTGACCATGATAGTTGGAGGGTGTGTGTCAGAATAGCTTGCCACCTAGAGGCGCAAATTATTCTGTCACCACTCACCACCCTTAACCCATTTAGCCCCAACGTCCTTACTTACTTATGCCTGTCACCCCTCCCTGGGTATAGGCCATCGACGAGAGACCTCCAGCGACTCCTGTCCTGTGCTTCTCCTTCGATTTTATTCCAGGTGGTTCCCAATCTCTTAATGTCTGCTTAGAGGTCTCAACGCCAGGTGTTTCTTGGCCTGCCTCTTTTCCTCTTTCCCTGGGGGTTCCAGGACAATGCCTGCCTAGTGATACTGGAAGCTGGCTTTCTCAGACTGTGACCGATCCATCCCCATCTTCTTCGCCCAATTTCATTCTCTGCTGTTATCTGCTCTGTTCTTTCCCAGAGTCTGACGTTGCTGATCTTCTCTGGCCACTGGATTTTCAAAATTCTTCTAAGGCAACTGTTTATGAAGATCTGTACTCTGTTGACTGTGGTTTTTGTCAATCTCCAAGTCTCTGCTCCATATAGGAGAACTGCCTTTATGTTGGAGTTGAAAATCCGGACTTTGGTGTGTTGTGACAGCTATCTAGAACTCCACACTTTTTTCAACTGGAGAAAGGCTGCTCTGGCTTTACCGATTCGTGCTCTGACATCTGCATCAGTGCCACCTTTTTTGTGTATGATGCTCCCGAGATAGGTGAAGGACTCCACCTCCTCCAACAGGGTGCCAGCAAGCAAGACTAATTCTTCCCTGGTTGTGTTTAGCCTCATTGTCTTTGTTTTCTGTTTGTGGATGGTGAGGCCCACTTGGGACGAGATGTCAGCAAGCCTCGTGGTCTTGTCCTGCATTTGTTGATGAGTGTGGGACAGTAAAGCCAAGTCGTCTGCAAAATCGAGGTTGTCAAGCTGTGTCCACAATGTCCACTGTATTCCACTTCGTCTGTGCTCTGTGGTCATCTTCATGACCCAGTCTATGGCCAGTAGGAAGAGGAACGGAGACAGCAAACACCCCTGCCTGACACTGGTTCTGACCTGGAGCTCCCTGGTGAACTACCCTTTGTGGATCATGCGACATGTCATGCCATCGTAGCTGCTCTTGATCAGGCAGACGAGCTTTGTGGGTACACAGTAGTGTCGTAGGAGTTTCCACAGAGTCTCTCGGTCCACGCTGTCAAATGCTTTCTCATAATCCACAAAGTTGACGTACAGCGGGGAGCTCCACTCCAGAGACTTTCCACGATGATGCAGAGAGTGGCGATCTGGTCTGTACATGATCGGCTTTTCATGAATCCTGCTTGCTGGTCTCTCAGCTGGGGGTCAACGGAGCTCTTCATTCTCTCCAGGATGATCCTGTTGAAGACCTTTCCTGGTACTGTGATTCCTCTATAGTTGGAACACTTGCCGAGGTCGCTTTTCTTGGAAAGCTTGATTAGGTACCCCTCCTTCTAGTCAGCTGGCATCACCTCCTCTTCCCAGATCTTTCCAAACAGTGGGTACAGCAGCTCTACTGTTGTCTCTAGGTCTGCTTTCAGAGACTCCGCTGGGATGCCATCTGGCCCTGCTGCTTTGCCGTTCTTCAAAAATGCCACTGCTCTTCTGATCTCTTCCCGGCTGGGTCTGTCACAGCTGATGGGTAGGTCGGTATCTGCTGGCTGGATGTCTGGGGGGTCGGGTGGGCTGGGTCTGTTCAGTAACTCTTCAAAATACTCGGCCCATCTGTCGAGTTGGTCTGCTCTGTCTGCAATAGGCTTGCCTTCTTTGTCTTTTACTGGTCTTTCTGTATGGCCATACTTGCCCGACAATCTTCTGGTAATGTCGTAGAGCTGTTTCATGTTGCCACTGCCTGCTGCCTTTTCTGCCTCTGCTGCCAGGCTGTCTGTTTAGGCCCTCTTGTCTGCCCTGATACTCCTCTTCACCTCACGGTTGGCTTCCGAGTATTCCTCCTGTGCCCTTGCTTTGGCTGCTCTCGTGCGACTGTTGTTGACAACTGCTTTCTTCTGCTTCCTCACTTCTATCTTCTTCAAGGTCTGTGCCGACAGCCAGTCCTTGTGATGGTGTTTCCTGAACCCTATAGTGTCTTTGCAGGTTGAGTTCAGCACCTCTCTAACTGCCTTCCACTGCTCCTCTGTGGTGACCGCCTCCTCTTCATTTACTAGCTCCTGTAGCGCTTGAAACCGGTTGGACAGCACCAGTTTGAACTCTTCTCTCACTCCAGTCTCTCTCAGGAGGCCTACATTATAGCGCTGTCTTCTTGTTGTCTCTGTACCGCTTTTCTTTAACTTGAGCTTTATTCTTAAGGTAAGCAGATGGTGGTCTGAGGCGACATCTGCTCCCCTCCTCACTCGAATATCTTGAAAGGATCTTCTAAATTTCTTGCTCATGCAGATATGGTCTATTTGGTTCTCTGTAGTATGGTCAGGTGAGACCCAAGTTGCTTTGTGTATTCTTCTGTGTGGGAAGATGCTGCCTCCAATGACAAGTCTGTTTAGAGCACAAAAGTCTATAAATCTCTCCCCGTTCTCACTCATCTCCCCTAGTCCCTGACTCCCCATCACCTCTTCGTATCCGGTGTTGTCCTCCCCTATTTTGGCATTAAAATCGCCCATGACGATGGTGATGACTCGCTCCGCACATTTGTCCACAGCACTCTGGAGTCGGTCGTAGAACTCTGTTTCTCTTCCTCATCACTGTCATTAGTGGGCGCATAACACTGGATGACGTTCAGCTTGATCTTTTTCTTGGTTCTAAAGGCTGCTGTGATAATTCTTGGCCCAAGAGGTTCCCAGCCCATCAGCGCTCTCTGTGCCACTGGTGACAGCATGAATGCTACACCTTCTGTATGGGGGGCATTCTCCTCTTCATGACTTGAATACAGAATCATCTCCCCACTTAACAGCCTTTTCTGGCCAGACTGCGTCCATCTGGCTTCACTGATACCTAGCAGGGAAAGGTTGTACTTTTGCATTTCTGCTGCTATCTGGGCGGCCTTGCCGCTCTGGTACATGGTTTTGACATTCCATGTGCCCATGGTTGTGTCCCTGGATAGAGAGTGTGGCTTCCGAAGACTTCCAGCTTTCTCCACAGGACGTCATAAATCTGGTAGAAGAACCTTCCTCCTCCAAAAAAGAAATTGCCGTTTGTCTTTTCGTCGGCGTTTTGTAGCTATTTCCTTATTTGCAGGGTGAGGAATCTACCCCCATGCCCAACCCCCTTACTAGGAGGATCAGGGGTTTTCTGTCGGGGTCACCTTCCCTTAGAATATGTTGGTTCACGGCACCTTATTTCATTCGGTGCACCCCTCTCGCGAGGGACCCCCTATCCACCATCCAGGGGACGCGCCTCAACGCCATATGGTCCCAGCGCGAGGCCCCAACGCCCTGCAGCAAGTGAAGGATTGACCATGATAATTCAAGGGTAGTGCCAGATTAGCTTGGCGCCATGTGGCACCAATCTATTCTGGCATTACCCTTGAATTATCATGGTCAATCGATCTCCTGCAGCTGGTACATAGTCATGAGGTATTACCTCCAAAATTTGGGAAATGTGGCCTTGGGGTTAAATGGGTTAAACTATCATGGACAATCTATCTCCTGCTATTGTGAACGAGGACTGAATGGGTTCATTTAACGTGTTGTTTGTAGGTCCTGACCGTCCCCATTAGTACTGAGCGAATACTGTAAAATTTGAGCCAATCTCACCCTGCACATGTAGTTAGATTGGATTAACCCTTTAGCTGTCATCAGCAGCTTTTGTTGCAATTATTCTAGCAGCTAAATGGTTATTACCAACAACTAAATGCTTAAACACTGTTCTCTGCAGAAAGCCAGCAAATATTGTCAGGGCTGCCTGATATACAAGCAGCACTAGTAACACTTTGCATCTTTAAAACTGGATTTTTAGATGGCTTTACTGGAAGTGACAAAGTCAAAACATACACATCCAAACTAGGCCTACTCTGGTATCATAGGGGCCCGACGAAAATGCAAATCAGCTGCGCCACCGCGTAAATAGCTCAAGACAGAACACAAGAGAGGAAACGAAGCACACCTGCGAAATTCTAGCTGTGGCCAGAAGTATCCAGAACCTCTTTCTTAACATCTAGAGTTGAACGTTAAACCCTTAGTAGAGTGCCGTGAAAGAGGCCAATATGCACTGCATAGGCCCCTATGTCTGGTATTGTGAACAGTAAAAAAGATGTCAAAACCAGGAATCTTCGCGACTAAAACCGCTACCAACACGCAAAGGGTTAACACGTTTTACAATCCTGACCACAGCTCGCACGCACAGTTTCCATAGACAAAGAATGAAGCAGACAACATACCATCATCATCCCTAGCAACTCGAGTGTCTGTTGCAGATGGGTGGCTGTTATCATGTGCGTCTACAGGAACATAATAGTCCTGTGTCCAGTTGCTGAAGAACCAGTCATTCTGCGATACAAACCAGAAATAATTTTAAAATTATTCGATAACAAATACTCACCAGTTTCTCCACGTTGGGAGAACATCAATAAAGCAAGAATTTATCACGTTTAGACAAAGCGACTTTTCCATTATCATAAAATGAGAACCCATATAATGGACTTCACCCCTTGACTGCCAAGAAAAAATGCACATTACCCACCTGCAAGAGACATAGATCCTCATGAGCCCCTGCAGATGTGGGGGCTCATGGGGATCTATGCCTCTTGCTGAGGCCAGTTTGTGTCCATGTTCTTGGACAGTTGTGGCTTTTGGTTTTCAGTTCACACAGATTTCAGAAACAAAATGTACGTACATCGGCAGGGAAGGGATTAAACATGTCATTAGTCGCTGAGTAAACATCATATAATTCCTTAATATCAGCATATAAATAGGGTTAAGAAGCACCCTATTCCCTTAAGCCTTATCATTCAGAATACTCACCAGTTTCTCCACGTTGGGAGAACATCAATTCTGTGTGTGAAATAAGTGTGACTAAAGCCATTGGTCCATATCCTTACCTGTAAGTACTATAATGTAGCTTGCATATGGCAGTGTACAAATTTGAAGCTATTAGCCTCAGTATGATATGGGTTAAGATCCTGCATCCTGCCTCTCGCACATGCACATTTGAATAAAGCAGACCATTGTGGATCTTTACCACTACAAGCGAGCTGATCTCAACCCTTTGGTTGCTGGCAGAGCTTTTGTCAACATGGTTCCTGTAAAAATCACCTGGACAAAAAGCCCAACCAAAATCCAATGGGTTAAGGAGTATGTTGCGGACGACAGGAGCATACTTACATGCAGTATGACACTCTCGATGATACGACACTGGTCGGACATGTCGGTGACGAGTGATGTTGGGTCGTCCTCCACCTTACGGATCAGTGTCGGCCCGAACATGATGGCCAGGTTCTTGGCATCCATCTGTTTACAACATGGAAAACATGTGCCTTCATGGTTGTTCACAGACCTATTCACTGATAATTGTTTGCTAAGCACCATATGAAAGTGATTTGATGTCAATGGGTCAAAGCACTGCCTGATAAACTTAGCATGAGAAATCATACCACACTAATCAGGCACAACACTGGAGCTAACAAGGTTGCTCTCCTTAGCAATGAAGTGAAAGTGTGTCTTTCTCCAGTGGACCGAGTCCTAACATCAAATAAAAACTTTGGGAGATGTCCTATGTAGATTTCATTACAATCCAGTAGACATACATTATGATTGTTAACCCATTTAGCCCCCACACCTTACAGCAGGAGATGGATTGACAATGATAATTCAAGGGTAGTGCCAGATGAGCTTGGCACCTTCACTGCTTCAGGCCTCTCCTGCAATTGGCACAAGGTCGTTAGATAACATCTCCAAAATTTGGGAAATCAGGCTGTGGGGTAAAGGGTGGTGCCTACTGGTGCCAAATCAAATCTGGCCTTACCCTTGAACTATCATGGTCGAGCCATGTCTCGTAGTGTGTCGGGGAAATATTAGTATCCGTCTCTCCCTCCATAACATCACGCTGATTCCATACCTGACCTCAAGACTACACTAACCCTTTGGGTGTCGTAGCGGGTTTAGTGGCAATGATTCCCAGGAATCGTCACAACCAAAAGCGCTACAAACACCCAAAGGGCTAATTGCAAATCTGCTCTGTGTAAAAAATAAATGCTTATCATGAATACTCTGCACTAACCCTTTTGCTGTCAGTGGTGCTTTCTTGTCAAGGTGATTCCTGCAGTAATCACCCCAATAAAAATGTGCTACTGACAGTCACAGGGTTAAAATGAAGGATAAAGCAATGTTTATGTAGTACTGACCTTGTTGAGGTGTCCGTTTTTGGCAACATGACTGAGATGTTCAGCCAGGTGTTTAAAGGTCTCGTAATGGTGCTCAGGTAACTTGTGCAGCAACCGCTTCAGATTCAACATGCGCTTCTCAGGGTTGGGGTTCCGATTTGCCTCAATAAAGGCATCATACAGTTCTGACAAAAACAAAAAAAAGTTAATGATCATGAAGCATCAGATAAAACAGACAATGTAATACAGTGAATCAGCCTAAAAATCAGTGTCCCAGACTAAATATGCATACACACACACACATAGAACAGATACTTAGTGCAATGTAAGACAATTTATGTTGAGCTATTTATTCATCCAATTTACATGTGCATTTATTTGGTTTAAGGCCATAATATTATTAATTAGAGTAGTTATTACCCACGGCCAATTTAATTATATCATATGTGTCTTACGTCCGTCTTTGTTAAGCACAGAGATGATTTTCTAATGTATTTATACATATGGCAATAAAGTTCCATCTTATCTCAACCAATACTGAAGCAAAAGGTGAAGTATACTAATGGTCAAAACTTAAGGGCCACTTTTTATCGCAGACGCACCGACAACACCACACAAATAATGTAACAATACTTGGAGTCAGTACTTTGCTAATTTATTCAGTAACAATTTCATTTAAGTTTTGAGTAAATCAAGCAATTGTAACAACAGCAGTACGTTAGAATGTTCACCCACCCCTCATTTGAAAAGTCACACAAGACTGGTCCAGTCAGTAGCGAGTGTACCCACCGTTTGCAGCCAAGCATTCAATGCAGCGTTGACGCATGGAGTTCACCAGGGTTCGGAGAACATGTTGTGGGATCGCTTAACACTCTTGATGCAGGAACTGAGTCAGCTGGGGGACCCATTGAGGTGGGTGGTGGTTGCTGACTACACGCTGCCCCAGCACGTCCCAGAGGTGCTCAATGGGAGCCAGATCAGGTGAACGAGCTGGCCACTCCATCCTCATGATGCCCCGTTGCTCAAGGTACTCATTCACCACACGGGCGCGATGAGGTCGAGCGTTGTCGTCCTGCAGAACAGTATTGTCGCCTATGGCTTGGAGAGCTGGCTGGATGAGGGGCTGCACAATCTCGTCCCGATAGCGCAGTCCAGTAAGGGTGACTCGGATGATGTGGAGGGGGGGGGGGTCCTGTCTTCCCTGCTGAAGCCTGCCCATACCATGACTAGCCTCCAACGTAGTAATCCACCGCTTGGACGCATCCATCTATGAATCGCTCGCCCTGGCGTCTCTAGACCCTCACCCTGCTGGCGTTGAAGGACACAGTGAACCGTGACTCATCAGTAAACAAAACCTGAGTTCACTGGAGTCTGTTCCACCTCACATGTTGACGACACCAGGCAACCCAGGCTCTGCGATGAGCTGGAGTGAGGGGTATTCTCACTGCTGCTCTGCATGAAGCCAGGCCAATTTCACGCAGACGTTGGCAGACTGTGCTTCTGCTGACGTTAACGTTTGCAGCATGCATCAGTTGACGTCGCAGAGTGGTTGACGTGGCAGTTCGGTCACACAGAGGTAGCTGTCCTCCCTTCTGCTGGTGCAGCGCGGGCGTTCTGAGCAGGGTCGTCGTTCTGCCCTTCCAGTTTCTTTGAATCGTGCCAGCAGCCTCTCGATCACTGAATGGGACATCCAAAGACGTCTCTCAACTTCTCGTCCGGAAATTCCATCCTGCAGCCACGCTAGCACCCGGCCTTGATCTACTGGCGTTAGGCTTCGTCGTGGTGGCATGGTTAGGAAAGTGACAATAATGCCCCTATTGTACCGGTATTTGTAGCGAAACAGAAGTGCTCAATGTTCATGACTGACCCCTTTAGCACGTGCATCACGACTTTACCGAGTTTTTCCACCTGCCTGCCTTTGGTATGCTTGCCAATATCGCACAGCTTTTCACAAAAACTGATGATGTTTCACATGCATTTGACACGTTCATGGAACTTGATGAATTGTCGTCTATTGTTCCCTGTACAGTGGACTCTAGGTCAACTTTTAACCCATTTGGATCGAAAGACATTGTATTTTATTAACGTACTTGTGACGATAAACAATGACACAAAAAGTGGAGTGGCCCTTAAGTTTTGACCATTAGTATAGTTGGCACTCACACAGAGACCTTGCATGATAAATGGAAGTTGCAAACAGTATTTGAGAAAAAAATATTTTTGTCAGAAATGGCTATTTGTGAACAATTTTCTGATCTCTTGTGACCCTTGACCTTTCTGAGGGGTCATCCAAATTAGTATGCATATGAAGGTCTTGCCAACAGGTATCTTTGTACCAAGTTTGGGTTTGAAGTTGTGAATAGTATTCACGAAAAAATCCATTTTGTCAAAATATGACAATGTTGTTTTTTTTTTTTTTTTACCCATTTCTTGATCCCCTGTGAGCTTGACCTTTGAGAGAGGACACTCAGGTCTTGCCAAAAGTACCCTTGCCAATTTTGAAGAATGTGGCTTAAATATAGCCTCTGTGAGAATTCCAATGTTAAAGTTTACCACTGACGCCAGACAGACGACCGATGGCCCAAAACATAGACTCACTTTAGCTTCGTATGCGAGCCAAAAACTGCAAGACTGACCTATATGGAAATAAACAAAGTGAATCCCAAATACCAGGGTGCTAGGGGTTTGGGGGGGTGGGCGGGGGGGGGGGGGGGGGGTGCACTTCACTTTCCCCCTGAGACCTTTTAATTTTTTATATATTTTTTTATACCCCTCCTGCCTGACTGACCTGAAGTAACAAGGGGATGAGGCAGTTTTCGGAAGAATGCCTTCAGCAGTGAGCTGACCACGTTGACATCCAGCCACTTCTCATTGTCCATGTTCATGTTGTCAAAGCCACGATTGAGCTCCTCCTGCATGTGTGCCACAGCCACAGAGTTCCCTGGCACACGATAGACGCCAACAACGTCCACGCCGCGCACCTCCACGATACGAGTACACAGCTCCACAATCAGAGGCACAAACTGAAAAAGATGTATGTTACATTGTGTGTGAAAATGAAAGTCCAACTATTAATTCACAGATCAGAATTAACTCACTCACAGCTAACAGACTTCTGAAACATGGGAGGCATCTACAGTATCTGAGGTGGGAAATGGATAGGGAAAAACTGTTCAAAAATGAATTTTTTTTCTAAAATGTATTTTTTTTGAAAAATACTTACCGATGGCATTACTATATGGAATACACTCAATTGCCTGTAGATTTCAGCCCCAAAGTTGTGTCCCCTAAACAACTGGGGAGGAGACACCGGGGATCCAAGTATAGGCGCCCGGGTGTCCTCCCCTACCAACCTATCCCACCATGCGTGTGGAGAACTCACCTCAGTTTCACGCTTAGCCAAGGAGGCAAGCGGGGCAGGTGGGAGGGCCATCCGAGTAATGCCATCGGTAAGCATTTTTCAAAAAAATACATTTTAGAAAAAAAATTAATTTGTTTTTTCAAAATACATTACCGATGGCATTACTATATGGAAGAATACCAAAGAGGAGGAGGGTGCCGACACCCAAACCCTAATGTAGAGCCCTCCGCTAGCCCGCAAGGAGCACTCCCGACGATTTCAGCTAAGAAGTGGCTATGGCGCTGTGGCGCGCGGAGGGAGTGCTGGGCCGCGGAGAGGCCGCCCATCAAGACCAGGGAGTCACGCTGGCCAGATAGGTCGCGGAGGTAGAAGAGGGAGCAAGTGGAACAGCACACCTGCCTACCGCCCGTCCCAAAGTCATAACCGAGCAGAAAGCGGTCGAAGCCGCTCAGGGGCTACTGCTCGTACGTCATGCGCCCGGAACTGTAACCTTCTATCCCGAAAAGGGAGAGGTTGGGTAGGCCAACGAGTCACCCACCGAAGCCACGGCGAACTGTCTGGGTCGAGCTACTCGGCCTGCCTGACGAAGGGTAGGAAGAGGCGGGCAGGCAAGACGGTGTGGCCGATAGCAGTGCAGGAACTGCAGTGCCTGGACTAGGTCCTGACGACGCGCCCCGTGGGTCGGTCGTCCCCTGAACGGGGGTAAGGTCAGCGACTGGGGTGCAGTCGAGAGAGGCCGGCTCAAGACCTGAAGGCCGGGTCGATGAGAAGTTGCGACGAGTGAAGGCTCGGACTGCCAACCTGCGGGGCGGACCGAGAGAGCATGCGGCTCGCACCCGCGGGAGCCGTGGCGAGCGCCAGGATGAACATGATTCCGGGCAAGGACGGAGAACCGTGCCAAGGCAGGGGTTCGAAGCAGTCTGTAAATAGCCACGTCCGGGTCCAGACAAGGTCCCACCGAGGTAAGAGAGAACCGGAGAGAGTACATCTGAATTCAAGGTCCCAAGGACCGAAAAACTCGCCAGGGCCGGATCCTAAAGGCCCCGGCAGAGGGAAGCGAGTACGATTACGGAGCGGTAACTCTTGACGGAAAAAAAAGGAGCTTAACCTTGGTCGTCGAAGAGCCCTAAGGGGAACTCCGCCCATAGGGATAGTGAGATAGTGGGGGCGGAACCGCCGAGAGGCGCGCCCCGACTGGTAGAATCTCCCCTAGCCGTCGCACACAACACTGGTAACAGTCCGCGGGCTGCTGCCATAGCCGTCCCGCTGCCTCCGAGAATCCAAAGCCGGGGGCCACCAGGAAGAGAATCGTGGAGCAGGAAGAAGACACTGCAGAATCTTCGGCACCACACCGAGAGGGGGAAGGCCACAGGGAACAGTCCATCCCAGGAAGAAAAGCGCGTCTGCAGCCCGGGCGCGAGGCTGAGCCCGTGGTTCTCCCAGTGCCTAGCCGGAGACCCAAGGCCCCAAAACCCAACCGGCCCAGGGTAACGGGCAGGACTGTAGGCTGTAACCGTACGCCAGGGAGGGCCGGACGAGTGTGGCGTAGCCCTAGCCGCGCCTGAGTCCACAGAAGAAGGTGGGTCGAGCTCGCTCACAGTCGGGATCGCCTGACTCCCCGAAAAGGAGAGAGGCAGCCGACAGGTATCGAAGTGTCGTCCTTACGAGGGTAACTGTCTCCAGCCTGGTCAAGGAAGTCCCCACAAGCATACTGCCGCGGACTTGTTTGGAGGCGGCAGCGCAGATCCGCCCTGAAAGAAGACGGGACTCATAGTACCGAAGACAAGCTGCGCGTCGACTACAGCGTCCGGTCAGCGCGCTCCACTGAGCGCGGTCCCGGAAATCCTGACTGAAGTGCTGCGATCTAGCCCTAGAAGCGTGGTCAGAGCCGTCCTCTCGGGTCTGTACCTGCAACCGGCGAAGAAGCTCGCTCTCGTAGCTAACTCTCGCCGACCCACCGTCCCAGGGCAGGAACCACTCGGGAAGGTCCTAAATGGAGCGCTGACCTCCTGCGTAGGGCAAAGAGGGCAAGGCCCCACCTTCTTGGAAGCAGCAACGTAGGGCCAACCAGCTAAGGTGCTGAAACCTGTTCCCGTGTCCAACTCGAGCCGAAGCAGTCGGTGGACCCAGGTAGACCCCACTAGTCGTGTGGGAGCTGCCAACTGTTTCCTGTAAGAATCCGAGTCGCCGAAGTCGGCGGAACCGGACAGCGTTCAAAGGAGGACTGTGGCAGCAGCCGGAGCAAGAGAACGGGCCCGTGACCGAAGTCGCGGCGTTGACTGTTCTGTCAACTGCAAGAACCACTAACCGTCAGCGTAACTGTAGATTATCCTGTGTCGCCAAGTCGCAGGAAGCCAGCCAGCGCGCTAGCCGGGTCTGAGTTTCACTGCTGGAGTAAGAACGGACGCGCGACCGAAGTCGCAGCGCCGACTGTGCCAACGCCTGGTAGATCCCCAAACCGGGACTGAGAGGATTACCAGCATGTTAGACTTGTACTTGAAAAGAGAGTCTGCACCTGAAGCTTGGCTCTAGTAGCAGCAGCCGGAAGGGTGCACTAGACGGGTCTGTGTTAGCTGCCGGTGCAGGAGGATGGGCTCGCGGCCTAAGCTGCGGCGTTGACTGTAGTCTCACCAGGTGAAAAACCACTAGTCGGGTCTGAGGGTCTACCAGAGTTGGACCTAGATCCGAGCTGGACTTGTCAGCTGCAACATAGCGAACCAAGAGACCAAGCGCAAGCGCCCCCGCAGGTACACAAGAACAGTGGAACCGCACAAGACGAACACGGCGTATGCTGACACACGACGCCATACCACGTCCCAAGAGCGCCGGACAGAAGCCGAGACCGAGATAACCTTGCCAGAATGCAAGGAAAAGGCAAGAACGTAACAAAAAGTGTAGCCAGGCGCCGTCCCACCAAGATGGCGACGAAACCGATACCCGTCCGGCCAAGGGCTGCGAACGGCGCAGGAAGCAGAGATGCCCGTCACAACTGGTCGGTGAAGAAGGAACAGCACCGCGAGGCCGAATCCGTAGGAAGACGGCTGAGAATATCCGGTTCGAAGAAGCGAGGCCGTCCATCCCTCGAGGCGCAAGGAGGGGCAAGCGGCTCCAAGAGCACCGAAACGCCGCGCGAGAGGAAGACGCAACCCGCCCACGAAGCTCGCAGGCGGCTCGTCATACGGCGGAGGGACCGCGAAAGACGGACGGACAGCAGTAAACTGAGATCTGAACGCGGGTGCCGAAGACCGCTCCCCTAACGGAACCGGTCTAGGGACAAGAGTCCGGGTCCCGCTGGGCCCGCTTGGGGGGGGGGGGACCCACCGTAGTCGCCCAAGACCGCTCAGCAAGGCAAGGCGGGGAGGGAACAGTCCAAAGTCACGCCAAGACCGCTCAGTGAAGCGAAGCGGTGAGGGGACAGACTAAAGTCACGCCAAGACCGCTCAGCGCCTAGACCGCTCAGCGAAAGGCGAAGCGGGGAGGGTACAGTCTAAAGTCACGCCAAACCCGCTCAGCGAAGGCGAAGCGGGGAGGGGACAGTCAAAGTCACGCCAAGCCCGCTCAGTGAAAGCGAAGCGGGGAGGGGACAGTCAAAATCACTCCAAGCCCGCTCAGCGAAGAGCGAAGCGGGGGAGGGGACAGTCTATAGTCACACCAAGCCCGCTCAGCAAAAGCGAAGCGGGGAGGAGACAGTCTATAATCACGCCAAACCTGCTCCGCAAAAGCGAAGCAGGGAGGGGACAGTCTTAAAGTCACACCAAGCCCGCTCAGCAAAAAGCGAAGCGGGGAGGGGACAGTCTATAATCACGCCAAGCCTGCTCAGCAAAAGCGAAGCAGGGAGGGGACAGTCTTAAAGTCACGCCAAGCCCGCTCAGCGAAGAGCGAAGCGGGGAGGGGACAGTCTATAATCACGCCAAGCCTGCTCAGCAAAAGCGAAGCAGGGAGGGGACAGTCTTAAAGTCACGCCAAGCCCGCTCAGCGAAGAGCGAAGCGGGGAGGGGACAGTCTGTAGTCACGCCAAGCCCGCTCAGCAAAAAGCGAAGCGGGGAGGGGACAGTCTATAATGACGCCAAGCCTGCTCAGCCAAAGCGACGCAGGGAGGGGACAGTCTTAACGTCACGCCAAGCCCGCTCAGCGAAGAGCGAAGCGGGGAGGGGACATTCTGTAGTCACGCCAAGCCCGCTCAGCAAAAGCGAAGCGGGGAGGAGACAGTCTATAATCACGCCAAGCCTGCTCAGCAAAAGCAGGGAGGGGACCGTCTAAAAAGTCACGCCAAGCCCGCTCAGCGAAGAGCGAAGCGGGGAGGGGACAGTCAGTAGTCACGCCAAGCCCGCTCAGCAAAAAGCGAAGCGGGGAGGGGACAGTCTAAAAACACGCCAAGCCTGCTCAGCAAAAGCGAAGCAGGGAGGGGACAGTCTAAAAGTCACTCCAAGCCCGCTCAGTGAAGAGCGAAGCGGGGAGGGGACAGTCTGAAGTCACGCCAAGCCCGCTCAGCAGAAAGCGAAGCGGGGAGGGGACAGAAGGGGCGAACGAAACCGCACCTGTGAATAAAAGTCTAAGTCACACTGGGCCCGCCTGGAAACTTTGGGGCGGGGGGAGGGGGGGGGGGACAGAAAGGTGTCACGCCAAGCCCGCTCAGGAAAAGCGAAGCGGGGAGGGGACAACTGGTGCGCACGAATCCGCACCTGTGAGTAAAAGTCTGAGTCACACCGTGCCCGCCTGGAAAGTTCGGGGCGGGGGGATGGACCGAAAGGTGTCACGCCAAGCCCGCTCAGGAAAAGCGAAGCGGGCAGGGGACAAAAGGTGCGCACGAATCCGCACCTGAGTAAATATATATGTCCACCCATGTGGGAAGCACGACCCTGATACTCGCCTGCCCTGCTCAGAAGACTCGGAGAGGGGAGGGAGTTTCTGCGCGGCTAAGGTAAAAGAAGGGGACTTACCTGCGGGCTGGCAGGCCCGGAAGTCGTAGTGAAGTGGGGCCCGAGAAGCCGACGTAGCGACGCCATCCTGCGGAGAAGTCCGGGGAGAACGTTGAGACCAGGAAGAAGGACACGTCTGGAGGATCCCACACCTGAGACCGCCGGTCCTCACTCCCGTCAGCACACACGTCACACATCCTGTCGGAAGAGCAGTAGAGCAAGGCCGGCAGGCGACGAGGGCGAACGAGGGCCCCAGAAATCCTCGCAAAGGGGGGCAAACTTCAACAGAAGCCGCCATAGTGTTCATTGTACACTGTTCACAGGAAGGAACACACTCAAGCGCCGAACTCACACCGCGAGGCAAAAGCCACGTGAGAAAGTCACAAGCTGAAACCCCAAGGCTGCAGCCAAGGACGAAGTTCACTGAAAGTCAAACCGGTCGGCGCCAAGTCCACACACAGTAAAGACGTCGAAGTGTAGAACACACTAACGAAGTACACTGAGTCCAAGGAGAAGTCAAAAACAAGGCAAAAGCCAAGTAGTAGAAACCACAGAAGAAACGGTAAAAAACCGTAGCAAGGCAAAAGCCCGACCGTCCCCGGTCGAGCTAAGAGTGAAACTGGGGTGAGTTCTCCACACGCATGGCGGGATAGGTTGGTAGGGGAGGACACCCGGGCGCCTATACTTGGATCCCCGGTGTCTCCTCCCCAGTTGTGTAGGAGACACAACTTTGGGCTGAAATCTACAGGCAATTGAGTGTATTCCATATAGTAATGCCATCGGTAATGTATTTTGAAAAAACAAATAGCTTGGCGCCTGGAAAGGTGCTAACCTTGACCTGTCATGCATGATACATCCATCTCCCACTGTGGTGTTTTATGGGTGAGCGTGTTAAATCTAGATGGTGCTATGGTCCACTATGATACACTGGTCACTACTCACAGTCCTCACATGAGTCACCTTATACTTTAACTGCCAACACAAGTCATCTGCAAGAGGCACAGATCCTCATGAGGCCCTACACGTGGGGGCTCATGAGTATCTTGGGGGCTCATGAGCATCTTTGCCTCTTGCTGGCCCCATTTATACCCTCATTGCTTGCCTCGTTATTAGGGGATGGGAAGCAGTCCTCGAGAGGCACGCCGAAAGTCAACTTGGACATGTCTTCCTCGGCCTCTGACCCTCCCACCTGTCCACCATCATCCGACGTGTGCTTCTTGAAACTGCGCGGCATGATGCGGCCCTTCCATCCTTTCTTCCCACCTCCCTCATCTGAGCACAGAGAAACAAGGCAATTTGAGAAATGTCATCATGTAAAACAGCTGTCATGTAGTTAGTTAGTTATTTGGGTTTAACGCCGAGCAGGCGACTAAGGCCATCTCACGGCGGGATGGGTAAAAATCTGGTCAGCCAGACTAAAAGCAAGGTCTTAAGATGTAAATATAGCTTAAAAATGTCAGGCTAAAATGTCGCACGTCTTTAAACGAAACGTCTACAGACTCTCAAAAAGGGCAAATAAAAAAAAATTCACATAGTCTATGAATGCTCAGATCTTGTTAAAAATATTGCATTCTCTCAAGAAATTGAAGATTTTGTCTGGGGGAACATCCCGGAACAAGACCTTCAAGTAGTCTGCTGGGAAATGTTTATATCTCGTGTCAATTAGATCAGCACAATACAGCAAAAAGTGTCGAACAGAAAACTGCTCATCACAGGCAAAACACCATGGAGGCTCATCCTGTTTAAGTAAGTAAGAGTGCGTAACATACGTGTGCCCGATGTGGAGCCGAGTAAGGACAGTCTCCTCACGGCGGCTGCCACAGCGGAAAGGTAGACTGTCGGACACCGTAGGAAGAGCTTCATGAAGCTTGTTCCTTTCCTCTTTGTCCCACTCGGACTGCCACTCGCGGGCTATGTACGCACTAATCACAGGTTTAAAATCACTATAAACAGTCAGTGTGTCAGGGACAGGGTCACTGCGGGCACTGTTGGCAGCAGAATCTGCGATTCTGTTGCCTTCGATGCCTACATGGCCCGGGACCCAAATAAAAATGATGTCATAATATTCCTTCATCAAGTCTGCGTAGAGCTCTCTAATCTGCACCAGCAGTGGGTGGTCAGTTCCCGCGCCCTGAAGGGCCTGCAGGACAGAAAGAGAGTCAGACAGAATCAGGAAGTTCCTTTCTCGAGACTGATAGGCATGCTTAAGTGCCAGCAGAATTGCCTGCAGTTCTGCACTAAATACAGAGGAATGGTCAGGGAGGCGGAGCTTAAATGGGCGTCTAGGATGGCGAGAGGACACTGCAGCCGCAGCCACTCTCCCATCCTCAGACTTGGACCCATCCGTATAAAGATGACAATAGCCAGGAAAAATTGAAAGGAGTTCATTGAGGCTCTGTTGGTATATGGCTGGTGGAGTACAATCCTTCTTGTGGGCGGTCAAGTCCAGCAAGATGTCAGGAACTGGTAGTAGCCAGGGTGGAGTGACGTGTTGCAGAGATTCCGAAACTTTGTCCAGGCCCACTCCGGACACCTGCAGAGATAGAATGCTGCCCTGCGGGACACCCATCTCCTGTTCAAAGGAGTCGGAGAGGGTGGAGCCCACATGGACATGGAATGACCTATGAGACAAAAAATTGTGAATAGAAACGGGCAGGTGCCCTTTAAAACCCATGCCCGACAAATCAGACATTATACAGTGGAGTCCAGTTAACACGAACTCGCTTAACACGAATTTCCGGTTAACACGAACCGTTTTAGCATTCCCGGCCGACGGCCTTCTTATTCTGTATTAAAATTTCACTGATAACACGAAATGCTTAACACGAAATTTCACTTAACACGAAGCTGTTTTCGGTTCCCAACCAGAGCAATTTCACTATTATTCACCTGTTTAACACGAACACAGATTCCAGTCTCAAACACCGAAAACCAATTCATGAAAGGGGCACTGCACGTGTCACTCTCGTGCTGTAGTAAATATGACACAGATCAGAACGAACTCGAGCCTGTGATTGGCTGAATAGCCTTCAGTTGTTGTAATCCATCTTCTCATTGGCTAGAGTTTCTGAACTGTATTCATGCATCATTCATGTACCAACACAACCCAACACTCCCTCACTTGAGTTAACCACCGATCGTGGCTACCCCTAGGTAAAAGAGAAGTCGATTACGCTTGAAGTGAAAAAACATTAATGAGATCCACGATTGTCTCTCTACACGGGCTGTCAATAACGCAAGACAGACTTCGATCATGGCGTTCTTTTAAATTACTTTGATCATGTTGCTTTTACCGATGCGAGTTTGTACTTCAGCCCCGTGTTGCTTTTACTTTACTATGGATTTTACATTAAATACGTGAGCTGTACATGTCTCCTTGTGTTTTCCTAGCGAGCTGAAGGTAAGGTAAGCATATTTAGTACGATAATATGCACTTTTAACCTCGTACTCATTCATGCACGCATCTCTTACACACGTTTTCCTTGCCGAGAGGGCCGTGATCAATTTTGAGGCCATATTGGTTAACACGAAATACGTTTGACACGAAGTGATTTTCCGTGTCCCCAGAAATTCGTGTTAAGCGGACTCCACTGTACCATACTTCCAGGCAGTGTCATATGCCTTTTCAAGATCAAAAGAAAATTGCATAGACATGCTGCTTGTTGACAAAAGCATCTCGGATAAAAGACTCGAAGCGGACTAGATGGTCAGTTGTACTACGGAAGCACCGGAAACCGCACTGGAGGTCTCTGATGAGATGCCACACCAGTCAGGCGTTGACCAAGCATTCCATAGTTTCACATAAACATGATGTCAAAGCTATTGGCCAGTAGTTGCCCGGGTCGGAAGGATCCTTACCTGGCTTGGGGATTGGCACAACTACAGCCTGGCGCCAAGATGGCGGAAAATAACCGGTTATCCAGATATGGTTAAAGGCCTTGAGAAGTACAAGGAGTGAATCCTCAGGCAGATGTGTTAGGAGCTGATAGTGGATGGTATCTAATCCAGCAGCAGAGTCAGTACATTTCTGCATTTCTTGCTGCAATTCTGAAAATGTAAAATGGGCATCCGATATAAAATCACAAGTACAAGATTCTCGCTTCTCCTCTCTCTGGAAGAAAGGTGAATAATGCTCTGTTGAAAAATTATGGACAGTGGTGGAGGCAAGCAAATTGGCCACAGCCTTTTTATCCGTGACCAAACTGCCACCATCTCTAAGATGGCCAACAGAAGCCGAGCCACCCCTGCCCCTAATTCTTCGAACAGCCTTCCAGACTTTTTGGGATGGAGTCCTAGAAGATAAAGATGAGACGAAGCGTCTCCAGGAAGCACGGCGTTCGCGTTTAAAAATGTAACGGGCTTTCGCCCGCCGTCTTTTAAATGTTAAAATATTCGCTTGTGACGGATTACGAAAAGCACGTCGCTGAGCAGATTTGCGCATTTTTTGGGCCTTGCAGCACTCTTCATTGAACCATGGTACTCTCGGCTTCTGAGCGAGTGATGTGTAAGTTCTAGGGATGGTTTCACCTGCTACATCCAACAAAATAGAAGTAAAACAAGAAACAGGTTCTTCAGCTGACATGACCACCTCCTCTGTAAGACGAGACAGACAGAGGGAGGCGAACAGAGGCCAGTTAGCTTTCTTGAGATTCCAGCGCCCCACCAGGGAATCCTCCTCACAGCTTTCCGATGACAGGACTACTGGGAAGTGGTCACTACCACACAGGTCGTCGTGAACCTTCCTTGGCGCCGGGAGGGAGTGTTGCGCCGCAGTGATGTCCCCCACCAGTGCGAGGTTGTCTCGCTGGCCTGCCAGATCCCATAGGTAGAAGCGGGCAAAGGTACATTCTGCCCGCCAGCCCACGGCAGCCACGATGTCTATGACAGCGCAGTTCCGGTCGAACGTGACGCTTGTGGCCATGGCGCGAACCTCGTGTGCACGTATCGTTAGCCTCTTCGCTCCCCGTGGGGAGAGGTCCTGGTAGGCGGACCGTATGACCCAGCTCAGCCAGGAAGATATCGTCTGTGCTGAAATGTCAGTTCTGCTGGGCTTTTAAAGGTAGAAAGAGGCGTGAGCGTCCACTCCAGACGGCTTTGGTTCGGCGTAGGTACGCGCGTAGGGCTCGCACAGGATCTTGTTGCCTGGTCTCCTGGAGGGAGTTCGTCCCTCTCAGCGGCCGTAAGGTGATAACCTGTGGCGCGATCAAAGGAGACCTGGTCTTGGCAATGAAGGCAGGGTCCATCAGCAGCTGCACGGAACCATCCGCTCGGAACTGCAGGCAGGCAGAGCGCGCTGACAGCGTGTAGCTCGCTAGCTCGGGCCGCCGTGGCAAGGGCCAACAGGGAGCCTGACCTATGAGTCACATCCGCAAGGCGGGCCAAAGGCAGCGGTTCGAAACTGGCAGAATTCCGCCTAGTCAGTGCCCAGGGTAGGTCCCAGCGAGGAAGAGCGAGCAGGACAGCGGACGCTGCAGGCCGAAGTGAGTCATAAGGACGGTGATGTCTTTACAGGCGTCGGGGTCCGAGCGGCCGATGTGCCGGTAGGTGTCGGCAATCATGAACAAGTACCCCCTTAGGTGATCGGGGCCAACCCTTGGTCTCCGAAGAGCCAGAGGAAGAAGTCCGCGAGCTGGGGATTAGTGAGGTCGGTGGGGCGAGGCACTGGCCGTTGCACCTGGAGCAGAGTACTCGCCATTTTCTCTCGTAGACGCGTCGTGTCGAGGGTCTGCGGGTTGTAGCGATAGCTTCCACTGCTGCCCTCGAGAAGCCTCTAGCGGCGAGGGCGTGCCGCACAACCGCCAAGCATGAAGGAGTAGGCGCTCCGGGCACGGGTGGAACAGCGGTTGTTGGGGCTGCTTGAGCATCGTGTGGGGCGCGGGCAGCAGCAGTGGGGGAGCCGTGGCGAGGCTGAGGAGGTCGGTGGTCCAGGACCGGTTCCAAGAGAACGGGGCGACCAGTAGGACGACCGCATTGCATCCTCGAAGCTTGAGGAGTACTTTGGGGACGAGGACTGTCAGGGGGACCGCATACGTGACGAGACCGTCCCACGGGATGGACAGCACAACGACTGCCCAGGCCAGAGGGTCTGGGATCGGGGAGACAAATAGGGGAAGCTGGACCTCGTGGCGAACAGGTCGACCATTGGCGTCTCCCATCGCGCGCAGATCATCCGAAAGATGTCCCGGCCTATGGTCCACTCCGTGTGTAGCAACTGGCCGCGCCAAGAGAGAGAGTCGGCCAACACATTCAGGTAGCCGGGGATGTGTCAAGCATGGAGAGAAATGTTGCGGTCCTCGCACCAGCGCATCCGACGGTAGAGGAGCATGCACAGGTCGGGCGAGCGCGTCCCGCCCTGCTTTTGAATGTAAGCCACCACTGTCGTGTTGTCGGAGAGGACGAGCAGCTCCTGGTGACTGAGTTGTTCCTCCCACGCGATGAGGGCTTGCCAGACTGCTTGCAGCTCCAACCAGTTGATGTGCTTGTCCGCGAACTCCGGAGGCCAGGGGCCGGACGTCGTGAGGAACCGCGGTAGCAAGTGGGCTCCCCAACCAGTAAGACTTGCATTGACACACAGGGAGAGCCGAGGAGACGGAGCGGTCAGGGGGACTTCCGAAGCGAGCCACGACGTGTCCGTCCAACGCAGGAGATGGGGGCGAAGCAACGGAGACACGGATACCATGGCAGCCAAATCGCCGGAGGAGGGGCGCCAGAGAAGCAGGAGGTGCAGCTGTAGCGGCCGGGCGTAGAGACGACCGAGGGGGAGTAGATCCGCCGCCGCATTGATCAAACCAAGGAGCTGAAGCCTGACTCCGGTGGATGCTGCGTCCTGCTGGGCTACCTGGCCGGCTAGGGCGGCTAGCTTCAGGATCCGCGGCGCCGGCAAATGCACCCTGTTGAGGTCGGTGGCGAACTCCATGACGAGGTGGATGAAGCGACACGAGGGAGTGAGGTCTGACTTGCCTGCGTTGACTAGAAACCCCAACCGCGACAACAGCTGTATCAGTGCATCTCTGTCCGATGTCAGGTGGGCCTCCTGATAGGTTGCGCAGGAGGAGGTCATCGAGGTAGTTCGACGTCGGGCCGGAAGATGACTGTCGCGCCTTAGCCACTACTGCGTCCATGATGCGAGTGAAAACCCAAGGGCTGAGGTTGAGACCGAATGGCAGCGCCCGAAACTGTTAAACTACTCTGTCGCAGGCGAAGCAGAGATACCTCCTGGACGCCGGATGCATGGGGACATGGAGATAAGCGTTGGACAAGTCTAGACTGATCGCGTAGTCCATGGGCTGTACGGAAGCTCTGAGGGCCCGGGCAGTCTCCATGCGAAAGGACGGGGCAGAGATGAACGCGTTCAACGCCGAGAGGTCGATGACTGGGCGCCACTTGCCGCCTGGTTTGGGCACCATGAAGAGGAGACTGTAGAAGGCTGGGGAGTCTGGGCGTAGCACGACCTCTATGGCGGCCTTCTGCAGGAGAGCGGCGACTTCTCCGCGAAGAGCGCAGGCCTTGAGCTCGTCTGATGGCACCTCGGTCCACAATGGGGAGCAACGCAGCAGAAGCGGGGAGCGAAGGTGATCCGAAGTCCCTCGGTAACGGTCTCCAAAATCCAGGGGTCTTCTGGGAACAGCGAGCACCACTCCTCGCTGCACAGCGCAAGCCTTCCGCCGACTGGAGACCCAGGCGCGGTCGGTGGCGGCAGCCGAGGGGCAAAGTCAGGTGGACCGCCCGCACCCTGGGCGACGGGCAGGACGGGGTAGGGGCGCTAACAGGACCGGGGTGGCCGAAGGCGGGGTGGTGACGAGGGGCCCGCGGAGGCGGATGACGCGGCGGGTCTGGTGGTCCGCAGGGCGCGACCCACGGCCTTGCGGGCGGCCTGCAAGCGATGTGGAGCTGTCCTGCGAGGCCAACTGTCCGAGTTAACACCTTCACGGTCTGCCAGGTCTCACCGAAGAGCAGAGGGCCACCCAGGGGAGCACGGCGCAGCTGAGTCCTCAGATCGGGGGCATACCGCGGCAGGCCAGCAACACGGCATCCCGACGCAACAGGTCGCAGAAGGAGGCGGCAGCCATGGCGTTGACTGATGAGTGATACGCTGCCCGGTTGGTCGCTTCCATGCGAGCGAGCAGGACTCCGAGGAAGGGCGTCAAGGAGGGAGGCCAGGCGTCCTCGATGCGGCAGACGAAGGCTTGGGTCAGCAGCTCCAGAAGTCCCGCGCAGGCTAAGGAGTTACGGAGGAGCGAGGCAGTCTTGTCCAACTGCGGGGCAGGGCGCGTTCAGCAGAGCGGCGCTGACAGTCAGCACCAAGGCCGGCGGATTCACAGCAGGCAGAGGGCAGGAGAACGCCTGGGAGTGTCCCGAGCACCAGTCCTGACGAAAGGCAATGTCGAGTCCGGCTGGCCACCTATGATCGGAGAAGAATCGGAGTCCCGGGACCCGACCGGGGGTGCGCTGAGAAGGCATCGCACAGGTCACGAAGCCGGGACACCGGCAGCAGTGGCAGAGACTTGAACCTCTTCACCCGTCTTCCAGCGTCTACAAACGCGGAGATCTCCTCTTGAGCGGGGGCGATGGAGGGCAGTCAACTGTGGGAAGCGAGGCGACGAGCAAATTCGTCCAGGACAAGCACGGTGTCCATCTGCGACGAAAAGGTCAGCTGGAGTAGCGTGAGGGCTCTGAACTGCCCGATGGCTTCGGGCGCGTGGGTAAAGGACTCTTCGAGCCGGGCTCAGTGAGGCGGGCTCTCTGCCGGCAAAGCGACTCCCCGTAAGAGTCAGCGGGCTTTCTTAGAGATGAGTTAGGTCTGGCAGCGGACATGGGCGGCACGTGGCGTGTCTCTCCGAGCCGGGCCCAGTGAGGCGGGCTCTCTGTCTACAAGTAGGCTTTGTCCGGGTGGGCTTCCTCCTGGAAGCGATCGCGTTGATAGCAGTCCTGTCCTCAGACGCACTAGTAAAGGTTTCTCCGAGCCGGGCTCAGTGAGGCGGGCTCTCTGCCAGCGAAGCGACTCCCCGTAAGAGTCAGCAGGCTTTCTTGGAGATGAGCGAGGACTGACAGTGGACATGGGACAGCATGTGGCGTGTCTCTATGAGCCAGGCCCAGTGACGCGGGCTCTCTGCCTGCCAGTAGGCTTTGTCCGGGCGGGCTCCCTCCTGGAAGCGATCGCGTTGATAGCAGTTCTGCTCCGAGCACTAGGCTCCCATGTCTGGTGTTGCATCCTTTCTACAAGGTCGGTGCGGTCTTGTGCGGTCACTGCACTGGGCATGGGGGATGGCGCCTCGACTGGAGTCGGATCACACACAGGTACCGGTCACTCGCGTCTGCAAAATTCCATAACTGTGACCAGCACAGCTCAGGCCAGGTGGAGCAGGTGTCGCAAGCGTGGTCGGAGGCGCATCCGGCGCAGGGGAGACAGACCTTGTGGTTATCTGACGGCCATTGGAACCCTCCGCAGTGCGTGCAGGTCATCAACAGGCAACTGCAACACATAACACACCTGAAGGCACGTGGGCGAGGGCCTGTGGGACCCCGCCCAGGTAAGGCGAGCCTTCGCAACACAATGGCACAAAACAGCGAGGTACAAGCCTATAAGTAAGCGTCCAGACCTGCAACACCTATCCCCGTAAAGCTAGTGGGCGTGGGCACATGGGGCCCCGCCAAGCTAAGGCGAGCATACAACGCATCAGTTTGATCTTTGATTACGCCTCTTGACGAATTCATAGTTTTGTGGGGTGTGACTTCCACAGGAGTGTCTCCGATGGAAGACAGCCTCAGTAGCCCGCTAGAGTGTGCCCGGGTACGGCACTCCACCAGCAAGTCACCAGACCTGAGGCACTGGGCGTCAGGCCTGCCAACACGGCTCCTGAGGGTCTCCCCCACCAGAAAAGGATGCAGCTTGGTAACAGGTTTCTCCTTCACCCTGATATGGACAATGAGGAAGCAAGGCCATACGGCCGACGCCTGAGGCGTCGCTTCCTCACAGTCCGACTCACTGTCATGTTTTTTTTTTCTTTTTCCATATTATAATAGTAGAGATATTCATCCCCCGGGGGTCCCCGCCCGCCACCGAGCCCAACAAGGGAAAGTGTAAATGTTGGCAGGTCTCCGCCGATACACAATGGAGACTGCCCGAAAGTTATACTCAAGGGGGTGAGCCCGATTGAACCGTCTGAGCCACCACCTTCTATCACATTGTTGAATGCAGGGGAATACTGGCGTAAAACACCTAATCAGCAGCAGAGGCTATAGCATGGTGCTCCGTATATCAACCCGCATGTCAACAGTGGGATTGGGCTCAATGTGACAAGAGCCAATTGACTAGGCCGGTACGACTAGCCTCCCGTTTAGGTAGAAGTCAAGGCCAAAGTGGAGTGTTGGCACCAGTGAGCCGCAACCCAAAGGGAACCTCAGCCACCAGGATCCTCTTCTGCCCTGACACGGGTCTCCAAGCACGGCAAACACTTGGGATCCAAAGGACCTAAAAGTCACGAGTATTTTTAAGGACCAATCCAACATGGTAAGACTTGGGTTAGCACAGCTCCTCAAAACTGGACCAGTGAAAAAGACTGAACAACATATCTGCTGACATCAAGTCCTAATCCTGGACAAAGATGGCACCCCTCTGCTAGCCCACTCAGTCAGTGACTGAGGAGACTACCCACCCACGCCACATGGAGGCCGGTGCCTAGTGGGCTTTGTTGCAATGGGAAATCAGAAGCCAAAGCTTTATTGTCTTTCTAGAAACACACAGCTCATAACCCACAACAACACAGACCAGTTTACTAGTTCTTGTACCTCTATCTTACCCCTTTGCGTGTTGGTAGTGGTTTTAGTCATGATGATTCCTACAGGGATCATTGTGACTAAAACCGCTACCAACATAGAAAGGGTTTTCTTGCTCACTCCCTGACAACACTGACCTGTTTTCTTGCGTCGTACACTGGGCGAGTGGGGCAGCTTGGCCTTGAAGGAAATGGCGGACAGCTTCTTGTTTTTTTCTTTCTCCTTCTCCTTCTCTTTGTGGCTGGTCTGGGGGGATGTCTGCAGTGGGCCCTCTGACTGCGTGCTCACTTTGCGACGAATCAGTTCTGCACTGCCAATACCCTCCTCCTGCAAAACCATCGATGTACAGGTGAAGACTAATGTCAGGATAGGAAGGGAATTACATACACTGCAAGAGAGAACACTAATGACGGATGAACTGGGCCACACAGCCAGAAATAAAGTGCAGAAACAAGTTTGTGTTCTAGCTGTGACTCCCCCCCCCCCCCCCCCCCCCCCCACTCCGTCGGCTTTGTCCATCTAAACACTTGTACAACAATTTACTCATTACAACCTGAGGATGAAATTATCATGTTTTTCTAGATATCCTTTGAGGTCTACGTCACAGCTCTGGAGACAGATCAACCATAATAGTTAAAGGGTGGTGTCAGAATAGCTTGGCGCCTCCATGGTTCATTAACATCCTGTTGAAGCTTATAGTCTAGCAGCTTTTCGCAATTTCTGCAGACTAAGTAGTTCGTCAAAAGAGTAACAATGGTTTGCAGGTACGAAACGAAAGTACTAATGCCATATAGTTTATGCATGGCAACAATATTTGTCCTTAGGATGGAGACATTTTTGTAGAAGTGTTTTTTGAAAGCTATTTTTCGATGTGAGGGAACCAGTCCTCGTACACCGCCCGGATAAGGTGCAAGACATTTTTTGTGCATAACATTGAAAATTTCAAGCATACAAGTTACAAGTTTATTCCAGTGAGTAAATTAAAATCATCAGCAAGTAAACATGCATACATATATACGATAAAATAAGTTTAAAAGTATTATTTTTAATGCGGTAAGCATGGTCGCGTCGCTAGTTTCAAAATGGCGGTCAGCGAGAAGCCTTCTAAAGAAGTCAATCAGACGCGCACGGTTGATGAAGCTTTACTTTGCTCCTGAATTGAAACAGAGATTATTTTCGATTTGAACATCTTATTAACGTCAAATACGTTATTTTTCCTGGTCTTGAAAACCGCCTTTTCCATAGAACTCGGTCTTTTGTGGGAGGAAAGCATATCGAAAGTAAACTCCCTTTGTGCATGTTGTGCAATGTGTCTGCCGACCATCTTCAACATTCTGAAGACTTTTTGGCCGGATACAACATGCATGTTGTTCGTCTGTTTTTTAGCCTAACGGCTCTAAGTGCAGGTCTGCTCTTTTTGTTTATTTTATTAGTGGAGATGGGATTTTTAACTGGTCAAGCACACTCGTATCCGACTGGTCTTAAGCACAAGCCAGGCAGAGTGAAATCCATCTCCGAACCGTTTCCATCAAAATCACTATGTTCAGCTAAACACCTAAATATAAAATTTTAGTTTTTGCAACCAATTCAACCAATCCGCACTCAAGTACTCACAAGGACTCTTATGATTAAGCTTTATCAGGACTGCATGAGACACAATACAGATAGTAGCCCTCTCTATTATATTAATGTTTTATTTATTTATTATTGATTCATGTATGTATTCACTTACATATTTATTTATTATTTATCCTTTTAATTATGGATGGAAGGAATTCCTTGATGCACATGATCACTATAGTGGTATGGTAGTGGTCACCAAGGAGAGGAAATTTGTTTTCAATATGCTTACATCTGTGCATGTTCATAATCTATCCTTTACTTAACATGCATATTCATAGGTCCCAGGTATCCCCAACTTATTTTATTAATTTATTATTTTGTTTGTTTGTTTGTGATGTATGTTTGCATATACACATCAGCATAAAATGATTGATTGTACATTAACGTCCCGACAGCAACAAGACTTTCTCAGGACGTGCCTGCACTGCTTGTGAAAAAACCCAAACTAAACAGAATATTGAATGTATGTCGCCAGCTGGTCTAATACACTAAATAAACCTAACTAGACCCTTTAGCAACACACATCCAATATCAAGAGCTACAAGCAGTGCAGACATTAGGAAGAGTTTAAAAAAGGTAAATACAGGTGAATGTACCAAGGGTAGACAGAAACACACGCCCCAGAATAGAGGGGAAAACCCACCCTGTGGGGCTGACCAGGGTCACCCTGGGAACTAAAAAGTAGTTAACCCCACCCAAGTCCCCCAGGGTAGACCTGGGTGGGGGACATCAGCATACAAGATGAGAACATAATATACGCATATATGATGTGAACATAACATGTACACATATATGGTAATAGGTGCATACCACCCGCTCCCCACCCCACATACAAAACCACAGAACAAACATCTGTGCATGTTCATAATATATCCTTTACTTGGTATTCATATGTCCTAGTTATTTAAATTTATTATTTATTTTTATTTGTTTGAAAAGTAGGTTTTGTTCATATGCTGATGTTCACATACACATATATGGTAATACTGCCCACCCCCAACCCCACTCCACAACCAGAGAACACCCACCAAACAACACTTACATCTGTGCATGTTCATAATCTATCCTTTACTGAGCATTCATATGTCCCAGGTATCTTGACTTACTTGATCTTTTTTATTTAACTGCCATGAGATGGCATTGGTCGCCTGCTCGACATTAAACCCAAATAAGTATATATTTAAATTATTTATTTTGTTTGCTTGTAATGAAGGTTTTGTACATACACATCAGCAAACAAGAAAATATACACATATATAGATGGTAATAGGTGCCATACTGCCTGCTCCCAACCCTTACCTAAATACACACATAAAACCGCAGAACACCTACCAAAAGAAGGCCATACACATCTGTGTATGTTCATAATTTTTAATCTATCCTTTACCTAGCATGCGTATGTCCCAGGTACCTTAGACTTACTTTATCTTATTTATTTAAATTATTTATTTATTTTGTTTGTTTGTAATGTAGGTTTTGTACATACACATCAGCATACATCTCAAGAACATACACCATGGTGCCCCTGTGCATGTGGCCACCAGTACTATTCTGTCAGATCTGTCACACCCAGCCAATCATCTCTTCGAGCTTCTGCCCTCTGGCCGGCGTTTCGTGCTTTTAAAGCCAGAACCTCTCGATTCAGATGCAATTTTTTTTCCAGAAGCTGTCCTCAATACATCACCATGCACGGAACAACGTGATTCCATGATTTGTGACATATGACTGATTTGTGTTTAATATTGTGTTTATCTATCTTTTAGTGCTGTATATAGGATGATCGCCAACTAAGTGTATGACATGATGAATGCCCTACAAGTGAGGACATATTTTACTGTCGCCATGCCACACAAAAATCCTTGTAACGTTTTACTTGGTGAATAAATGTCTTATGTCTTATACACGTACATGGCAATAGGTGCAGTATCGCTCGCTCCCAACCCCAATCCAGTTACACACACAAAACCGCAGAACATCCACCAATGTACATCTGTGCATGATCATAATCTATACTTTACTTAGCATTCTTATGTCCCAGGTATCTTTGACTTACTTTATCTTATTTAACTGCCATGAGATGGCCGTAGTCTACCGCGCGGCGTTAAACCCAAATAACTATTTATTAAAATTATTAATTTATGTTTGTTTGTAATGAAGGTTTTGTACATACACGGTAATAGGTGCCATACCGCCCCACTTTCAACCCCAGCCCACATACAAAACCACAGAATACCCACAAAAGACATGCACAATTGTATACTGATGGGCATTAGTGGACTGTAAAATCTATATATAGAGACTTCAGGTTAAGCAAGTGGCTGGTATTGACTGCCTGTATTTTAGCTGCCCACCTACAAATTTCATGTGTCCAGTTAACCACACTGCACATGCAGCCATCAGTTCTGTGAAAAGTACTGTTGGCCTCATGCACAGGGGCACCAAAACTTAGAGATAAGGCCACACCTGATAACAATAACAGTACTAATAATAATATGCATACTCAGCCACTAGTTCTGTAAACAGCACCTTTGTAAACAGTACCAGTGGCCAAATGCACACATACATCATGGATGTTGCTACCACTGATCACTTCAAACAATAGGCTGCCCAGTTCACATTTTGATACCGTGAACTAGCCTGCAGTCATCAGTTCTGTAAATAGTACTGGTGGCTACATGCACAGCGGCACCAAACTTAAAGGTGAGGCCAAAACTGCCACCTCAAACAAAACCAAACGCTACCTACACACACATATCAATGATACAGTCAACCTCTGTGTGCGTTAGGGGGAACACGCTTAAAGTATGGGACTGTAAATCTTACAGCGAAATGTCAAAACCAGTAAGAAGATAATGTAACAGCAACAAGTACATGTATTTTGTAAACCACTCAAAACATGACAACTCATCGAGTCTAATGGTGTTATGAGTGGGTGATGGAAACACTGAAAGAAATAGTACGTGTACATTATAAAGTATGTGCCTCCTCCCCCCCTCCCCCCTCCCATAACTAGCTGTTTATCATAAAACATAGATATCTCATTCATTTGATCACTTGACTGATTTATTAAATCATCTCCGTGTCACCTTTCTCCGTTTTCTTTCTCGTTTTAATCCCAATATGTCAGTGCTAATGTCAGCTGCTAAGAATCCTTGCAGCGAACTGCAAATGTCTATATGCAGACAAACTGCAAATAACACAGCAGCAAAATAAGTTCCTCTTTTGTGCAGTAGGCTACTGCTAGCAAGATAGGGTTCAATTTTAAACAAAGCATTGCATGAACTTCCAAGCGTGTTCACATTGTGCTGTGTATTTTTTTTTTTCAGTGTGAAGTGTACTGTACCATCAGTGATCACTGAGACTGCATAATTGGCACTGGCAGTGATCGCACATCACAACATAGCTTGTCAGTGCAACTGATTAAAATAAATGTTACTGCTGCATAAAATAATTAATCAAGTTCCGAAACTTTGCTCAGCCATGACAGTTAAAACCAAGTGGTGTGGCACTCTTTTTCTTTTACAGAATGCAGCATAGGTTTTGAAGATAGCGTTTGTGTTGTGGGTTGCGTTTTGTTTTGGTGCTGTGTTGTCGAAATGATTGCTTGTACTTGTACATTGCTTAACGTCCCGACAGCAACAAGGCTTTCTCAGGACGTGCCTGCACTGCTTGTGTAAAAAAACACTAAACAGAACATTGAATGTATGTCGCCAGCCGGTCCAATACGTTAAATAAACCTAACACATGGGGCTAAATAAAGCTAAGACCATTTAGCAACACACATCCAATATCAAGAGCTACAGGCAGTGCAGACAGTAGGGAGAGTTTTAAAAAGGCAAATACAGGTGAATGGACCTCGGGTAGACAGAAACACATGCCCCAGAATAGAGAGAAAAACCCACCCGGTGGGGCTGACCAGGGTGACCCTGGGAACTAAAAAGTACCTAACCCCACCCAAGTCCCCCAGGGCAGACCCGGGTGGGGTATGTTGTCGAAATGAAACGGGCAAAGCGATGGTAAAGTGAATGGAAATAAACGTGACAAACCTTTATCAAGCCGTAAAAATCCACACAGCAACTTTACACGTTTGCTTTTTTTTTTTAAACAAACAAGCTTATGTAGAACAAATCAAAAAGAACCCGTCGGCACACCAAAATTCACATCCGCGGAGGTCGTGGCATCACGTGATGTTTTGATCACATGATTTGGGATACCTTATTGTTGAGTAACGATATTAATTTTTAGTTCAAGGCAAGCGTTTTCGTAATTGTTTCTTCTCTTAATATATCTAAGTGTGAAAATTTTACTTTAAAAAATGAAATCCTTTTAAGTGACATAGTGCATACTACCACTGAATACAGGAACAATGAGACCCGTGTAAACTACTGATCCCCTGTAAACAAGGCCGCTACGGTCCTGGTTTCGTCTGCAGCCATACTGGAAACAAAATGTGCTACAGAAAAATGTGTCCATCCTCCGGCGGTTTAAAACAAGTGCGCACTGCTTTTATTCATACTAGACTTCATTTTGATATACACAAACCTTTGTTACTCTCTAGAAAATCACTATCTCGTAAACGGCTGATCGTCTATGAAGGGCAGCTGCTAGACTATTATTGGGTCAACAATAACAGGTCTGCGCTAGCATCAATGCCATGGTTTCAAAGATATTGCCTGGACCCCCCCCCCCCCCCCCCCAAAAAAAAAAAAAAAAAGGCCAGACAGGGACACACAAACAATGTAGTAAATTTAGTACAATCTCTTCTCAAATAAGTGTGCAAGAGTGTAGACAGTCACTCACACACACATAGAAGACTTACTGGCAGTTCATACAAAACACACAACCTACATCATTATCTGGGTTGTTGTTGGTCTTGATAGCTTGTATCCATGACATCATCGTCCCCTTGTCCTCGGCCTGCAGCAAGTAAACGGACTCGCTGTAGGTGGTTAGACGGAAGACATTCTTCCGCTTGCGGCTGTAGTCATGGGCGATGTCCACCAGGCACGACTTGATGGACACTGGTGGCTCCTCAAAACTGAATGTCTGCTGCAATAACGTCAAATGCTTATTAATACCTGGTTTATTTTGAAATTTAAAATCTTAAGGATTTTTTAAAATTAAATTTTAGTTTTGTTCTGGCACTCTGGAGGTTGCAACAACAACAACAAAAAAACGAACAGAAACTTTTAAAGAAAACTTTGCCATGAAGACAAATTCTTGTTCAGTAAGTTTTAGTTTGACCTTTTTATAACTTCCCAGAGGAGAGCAGGCTGAAACAATACATCGATCAAAAAAGGATGGAACTGTTGAATACAAACCACCAAAGACATTTATGCGAGAATTCTGAGTCAGGTTTTCAAATACAGGGTGACAGTGTGAAAAACTGGAAAGACTGAAAACAGTCCATAGCAGGCCCCCCCCCCCACCCGTGGACTCAGGGGCTTGTGAGAATTTATGCCTTTTGCAGACGGAACAGGCTGGCTGATGGGATGTTCTGTCTGAAACAAAATTCAACTTTCTCGAATTTTGAAAAAGCTGAATCGGCCTCCAGGACTGAATACTGTCACCCAGGCAAATAATCTGATTGATTGTACATTGCTTAACGTCCCGACAGCAACAAGGCTTTCTCAGGACGTGCCTGCACTGCTTGTGAAAAAAAAAAATAAACAGAACATTGAATGTATGTCGCCAGCCGGTCAAATACGTTAAATAAACCTAACACATGGGGCTAAATAAAGCTAAGACCATTTAGCAACACACATCCAATATCAAGAGCTACAGGCAGTGCAGACAGTAGGGAGAGTTTTAAAAAGGCAAATACAGGCGAATGGACAAAGGGTAGACAGAAACACATGCCCCAGAATAGAGAGAAAAACCCACCCTGTGGGGCTGACCAGGGTGACCCTGGGAACTAAAAAATGCCTAACCCCACCCAAGTCCCCCAAGGCAGACCCGGGTGGGGTGCAAATAATCTGTACATTCAAGTCAAAGAATATGGATCCATCATGTTAGATCAAGTGAAGTGCCCATTTAGCAATCACACCTCTCTGGACATCCTACATTGCAAGCATTAGCAGTACATTGTCCAGATATATCCATATTAATGGGGGACAGTGCAAAAAGTTGACATGACTGAAAACACTCAACAGACTATGTCCTGTAATAGTAGGTAGCGGCAACCTTTTTTTTTTTTTCAGAGTATGAAGAATGAAATATTTTGCATGTGAAAATATGAGTAAATACAAGAAAAAGAAAAAAAAAAGTAAGTCGATATCTTTATTTGTTCCAGAGATATAACCAGTCAAAGTTGCGATTATATGAACGTAAGGAAAACGCCAGATTATTTTCCAAAATTGGTGACTTCCAGAATACTTACACTTCCTTTTACATGCATGATGTATACATCATTGAAAACTACATGTTGCTGGCAGATGATTCTAAAGAAATCATTCTGTTACAATGAAACACTGAGGAGAACCAGATGTCTAAAGTATGGACAAAATAACAATTTTGGAAGCTCAAAACGGCATGAAATGGCAACTTTTGACGTCGATAGCTTTACAACAAAACCAGATATGTACTCCAAAATGGAGTTTTTAAAGATTACATATAGGTGTATAGGTCTAATTTTTTCCAGTCTGCATAGCATGCTCAATTATTTGTGACGGAGCCTCAAAGTTGGGAAAAACACCAATTTGCACAACGGAAAATGCTGATTATATGGTGTCTTACGGTTTAATAATGCCATAACTCAAAAACTATACAAGCTATTGACCTGAAATTTGCCATGCACAAAGATCACAGTGTAATGTACTTATAAAATCAAGTCTCATGACATGTTGGTGATTTATCCATCTATTCAAAAGTAGCCACAATGAACATATATGATATAAGCCGCTGCTCACAAAGCATAATTCAAACCAAGCCAACTGCAGCACAAAGCATAATTCCAAACAAGCCTCAGCTAGGAAGTATGAACATTTCACTTTACAACACTAAATTACACAGAATTGGGTAATATTTCCAACTTCACTTTGAAAAAAAAAGAAAACAAACAATCGCGTCACCACTCCACAAGATCGGTCTGTGGGGGGAGAACACGCTTCGAATTCCCGATCGATTTGACATACAATATACAACAAAATGTCGGTTGAAATTTCTTTTAAACATTATTACCATTTAGAAAAAGTATTCTTCGAGCTATCTAAAGCAGTACTTACCATTGATGGCTTCAATTTTGGTGAAAATTGCTTCTGAAGTGAGGCATGTACGTTCGCGCAAAACATTAGAGTCGGCCATGATTTTAATCCTCGTCACGTGTTTCGGGTGGTTACCTTGGATTGGCTCTCGCTTTGCGCGTATTAATCCAAGATGGAAGTTTCGTATACCGTTGAAATCAGCGGAAAATTATCTTTCCAGCGGTACCATGGTTGTAGGGGTAATTTTTAGAAGCTTTTTCTCAGTGCAGCCGCAAAGACAGCTCTTTATTTTCACGTACAATTTGTGGTATTTTTTTTAAAGCAAAGGCCTTGTGGACAAACAAAAACAGACTTCGAAAATAAAGTTCAACCTTTAACCTTTGATATAAAGTAGTTTCCGTTATTCAAATGTGTTGAATGTCACGGGGAATCTCCCCCGATTTAGCGATGTGTTGTGTGCTGTTTGACTGAACAATGGCGACTTGACATGGCGCCGTGCTTCACCAAGCTCGAATGGTACGATTTTGAATCGGCGTTTTTGCATTGTTTTAATTGGTTTCACGCAAACATGATCGAAGAGAGACTAGAGGAATCTTTGCTTTTTCAACTAATCACGTTGATAACTCCCAAATTTAAGCCAATGACTGGCAAAACTTGCTGAGAACACAGGTCATTTTACCCACTTTCCCGTATGCCAACATCACTGCTGCCGCTACCTAGTAATAGCCAGCAATTTATGCCTCTTGCAGATGGAAGAAGCAGGCTGAAGGACTGTGCTGTCAGAACCAAAAAGCAGAAATTCAGCTTTTTAGGATTCTGAAGAAGCTGAATCAGTCTCCAGGACTGAAGACTGCCACCCATGCATATTCCACAGGTGAAACTGAAGCTGATCGAGTTATTAGCATGGTAGCACAAACTGTATGGCCTTACTGCATTGCCCTCTCGTCGATCCTTGATAAAGAAGAGAGCATGACCCCTCAGTACAGCCCACACTTGCTTCCATGACCGGTCGCTGCATTTCTGGTGGGTCACACAAGCACAAACAAATCAGCAAGTATTTTTTTTTTTTTTAAAAAGGTACCAAGGAAAAAAAAAAAAACACAGAAAAATTAATAAAACTTTAAAACTTGCAATCTCCACGTTATTTCTGAAAGAAAAAATTTTCAATCTGCCCCCAAAACACTTATGTACAATTATATGCAAAGACTGTTGCCAATAGCAATGACTTATTGGCTGTTTGGGTTAAATCATTACTGATGTCTGTGGTAATATAGTGCAAAAGCAATAGAGACTATACTCACTAAAAATTCATTACTTAGGACATTATAAGCAGGCAAGCTATAAGTCTTCAGGCCCACGACGGCTGCAGTGGGCCTGCACACAGACGTGCGCGGGCCCTCTGCGACCGTCGTGGGCCCGAGGACTTTTGCTTACTGAGTATTAATAAGAAATAAAACCAATGACCGAGTGCAAGTATGTGAGACCTTACCTTGCCATCATACACTGCTGTCTTGCACCACAATGGCCCTTCTCTCGTGATGTCAGGCAGAGGGCTGTCAGGCGTCTCACCCTTCCGCTCTGTGGCCTCCACAATACTTGGCGTCTGGTATGATAAAACAGGACCAATTTCAAACTCTAGCCTCACAGGTATGGACACACATTTAACCCATCGGCTGTTGAAAACACCTTTTGTCTATGCGGTTCCTGCAGGAATCACCTCCACAAAAAGTACTACCGACAGCCAAAGGGTTAACCTCCTTGTGCATGCAGCCAAGAGTACTGTTTACAGTTCCACATTCTGCATGCACAAGGGGGTTATAATTCGAAACTAATGTCAACCTTTATGCGAACAGATACGAATAAAGCCAATTGCAACCTGCTACAAGTGGCATAGACTGTCATAAGCCTCTGCGCCTGCAAGGGCAGATGATAATCTATACTACTTGTAGTACGGGCTGCAGGGGCTCATGACAAATCTATGCCTCTTGCTGCTGGAAAGGGCTGCACAGGACGCTAAAACTCTCCGACAGTCTAAATAGTGATGTTAACCCTTTTAGCCTTGGGACCCTGCAGCAGTTGATGGATTGCTCATGATAATTCAAGGGTAGTGCCAGATGAGCTTGGCGCCTGCTCATCTGGCACTACCCTTGAATTATCATGAGCAATCCATCTCTTACAACTGGTACATGGTCGTTAGGCAACACCTTCAAAATTTGAGAAATGGGACCTTGGGGCTAAAAGGGTTAAAGTCAATGAAACAACAAGCATTCAACCTATACGTCATACCAACCTCAATGTATCTAGGGTGAATACAACAGCTTTAACATAGGAAGACAATTGCGTTAAACTCCTTTCATTGCAGAGAAAACTTGAAAACCACCCAACTGCAAGAGGTATAGATCCTCATGAGCCCCTGCAGTGGTGTGGGCTCAATAGGATCTATGCTTCTTGCTGAAACCACTTTGAATTCATGTTCTTTTGACAGCTGGAGATAGTGACGTTGAATTCAAAAACATGTTGATTTCAAAAACACAATCTGCATCAATTAGCAGTGAGGCCGTTAACTACAATAAAGAACTGTGAAATGTTCTGTGTCCATTTCTAATATCACTATCTGCAAGATTAAAATGCAAATATCAGTAACCTTGCTGTTTCTGAACGAATATGTAGCAGCAGTCTTGTAAAATATCTCTTAGTTTATGATCATTCATGAAGGAAAGTCTACTATGATATATGAATAGATACTGATCAACAAAAGAAACGCAAAAATTTCAAACGTTTTCCCTACTAAAACATCTTAACTGTAAAGAGTTAACTTGTGTAACAGATATCCGAGTGCTGCCAACTGGTTAAAATTGGTCAACATGGTGTGCAAGTTAATTCTTTGCAGTTAAGATGTTTTAGTAGGGGAAACGTTTGACATTTTTGCGTTTCTTTTGTTGATCAGTATACAAGGCATCCACTAAACTGATGCTGCTACATCTACTGTTTGCTTATAAATGCCAAATAATTACTATCATGTTATTAATGTTCAACAATAGTATGCACATGCAGATTACAGCATACTTTGATAAAACTACAGGTAAAATGCTAATAAACGTGCAGGCTTAGATATTGGTGGACTTGTTAGAAATGGGTCGGCTAGCAAAAGAGGGTTCATATATGAAATATACAGTTTCACCAAGTCTTAAAAGAGAGAGCATCCCAATGAAGAAAGAAACATGATTAGGATAGACAATTTTTCTAAGTGTACTTCTTTCTTCATTGGATGTTCTCTGCGTCTTAACCCATAACATCATAAGGATGAAATTATCAATTTTTTCATATCTTTTGAGGTTTTATTTTTGTATTACAATATATACTCATATTGCTGATGGTTAATACAGACAGACTGAACTGGCTGCAACCCCCCCCCCCTCCCCCCCTCCTCCCCCCATGCACACTGTGTTTTGGCAATCTTTGTTAATTCAACACCAAAAACCCCAAACTGTCCCATTCCCAAGAACATGGATTCAAAGTGGTGTCAACAAGAGGCATAGATCCTCATGAGCCCCCGCAACTGCGGGGGCTCATGAGGATCTGTACCGCTTGCAGTTGGGTGGTGTTCAGTTTTTCTTTGCACTGAACGGGTTAACCGGACTGCATTTTGACATTTACACTTACATTTTTTGTTTACAGTCGACGTACTGACTCAGTTCTTCTGCTTTATTGTTCATGCTACGATTTTTCAAAGGTGGTGCCAGATTAGCTTGGTGCCAAAGAACTATTCTGGCACCACCCTTGATTTTGTTTTCTTCTGGAAAGCAAAGTAAGAGCACTATGGAAGGTTTCTGGTATGAACTGTAGTCCTTATACAGTACATGTAAATTGCACATGATTTTCGCTGCATTTTGTTCACATAAAGATGGGATAACAAATTGTCAGATTTGGGTGACAATACTTACTATTCTGTTGGTGTTCCCAAACACGCCATCAGGGCACAGAGTGGCACACAGGCAGAGCCAAACAGAAAGAGATTTAGTGAATAAGTGACTTGTTAGGAAGAGCAAAAAAAAAAAAAAAGAATCATGAGACACTGCCAACACAAATTTGAAAACTGTGAACTGCGTACATGCTCATCTGTGATTTTGGACCTTACAGCCTGGAGCCTTAAAGTCCAAAATCAAAGACTGGCACACAAGCAATTCTTGTCATTTAATTCACCTGAACTGTCAACAGATGATCTTGAAATGCTACATGTGCAGAATGCTCTGCACACAATGCATCCATGATTGCATAAGTCCTCAGTACTTTGAAAGCGAGTTAAGAAACCCCCCGTCTGTTAGTAGTGGTGTTTGTAGGCATGACAAAAACGCTACTGACAGCAAAAGGGTTAAATATTTATATCCCACTGCTCTAATATTACAATTTTGGAAGGAGGGCTCCAGGTGGTTGACTGTGTCTCATTTCTTGCTGTACTCTACAGCAGCGTCTTGACAATCAAATCAAGTCCAGAAACCGCAACCAGGGTTAGATAATAATCATTTGCTACAGGCATCAGAATTATCCTTGGATGTGATTTTCACAGGAAAGATTGCTAGGTTTCAGTTAGGACAATTTCTTTGAGTGTGCAGAAGAACCTCTTCTGAGCGACCATATGCTTTGCCAGAAAAAAGTGGTCTTAACAAATTACATCCTGAGGCTGATTTTGTAAAATTTGCTTATCGACGTATAAAGACTATGTTACAGATTTGGAGACAAATCAACTGTTTTTGTTCAGGGGTGGTGCCAGAATAAGTTCCATAGTTCAAGGCTGCTGCCAGAATAGCTTGGCACCTCAGGCGCCAAGCTATTCTGGCACCCCCCTTGAACTATCAAATTTATTTCAAGGAATGGGATGTCTCAGGATTTATAGGGTTAAAAGACAGGTGCTCTCTCAAGAGAAGTCTGGACAGACCAAAAGTGTCACCTGTCATTAAAGACCTTCATTCAGTCTTTAACCCATTTTACCCCAGGGTCCCATTTCCCAAATTTTTGGAGGTGTCCCCCAACGAGTTACTATATACCAGCTGTAAGAGATGGATCGATCATGATAATTCAAGGGTAGTGCCAGATGAGCTTGGCGCCTTGTATCCATCTCCTGCTGTAGGACGTTGGGGCTAAATGGATTAAAGGGGCACGCCTGACTTTTTTTAAGGCTTCAGTTAGCAAAAAGCTTTTACTGGGATTCAGTATACATACCCACTTAGACAGTGACCACCCTATTGTCCCGCCAAATGCTTTCTTTCGTCCATTCAAAGCGAAAAGAGGCCCACCGGAATCTTGTGACGGGACACTGTGAAAAGATTGCTTCTGATCGAGGATGGTAGCTGACGTCATAACTATTCTATACGACCTTAGGTAATCTGCATAATTATAACCAATCAGAGAAAAAATGGCGGATGAACCAGTGAAGAAAAAAAGAAAGTATCATCGACTCACGCCAACACTGACAGACTCAGAATTGAGGAGAAAGAGGACGAGAGACAAGATACCCCTAAGTAGAACTGACATCGGACAAGGGAATATGGACATTGATGTGGCAACGCGTAAAGCAAGAGCTTGGCTTGACCGCCCACCTAGAATTTGTCCCTTTCCTGCTGAATCAGTGAGTAATCTACGGTCTTTGTCGATCTTCCTATAGTTCCGCGAGTGCTAGTGATTTTCAGAATTCATGATCTTCAGTAGAATTTATCTCTTACTGATTTCGCAAGATTTTAAACCTGTTTTATCATATAGTTATGAGCTAGTTATCACATTTTATGCTGCAAAGATATGAAAACTACAGTGTTGCACATCGTTGGTCGTAACATGTTTTTGTCTGTGTGGGCTCTCATTTACTCAACAGAGAGGTAGTGTTTCTGCTGTGATGGTGCATTTGTCGTTTCCAATGATGCTTTCAGTTACGTAGACTTCGATGTGTGAGATGTGAAATTGACTCCAGTGCAGAAGTGGGTATAGGGGTTGCGTGTTTCTGAGGGGTAAAGGATCAAAGGTCAAACTAGGCACCATGGACGCAGGCTCGCCGGCTTTGCGAGTCAAATAAGCCATGCCCTCGTTGCACCGGCTGGCAACGCAGCATGATCGTTACTAGTAAATACTAGGAGGTTAAGCAGAACCTGCATTGTGATTTTGACAGCATAGCGAGTATGGAAGGTTTATTCTACTTTCTCGTGAAAAATTATGTCAAAGGGATGCCGGGAAACATCAGTACACGTGTGTACTGACACGTGTGTACACCACACCGATGATCTCGTGACCTGCAGTATTGTGATACACTGATATTCGGCCGGGTTCTGCCTTGTGACATAGGCTCATACATATACAAGGCTGATGCAGACGATAAATCCGCGACTCGGGTACAAAAACAATACACCCTCCAAAAGATAAATTTTGACATTTGGCATTGTACTAACATCATAAAGCTCTAAGATAGTACACAAAGGACCTATACACATACTGTCAGCAGTATCTGTTGCAGACAGTTTTCTGACTGTGCTGAGATGCTTGATCTGGGGAAAATAACTTTAAAGACAGGTGATCCCTAATAAGGATGGATGCTCAAAACAGGTTCTGCTGTATTCAAAATGGTTTCCTCTGTTTTCTGAACTGTATGTTCTAAAATGGTTGCAATACTATCAGCCTGAAATTTCAACCACAATAAATATTGCACATCACTGCTTGGACCATGGCCAAACAGACAAGTTTTTTTTCCTCATGTCACTTCTGATGCCTGTTGTTAGTAGCAAACACAACTAAATCAGTTAGTAGCATTATTTATGTGAACAATTTATGTGAGCAACGAACCGAAACAAACTGTGGCCAATTCAATGCAACTGTAGGAAATGTCATGTGACCAAATTTTTGTCTGTCAATCTGTGACACTGGAGGAAAAAAATCACAGACCTGCAAATATCTACCCACAACAAATTGAAAGACATTTCTTTTTAAAAGTTTCACCTAAAAAATATCAGTCTGATAGTGAAAATTCCATCATTTTTGTGGTACAGTAGAAATCCAAATCTGGACCAACATCACACACTCAGGAAATTCTACCCTGTGTTGCAAAGTCGTGGTGAACAATGGAATCCATTCAACACAAATTCGTAGAAAACAATTTCTTCCTTTTATCTGCAAATCCTTTTTTCACTTGTTTTTGTCACTGAATCATCAAATCATGCCAGGAAGTGATTGCAGGCATTTCATGAACTTCATGTTGAAAGGACTTCACTGTAAATCACAGCAGAAAAATCTGAATCAGGAACAAAATCCAAACTGACTAGGCAGCTGTGTGTCTAAGTTTTCCACAGGTTTCTTGCAGTATTAGCTCATCACATCCAGGGGATAAAATTATCCTCCTTTGAGGTCTATGTCACATTTCTGGAGACAGATCAACCATGATGGTTCAAGAGTGGCGACAGAATAGATTGGTATTCTGACACCACCCTTGAACTATCATGGTCGATCCACATCCTGTCGTAGCATGTCAGGGCTTTAACCCATATCATACTGAGGCTAAAAGCTTCAAATTTGTACACTGCCATATGCAAACTACATTATAGTACTTACAGATAAGGATATAGACCAATGGCTTTAGTTTAAGGGTGGTGTCAGCATAGCTTGGCGCCTAGAGGTGCCAAGCTATTCTGGCACTACCCTTGAACTATTTTAGTCACACTTATTTCACACACTGGTGTATTCTGAATGATAAGGGTTAAACGTAGACGACATATACATGACTATGACACCGCAAGAAGACAGTGAGATCATAGGCGAGGCTATCTGTAAAGTCACTTTAGACAGATGGCTGCCCTCTGACAGTTTGGACACTGCAGCTTGGTTATTCAACGAAAAGAAACTCAGTACAGTTCTGAAAATAATATAACTCTGTTAGGCAAGGCTTCAGTACACATGCGGGGGGGAGGAGTGCCGCACACCCCCTCACAACACACCTGTTCACCAAAGAAGTTCTTCAGCTTGTTGAGACTATGCTGGCGCACTGGGGTGAACCTGGTCAAATACAACTCTAATCAAGCAGTCAATTCAACCAACCGACCACTCAGCAAATGGAGTTGGGTGGAGTTGTTGGAGGGAGCAGTTGGGGAGATAAGGCGGGGTGGGGCATGAAGGGTGTCATCACAGACTAACCCTTTATGTGTTGGTATACTAGTGTTGTTTGTCATAATTGCGACAAAAACCAACACAAAGGGCTAATTTTATTCTCCTGGTTTAAACTGAAACCAGAAAATGTTACTGAAAACGGGTTATATTCTGATTAAACAGAAATACTGAATACATTAATGTAACCCCACAAAGTAATAATGAAAAAAATAAGAATAATCAAACACACACACACTGATGACAAACATACAGACCAGAAGCAGACACACAAGAAAGTGATGACTTACGTGGGTTCCTCAGGTATGGACATAGAGTACGGAGACATGCTGGAAGCGTCAAATGTTGTGGCAGGAGGGTTGTTGGATCGATCACGTGCCGTAGCCATGAGGTAAGATGTGCGACGATGCAGCTTGGCCATGGAGTCCTCCACACTCCCTGTGAGAGTAAACATCCATCATGTTAACCCTTTTAGTCCCGGGACCCTACAGCAGGAAATTGATTGACCATGATTATTCAAGGGTAGTGCCAGATTAGCTTGGCGCCTTTGGGTGCCAAGCTAATCTGGCACTACCTTTGAATTATGTCAATCCACCTCTTGCAACTGTTAAATAGTCGTTAAGAAACACTTCCAAACTTTGGGGAATGCCCCCGTGGGGCTAAAAGGATTAACATGATCTAGGCGTTTATACACCGAGCATTTTGATTGGAAATCTCAAGACTATAATATAGTATTATTCCAGATCTGCAGACAGACCATGGTAGTTCAAGGCTGGTGCCAGAATAGACTGACACTTGATGTCTGCTCAGCAAAGCACCTGGAAATGCACAAACAAATTAGACAATACCTTTAAGCTATCTAAGCTGAACCACCTCCAGTAGTGGTGTCATGAGTAAAAAATGTGGACCTGATATTAAACTGCTGTAGTGTAAAACAAAACCCACCAGTATCCTTTTTCCGCATGACAACCGAGGCAAACGAGTCTGCACTGCTGGTGGATGTAGCCCCTTGGGAGAGCTCAGACCGACTGTAAACAGCACTGTCACTGGCCGACATCACTGCAAGGGAAAAACAAACAGTTACCACACATACACTATACAAACAGTTACCACACATACACTATCTTACTGGTATCTACACTCATACACGCCACTTTCTTTTTTTACACAAACAACAAACAACTCTTTTTACACAAAACAACTATCTTTTTTAACACACAGAGCCAAGATGTTCAAATTAACAAATATGGGAGTTCTTCTCTGAAGACTACATAATAGTTCAAGGGTATTGCCAGAAAAGCCAGGCAATAGGTGCCAAGCTATTCTGCCAAAACCACAGGTACCTAGATATTTTGAAAACACTCTTTAACTATCATCTATCTCTTGTTGTTGTGTGTCAGGGCTGCATGGATTAAATTAAGTCATTACATTCTGAAGATAACATTATCAATTTGCAGACCTGTTTACCCCCTGGGTGCAGTCAGTGTACTTTCAACTTACTAAATGTGTACTTTGGACCTCACATGTGTATTTCTTCACAAGCCAGTGAGTTGTCAGTTTCTCTCTCTCTCCCCCTCCCTCTCCGACAAAACATCTTCAGACCGCTCAAATTCTTTGTGTCCCTTACTTTTGAAGGTGTCCTTTGCATTCGTAGCTGTCGGCATGCCCGACCGAAAAGTCTTGAGTCGCAAAGGGTGCAATGAGCATAACTACTGGATCCTTTCTGGGAGCGAACAAGTGTCGGACATTCATCCGTGTGAATTTCAGGAATACCTGGACTCTTTTCTTCTTCTGCGATAGACTTCTTGTGTAAAAGTCCGATTCTAAAAATGTGTATCCGAAATGAACCGAAATGTGTATTTTTGTGTATACACGTGTACATGTGTACCCCAAAGCAAAATTGTGTACTTTAATACACCAAATGTGTATGGTAAACAGGTCTGAATTTGTATAGATATCCTTTGCGGTCTACATCAAAGTTCTGGAGACAGATCGACCATGACAGTAAAAGGGTGGTGTAGGAATAGCGTCCCAGGCACCAAAACAAGCTATTCTGACATCATCCTTGAACTAGATGATGAACTATCTTGGTCAATCCACATCCTGTCATAGGATGTCAGGGATTTATGGGTTAACCCTTATCATTTGGAATACACCAGTGTGTGAAGTAAGTTTGACTAAATTAGTTCAAGGGCACAGAGAGCGCTGATGGGCTGGGAACCTCTTGGGCCAAGAATCATCACAGCAGCTTTTAGAACCGAGAAAAAGCTCAAGCTGAACGTTATCCAGTGTTATGCGCCCACTAATGACAGGGACGAGTTAGTTAGTTAGTTATTTGGGTTTAACGCCGAGCAGGCAACTAAGGCCATCTCACGGCGGGAAGGGTAAAAGTCTGGTCAGCCAGACTAAAAGAAAGGTCTTAAGACATGATGTAAATATACCTTAAAAATATGTCCGGCTAAAATGTCGCACAGGTCTTTAAAGAAAACGTCCAAAGACTCTCAAAAAGGTCAAAATAATAGAAACATCATAATCTATAAACGCTCAAATCTTATTAAAAATATGGCACTCTCTCAGAAAACTGAAGATCTTGTCCGGGGGTACATCCCGGAACAAAACCTTCAAGGAGTCTGCCGTGAAATGTTTATACCTTGTGTCGATTAGATCAGCACAAGACAACAAAAAGTGTTGAACAGAGTACTGCTCGTCGCAGGCATAACACCATGGACGCTCCTCCTGTTTAAGTAAATAAGAGTGCGTAACATACGTGTGCCCGATGTGGAGCCGAGCCAGGACAGTCTCCTCACGGCGGCTGCCGCAGCGATAAGGTAGACCGTCGGACAACTTAGGAAGAGCTTCATGCAGCTTGTTAGCTTCCTCTTTGTCCCACTCGGACTGCCACTCATGGGCTATGTACGCACTAGCCACATGTCTAAAATCACTATAAACAGTCTGTGTGTCAGGGACAGGGTCATTGCGGGCATCGTTGGCAGAAGAATCTGCGATCCTGTTGCCTTTGATGCCCACATGCCCTGGCACCCAAATAAAAATGATATCATAATATTCCTTCATCAAGTCCGCGTGGAGCTCTCTGATCTGCACCAGCAGTGGGTGGTCATTTCCGGTGCCCTGAAGGGCTTGCAGGGCAGAAAGAGAGTCAGACAGAATCAGGAAGTTCCTTTCTCTAGATCGATAAGCATGCCTGAGTGCCAGCAGAACCGCCTGCAGTTCTGCACTAAATACAGACGAGTGGTCTGGGAGGCGGCGCTTAAATGGGCGTCTAGGATGGCGAGAGGACACTGCGGCCGCAGCCACTCTCCCATCCTCAGACTTTGACCCATCGGTATAGATGCGACAATAGCCAGGAAAAATTGAAAGCAGTTCATTGAGGCTCTGTTGGTATATGGCTGGTGGAGTAGAGTCTTTCTTGTGGGCAGTCAAGTCCAGCAAGATGTCAGGAACTGGTAAGAGCCAAGGTGGAGTGATGTGTTGCAGGGATTCCGAAACTCTGTCCAGGTCCAATCCGGCCGCCTGCAGATGAGGTCGGACACGGAAAGAAAGTGGACGGACAGCTCCCGGATGGGTATCGTACATCTCTGCAAACGATGGTTTAAAAACACAATCATAGGCAGGATTGTCTGGATGGGCCTTCAGTTTCAGAACGTAGCTGAGCATGAGGCGGATGCGGCGGAGCTTGAGAGAAGGCTCCCCTGCCTCGGCATACAGACTAGGGACTGGAGACGTCCTGAAGGCCCCAAGACAAATCCGCAGACCCTGATGGTGAATTGTGTTCAGATGCTGTAGCACAGACTTGGAAGCTGAGCCATACACCACAGAGCCGTAATCCAGTTTGGACCGAACAAGGGCCCGGTACAGACGAAGTAAGACAGTACGGTCCACACCCCAGTCAGTACGACCGACGACACGAAGAATGTCGAGAGCCTTCTGACAAGAGGTTCTAAGGTAATTAATATGGTTGCGGAAGGTAAGTCTTTTGTCAAAAATGACCCCCAGAAACTTTGCCTCCTCGGCCACCTTAATTGGCACTCCAGCAATGCTCAGGCTAGGTTCTGGAAAAAATTTCGTCTGGTTAGTAAAATGCACACAGACAGTCTTGGAGGGCGAGAACTTGAATCCATTGAGAGACACCCACCCCTGGATGCGATCAACGCACAGCTGCAAGCGCCTCTCAAGGGACGCAAGTCCTCGACCACGTGCGCACAAAGCAAAGTCATCAACAAACAAAGAGCATTCAGAATCATCCTTGACGGCCTTTACAATGTTATTAATTTTAATACTAAATAAAACAGGAGATAGAATGCTGCCCTGTGGGACACCCATCTCCTGTTCAAAGGAGTCGGAGAGGGTGGAGCCCACACGGACATGGAACGACCTGTTAGTCAAAAAATTGTGAATAAAAACGGGCAGGTGCCCTTTAAAACCCATGTCCAACAAGTCAGACCTCGCGCTGGGACCATACGGCGTTGAGGCGCGTCCCCTGGGTGGTGGATAGGGGGTCCCTCGTGAGAGGGGTGCACCGAATGAAATAAGGTGCCGTGAACCAACATGGTCTAAGGGAAGGTGACCCCGACAGAAAACCCCTGGTCCTCCTAGTAAGGGGGTTGGGCGTGGGGTTAGCTTCCCCACCCTGCAAAAAAGGAAATAGCTACAAAAACGCCGACGAAAAGACTAACAGTAATTCCTTTCCTGGAGGAGGAAGGTTCTTCTACTAGAAGACTTATGACGTCCTGTGGTGAAAGCCGGAAGTCTTCGGAAGCCACAGGACCGAGCCGCCTCTCTCTATCCAGGGATACAACCATGGGCACATGGAACGTCAAGACCATGTACCAGAGCGGCAAGGCCGCCCAGATAGCAGCGGAGATGCAAAAGTACAACCTTTCCCTGCTAGGCATCAGTGAAGCCAGATGGACGCAGTCTGGCCAGAAAAGGCTGTTAAGTGGGGAGATGATTCTGTATTCAGGTCATGAAGAGGAGAATGCCCCCCATACAGAAGGAGTAGCACTCATGCTGTCACCAGTGGCACAGAGAGCGCTGATGGGCTGGGAACCTCTTGGGCCAAGAATTATAACAGCAGCCTTTAGAACCAAGAAAAAGCTCAAGCTGAACGTCATCCAGTGTTATGCGCCCACCAATGACAGTGACGAGGAAGAGAAACAAGAGTTCTACGACCGACTCCAGAGTGCCGTGGACAAATGTGCGGAGCGAGACATCACCATCGTCATGGGCGATTTTAATGCCAAAATAGGGGAGGACAACACCGGATACGAAGAGGTGATGGGGAGACAGGGACTAGGCTCGGAGATGAATGAGAACGGGGAGAGGTTTGTAGACTTTTGTGCTCTAAACCGACTTGTCATTGGAGGCAGCATCTTCCCACACAGAAGAATACACAAAGCAACTTGGGTCTCACCTGACCATACAACAGAGAACCAAATAGACCATATCTGCATTAGCAAGAAATTCAGAAGATCCCTTCAAGATGTTCGAGTGAGGAGGGGAGCAGATGTCGCCTCAGACCACCATCTGCTTACCTTAAGAATGAAGCTCAAGCTAAAGCCGCACAGAGACAACAAGAAGACAGCGCTATAATGTAGGCCTCCTGAGAGAAACTGGAGTTAGAGAAGAGTTCAAACTGGTGCTGTCCAACCGGTTTCAAGCGCTACAGGAGCTAGTAAATGAAGAGGAGGCGGTCACCACAGAGCAGCAGTGGAAGGCAGTTAGAGAGGCGCTGAACTCAACCTGCAAAGACACTGTAGGGTTCCGGAAACACCACCACAAGGACTGGCTGTCGGCACAGACCTTGAAGAAGATAGAAGCGAGGAAGCAGAAGAAAGCAGCGGTCAACAACAGTCGCACGAGAGCAGCCAAAGTAAGGGCACAGGGGGAATACTGGGAAGCCAACCGCGAGGTGAAGAGGAGTATCAGGGCAGACAAGAGGGCCTACACAGACTGCCTGGCAGCAGAGGCAGAAAAGGCAGCAGGCAGCGGCAACATGAAACAGCTCTACGACATTACCAGAAGATTGTCGGGTAAGTATGGCCATACAGAAAGACCAGTAAAAGACAAAGAAGGCAAGCCTATTGCAGACAGAGCAGACCAACTCGACAGATGGGCCGAGTATTTTGAAGAGTTACTGAACAGACCTAGCCCACCCGACCCCCCCGACATCCAGCCGGCAGAGACCGACCTACCCATCAGCTGTGACAGACCCAGCCGGGAAGAGATCAGAAAAGCAGTGGCATTTTTGAAGAATGGCAAAGCAGCAGGGCCAGATGGCATCCCAGCGGAGTCTCTGAAAGCAGACCTAGAGACAACAGTTGAGATGCTGTACCCACTGTTTGAAAAGATCTGGGATGAGGAGGTGATGCCGGCTGACTGGAAGGAGGGGTACCTAATCAAGCTTCCCAAGAAAGGTGACCTCAGCAAGTGTTCCAACTACAGAGGAATCACCTTGCTGTCAGTACCAGGAAAGGTCTTCAACAGGATCATCCTAGAAAGAATGAAGAGCTCCGTTGACCCCCAGCTGAGAGACCAGCAAGCAGGATTCAGGAAGAACCGATCATGTACAGACCAGATCGCCACTCTCCGCATCATCGTGGAACAGTCTCTGGAGTGGAGCTCCCCGCTGTACGTCAACTTTGTGGATTATGAGAAAGCATTTGACAGCGTGGACCGAGAGACTCTGTGGAAACTCCTACGACACTACGGTGTACCCACAAAGCTCGTCCGCCTGATCAAGAGCAGCTATGATGGCATGACATGTCGCGTGATCCACGAAGGGCAGTTCACCAGAGAGCTCCAGGTCAGAACTGGTGTCAGGCAGGGGTGTCTGCTGTCTCCGTTCCTCTTCCTACTGGCCATAGACTGGGTCATGAAGATGACCACAGAGCACAGACGAAGTGGAATACAGTGGACACTGTGGACACAGCTTGACGACCTCGATTTTGCAGACGACTTGGCATTACTGTCCCACACTCATCAACAAATGCAGGACAAGACCACGAGGCTTGCTGACATCTCGTCCCAAGTGGGCCTCACCATTCACAAACAGAAAACAAAGACAATGAGGCTGAACGCAACCAGGGAAGAACCAGTCTTGCTTGCTGGCACCCCGTTGGAGGAGGTGGAGTCCTTCACCTATCTCGGGAGCATCATAGACAAAAAAGGCGGCACTGATGCAGATGTCAGAGCACGAATCGGTAAAGCCAGAGCAGCCTTTCTCCAGTTGAAAAAAGTATGGAGTTCCAGAGAGCTGTCACAACACACCAAAGTCCGGATTTTCAACTCCAATGTAAAAGCAGTTCTCCTATATGGAGCAGAGACATGGAGATTGACAAAAACCACAGTCAACAGAGTACAGACCTTCATGAACAGTTGCCTTAGAAGAATTTTGAAAATCCACTGGCCAGAGAAGATCAGCAACGTCAGACTCTGGGAGAGAACAGAGCAGATAACAGCAGAGAATGAAATTGGGCGAAGAAGATGGGGATGGATCGGTCACAGTCTGAGAAAGCCAGCTTCCAGTATCACTAGGCAGGCATTGTCATGGAACCCCCAGGGAAAGAGGAAAAGAGGTAGGCCGAGAAACTCCTGGCGTCGAGACCTCCAAGCAGACGTCAAGAGACTGGGAACCACCTGGAGTAGAATCGAAGGAGAAGCACAGGACAGGAGTTGCTGGAGGTCTCTCGTCGACGGCCTATACCCGGGTAGGGGTGACAGGCGTAAGTAAGTAAGTAACAAGTCAGACATTATGCCATACTTCCAGGTAGTGTCATATGCCTTCTCAAGATCGAAGAAAATTGCATAGACATGCTGCTTGTTGACAAAAGCATCTCGAATAAATGATTCAAAGCGGACTAAATGGTCAGTTGTACTACGGAAGCGCCGGAAACCGCACTGGAGGTCTGTGAGGAGACCCTGTGACTCAAGATGCCACACCAGGCGGGCGTTGACCAGGCGCTCCATAGTTTTACATAAACATGATGTCAAAGCGATAGGCCGGTAGTTGCCCGGGTCGGAAGGATCCTTACCCGGCTTGGGGATCGGTACAACCACAGCCTGGCGCCAAGACAGCGGAAAATGACCAGTTCTCCAGATATAGTTAAAGGCCTTGAGAAGTACAAGGAGTGACCTCTCAGGCAGATGCGTTAGGAATTGATAGTGGACGGTATCTAGGCCAGCAGCAGAGTCATTACATTTCTGCAAGGCTTGCTGCAATTCTGATAATGTAAATGGGACATTATAGTCTTCTGAGTTATTGGACTTAAAATCACAAATACGAGACTCTCGCTTCTCCTTCTCTCTCTGGAAGAAAGGTGAATAGTTGCTCCGTTGAAGAATTATGGGCAATGGTGGAGGCAAGCAAATTGGCCACAGCTTTTTTATCTGTAACCAAGCTGGCACCATCTCTAAGATGGCCAACAGAAGCCGAGCCACCCCTGCCCCTAATTCTCCGAACAGCCTTCCATACTTTCTGGGATGGAGTCCGAGAAGTTAAAGATGAGACGAAGCGTCTCCAGGAAGCACGGCGTTCACGTTTAAAAATGTAACGAGCTTTCGCCCTCTGTCTTTTAAAGGTTAAAATATTCACTTGCGACGGATTACGGAAAGCACGTCGCTGAGCAGATTTGCGCGCTTTTTGGGCCTTGCGGCACTCTTCGTTGAACCATGGTACTCTCAGCTTTCCAGGGACTGATGCGGAAGTTTTAGGGATGGTTTCACCCGCTACGTCCAACAAAATAGTAGTAAAAGAAGAAATAGGTTCTTCAGATGACATGACCACCTCCTCTGTAATACGAGACTGACAGAGGGAGGCAAACAGAGGCCAGTTAGCTTTCTTAAGATTCCAGCGCCCCACCGGCGGATCCTCCCCACAGCTGACCGATGACAGGACTACTGGAAAGTGGTCACTACCACACAGGTCATCGTGAACCTTCCAGTCAAAGTCCAGCATGAGAGAAGGATCACACACAGTGAGGTCTAGAACAGAACTAGATCCTGAACCTGGGTTAGAGTATGTAGGTGAACCATCATTAAAGACACACAGGTTAAGTTGAGAAAAAACATCTTCTAATAGTTAGTTAGTTAGTTATTTGGGTTTAACGCCGAGCAGGCGACTAAGGCCATCTCACGGCGGGATGGGTAAAAATCTGGTCAGCCAGACTAAAAGCAAGGTCTTAAGACAAGATGTAAATATAGATTAAAAATCTCAGGCTAAAATGTCGCACATGTCTGGAAAAGAAACGTCTACAGACTCTCAAAAAGGGCAAATAAAAAAATTCACATAGTCTATGAATGCTCAGATCTTGTTAAAAATATTGCATTCTCTCAAAAAATTGAAGATTTTGTCCGGGGGAACATCCCGGAACAAAACCTTCAAGGAGTCTGCTGTGAAGTGTTTATATCTGGTGTCAATTAGGTCAGCACAATACAGCAAAAAGTGTCGAACAGAAAACTGCTCATCACAGGCAAAACACCATGGACGCTCATCCTGTTTAAGTAAGTAAGAGTGCGTAACATATGTGTGCCCGATGTGGAGCCGAGCAAGGACAGTCTCCTCACGGCGGCTGCCGCAGCGGAAAGGTAGACTGTCAGACAACTTAGGAAGAGCTTCATGAAGCTTGTTCCCTTCCTCTTTGTCCCACTCGGACTGCCACTCGCGGGCTATGTACGCACTAATAACAGGTTTAAAATCACTATAGACAGTCTGTGTGTCAGGGACAGGGTCACTGCGGGCACTGTTGGCAGCAGAATCTGCGATTCTGTTGCCTTCGATGCCCACATGGCCTGGGACCCAAATAAAAATGATGTCATAATATTCCTTCATCAAGTCCGCGTAGAGCTCTCTAATCTGCACCAGCAGTGGATGGTCTGTTCCCGCGCCCTGAAGGGCCTGCAGGGCAGAAAGAGAGTCAGACAGAATCAGGAAGTTCCTTTCCCGAGACCGATAGGCATGCTTGAGTGCTAGCAGAATGGCCTGCAGTTCTGCACTAAATACAGAGGAATGGTCAGGGAGACGGAGCTTAAATGGGCGTCTAGGATGGCGAGAGGACACTGCAGCCGCAGCCACTCTTCCATCCTCAGACTTGGACCCATCCGTATAAAGATGACAATAGCCAGGAAAAATTGAAAGGAGTTCATTGAGGCTCTGTTGGTATATGGCTGGTGGAGTACAATCCTTCTTGTGGGCAGTCAAGTCCAGCAAGATGTCAGGAACTGGTAGTAGCCAGGGTGGAGTGACGTGTTGCAGAGATTCCAAAACTTTGTCCAGGTCCACTCCGGCCGCCTGCAGATGAGGTTGGACACGGAAGGAAAGTGGACGGACAGCTCCCGGATGGGCATCGTAAATCTCTGCAAACGACGGGTTAAAAACACAATCATAGGCAGGATTTTCTGGATGGGCCTTCAGCTTCAGAACGTAGCTGAGCATGAGGCGGATGCGGCGGAGCCTGAGAGAAGGCTCCCCTGCCTCTGCATACAGACTAGGAACTGGAGATGTCCTGAAGGCTCCCAGACATATGCGCAGACCTTGATGGTGAATTGTGTTCAGACGCTGCAGAACAGACTTGGAAGCCGAGCCATATACCACAGAGCCGTAATCCAGTTTGGACCGAACAAGGGCCCGGTACAGTCGAAGTAAGACGATACGGTCTGCACCCCAGTCAGTACGACCAACGACACTAAGAATGTCGAGGGCCTTCCGACAAGAGGTTCTAAGGTAGTTAACATGGTTGCAGAAGGTCAATCTTTTGTCAAAGATGACCCCCAAAAACTTAGCCTCTTCAGCCACCTTAATTGGCACTCCAGCAATGCTCAGGCTAGGTTCTGGAAAAAATTTCGTCTGGTTAGTAAAATGCACACAGACTGTCTTGGAGGGCGAGAATCTGAATCCATTGAGAGACACCCATCCCTGGATGCGATCAACGCACAGCTGCAAGCGCCTCTCAAGGGACGCAAGTCCTCGACCTCGTGCACACAAAGCAAAGTCGTCCACAAACAAAGAGCATTCAGAATCATCCTTCACGGCCTTTACAATGTTATTTATTTTAATGCTAAATAAAACAGGAGATAGAATACTGCCCTGCGGGACACCCATCTCCTGTTCAAAGGAGTCGGAGAGGGTGGAGCCCACACGGACATGGAACGACCTGTTGGACAAAAAATTGTGAATAAAAACGGGCAGATGCCCTTTAAAACCCATGTCCGACAAATCAGATATTATACCATGCTTCCAGGTAGTGTCATATGCCTTTACAAGATCAAAGAAAATTGCATAGACATGCTGCTTGTTGACAAAAGCATCTCGGATAAAAGACTCAAAGCGGACTAGATGGTCAGTTGTACTACGGAAGCGCCGGAAACCGCACTGGAGGTCTGTGATGAGACCCTGTGACTCAAGATGCCACACCAGTCGGGCGTTGACCAAGCGTTCCATAGTTTTACATAAACATGATGTCAAAGCTATTGGCCGGTAGTTGCCCGGGTCGGAAGGATCCTTACCCGGCTTGGGAATTGGCACAACCACAGCCTGGCGCCAAGATGGCGGAAAATGACCGGTTATCCAGATATGGTTAAAGGCCTTGAGAAGTACAAGGAGTGAATCCTCAGGCAGATGTGTTATGAGCTGATAATGGATGGTATCTAATCCAGCAGCAGAGTCAGTACATTTCTGCATGGCTTGCTGCAATTCTGAAAACGTAAAAGGGGCATTATAGTCTTCCAAGTTATCCGATATAAAATCACAAGCACAAGATTCTCGCTTCTCCTTCTCTCTCTGGAAGAAAGGTGAATAATGCTCTGTTGAAGAATTATGGGCAATGGTGGAGGCAAGTAAATTGGCCACAGCCTTTTTATCTGTGACCAAACTGGCACCATCTCTAAGATGGCCGACAGAAGCCGAGCCACCCCTGCCCCCAATTCTTCGAACAGCCTTCCAGACTTTTTGGGACGGAGTCCTAGAAGATAAAGATGAGACGAAGCGTCTCCAGGAAGCACGGCGTTCACGTTTAAAAATATAACGGGCTTTCGCCCGCTGTCTTTTAAAGGTTAAAATATTTGCTTGCGACGGATTACGAAAAGCACGTCGCTGAGCAGATTTGCGCATTGTTTGGGCCTTGCGGCACTCTTCATTGAACCATGGTACTCTCGGCTTCCGAGGGAGTGATGTGGAAGTTCTAGGGATGGTTTCACCTGCAACCTCCAACAAAATAGAAGTAAAACAAGAAACAGGTTCTTCAGCTGACATGACCACCTCCTCTGTAAGACGAGACTGACAGAGAGAGGCAAACAGAGACCAGTTAGCTTTCTTGAGATTCCAGCGCCCCACCGGCGAATCCTCCTCACAGCTGACCGATGACAGGACTACTGGGAAGTGGTCACTACCACACAGGTCGTCGTGAACCTTCCAGTCAAAGTCCAGCATGAGAGAAGGATCACACACAGTGAGGTCTAGAACAGAACTAGATCCAGAACCTGAGTTAGAGTATGTAGGTGAGCCATCGTTAAAGACACATAGGTTAAGTTGAGAAAAAACATCTTCTAACATCTGACCTCTGCCATCATAGTGGTCACTACCCCAAAGGTGAGCATGACCGTTAAAATCCCCCATGAGAATAAAGGGAGGGGGCAGTTGATCTACTAAGTGAAAAATATCATTGCTACAGACCCGCAGTGATGGTGGCAGGTAAATACTGCATATGGTTATGGTCTTTTTTAAGGTAACCCGAGCAGCGACAGCCTGAAGACAGGTGTCGATGCTAACGGGGCTACATAAAATTTGGCTACTAATGAGAAGAGCCGCTCCACCCGAGCGCCTCTCCGAATCAGAGCCTTTATGTATAACATTAAAACCATTAAAAGACACAGGGTCAGAAGTCTTCAGGTAAGTCTCCTGAAGAGATATGACTGAGGGGTTATAGAACTTGACTAAAAGACGTAATTCCTCAAAGTTAGCTCGAAAACCACGACAATTCCACTGAAGCAAAGAGTCCATGATTAAGTCTGATCTGGGGGTAAGGAGTTTTTCCCCCCTTTTTCCTTTACCTTGGAAGGAGTTGAAGAAACAGAGGGGGGCCGGCTCCCGGGCCTCCTCTGGTTCTTCGGAGAGGAAGGGGGTGGAGCTGCCGCATCATCAGCAACAACAACTTCCACTCCCTCCATCCGCTCCTCCAGTGCAGCATATTTGTTTTGAAGGGGCACATCTGTGTTCCCCTTCTGGGCCCGTGCGCACAGCGGTCCCATAGATTTCTTAGACTTCTGGTCCTGGGCAGCGTTCCTGCCGCTAGAGTTAGCGGCCTTAGAAGGCTGACCAGAGCCAGAAGCCTTTGGAGTTGACTGACTAACAGGTTTGGGTGGGGGCTGAGGCTTAGGGGCAACAGAAGGCGGCACAACCGGACCGGCAGTGTCCGCCTTCTGCGTTCCCTGGCTCCTTGTCACCACCGGAGGAGGGTTACTCTCCAGGGGCGAGATGAGCCGAGGCTCCGCCCCCAACCAAGAAGTTGGGGTCTGACATGAAAAGTCTTTGGTGGGGCGCTTGCCTGCCACCGCTGCACTAAAAGTATACACTGAGGTGTTAGAGGTTGGGGCAGCCGCAGCTGCACCAGGGCCTTCAACCAGTTTTTTGGCATCCAGAAAGGACAGCCCCTTCTCCACACGCACCTGCTGAATCTTGCACTCGGATATCCAACGAGGGCATTTCTTATCCGAAGCCATATGCGCCCCCTGGCAATTCACACACAGGGGGGTGGCTGTGCAGGACTCAGCAGAGTGTCCGGGCCTAGTGCAACGGGCGCATGAAGCCTCTGCCTGACGGCATGTCTTCTGCCCATGGCCATACTTTTGGCACTTAAAGCACCGGAGGGGAAGAGGGACATACTTTTTCACTCTCAGGGAGTAGTAACCTCCCCAGATGGTAGTAGGAGGGGTGTGGGTGCCAAACGTCAGGATGATGGTAGGGAGACGGATCTCCCCACCACCTCGCTTGGAAGCGAAGCGCCTGACGTAAGTCACCCCCTGAGACTTAAGGTTCCTTACAAGTTCATCTTCTGACAGTTCTGCCAAAGCTTGATCTTTGATTACGCCTCTTGACGAATTCATAGTTTTGTGGGGTGTGACTTCCACAGGAGTGTCTCCGATGGAAGAGAGCCCCAGTAGCCCGCTGGAGTGTGCCCGAGTACGGCACTCCACCAGCAAGTCACCAGACCTGAGGCGCTGGGCGTCAGGCCTGCCAACACGGCTCCTGAGGGTCTCCCCCACCAGAAAAGGATGCAGCTTGGTAACTGGTTTCTCCTTCACCTTGCTATGGACAATGAGGAAGCGAGGCCATACGGCCGACGCCTGAGGCGTCGCTTCCTCACAGTCTGAATCACTGTCATGTGCAATGTCGGTGTCTATGCGCCGTTTCTGTGCTAGCTTTGGTTTTTTGGTTTTATCCATATTATATTAGTAGAGATATTCATCCCCCGGGGGTCCCCGCCCGCCACCGAGCCCAACAAGGGAAAGTGCAACTGTCGGCGGGTCTCCAGCCGACGCACAATGGAGACTGCCCGAAAGATATACTCAAGGGGGTAAGCCCGATTGAACCGTTTGAGCCACCGCCTTCTATCACACCGTTGAATGCAGGGGAATACTGGCGTAAAGCACCTAATCAGCAGCAGAAGCTATAGCATGGTGCTCCGTATAGCAACCCGCATGTCAACAGTGGGATAGGGCTCAACGTGACAAGAGCCGATTGACTAGGCCGGTACGACTAGCCTCCCGTTTAGGTAGAAGTCAAGGCCGAAGTGGAGTGTTGGCACCAGTGAGCCGCAGCCCAAAGGGAACCTCAGCCACCAGGATCCTCTTCTCCCCCGACACGGGTCTCCAAGCACGGCAAACACTTGGGATCCAAAGGACCAAAAAGTCACGAGTATTTTTAAGGACCAATCCAACATGGTACGACCTAGGTTAGCACAGCTCCTTAAAAACCGGACCAGTGAAAAGGCTGAACAACATATCTGCTGACATCAAGTCCTAATCCTGGACAAAGATGGCACCCGTCCGCTAGCCCACTCAGTCAGGGACTGAGCGGACTACCCACCTACGCCACGTGGAGGCCGGTGCCGGGTAGGCCATCTTCTAATATTTGACCTCTGCCATCATAGTGGTCACTACCCCAAAGGTGAGCGTGACCGTTAAAATCCCCCATGAGAATAAAGGGAGGGGGCAGTTGATCAACTAAATTTAAAAAATCATTACTACAGACCCGCAGGGATGGTGGCAAGTAAATACTGCATATGGTTATGGTCTTCTTCAAGGTAACCCGAGCTGCGACAGCCTGAAGACAGGTGTCAATGCTAATGGGGCTACATAATATTTGGCTACTAATGAGAAGAGCCACTCCACCCGAGCGCCTCTCCGAATCAGAGAATGACAGGGACGAGGAAGAGAAACAAGAGTTCTACGACCGACTCCAGAGTGCCTTGGACAAATGTGCGGAGCGAGACATCACCATCGTCATGGGCGATTTTAATGCCAAAATAGGGGAGGACAACACCGGATACGAAGAGGTGATGGGGAGACAGGGACTAGGCTCGGAGATGAGTGAGAACGGAGAGAGGTTTGTAGACTTTTGTGCTCTAAACCGACTTGTCATTGGAGGCAGCATCTTCCCACACAGAAGGATACACAAAGCAACTTGGGTCTCACCTGACCATACAACAGAGAACCAAATAGACCATATCTGCATTAGCAAGAAATTTAGAAGATCCCTTCAAGATGTTCGAGTGAGGAGGGGAGCAGATGTCGTCTCCGACCACCATCTGCTTACCTTAAGAATGAAGCTCAAGCTAAAGAAAAGCCGCACAGAGACAACAAGAAGACAGCGTTATAATGTAGGCCTCCTGAGAGAAACTGGAGTTAGAGAAGAGTTCAAACTGGTGCTGTCCAACCGGTTTCAAGCGCTACAGGAGCTAGTAAATGAAGAGGAGGCGGTCACCACAGAGCAGCAGTGGAAGGCAGTTAGAGAGGCGCTGAACTCAACCTGCAAAGACACTGTAGGGTTCAGGAAACACCACCACAAGGACTGGTTGTCGGCACAGACCTTGAAGAAGATAGAAGTGAGGAAGCAGAAGAAAGCAGTTGTCAACAACAGTCGCACGAGAGCAGCCAAAGTAAGGGCACAGGGGGAATACTGGGAAGCCAACCGCGAGGTGAAGAGGAGTATCAGGGCAGACAAGAGGGCCTACACAGACAGCCTGGCAGCAGAGGCAGAAAAGGCAGCAGGCAGCGGCAACATGAAACAGCTCTACGACATTACCAGAAGATTGTCAGGCAAGTATGGCCATACAGAAAGACCAGTAAAAGACAAAGAAGGCAAGCCTATTGCAGACAGAGCAGACCAACTCGACAGATGGGCCGAGTATTTTGAAGAGTTACTGAACAGACCTAGCCCACCCGACCCCCCAGACATCCAGCCGGCAGAGACCGACCTACCCATCAGCTGTGACAGACCCAGCCGGAAAGAGATCAGAAGAGCAGTGGCATTTTTGAAGAACGGCAAAGCAGCAGGCCCAGATGGCATCCCAGCGGAGTCTCTGAAAGCAGACCTAGAGACAACAGTGGAGATGCTGTACCCACTGTTTGGAAAGATCTGGGAAGAGGAGGTGATGCCGGCTGACTGGAAGGAGGGGTACCTAATCAAGCTTCCCAAGAAAGGCGACCTCAGCAAGTGTTCCAACTACAGAGGAATCACCTTGCTGTCAGTACCAGGAAAGGTCTTCAACAGGATCATCCTGGAGAGAATGAAGAGCTCCGTTGACCCCCAGCTGAGAGACCAGCAAGCAGGATTCAGGAAGAACCGATCATGTACAGACCAGATCGCCACTCTCCGCATCATCGTGGAACAGTCTCTGGAGTGGAGCTCCCCGCTGTACGTCAACTTTGTGGATTATGAGAAAGCATTTGACAGTGTGGACCGAGAGACTCTGTGGAAACTCCTACGACACTACGGTGTACCCACAAAGCTCGTCCGCCTGATCAAGAGCAGCTACGATGGCATGACATGTCGCTTGATCCACGAAGGGCAGTTCACCAGGGAGCTAAAGGTCAGAACTGGTGTCAGGCAGGGGTGTCTGCTGTCTCCGTTCCTCTTCCTACTGGCCATAGACTGGGTCATGAAGATGACCACAGAGCACAGAAGAAGTGGAATACAGTGGACACTGTGGACACAGCTTGACGACCTCGATTTTGCAGACGACTTGGCATTACTGTCCCACACTCATCAACAAATGCAGGACAAGACCACGAGGCTTGCTGACATCTCGTCCCAAGTGGGCCTCACCATTCACAAACAGAAAACAAAGACAATGAGGCTGAACGCAACCAGGGAAGAACCAGTCTTGCTTGCTGGCACCCCGTTGGAGGAGGTGGAGTCCTTCACCTATCTCGGGAGCATCATAGACAAAAAAGGCGGCACTGATGCAGATGTCAGAGCACGAATCGGTAAAGCCAGAGCAGCCTTTCTCCAGTTGAAAAAAGTGTGGAGCTCCAGAGAGCTGTCACAACACACCAAAGTCCGGATTTTCAACTCCAATGTAAAAGCAGTTCTCTTATATGGAGCAGAGACTTGGAGATTGACAAAAACCACAGTCAACAGAGTACAGACCTTCATGAACAGTTGCCTTAGAAGAATTTTGAAAATCCACTGGCCAGAGAAGATCAGCAACGTCAGACTCTGGGAGAGAACAGAGCAGATAACAGCAGAGAATGAAATTGGGCGAAGAAGATGGGGATGGATCGGTCAGTCTGAGAAAGCCAGCTTCCAGTATCACTAGGCAGGCATTGTCATGGAACCCCCAGGGAAAGAGGAAAAGAGGTAGGCCGAGAAACTCCTGGCGTCGAGACCTCCAAGCAGACATCAAGAGACTGGGAACCACCTGGAGTAGAATCGAAGGAGAAGCACAGGACAGGAGTTGCTGGAGGTCTCTCGTCGACGGCCTATACCCGGGTAGGGGTGACAGGCGTAAGTAAGTAAGTACAGATACAGCCAGACAGAGCGAGAAAGTGCATAAGCAACGCTGTTACTAGTTGATCCCTTAACCCTTTTCATTTAGAATACACCAATGTGTGAAATAAGTTTGACTAAAATAGTTCAAGGGTAGTGCCAGAATAGCTTGGCGCCTCTAGACACCATGCTATTCTGGCACCACCCTTGAACTAAAACCATTGGTCTGTGAGTACTATAATGTAGCTTGCATATGGCAGTGTACAAATTTGAAGCTTTTCGCCTCAGTATGATATGGGTTAATAACTAAAAGTAGAATGCGCCGTGACCTAAAACGCTGCCATGCTTCAATGCTGCACCCCTATCGCTCGATTCAACAAGGATATCAACAGGCAACCGCTAACCTGAGGGCTGAGAGAGATGGCGGGGGTAGAAGAGGGTGGGTGTGGAGTCATCATCCTCTTCGTCGTCATCTTCTTTATCATGCTCAGGGGACGGTGTCAGAGAATCTGGGACAAACACCCGCTCACTGTCAGTGTCATTGACTGATTGCAATATCAGTGCAACACAGCTTCAGATAGCTAATCACCCACTTGTACCCTGCAAGAGGCATAGATTCTCATGAGCCCCTGCAGGCAGAGGCTCATGAGAATCTATGCCTCTTGCTGGAATCATCTGTTGTCTGCATCTTTACAGAAGGACCTGTTTAGAATTAGAGCAAACATTTTTTTAAGGCAAGAAAAAAAGTGGTTTTAAAAGACAGGCGCTTTCTCTCAAAATAAGTCTTGAAAAGCAGAAAGTGTCACCTGTTATTAAGAACATTATTCAGGCGACTATTCCACCTGAATGATGGCCTTTACTCCCAGGTGATCTCTCATAAGGGTGTTTGCTCAACACAGATTCTGCCGTACATATTACTCTGTTGTACTATCGAGGTAGCACTACCACACTGTGATATAGCATAGATTTAATTCAATTATAAGTCAAACTCTCCCATCTAAGACAGACAGATCATAATCTCCCATTGCTAGCAATCTGGTCCTCTTGCTAATTTTGCAGCAGAAATCTCCATCATTCATAACTTACAAAGCAAAATCCCATTTTCACAAAAATATATATTATTTGCACTATCAACATAACATCAATTATATGGTATTTAAATGCAATCAATTAATCAACGAATCAGATGTGCTTTCAGAACTACATTATAATTTATATCTTCAGAAAAATGGAACTGAATAAAACCAGTACTCACAGCGAACTGGGGGTGCATTCACAGCTGACAGGTACGAAGACTTGCGAGCCGGCCGTGTGTTGACAGGAGTCTCGGGACCCAAGTGCCAGTCTGGGTCTGTCCGTGGCCACTCGTGACCCGAGAGAGGTCGGGTGTGTACTGACTGATAACCTGAGTCGGACTGCATGTATGAGTTTGTTTCCCTCACAATCGGCTGTACAACCTGCACCGGCTGAAGTGTGGGCTGGGTTGATTGGATGTCTACATGGTGCATGTCTGACTGAGGTGCACGCTGACTATCATGATACACAGGCACGATTTCCACCATGGGTGGCGAGGGGGCGTTGTGAGAGCTGGGGGACACGTAGATGCGCACAGGCCCAGTACCAGGGATGTTGATTGGAGAGTCCCTCTGTTCACCTCTACTGCTGCGATCATCAGGCTGTTCTCCCATGCTATACACAGGCTGCTCTCCCTTGCCATAGGGGTCCCCACCAGCCAATTGACACTCTCCATCTGTTAGAGTAAATCGCTCCTGCGACACTCTGCGCACTTTGACCCCTGGCTGTGACAAAGCCTGGGGCTGTGGAGTTGTCTCCCTGGCCTGGGGCTCGTCATTCTCTTCGTCTGATGATTTTTCAAAGCTGGCCATGCGGGTGGCAACGCTGGTGAACTTGCGCTGACTGGTCAGTTTCTCCAGCTCAGTCATGTGACGGTTCGGCAGTCTACCAGGCACATTGTTCTCATTCTGACCATTCTCAAACAGCACCTTACGCTGCAGCACAATGCGCGCATGGTCCCCATTGCCACCCGGTTCCGCTGAACCGCTGCGCACTTCCACAGTTCCCCTGGGCCCTGGGGAGGATCTCTGCACCTCCACTATGTGCGTGCCTGGTGGAGAGGCAGGTGTGACCATGCCCACCTCCCCACCAGTCACACACATAGTGGACATGTGTGAGGGGGACGGTCTCTGCACGTCGATCATAGTGTGTCTGGGCGAGCGAGTCACTGCAAACGAGCTGCCATAGCTGGGCTGCGGGGATGCAGCTGCAGCAGATGAACTGACTGGGATTCGAACCACAAATGTGGTGTGGGACTGTCCTGCACCATCCACAGAGTCTCTAGATCGTCCTAAACTGGGACGCTGAGAGCGGTCACCAACACTGTTGACAGGCTGGGTGCCGATGTTCACGGTACCACCCCCACTACCACGAGTGGATCTGTCCGCACCAGACCGCGCAAGACCGTAGGAGTAACCGTCCGAGGGCCGTGATGACTGGGTGATGACGGGCACGTAATAACGGTTTTCCCGGCTGCCTCTGTCCCAGTCTCCGCCCCCACTCTGCGCATAGCTGTGACGGGGGGAGGGCGTCTTGCTGACGGGCCGACTGCCAAAGTCCATGTCACGACTGGTGTTGCTGTCCTGCAGGCTGCCAGAACTGCTGGTATCTGACCCTGCCCTTTGTCGTTCTTGCTGCGAGGCCAGCACCGACAACCTTTCTCGCTCGCTGGCTAGCGAGCGAGACAGGTTGTCAGCGCTGGCCGCGCGAGACTGGTAGGTGGAGTTAGAGCGGGATGGGAAGTACAGGCCGAAAGAGTACTTAGTCCTGCTGGGTACACCACCCGCCATACGCAGAGCCGAGTCCTGAGACACAGGCCTCCCACTCCCATTCCCCTCCCGCGACCCAGATGACCGCCGTGACACCCCCGGGTCGTCACGAAAATAGGATGTCCGTATTCTTTCATCTCCCACACCCTCCACCCTCGTTCCCCTGATGTCCTCCCCTGCGCTGGCCAAATGGCGGGGACTGAGGGAGAGGTAGGGCGACTGTGCGGTGGGGCGCTGGCTGCTGGGAGATGTCACTGACAGCTTGACGGCTGAGCGGTGCATGGGGCTGTAGTCCTCACTGTCTTGACGACCGGACTCGGATAGTGACGCTGTGCTCCCTGACAGGGAATCTGCGCTCTGAGACTGGTATGCCTGCAAAGAACAATGACGGATTGACAATCATGTTGTTTCATTTAAATCATTGGCTGTCAGTAGCGGGTTGTTTTCTTTCTGCGATGATTCCTCATCATCGTGACAAAAACCACAAGCAACAGCCAAAGAAAAGGTCAAACCACAAGGTAAAGGCCGTTCTTAATTGGACAAACCTTCCCGTACATTCGTTCACCAACTCTGACGATCTAGAAGTGGAGATCTCGGGCAAACCAGGTTGGTTCTTAATTGGACGATCGAAAGATACAGCTAACTAGTTTGAAGTAGTTGGCAAACCTTGACAAACCATAGTTCGCTGTCGGAAAAAGATTGCATGACATGTTGAGCAATCCAAGGCAATCCTTTTCTCCGATTGGTCAAAACTTTTACCCTCTTCTGCATTGGAGATAAGCACCCTCTTCTGCATTGGAGATAAGAAGATAGTCCAACAACCATGGCGGACGGCAATATTTCACTTTTGTGTGAAGAACAAGACCTATTTTATTGATTTGTGGGAGGCGCAACGCTGTTTGCGGGAAGGCTCCTGCAAGGAGTACAAAAACAAAAATCTTCCAAATCGCTCAGTGGCATTGCGGCAGCCATTTTGAACACCTTCACAGATCTATTTACACCGAACCAAGCACTTCAATTAAGAAAGAGAACCATGGCGAATCTAGTTTTCTCAAGTTCGCCTAGGTTTGTTCAGGTTCGTTCAACCTCAATTAAGAAAGAAACCAAAAGATTGCCGATCTTCTCCGATCTAGGTTTGCCGATCAAAGGTTTGTCCAATTAAGAACGGGCTTAATCCATTCTGCCCTGACACTACAAGATACAGATCAAGCACAATAGTTACAAGGTGATGCCAAAGTAGCCTCCAGGTGCTATGCTGTTCTAACCACAAAGTTTAACCCTTTTCATCTTGATACACCCACTGCTTGAAATAAATTTGACTGATAGTTCAAGTGTGGTGCCAGCATAGCTTGGCACCACTCTTGAACTACAACAGTTGATCTATCTCCAAATCTCTAATGCAGCCTTCGCAGGACAATAAGGAAATTTGACAAAATCATCCTCAGGATGAAATGGGTTAATCAATTTAGTCCTGACACTGCAGCAGATGGATGGATTATGATAATTCAAGGGTAGTGCCAGATTAGCTTGGCAACATCAGGTGCCAAGCTAATCTGTCACTACCCTTGAATTATCATGGTCCATCCATCTGCTGTAACTGAGAAATGTGGCCTTAAGGTCGACCCTAAATTCTCTGAAGGTTGACATATCACCTTCGCTGTAATCTGTCCTCAGGCAACTTACAAATTTTGACCTCAAGACTCCATATGCAAATAATTATTCAGTCACTAGATTTTTCTCTCGAAACTAAATCTACAGCAACAGCAATGTTTTATTTATGGAGATTCGCATTTTGATTTTCTTCCGAATGCTTTTTTCCTAACATAGGAGTGTTTTATACTACATGTCTTTTTGACCCAACATCATGCCATACCACAGCAGGTGTCTTCCAGACGCTAAAGAAACACACCAGACTGCACCTTTGGCTGTAGGGGTACTTTCAGCCAGCATCATTTGCAAATGAAATGACATTCCCAAATTTGAACTAGGACTAGGAGACAGACCTACTGACCATGACAGTTCAAGGGTAGTGCCAGAATAACTCTCAAGAGCCCAGCTATTCTGACACCACCCTTGGACTACCATGGTTGGTCCATATCCTGTTTTAATGTGTCAGAATGGAATGGGCCAAAATAAAAGCTCCTTAAACCTTTGGGTGTCAATAGTAGTATTAGTCGTGATGATTCCTGCAGGAATCATCGCTACCAACACTGCTACTGGTGCCCGAAGCGTTAAGAAAAATACCAGTAGACCCAACAAAAAAAAAACCAGGAAGACTCTCTGATCATCGTCAGCCTCATCAGCAAGGAATTCATAAGGATCTATGCTTCTGGCAGATGTACGACATTTACTGTTTATGTATACCGGCACACACTGGCAAAAAATTCACCCTATGTCACTGGGTTAACCTTTAACATTTATGTCTACTGTAACCAGAAGAAGAGTTGTTGTTCATAACTTCCTCCACAGCTGCAACTGCCAGAGGGCAGCACTCCAGAGCAAACACATTTGCTGATAAACCTCCCTCTATCTCCTCTACCTGATAAACACATGAAACCCGCTCTGCCTCCTCTATCCGACTTGGTAGTTCAAGAAAAGATATACCAGCCTCCAAAGCGCCTCATCTTGGCATGAAGACTGGACAGCGGGACTGACATGCATTCAACATTAATTTCTCAAATCCCAGCATCCACATGACAGCAGAAGGGTAGATCTGCCAAAGATGGATTGACTAACAGAACTCAAGGTTAGTGCCTAATTGACTTGGCACCTGAGGTGCCAAGCCAATTATGCATTAACCTTGAGTTCTTGTCATCAACCCATCTTCAGCGAGTTGTAATTAGCAGATGATATTAACACTTTGGTCGTTGTGCTGGACATGTTAGCAGTAACTATGTACGTGGGACAAAGTCTTACCATCTGTAGGATGTCTTCATCGCGAGGAACGACAAGCAGCTTCAGGTTTCTGTGGCTGCACGAAGATAAACACAGGCAATCCAAAACGTTGTACATACCATGAATACCATATATTTCTTTTACATAATATTTCATCACGTACATGGACTGGACAAAGATCACTCAGTCCATTAATAGCCTCAACGTACTACTACTGCAGGCAATGGATCGCCCATGATAATTCAAGGGTAGTGCCAGATGAGCTTGGTGCCTAAAGGCACCAAGCTCATCTGGCACTACCCTTGAATTATCACGGGCGATCCATATCTTGCAGCTGGTACATAGTAATTAGGTGACCTCTCCCCAATTTGGGAAATGCGGCCGAGCTCATCTGGCACTACCCTTGAATTATCACGGGCGATCCATATCTTGCAGCTGGTACATAGTAATTAGTGACCTCTCCCCAATTTGGGAAATGCGGCCGTGGAGTTAAATAGGTTAACGTGTACTTGCATGTCCAGTCTATCCAAGCAGGAGGACCACTTGAGATGGCCAACAGTCCTGTGGCAAGCTAATCTGGCCCTACCCATGAACTAGTGTGGCAAATCCATCTACTGATGTAGTGTTTAAAGGGTGAACGCTTGTTCAATAGGACATCTGTTGAAAGGTCCTGGTAAAAATCTAAGTGACACAGTGGCAGTGTGCCTGAATTGATCAGTGTTCAGGTCATACTCCACAGGTCATAACTGTCCCTGCACCCCCCCACCCCCCTAGGGCCGTCCATTTTTACTCCAGTGCCAAGGAAGTTAACCCTTTTAGCTCCAAGGTCCCATTTCTCAAAATTTGGAGGTGTTGCGTAACGGCTTTGTACCAGGTGCAGTGGATGGATTGACCATGACAATTCAAGGGTAGTGCCAGATTAGCTTGGTGCCTGAAGGCACCAAGCTAATCTGGCACTACCCTTGAATTATCATGGTCAAGCCATCTCCTGCTGTATGGACTCGGGGCTAAATGGGTTAAACCCCAAACTAATGAATCAATGGGTGTCTGCATTATCTAGCTGATCATACAATACAGTAGACCCTGTTTTGAGAAACCATCTTTTTTGCAAGAAAAAAAAAAACAGTCTTAAGAGAAGTCTCGAAAGACAAAAGTGTCATCTGTGATAAAAGACCATCATTTAGGTGGCTACAGCTACCTAAATGATGGTCTTTATTGACAGGTGACCTCTCACAGGGTGGTCACTCAAAACAGGTTCTGCTGTTCATGTATTTGGACAGCCTTCATCATATGCTGCTCTACCTAAACTATCTGTGAGAAAATTTACGAATGCTTATTCAGTTCGTTTAATACGTAAAATGGAAATATTTTCACCTTGAATGTATAAGGGCGATGACTTCAGCATAACTCTTTCCACTGACAGGCTCCCCGTTGACGGCAACGATACGATCGCCGGCTGTCAGGCCCGCAAGATGCGCAGTGCTGCCCTCTCTCACTGTCTTCACGAAGATTGTGTCCAGCGGCTCTAAGCCACCACCATACACACCTGGCATGAAAATAAGATCATCTCTGTTCACCCTCGAACACAAGAATATGATTATAAACACATGCTGTGCCTGCCACTGTTCATTCCCTCTGCCATGTGTAGGAGATACAGATTCTCATAAGCCCCATACACCTGGCAGATATTTGGCCCACTGACATCCTGATTGAGTGCATCATCCAAGTTTAACCCATTTCGCCCTGACACTGCCGCAGGAGAGGGATTCACCATAATAATTCAAGGGTAGTGCCAGTTTAGCTTGGCGTCATCTGGTGCCAAGCTAATCTGGCACTACCTTTGTAAATATCATTGTAAATCCATCTCCTGCAACTGGTATATAGTCGATAGGTGACACCCTCAAAATTTTGAAATGCGGCCTTGGGCTTAAATGGGTTAACATCTAACACATTCCAGTCTACAAAGTCTGTGTACAAACCGTGGGATGATAGTTCAAATCAGCCAGATGGTTGATCCATCTAGCACTGTGGTGTCTCATGTGGTGACTGGACTAGAAAATCTGACTGCCTTTTCCTTTCCCTTTCTAACCAGCCGTTTTCCACTCTCCGTCTCATCTTCACGAAGGCGTTATTATTTCAGTTCCAGCAGTTTCCCATTTTGTCATCCCCAGCTTAAATGATGTGTGCACATGCAAGTATGCAGGGCAGAGGCAGTTATGGCAGAATAAGGAGGGGTGGAAGCTACCTGTAAGAATGACTAACACGCTGTACACAAAGACGTAGTCTAACTCACCTGATGTATCATCAGGAAGGTAGAATTCTGGACTCTGTAGAAGAAAACACAGAAACTGTTTACATTATTTCCAGGGGAAAAAAACCAGTTTATTTCCTTAACTAATGAACAACAAACAAAAGACAAGTAAACATCAGATGTTGTGAGCATGACATTAGGAGGAACTGAATGCTCAGAAAAAATGCTGAAAGATGGTTCATTAGGGAACTTTTACGACCGCCAACCCACCTTCACTTGCACAGAAAACAGGTTGTGATTATGACCTGCTGTCTGCATGAGCGAAAGGCAGGTGGGCCGTTGCAAAATTACCTAACTAACTGTTTAAGGCATGACAAACCATAATTCTATGACAGACTGATCAACCAAGTAAACAGGATCAGCTCTGCACACAGCACAGCATCCTTTGACCAGCAAAAGCAATCTGGCACTACACTGAGCAACACATGAACTATCAAAGTTGATCTATTCGCCTCAACTCGTATGTAGTTGATACATGTAACAGCTTTAAAACCTGTGCAACCGAGTCCTAGCTTGCAAACCAGTGTTTCAGACTTCAGCCTATTCTCGTCAGATGTGGTCCCCAAAAGAAAAGCAAGGCTTTTCTCTCTAAGGTCTGTATTTTCCAGACAGCTGCAGGATCTTGTGATCTCCACCAAAAACACCCTGGGAAACCATGTCTAGCATACCAAGGCACATTCTGTGCACTACAAAACAACAGAGATCCAGCATTACTTTTTCCCCTGCTGAGAGGTCTGATTACATTTGCAGACACAGACAGTTAAATGCAAGATTACACATTCCTCCTGCAAATGCAACCCATCTGCAAGGGACATAGATCCTCATGAGCTCGCGCAATGTGCATGAGCTCATGAGGATCTCTGTCTCTTGCTGGCTCATTTTACACCAAAGTTCATTATGATGATGGTATCTCACATTAAGTAGACCTATGACAGTACAGATCCTTTAAATACACACATGATTATTTCAATAACCCATGACATATTATGATAGCCCTGATCATTTTCTGCTGAGTTTTAGTGCAAGTTTTGTAATATACTCCAGGCGCTACCCCTGACCTATCATGGTCAATCCATCTCCCCCAACAAACAGTGTTGTTATGATTCTGAAATGCAAGCAGTTGCTAAGTCTGTTATATGCTGCAAAGTCACAAAGTCATCAACATTCACGTCCAAACTAACTTCAACTTGCTATGGAGATCCAGAGATGTTAACCCATTACATCCTGATACGCTCTCAATCATATTATGAGATAAATTTAACCATGGTAGTACAAGGGTGGTGCCAGAACAGCTTGGCGCCCAGGGGCACCAAGCTGTCCTGACACCACCCTTGAACTATCAATATCATGGTTAGTCTGTCGTCAGAAATGAACTATAGCCTTCACAGGACAACTCACTAATCTGGAAAAAAAAATCATCCTCAGGGTATAGTGGGTTGAGTGGTAAAAATCACATTGGCAAGTTAGATTGGATGACCGTGAAGCGAACGTAATTTACAACATGTAACTTATTATATAGCAGATTAAGAGCGGGCTTCATGACGAGGTAAAGCACAGTCCATACCTGCTGCTGAGGTCTGGCCGCTGGCTCCGGGGGGTACACAACAAAGTGGCGAAGCGTGAAGCCGAAGCCAAGAGGACTGCGAGGGACTACCACTGTCCGCGGTCCGGCCCAAGACAGCAGCTGGCCCTCTTTGTCACTCTGTGGACAGACAAGGAAAACTATTGAGACTTCATGTCAAACACAGGCATCTTAACCCTTTTTCTGCCAGTTGACCCAGACTGTGCTTCTGAAATCTTTGTTAACCCATTTAGCCCCAAGACATTTCTGCAGGAGATGGATGGACCATGATAATTAAAGGGTAGTGCCAGATTAGCTTGGCACCTTCAGGCTAATCTGGTACTACCTTGAATTATCACGGTCCACCCATCTCCTGCAACTGGTACATAGTTGTCAGGTGACAACTTCAAAATTTGGGAAATGGGGCATTGGGGTTAAGAGGGTTAATTTAATGTCAAAGGGTCCAAGCCCTATAGGAACACAGAACACAAATGCACAGTGGTGTTAGCATGAGGCATAGATCCTCATAGGTCATAAACGCTTCCACCAGCGCTGCCTGCGTACCATCCTGGGCATTCACTGGAGTGACTATGTCACCAACGTCGAGGTCCTTGAACAGGCTGAAACTGTGAGCATCGAGGCTTTGCTGCTGCGGACACAGCTCCGCTGGGCGGGGCATGTCTCCAGGATGGAGGATCATCGCCTACCAAAGATCACCCTGTTCGGCGAGCTTGCTACTGGACACCGTGACAGAGGGGCACCAAAGAAGAGATACAAAGACTGTCTCAAGAAGTCACTTAGTGCCTGCCAAATCGACCACCACCAGTGGTCTTCGCTTGCTGCGGACCGTGACACCTGGCGCTCCACCATTTACAAGGCAGCTGTCTCCTTTGAGGACTCTCACAGAGCTAGCCTTAAGGACAAGCGGCTCAGGAGAAAAAACAGAGATGCCGCAGCTCAGAACCCTGGCCATACCTTCCCCTGCAGCCACTGCGGTCGAACCTGCCTGTCTCGCATTGGCCTCCGCAGCCACGAACAAGCCTGCAGACGTCGTGGGCAACTCCTATAAAATCTTCGTTCGCGAAGTCAAGCCAAGAGAGAGAGAGAGAGATCCTCATAAGCCCCAGCAACTGCGGGGGGCTTATGATGATCTATGTCTAATGCAGTTGGATCGTGTTCAGTTTTCTCGGCAGGGAAAGGGTTATCTGCCTTCTGCATGCAGCCACCAGTAATGAATATGTAGTTACTTTATTAACACATGTATATGGATGTAGCACAAAAGCATTTTAACCCATAACATCCTGAGGTTGAATGTTTAAAATTTTCTTAGTGTCCTATGAAGGCTACATTACAGATTAGAAGATAGATCAACCATTTTAGTTCAAAGGTGGTGCCAGAATAGCTTGGGTTCTACCCTTGAACTATCACAGCCAAATTCATTTTAAGCAAAAGTGCATCAGGAAGAAATGGGTTAAGACATTGCAACAGGAGATAGACTGGCTATACATGTACCAGTTCAAGGGCAGTGCCTGATTAGCTTGGTGCCCAGGAAAGCACCAAGCCCATCTGGCACTACCCTTCAGCTATCATGCGCAATTCATCTTACACAGCTGGTACAAAGTCTTCACATATAGTGTGTTGCAAAGCTGTGAAATTCATTATTATGAATGATTGCTAGTCATTTCACATGCACTAAAGTGACTCACACTATAATCCGCTGTACTCATGCCCACTCCAAAACGCAGTAAAATCCAAAGAAACACATGCACATTCAGATCACAACTACTTCAACATTTTTCTTTTACATTAACTTCTAATAATCTTCAAATGCAACTGGCATCTCAGCTTCCACAACTAATATGTCTCAATTCTCACTGGTGTCTTCTATGTACTGCTATTTTTCTCTCCAGTATTTGCATTTGAAAAAACCCGAGATCTGTCCGCTAATGCGAACACTGCTGTGAAAATATAAAACATGATACATGTATTGAATGCGCACTAGCCTATGTTGCTGTGACTGTAACCCATATAATAGCGCAGCATAGCAAATGAGAAGGAGTGCCCCCGAGCCACCGCTATCGCAAGCCGTGTATCTGAAGGCTAGTGTTTCCTCTGCCCCAACAGGTTATCAAGGGGCCGTAAAGAGTTTTCATCTACGTCAAAAATACACGCGTACAGCTCACAGCAGTCGGCCACTATCAGTATAAGGGTATAAAAATTACTAATAAAAGACTCGTCAGTTACTCAAACTTTAGGAAACATTGTCAACACTGCTAACCCTTTTAGCCCCAAGGTCCCATTTCTAACATTTTGGGAAGTGTTGCACGTACCAGTTGTAGGAGATGGATTGACCATAATTCCAGGGTAGTGCCAGATTAGCTTGGCGCCTTCAAAGGCGATGGATTGACCATGATAATTTAAGGGTAGTGCCAGATTAGCTTGGCACCTTCAGGCACGAAGCTAATCTGGCATTACCCTTGAATTATCATGGTCAATCCATCTCCTGCTGTAGGGTCTCCGGGCCAAATGGGTTAATATACAATGACAGCTGAGCGTCAGAAATAGTTCTACATGTACCATCCACCACCCAGCTGCTTCTGCATGAGGCATAGACGCTCATGATGAGGACCCTGTGACAGCAGGGGATCATGAGCATCAATGCCTCTTGCTAAAGCTGTACCTTGACTATGAGTGTTCCTTTTGGTAAATTAAGTACACTGCTCTCATGTGCATCTATATCTTTTGCTAAAGCTGAACCTTGAACTATGAGTGTTCTTTATGGTGAATTATGTACACAGCTCACAATCTCATCAGCATCCACGCCTCCTGCTAAAGTTGTACCTTGAACTATGAGTGTTCTTTTTTGTTAATTATGTACACGGCTCTCATGAGCATCTATGTCTCTTGCTAAAGCTGTACCTTGAACTATGAGTGTTCTTTTTGTGAATTATGTACACGGGTCTCATGAGCATCTATGCCTCCTGCTAAAGCTGTACTTTGAATATGACTATCAGTGTTCTTTTTGGTAAATTAACTCATTGTTAGTCAGTTATTTGGGTTTAAATGCGGAGCAGGCAACCAAGGCCAATTAACTCATTGTGTCCCAGGTACGAATACCCACATTAATTGGAGTTGTCCTCTGAGGACTGCATTAGAATTCAGGAGACAGACCGACCATGATAGTTCAAGGGTGGTGCCAGAATAACTTGCTGCCTATAGGCGCAAGCTATTTTGGCACCACCTTTAAACTATCATGGTCAATCCATATCTTGCTGTGGTGTGTCGGGACTGAATCAGTTATGTAATACACATCTAACTACTCAAAGTAATAATAATAATAATAATAATAATGTATATTTTTAAGGCGCCTATACTTTCGATAAAAAAAACTCTAGGCATTGTACAAATGACATACCAACATACATGTACACCTTGCATTCCACAACACATTTTATATATTCCCTAACATACAATTTTATATATATTCTATAACATACACACTCACACAACACGATATACAAGAAAAATAAAAATAACAAAAGGGACACACCAACAAAAAAATGCTCACACTCAAAAAGATATACGTGTACCATAAAACTAATAAAGGATACACTAGACAACTCTCACCGACAACAAAATGTTTTTTAAAAAAAGAATTATAACAGTGAATGCGTGTTTAGAGGAATAAATACATAATTAAAGACTGCCGGAAACAATTGACGTGTAGCCCGCTCAGAGATAACTCCGCCCACTGACCCAGCGTTCGACTTTGACCCGCTGGTCCGACAAACAACGTGCCACAGTGGAAAGCGATTGTGGCTGCATCCATGTGTGTAAGTGCGCGCTTGTCAGACATTCCCGACGATATTTCGGAGCAATACTTGCCATACCCTATCACCCTTAGGCAGAGACAACGTGCAGATTTGTTTAGCTGTGAGCAGTACATTCAAAGCGTCCGAATTTTGTGTGCTTCATCTGGCTTTGACGTGCACGGAACACTGAAATTTCCGCAGTCAACTGAGCGGCCAAGTGACGGAAAGCCACACTCTGTGCACCTGTCCATTGACCCAACGAAGAAGATGGTTACGGATGCATTCTGCACATGCAAAGCAGGGTATGTATCAATTCTACATTATGCATTAAAAGTATAGACTGTGCTTGTCATAGTTTTAGCCGTTGACAGTTTGTTATACTGTGAGATGCCGTGTGTTCCATTGACGAAGGAGAGTTTGTGTTATCGTTTGTGCAAGAATTTTGATAAAGCCTGCGAATGTACTAAAACTGAGCACAATGCTGCATATGGCATGGTTTGCTTACAAACTTCCTAAGCTTGTGTGTTGCCGTGCTTTAAGTTTTAGCTGTGTTTTTTTTTTTTCAGACTCGCTCATGTGCTTGCCATCCGACAGCAATGGGACACACCCCATGAAAAAATTCCACTCCTGAGCCAGTTTCCATCATGATTCAGATTATTTCACGGAAACGTCAACAAGAAAAGGAAGCCCATCATTGCAATCTTTGATGACAACAGGTAAGTTTTACTTCAGTGTGCATATTCTGGTTGAAACTGTGTAATTTGAAGATACTGTTATTAGAATTGTATGTTCACACAATTGTGCGGCAATATACCTGTATGCATACTTGTGTACAGTTAATTTACACACACACTCTTTCTCTCTCTCTCTCTCTCTGTCTGCATGTGCAAAAATGACTGCTGATGACATGTAGAAGGTTTATTTATAACAGCACATTTAAAAGTATGGAAAACATGTCATCCTAGAACTGTCCCAAAAGAGCACATTATGTGAGTCCTTGCAGTTGTAGGAGCTCATGAGTCATTCTTCAGCATGGATGATAAGTTAACTAAGGAGGCAGTACTCTATTCTTAATATTTAAATGAATAAGAACTAATGGTTTCAAACACCCCACAGGTTAATTTTACCATCAAAACCGATTATGTCGTCATTGTACATGACTTCTATTTGTGGGTGCGGGTGTGGCTGGCCAAGCCAATCCTGGAGCCATACCTGCGAGGGCAATGGGGGCACTGGAATTAAACTATGACATAAATATAACTAAATGTGGATATGCAGTTGTCAGAGCAGTTATTGAGATATTTTTTCTTGGCTGGACTTCGCGAACGAAGATTTTATAGGAGTTGCCCATGACGTCTGCAGGCTTGTTCGTGGCTGCGGAGGCCAATCCGGGACAGGCAGGTTCGACCGCAGTGGCTGCAGGGGAAGGTATGGCCAGAGTTCTGAGTTGCGGCATCTCTGTTCTTTCTCCTGAGCCGCTTGTCCTTAAGGCTAGCTCTGCGAGAGTCCTCAAAGGAGACAGCTGCCTTGTAAATAGTGGAGCGCCAGGTGTCACGGTCCACAGCAAGCGAAGACCACTGGTGGTGGTCGATTTGGCAGGCACTAAGTGACTTCTTGAGACAGTCTTTGTATCTCTTCTTTGGTGCCCCTCTATCACGGTGTCCAGTAGCAAGCTCGCCGAACAGGGTGATCTTTGGTAGGCGATGATCCTCCATCCTGGAGACATGCCCCGCCCAGCGGAGCTGTGTCCGCAGCAGCAAAGCCTCGATGCTCACGGTTTCAGCCTGTTCAAGGACCTCGACATTGGTGACATAGTCACTCCAGTGAATGCCCAGGATGGTACGCAGGCAGCGCTGGTGGAAGCGTTCGAGGAGTCGTAGTTGGCTGCGGTAGAGGGCCCAGGACTCGGAACCATACAGCAGGGTGGTGAGGACCACAGCTCTGTACACGCTGATCTTGGTGCCTGTTTTCAGCTGTTGATTGTGCCACACCCGCTTGAAAAGTCGCCCGAAAGCGCTGTTCGCTTTTGCCAGCCTGCTGTCAAGCTCCTTGTCCAGCTTGGCGTCCGACGTGATAAATGCTCAGACAACTGCATATCCACATTTAGTTATATTTATGTCTCATAGTTTAATGCTATGTAAACATGGGCCAAAGGGGGCGTGAGAGGTCAGTGGGTTAAAATGATTATCTAAATTCTGCTCAAAATCCTGCAGGCATATATGGCTTGGCTGGCACACAGCTGTTCAAGTTTCTGCACATGAGCGCAAGTTGCCTCAAGCTGCACCCTGAGATGCTTCTTCTCTGCAAAGGATCAAATCTGAAACAAATGAAATCAGTACGGCAGTGTAATGACACAGTTAGAAAGCAGTCGTCAACTGTGATATAAATACAGAATGTTCGATTTTATTTATTCTATGTTACAGGTACCACTTATGGAACAGGAGCTGTTGCCTTTGACTACATCACGAGAAAGGCAAAGCTAAAAGGGGGAGGACAAACTTGTTGCACAGACATGAATGACACTGTATTCTTCCTGGTCACACTTGGCATCTGTAGCTGCACTTGTACAGTGATAATATTATTAAAAATGTATTAGTTAAATGGATAATTTTCATATTGTATGTACACCCTTTGTCAAAGTTTACATCAACAAACATGAAGTTAATGATATGTAGTAAATCACATTGTGTTTGTTGCTGTAAACTCAAAGGGTGTTGCCACCATAGGAGCTTGTTTCGTGGCATCTTACATACTTGTGTGCAGCCACGTCTTTTGCCTAAAAATAAAATAAACAGATTGTTTGCATCCTAGAAACTGCTGTTTGTGTTCCTGTAGTGTGTGCATGTGTAAAATGTATATTTTTGTGTACGAGAGAGTGTGCTAGTGTGTATGAAAGAGTGTGTGAAGGAACCGTAAGTATGCTTAGACTTAAAGAGATTGTGAAATGCAAATCGGTGCATACCTTGGAGCAACCAGTGTTTTGCGTGAACGTTTTTGATGCAGCTCTGTTGACGGTCGCTTTTTGGGAGGTGGTCGCTGGTGTGTGTGACTTGTCCCACTGCTGGGCAAAGCAGGGCATGCTGGCAGCGGGTCTGGAAACGCTTCTGACGGTTCGCCATTGACAAAATGCTGTAAATAAAATTAATCCATATCATACCGAGGCTAAAAGCTTCAAATTTGTACACTGCCATATGCAAGCTACATTGACTGATTGAGTACTTACAGATAAACATGACTAGGGTGGTGCCAGAATAGCTTGGCGCCTCTAGGCGCCAAGCTATTCTGGCACTACCCTTGCACTATATTAGACTTATTTCACACACTGGTTGTATTCCAAATGATGAGGGTTAAGAAACATTCAACAGAGCTATCTCTCGCACTCGTACACTGTGCTTTCACCATGATGGTAGCTACTGAGAAACGCCGGACTTGCTGTATGAGTGATCTTACCACCTTCGGCCTTCACAACAGATATTTACATGGGCAAACTGACATTACCCGTTTCATTTTTATAATGAACAAATTCAGGAGAAATGAATATGAACTGACCTTTGTGCAAACGAAGAGATGTCAGTTTCCATCCCGGTACTTGACGTTCACTGACTGTGCAGGCTGCTCGACTCGTCAGCGGCGGTCTACAGACTACACAATTTGATACATCGCATGCAAGTGCATGGCTACGACGGGGTTTTGGGAATGGTATGAACCTTACACCACATTCTAGACACTCAGGATATATGAAATCGCTGTTGCAAAGACCCCCACGCACACGTTTTCGCCATTTCTTTTCTCTCTCCGTTAACTTCCTCACTCAGCCTCAATGTCGGACCAACATAGCCGATTTCTCGCATCACGCGGGTGTGTCTCATTCGCGCATTTTGATTGGTTAGCGCTGACCCGTCAGTCAGGAACCGGCTACACGTCAATTGGCTGAAAAAAGTACATGATTGCATGAACGTATCTCTTAATGATTTATCCGTTTATAAAGTAGAGGGCTGTAGATGATGTATGCCTCTCCAAATACACTGCCTTTACTATGGAGGCCAGCGTAATCGTGACTATTACACTCCAATGAGCATGTAGGCAACACAAAGAAACAATGATTTGTGAGAGCAACAGATGTACATTACCTAGCGTCCAACGCCTACCCCTGTATTACCTGATGACTGTGTGTAAGTGGTCACGGATTGCAATGCATACCAACATGTAATTACATCAATTTTAGTGCAAGTACTGATCAGTCCCTCTACACCCCCAACAGGCATTAATAAAAACAGGGTGTGGTAAACCTAACCATGGCAATGATAGATGTAAACACTGGGAGGGGCGGGGAGGGGAGGGGGGGGGGGGGGGTGGGGGGAGAGAGAGAGACTCCTGTGTAAACAGCACAGGCAAAACACCTAACATCTGCAAGAGGCATAGATTTTCATGCGCCCCCGCAAGATGCGGGGGCTCTTGAAAATCTATGCCTCTTGCATGACTCGACTGCATGTTTTACGAGTAATACTCCACTGTTATATATAGAGATGTGATTGTTTTGATATAGCCAGAGTCACATAATTAGACCCAGTGTCAACGCTTTGTCAGCAGTTATTCTCCGGATGGATATTGAAACTGGGGAAGCTGTTAACTTGCAAATTTGACTCTTGCGGTATGTGTGGTTCATTGAAATGTGTGGGGAAAAAAGAATTAAAAAAAACGGAAATAACTGTGCACCCTAATTGGACTCTGTGCTGAGACCTCCGAGGGCTTGAAACTGTTTACTTACTGTCCTAATGTGCTTCTGAAGACCCCAATAGATTTTAACCCCATGGCTGTGGCGCTTTTTGTTGCAATGATTCCTTTAGGAATCATCGTGGCAAAAAGCACTACTGACAGCCATGGTTTTAAAACAAAATAAGTATCCTTCCTTAACATTTGAAAATGCTGCCACCCAAAGAAGGGGTAACGTAATGTGCATTACGCATGGTGTCACACATTCTCACACTGCAACATTTACTTATAACATGATGATTAACCATTATCAATCGGAATACACCAATGGGTGAAACAAATTTGACTAAGATAGTTCAAGTGTAGTGCCAAAATAGCTTGGCACCTCTAGGCACCAAGCTATTCTGGCACCACCCTTGAACTAAAGCCATTGGTCTATATCCTTATCTGTAAATACTATAATATAGCATGCATATGGCAGTGTACAAATGTGAAGCTTTTAGCCTCTTTTAGCTCCCTTTTGCTGGAGATAGCATGAGCCTCACATTATATATTTTATGTGAAATACAAGTGCATCTCTCAAGGTTTTATTAGTTCATCACCAGTCATGCCCTAAAGGGATGACGTCACACTCAGAGTTTTTTGGCACTATGCAAGTACAAGTATGCTTGAAGTTATGAAAAATCAATTTTTACAAATTTAACAGTTGGTCCTACTGCTTTTAATGTAAGGTATGTTTAGAAGTCCACTGTATGTGTTATACAAATCTGTTTAAACTAATTACAGATCAAACAATTTAATTTAAAAAAAAAGATAAAAAAAAAAGTAGCCAACAGTGGAGAATATCTGTTAATATTAATTTAGAATGCAGAATGCATCTTATACAATGCGAGTAATATATGTAGGAACAAGTGCGATAGTATATTACCTATGAAATTAACTGCTCTTATAAACTGATGATATACATATGTACCCTGGTCCTTTGTACACTTGCAGAGGCTACCACAGGTCCACTGCCCAAGACATGCTGGCGTCTAGTGAAATGACTGAGTGGGCACCCTTGCTGGCAAGGCATAGGTCATACAGAAGCTATGGATGGGCAGACCAGAGGTGGTGAGAAACCTGAGAAAGCATTTCCCGGAACACAGCCAAGCCCGGTACCACCCAATCTATGACCTCTGGAGCTGAGGTGTGGAGAAAGACAGCAGGCGTTGGGCAGACTTAAAAGGACATGAAAGATCCATAGTCAACCAGACCAACTTTGGTACGATATTGAAAGGAACTATGAGAAAATATTGAAAGGAACTATGAGAAAATTTCTGATGGGTGGGGTGGAGCACGTATAGGCCTTTCCGAGGACAGAAATCCCATCTTGACCAACCTGAACTGAACTGATGCACATGTACACAGCTAATAAAAAAAATATTAAAAAAATTCACCTGAAAGTGAAAAGTCAAAGCTGCAAGGACAGATACTGAGTCAATGTTTGCGCAGCAACTGCCACAACGATGAGATGACGTATGCAGCAAGTGAAATTCCAAACGTGTATTCCTTGTAAGTTAGGCACGTCAAAACACTGATCCCCACTGACTCTGGCATCCACTGAGACAACACAACAAGCAAGATCTTGCTGCCATATCTAGGAGGCTGCAACTCTAGATGCATAAACAATCACAATCTACTCTACCCCCCACCCCACTCTTTTGCCTTAACCCATTAAGCCAGAACGCACTGCAGCAGGAGGTGGATCGGCCTGAGGGCGCCAAGCTAATTTGGCACTACCCTTTAATTGTCATGGTTGATCCATCTCCTGGAACACAGTTGTAAAGTGACGCCTCTAAGATTTGGGAAATAAGGTCTAGATGAGCTGACCCCTTCCCTGCCAGAGCATAGCGAACAACACTGAACTGCAGGATGCGTGGATCTTTATGACACCCACCCCCCCCCCCCCCCACCCCCGCCCCGGAGCTCATGAGAATCTGTGTCTCTTGCTAGCATCACTCATATCCGTGCATCTCAGACCGACGTGGTTATCGCTAGGGCGGTTTTATTATTTGCAACGAACGACTCCAAACAACAAATCAGAGCGAAATTGCGGCGGGGAACCAGCTTGTACCATAAGTATAGACAACACTCCAAACACCTCCAAAAGGCACAGATCCTCATGAGCCCATATACAACACTCCAAACATCTCCAAGAGGCATAGATCCTCTAGAGCCCACAGACAACACTCCAAACATCTCCAAGAGGCACAAAGTCTCATGAACCCTCCGGGACGCTTGGATTATGGTGCAGGGTGTTTTTTTTACCCGTTGTGATTTCACTCTCGTTTCTTGTTGGCAGACGTTTGTTGCAACGGAAACCTCACTAATATCAGGCAGGGATCTGTGATGGTTTCTGATCATTTCTAACCGCCGACAGTGAAGGAGTTAACCCTATGACTGTCATCTAATGACTTGCCCACCTAAAAGCGCTACCGGATCATAAAGGAGTCAAACCCTTCGGCTGTCGGTGGCGCTTTTTGTCGTGGTGATTCCTATCGACAGCCAAAGAGTTAAAACGTTGACGCACAAGAGCTGGTCTTTCCCAGAATGTGGAATACCGACAGCCAAAGAGTTCAAACACCGATGTACACACGAGACGATCTTTACCAGGATGGGGCAGAAATGCTCATGGTACACAGAATAACTATGTCATTCTGAATTACTCTGCATGCATAGCAAAACAGCAGTGTGCTGACAGAAGGAAAACCAGTCTACGTAAATATGGTTAGCAAGAGGCACAATTCGTGAGTCCCCGGCGCGTCATGAAGATCTAGGCCTCCTGCAGACGGTCAGGTTTCGCTGCTGAGTGAAAAGTATAGCAAAAAACTGCAGTGCAACCGAAAACACAACGCACCCACTGACAAGATGCCAGCATCACACCACAACCGAAACCCTTCAGCTCTACCCCCTGCCTTTTAGCACTTCACTCCCGCAGACCGGAGTCATAAAAATCTAGCTGCCGCTAAATGGTAATAAAATTTCCCTGTAAACACACACGTACATAGGCAAACATCACTGTTCCGTCCCAAAATAAATGCTAAAAAAAATTTTTTTTTTTAAATGATAACAAATCCGAAAATTTATTTATATTTTCAACTCCCAAAAGGAGCTGGATCAACTTTTAACTCATTCGCAAACGTACCGCATGAGGATACGTGGCCTTTAAAGGAGATGGGTCAACTCCACTGCTTAACCCTTTATCCCCAACACCCTACAGCACATGTCAAGATGGATTGACCATGATAATTCAAGATAATGTCAAAAAGGCACAAAGTTGGTGCAATCAGTGGACAATACGCTTGTGACAAGGACAGTACATGTGATCAGGATAAACAGTACATGTGATCAGGATAAACAGTCACGCACCTTAACTGCACTCACTTTCAAGTGACATTATAGACTTGCTGTGTCCTTTGTGTTGGTTTTTATTTTCTTTATGTTTTTTTTTTTTACATTTTTTTTTCTAACCTGATTCTACATACTTTTACAACAGGCAGAGACTGATGGGTATTCCCAACATTATTTGACACAAACATGGTGAACGCCAAGTCAGTACATCAGCAACTGGAAAGTGACAGCTGCAATAAGCATCTCAGAAAAACATCAGCAGCAGCATGGACAAAGTTCAAACAGAAAACACATAATATTAACCCATTTAGCCCTGTGACCCTGCAGCAGGAGATGGATTGATCATGATAATTCAAGGGTAGTGCCAGATGAGCTTGGCGCCTTCAGGTGCCAAGCTCATCTGGCACTACCCTTGAATTATCATGATCAATCCATCTCCTACAAATGGTACATAGTCGTTAGACAACTCCTCCAAAAATCTGTAAATGAGGCCGTGGGGGTTAAGAGGGTTAATGTTCCACTGACTGGGTTTTCCAGTGCTGCTGGAATGCTGACTTTCGCCCCATCCCTCACAGACACAAGTGCCTACTTTTGATCTTAGTACATATAGTGCAAGAACGGCAGAACCTAACTGAGCGATCTGAGAGGTCACCTTTTACATTAAAGATTATCATTTAGGTGGCTGTAGCCACCTATATGATGGTCTTTAATGACAAGAAAAACTGTATGCCTTCAAGACTTCACTTAAGAGAGCACTTCCCTTTCCAGACCACATTTTTCTTTCAAAACAGTTGGTTGCTCAAAACATATACTCTGCCACATTCCTTCTGCGATAAGATAAGTAGCGACTGATCTCTATGCTTGTTTGTTTGTCTATTCTGAAGAAGGGTATTTACCCGAACTATTAATAAATTGTGTTGCTACTGTCTTTTCTAAGCATGTTTCTTTCTCCATTGCGTTCTCTGTGCTACAACAGCATGCTACCCCCCCCCCCTCCCCCCTTCCAAGACAATCGGCAACATTTTCTATCACCATCATTTTTAGACCGCAACGTGACAATACAACACTAGTCCTTTCCATCTTAGGGTTCATATTATAACAAAGATTTGCACTGAATGTACAGGAAATGCAACTCACAGGCTGCGCCTGATTCGCTTGACGCCTGTCCTGGTACAACACTAATCAGGCTTAACACTTGTGATAACGTGGCGGATCCATCTCATTTACTTGGTTCTGATACATAAGGGATGAAAATGTTACTACCGGTACTACTACTGTACTACTGCAGCTACTACCGGTACTTCACTGTGCCTCTACACACACATACACACACCAGTCAGGTGGCTACATCTGTCGGATCAAACGCTGTCCGCTTAGCGATCAAAGAACTGTGTCCGACTGCACACACTCGACCAGTCTCGCACAACATTGCCACTGCCCTGAAAATGGGTCCACACACTGGGCCCACTGGTCGCAACTTACAAACTTTAAAATTCAGGGGGCAGATCGATCATGATACATGTTGTTTGAGGACATTATCACAGTAAGATATGCCATGAAAGTTCAAGGGTGGTGCCAGAATAGCTTGGCGCCCTGGCACCACTTTTGAACTATCATGGTCCACCGATCTTGTTGGTCCACCGATCTTGTAAGTTCTGTGTTAAGCTCCTGTTTCGAACAACGCAAACTAAAAGGCCAACAGTCATATTTGCGGTTCTAGCGTGCAGTCTAACATTTGTTGCGGGTCATAGCGGTCACCATATTAGACAACAGCTTGACATTTTAATGTTTGTTGTTATCGAAGCAGTTAAATATGTTGTATAATACAGTTCCTTTTCAGTTCCACCTCCAAATGGCCTCCCTGTGTAAAAGGTTGTGAATGGTTGACATCGGCCTGAATTGGCCCATGCACAGAATACAATCAGCCCCAAAACTATTTACTTACCGAGTACTGGAGCTAACATTTTAGTGCTTATGCTACTCTACCGAGTCTGCGGTGACTTAAGTGCACGTTTGCTTTGATTGATTGATTGTACATTGCTTAACGTCCCGACAGCAACAAGGCTTTCTCAGGACGTGCCTGCACTGCTTGTGAAAAAAAAAATAAACAGAACATTGAATGTATGTCGCCAGCCGGTCAAATACGTTAAATAAACCTAACACGTGGGGCTAAATAAAGCTAAGACCATTTAGCAACACACATCCAATATCAAGAGCTACAGGCAGTGCAGACAGTAGGGAGAGTTTTTAAAAGGCAAATACAGGTGAATGGGCAAAGGGTAGACAGAAACACATGCCCCAGAATAGAGATAAAAACCCACCCTGTGGGGCTGACCAGGGTGACCCTGGGAACTAAAAAATACCTAACCCCACCCAAGTCCCCCAGGGCAGACCCGGGTGGGGGAAGTGCACGTTTGCCACAGAGAGAGAGAGAGAGAGAGAGAAAGAGAGAGAGAGAGAGAGGGGGACAATGAACAATGAACCTTTATTTTCCAACGGTAGAAGTTATTGGTAACAGGACCAGTTTTCAAACTTGCCGTTGCTACATCTACTACATAAATGACATAGACTTGTAAACATACACATACCACACGCTGACGCATGCATGCACTCGCTCACGCACGCACGCCCACACATACGCACGCACGCCCACACACGCACTCCGGTACGCACGCATGCACACCACACCTCATGCATGCACGCATGCACACACACACACAAGCACACCGCAAATACGCATGCACGCACACACACACACAAACTTACATACGCACGCACTTAGACACACACGCACACATACACACACACACGCTCTCGGACACGCACTCCAGACATACATACGCGCGTAACGCGTATGCACACAAATATAAAATGAGTAAAAATGCAAGTAAAGCAATAAACAGAAAATCATTAAGTACATTAGAATTCATACAGCAAAGGCAAATATGTGTATAGGTGCTCTCTCTCTCACTCACACACACGCACACACACACACACACAGAGAGATACATGAGAGAGGGGCAATGATTACTAAGGGTTCCACATTCTTGGCTTTGTGCCTTACGCACCAACTTAACCATACACCCTTTGCGTGTTGGTAGCGGTTTTAGTCGCGATGATTCCTACAGGAATCATCGCGACTAAAACCACTACCGACACGCAAAGGGTTAACCTTGTGGGTGTCGAAAGCCTTTTTCCTGCTTACTGCTATCTGGACAACACCCTTCGACTATCTGATCAACAACCTGTCATAGCACGTTAGTGCTTTTATAAAAATGTGTTAAGTCGCCAATGACAGTAGGCAGAGAGTGTGTGGTGTAATCCAAGTCCACCAAATGGCCAGTTAGTCTGCCCATAATCCTAAGCTGCTGATGGTGGTTCCCCTGCCAACACTGTCAATAACACCGCTGTCACTCCCACTGTAGCAGTACATTGTAGGCAAGCAGAAAACGTTACATTCTGTAATAACCAATGCAGCACTTGCAACTGTTATGGATTATTACAGAGCTCCAGTTTCCAGTTTGCATAAAACTGTAGTCCATTTGGATTGCAGGACCAGCAAAACAGGCCATTACAGTCACTACCTTAACCCTTTTAGCCCCAAATTCCCATTTCTCAAATTTTTGAGGTGTTGTCTAATGACTATGTACCAACTGCAGGAGATGGACTGACCATGATAATTTAAGGGTTGTGCCAGATTAGCTTGGCGCCTGAAGGCACCAAGCTCAGTGTTCCCCATTTGTTTATAAACTAAGGGTCCCTGGGACCCTCTGCCAGAAAATTCAAGGGTCCTTTTGTCAAAACCGAGGGTCTCTTCATTAAAGTCTTCACAAAATTTGCTGGCATATGAAATTGTCTTTAACTTTCACCTCATTCTAAGTCAGCTACTTTCTCTGTTTTGCAGCCCTGCAGAATCACTGTGTTGACTCCTGAGATGCGCAAAAAGTTCAAGGGAAAGTACTCGCTTTGCTCTCTGTCAGGGTTCACTTTCAGCCAATCGCTGAAAGAATACATCAGCTCACTGCTAATGGCCAATCAGATTTCAGAACCAGTTCTTATGAAAAGCGTTTGTGCGGCAAACCGAGCTTCGCAGGCATGCGAGCGCTTTTGATAGCAGCTTTTGCACTATGATTTGCGTGTGTCCTTTGGACGTACAGACTGAAAATCTATGCGTCCTTTTCAGATTTATGTGCGTAATAGATGCAGAGCTGTGTGTCTTAGGGAACACTGAAGCTAATCTGCCACTACCCTTGAATTATCATGGTCAATCCATCTCCTGCTGTAGGGACTTGAGGATTAAAAAAAAAGTAAAACGTTTCGGGCTTAACGTCTTTTGTCCACCACGAAGGTGATTTCAAAGACGGGTCACAGAAAAGAGGTCTGTACAAATTTTGGCCCCAGCTGGGTTCGAACCCACAACCTTTCGGATAAGAGTTGAATGCTCTACCACCTGAGCTACCTAGCTCACCAACTCAGGGATAATTGGGTTAACCCTTTTGCTGTCGGTAGCAGAAATCATCGCAACAAAAACTGCTACCAACAGCTAAAGGGTTTAACTGTTTTGGGTGTCGGTAGAGGTTTTAGTTGCAATTAATCCTGCAGGAATCATAGCGACTTAAACCGCTAGTGACACCCAAGGTTTAACATGCTCACGCTGAGTCCCAAAGTAAAAGTTCTAGCACATGTGAGAGCTGTCATCTGCAGATTTAACAGTTCAGGAGATGAAGCGATCACAGCAGTTCAAGGATGACAGCTTATTTTATGCAAGAACAAAACATTTACATCATGAAATTCAATGCTCAAGAACAAAATAACATACATCGTGAAAATAAACATTCAACCTCAACCACGTCAATGCCCCCAATGCCTTGATACACTACTGCTTGAAATTAATTTAACTACCTTAGTTCACGGGTAATTGTCAGAATAGCTTGGTGCCAAGCTATTCTGGCACCACCCTCGAACTAAATTCTGGCACCACCCTTGAACTAAAATGGTTGATCTATCTCGTAATCTGTAATTATGCAGCCTTCATAGGACAATAAGCACATAACAATAAAAACAAGAAAGGCAAAGCCATTATGGCTCATGTGTATGACCGATTTACATGTGTGACCTTTGTGACAAGGGATGCTGCAGCAGCAAAATCCACGTTTTCTGAAAATGGAAGCATTTTTCACACATCTGTCAACCCCCCCCCCCCCCCCCAACCCCTGTGACCCTTGTGATGAGTCGACTAAATAAAATTAGTATGCATAGGAAGGTCTTATCATCAGCTATCTTTGTTCCAAATTTGGTAAAAAATTTGCAAAAATGTTGGTAATACCTACAATTTTATCAAAAATCGGCATTTTACACACATTTGCCAGCCTCTTGTGAATCTTGACCTTTCCAAGGGGTCATCCAAATTAGTATGCATAGATAGGTCTTACCATCAGGTATTTCTGTACCAAATTTGGGTTTGAAGTTGTGAATAGTATTTGAGAAAAAACATCTTTTGTCAAAATATGGCTATTTCGGACCTATTTCCTGAGCCCTTCATGACCCGTGACCTTTCCGAGGGGTCATCCAAATTAGTATGCATAGATAGGTCTTACCATCAGGTATCTCTGTACCAAATGTGGGTTTGAAGTTGTGAATAGTATTTGAGAAAAATCATCTTGTGTCAAAATATGGCTATTTTTCACCTATTTCCTAAACTCTTGTGACCCTTGGCCTCTCCAAGGGATCAACCAAATTAGTATGCATAGATAGGTCTTACCATCAGGTATTTCTGTACCAAATTTGGGTTTGAAGTTGTGAATAGTATTTGAGAAAAAATAAATTATGTCAAAATATAGCTATTTCTGACATATTTCCTGATCAACTGTGACCTTTACCTTTGTGAGAGGTCACTCAAACTGTTGGAAGACTGTGGCTTGAATAGTCTTCGAGAAAATGCCAACGTTAAAGTTTGCCACGGACGACGGAAGATGGACGGACGACCACTGGCCCAAAACTTACACTCACTTTTGCTTCGCACGTGAGCCAAAAAAATCAGCCTCAGGATTCGCACGTGAGCCAAAAAAATCAGCCTCAGGATCTAAAGGAGTCAATGTATTCCTCAGACACACTGGTTACCTCACTCAATCTGCTCAGGGGATTGAAAAAAAGTAACAAGTGTCCCACAGAAGGATCACATCTATGTGAAAGTAGCACTAACAGTCGTATCTCCACATTCATTCTAGCAGTAGCACTAACAGTCGTATCTCCACATTCATTCTTCAGTAATGCAAAGGTGAATACCAACTCGTTACAACACACTGAGCATACCATCAACAGCACTACTGGTGCAAACTTGGCCTGCAGATTAATTATCACTTCACACACCACATTGGAATCTGGGCCTCAGAAACATGTTTTTCACGAACATATATGCATGCGCATGCAGCCACAAAAAGACTTCTCGCACTATGCACACGTTGTGCACGCTGGATTAACACGATGTTGACAACGCCTTAAAGAGACTTTGCAAAATATAATGCTACCATTACATTAACATTAGTAATAAAGTCGATCCATCTTTTGCTGTAGTCTGTGTCAATGAGCTGATATGCATCGAGCAAGCTGATGGTGCTGATGGTACATTTCAAATCACAGTCGTGAAAGTGCCAGTCAGAGAAAATACTAAACATTCAAATTTTATACGAAAACAGGAGATAAACTGACTAATTAATGTTAGTTGGAGGGTTGTGCCTCATCAGCTTGGCACCAAGCCAATCAAGCGCTATCTTTCCTTAATATGGTCCACTCATCTCTATCAGCTGGTACTCAGTCACACAGATATCAAAGGACGCCTGAGAATTTACACAATATTCCTAATAGCGGTAAATTAAAATAGCCAGAGACACAGACTTTACTTAACGCTCTGGCTGTCGAAAGATGTTTCTGTTCCCATGATTCCTGCAGGTATCATTGCTGCATGTTGAAGATACTGGTAGCTCTCCCCTTCCCCTTCCATAGCTTACAGGTGTATCGGTTATCACCTGGAGTCAAGGAACCTGTGGCAAATCTGCTGATCGTGACCATTCACCTTCAGGACAAATGTGACACACTGCTACAGGTGTGGTGTATGCAGGTGACAGGAACAAAAACATTTATAATGACCGCACGCTTGGGCAAACACAGTGCCAACTTTACAAATCGATTCCCTCTGGATCTGCACGAGCTATACACCACCAAGAGTTGCGGGCTGATACATTAAGGGATGGACAGCATTAAATATGCTAATGGAACTCCCAAGACATTCTGACCAGCAAAGAGAATGTAGAAGATCCATGCAGCCATGACACACTACAACTGAGCATGAATCGATATAGTTCAAGGGTGGTGCCACCCTTGAACTATCATGGTCAATCTGCCTCATGAACTTTAGTGTAGTCCTAAGACGTCAACTCACAGTTTCTGAAACTTCCACCAGGACTCGGTGTACTAAAAATACTGAACCCACCTTAGAGACTAATGACCGCGGCCCCTCACGTTCCACAGACTCAGGTCCCCCGTCAGCAGCAGGCTCTTGTCCGACTGCGGGTACAGAGGAAGAAGGTAGTGATACTCATAGATAGCGGGCCCGATGGAACCCGCGCGTGTAAAAGAGAAGGCGTAGATGAGCTGATAAAGGCTTCCTTGCCTCGCCCCACGCTGTCAGCAGGAGGCCCTTTCAGCGCTGGTATCGCCGCAGATGCTGGGTCAGTTAGAGCCAGCATCAGTCGTATCAGATCCACTTGTGAACGGTTCGAAATTCGGTGTGGTAACTTCACCAGCCGCTAGTCCCAACAGTTAAATAAGGCGCAGGTAGGCTACAGCACTACAGTCGCGTGTCTGGTGTAACGTGACGAGCTGGCATCAGCGAGTACCCCGGCACATCACAGGGTCTCTGTAGACTCCGTGTCTGCTGACTAAACCTACCAAGTCAAGCCAGCGGTGGTACAAAAAAGACCATCACAAATACTCTACACACCATTCTCAACCCAAGGTACTGCAGGCGCTGAACGTAGTCAGCAAGATCCATATACCTGCATGAGCCTCTGCCGGCAGATGTAGGGGCTCATGTAAATCTGTGTACCTTGCACTGTTGCAAGTGGCAGGGAACCGAGGGAGGGCCATACTCAAACGGCATAGAACTTCATGTGACCGTTAATCAATGACATACCATATCTCTTTTCTCATCAAGGGCCCTCGAATTGAGAAGGGACACCTGCAGGAGGCACAGATCCTCATGAGCCCCCGCAACTGCGGGGGCTCGTGAGAATCTTTGCCTCTTGCTAACCACCTTAGAACTCAGTGGAGAGCACTGTCTGTTGCTGCTGCCTTTCAGTCCCCCCAACGCCCAGTTCGGGCAAGGGACTGATGATGATGATGAACCACCTTTAATCTTCTGATAAGCGCACTATACAACTGTACCGAAGTATCTCTGACTGTACCTACTGATGTAGGCGGTAAGCGGAATGAATGACGCTTGGATGAACGCTGACTCACTCATCCTGCGTAGGCCATCAAACACTGAGCGCCCGACGATTCCCACACACGAGACACTGAGTGTACGTGAAGCCGGCAAAGAGGCTTAGATCCTCAACAGCCCCCCGTAGCAGCGGGCGCTCAAGAGGATCTAAGTCTCCTGCCGGCGGGTGGCGTTCTGCGGCTGCTGGAGGGTGAAACCTGGCTTCCCGAACTCGCCCCCCCCCCCCCCCCCCCCCCCCCCATGCCAGAGAGGTGCCAAAAATACACCTTGCCTGCCTGCTACCTGCCGCCTCTCTGGAAACAAACACACACCTTCAACCAGCCCTCTACATCAACAAAGAGGCACAGATTATCATGAGCACCTGCAGGGTCTGACAAAAAATAATTTATGCTTTTTGCTGGTAAAGTCGGTTCCACTCGATTTAACCCATTTAGCCCCGAGCCCCTACAGCAGGAGATGGATTGACCATCCCCTGAAGGTGCCAATCTAATTTGGCACTATCCTTGAATTATCATGGTCAATCCATCTCCTGCAACTGGTATACATAGTCATTAGGCAACACCACCAAAATTGGAGAATTGGGATCTTGGGGCTAAAAGGGTTAATCTGCTTTGCAGGATCTCTGATCCTCACAGGATGGCAGTCACCCAGGTCTAAAAATTATTGTTGTGAAGGTTTATGTAAAATTATTATCTGCGTGAGAAACGGACTCTTCACTCCTCAGACAAATCTGTTCATCGATGTTCGGGGCCAGCCCATTCCGTCGTCAAGAGGTACATGCAATAAGTCCCTGCGGTCGCAGGGGCTCATGAGAATCTATGCCTCTTGCTGGTCGGGGCCAGCTGCATCTACTCCGCCGAGGTAGGAGGTCCTCTCCTGTTACGCTCGGGATTGCGGAGAGAGGCCAGAGAGACACATCCCTCAGGCCCAAAAGTCAGTCTCACTCCAGGTGAAAAGACTACCTGTTGACACGTAATGACTGAGATTGCCGAGGGGAGGACGTAAACAATTACAGCTGTACAGCACATTTCGCCAAATGCTCATTGCAACGTTTATGGCTGGAAACGCACAAACAGGACTGCCAAACGCCCATAATGCATCCTCACGAAGAAACAAGTATAACAAACAACCCACCCAAAGCAAAAAAAAGAACTTCCGAGGCCCAGATCGTGTGATTTTGTTTCCACCCTCCACCTACTTAACGCTTTTAGCCCCGGATCCCTACAGCAGGAGATGGCTTGACCGTGATAATTCAAGGGTAGTGCCAGATTAGCTTGGTAAAACGGGTAAAACTAAATGTAAAATACAGTAAACATCGAAATTTAACAGACCTAGGGTGGATTGGATGTAGCGATCTTAAATAGTGAGCCTTAAGTTCTCTGTCTTAGCACTTTCCATGCTCAGTAAAGAAATTCTTAGTGCACGAAAGTTTTGTTGCATGGTGCTGTGTAGAATAAAACTTTGCTATGGCCCAAGGTCAGACCTCTTAGGCACGGTTATTTTTAGCCTCTAGCGGGGTTCCCACATACGCGGTAACAACTGACCAATAAAAATGCACCGTTTTAGTTTCTCAGCCTGCGACCATCTGCATACACACACACAGTGAGTGTACCGTAGGGTGCGGCATGGGGCAATGGCGAATCAAAGTTCAGTCTTGGGCAGCAACAGTAGACTGAAAACTGGAGAGTCAGGTCAGAAAAATCGGTCTTTTTTTTCAGACACAAAGTTCGCACTCTCACTGAACAGGTGACATGCAGAACATAAGCAGTATCAGAATTGTTGTTGTCTCCGGTCATGATTACACAGTGTTAGTAAACGGCCAGGAGATTTTGCGATCCGCGATGGCACAGAGTTTACGTGTATGAAGTATCATGGCATCTTGTTGCACGAACTGAAAATAATGACTGTGGGGAAAATGGCCAGTGTGAAAAATATCTACTCTGTACAAAAGCATTCTGCATCCTCATACTGTCAACACTGCAAAATCGGCGTTGTACACAACAGAGATGCTTTTGTGTGTGGAGTGGTCATGCCAGCTAAGCTTGCTCGCTAGCTAAGAACGGCCCTACGCAACCGTTCTTAAATTTAAGCTGATCACTAAGCTCGCCTGGCAGGATAAGAATGCCCATGCAACCCAAGTTTTCGGCTAAGTCAGCCATCTTAGCGCTAAGCATTGTCTTTGCACACAAAGCAAGATATGCAAAGCAACTGGCCCCAGGACACACAACCCTTCGGCTGTCCGTAGTCGGTTTTTTTTTTTCATTATGATTCATGGAGAAATCATCCTGACAAAAATTTAGCTACCAACAGCAAAAAATGCCAAACTGTTTGCTGTTATAAGTTTACAAGTAAAGTCATCTTCATAGAAAGAGTGCATCTGAAACGATGCTCTGAATTTGATTGGAGTTTGTTATACTTTACTTATGATGCGCTGCAGAATGTCAACATATACGCATGTGCTCGCAAGAACACCAAGGAAAACTAAGTACACGAAACATCCGCGCATGCACACTTACCTACTAAGCAGGGTGTACTATAGCCTTCCGACAGACCATCCATAGTAGTGACTTTGGCAGAGAATCTCTGACAAGCACGATTCATTACAAAATATGCCTGTCTACATCGGCTGCGACAGCGCTGGAGATTGCAAGACGCGTAGGTGAATTTCACAATACACCAACAGAATATCCCCCTTTCACCCTGGTGCCAACCATAGCGGAGATGCCAGCAATGTAACTGCCAGTACGGACAGGAGCCGGGGAGCTCGATTTTCCCCCCTGACTCCCTCTATGTGCTGAACGGGGTTGACCTCTGCTACTCTGCTAGCAAGAGACATGTATACATTTTCATGAGCCCCTGCTGGCGCAGGGGCTCGTGAGAATCTATGTCTCGTGCAGATAGAAGACGGGCTTACGAGAATCTATGACTCTAGCAGAGAAGGGGCCGAGTGCGGGACGGAGCGCGCGGGGTAACAGAGGCAATGCTGTGGGGCTGACAGCCCTCAAAACAGTTATCTCCAGAAAGCCGACACCACTGCGCCAAGGCAGTCTCAGAACGAAGGCACTGGCGCATGCCATAGACCTAGATCACCCTTCGTTACGCATGAAACTGCCTGTGCAGATCGAACGACCACCTAAATCCTTCCCTTGCTGAATTTCCCTAGTTAAAGAACTGACTTACTGTAATGTACATCCCATGAAAAAACTTTCTATTATTTTTGCTTTGAAAAAGATAGCCTGTATAGTGGAAATAGTGTTTCTTGTACCTTAATCCCTGGAAAACTGCAGACCAAATAGGTGCCTGCTAAAGACCTTCAAAGCCAAACAAATCTGAGTGCGCCTCTGAGGATCTATTCCACACTGATTACCTCCCTAGATCAGCTACAGGTCTCGGATTATCATTTATAGTGGATCGAAGGAGGTAGACACTGCGATCTAGTACACTGGAGAAGCATCAGTAAACTTGTGACTGTACCAAGTAAGATCCACGCTAGCGAGTGGGAAGAATCCTTTCTTGGGGAACTAGCCAAGTACACAGGAGGCAACCATCCACACTACTGTTTCACTGCCAGTGCCTACTGCGACAAAAAAATATACACTCATCTACTTAGATCCACTAGGAATCAAGCATTGCGAAGGGAGGTAACCAGTGTGGTTGAGTGCCTAATCTGACTGGCGCCTGACACAAAGCTAATCTGGCACTATGCCACAGCTAATGTGGCTGAATCATTTTCCAGTACTAGAAATGTAAGATACATGTGATGCCTGGTGCTTATGAGATGATCAAAAGATCACAAACAGGCATACTAAGTCCATCCTCTAGAGATCCATGAAACTCATCTGGCACTACCTGAAAACTAAGTAACATGGTTCAGTCTTCTTCCCCTACTGAGAAAATTGTTAACATGTGGTGCTTATGAGATGATTCAAAAATGAGAGGCATGCATTTGCTGAGAACTGAAAGGCTTATGTATCACAGAGCTTCATGTACATCACTCAGCATTGTCTACAGAATATCAGCATCTATGAATTATAGGAGCAGGGAATTTCTTGCATGACTGAAACAGCGGAACTTTTTTGTGCTGCCAGAGTATTTCTTAACAATTCATACTGCACTCCAAATACCTACCAAAGTCTCAGAGCTACTACTGTACTACTTCTACCTTGGGAAGAAAAATTAATAGACCACAGGAATAGTGCTACTAGGAAATTATACACAACATTTGGAGTAACTATAGTAAGTGCAAATGGTAGTGAGGGTTCAGTCTGACACCACAGGTGTATTACACTATCCATCATGAGTGAACAACGGATATCTCTTTTTACTGTCAACTGCTAAATGTGATCAACAAGAGAGCAAATGCCGGGGCTCAGGAGGATCTATGCCTCTTGCAAGAAAGGTGGCATCAATTTCCCTGACAGCAGCCAGCTTTTGCAAGTTACTCACTTACTGGCTTGAGTACTTGCTGAACCATCGCAGGTACAGCCAGCCTCCACTCATTATCTTATTATCACTAACCATTACCTGCACACTGTGTATAAATTCCCTGCATTTTCTTCCAACAAAAAGTAAGCCAGTGGAGAAAATAAGTTTGGAGAACAACACACAAACTTCTCAATCCCTGTTGCCTAAGTTATCCAATAAAGGCCTTCAAATAAAGGGAACTAACCAATGTGAACTGCAGTACACTGAACACAAGTTATGTAATGTGAACTTTTGATGGAATTGAGGCTCCAGGGTGTGCTCATGAATGTGATATATATATACATGTGTGAATTTGTATGTCTGGGTGCGTGCACTTGTGAATGCATATTAATATTATATGAATGTTTTTTTTGTATTTTTTTAATGTATTTATTTATTTTTTTTATTTTTATTATTATTATTATTATTTTTTTTTTTTTTTTTTTTTTTTTGGGGGGGGAGGTGGAAGAAGTGGGAAGGTAGGTAGATCAGCATCACCAGTTGTGACGTTTCTGAAGGTACATTTACAATGTACATTTTGGGTCACTGTAAATAATTCCTTATTCCTAGACCAAAACACGCACTATTTTTTTATGTTTTAAGTATATATAATATACACAGCACATAGTATAGTAATTTAAGAAAATTCTTTTCACAATTTTAAACAGAAAAATAACCTTGACAATTGCAACTCTCACACTGCCACAGTACTGCTGGGATCAGAACTGATGGAAAGATAGTTACTGAATAAAAATATACTGGTTACTCCAACAAGAATCAGGGTCAATGCTAAATTTATCAATTGATAGTTGAATAAAAAATATTGTACTGTATTATTTGATTATGGTGACATCAAAATAAAATAAGCAAAGGAGTAAAAAAAAAAAAGGAAAAAAAAAGATTGCATTGTAATAATAGTAATAATGTTGTTGATGAGCTTAATACTTATTCCTCTCCAAACTAAAAAATATGCAATAAAAAAAATAGTAAACCCTCACCTTTACGTCCATCACTCCGCATAAATCGTGACATGTGGAAAGATGACAAGTTGCACAATGAAGCCAACCCCATACATAATGTTGATCTGAAGATTTCCTCAAGATCCTGTACAGTAACAGAGAAACAGACGAACGTTCTGTAGCATGCACTGTGGTCAATCATGAGCACACTTTCTGCCCCTCAGGCTCACAGTAGTTGGTATAGATACATATTAGTCATTACTGGTACCCTTTCAAATTCATTAAAAACTGAACGTGGCAAATTAGAATAACGTCAGTCTAGCGTCACAATTTATCAAGAAACATCATGGCAAATTAAGGACCAAACAGAAACAGTCTGAAGTTCTTCAGCCATCAATGCGGAAATAATTATCTGCAATCTGTCCGTGTCATAACATCCTCCCCCAACCCCTCTTGCCTACTTTTCTAAAGATAGCCCATGTCGATGTCTTTACAGTCTTTGCGAAGATTTGAGAAAAAAAAAAAAAAAAACAACGTCGCATCCGAACAAAGACCAAACTGTGCTCTAAATTAAAGATGACATAATGTCGCCGACGTTCTGACCTGCAGACAAGGCTGGGCTGACAAGTGACATCACCACTCCTCAAGAGACAAGACACCGACAGTCCACTGTCAGCATGGCCATGGTACTTGGTAGTGGCATCATGTCCACAAAGCGCGCGCTCTCTGCTTCAGTGCTCAAGTAGGTAAATGTGCCAGCACACTTACTCGACGATAAAACGTTTGTTCGCCGCACGAGAGTGAAAATTCATCAAATTACTCGCGATTACAGACGTCCAGTGTTCTTGATTTCTGGGCAGGAAAGCACTTCCTGTCGGGTTGACATCGGGACAAATGACAGCCGGGTATGTGATTGGTCGCCGCCATTGATCCGTGCCAGCCAGAGATGTTGACACAGTTGCATTAAATAGCAGATGCGCCATAATATATACATCATCGTCAAAAGGTATTACACGCTGCTTTTAATTCCAAGTCATTCTGCATAGAGAGCGGACGTAGAAATGTAGTCTAATGAAATGTATAAACAAAGGGAGGTAAGAATTATTTGACTCCATCATGAGGAAAAGTTGTTTCCCTTTGTACGGACGCGTCAAACAAAATTAATGGGCGACTTGGCTTGACTTCGCGAACGAAGATTTTATAGGAGTTGCCCACGACGTCTGCAGGCTTGTTCGTGGCTGCGGAGGCCAATCCGAGACAGGCAGGTTCGACCGCAGTGGCTGCAGGGGAAGGTATGGCCAGGGTTCTGAGCTGCGGCATCTCTGTTTTTTCTCCTGAGCCGCGGCTTGTCCTTAAGGCTAGCTCTGTGAGAGTCCTCAAAGGAGACAGCTGCCTTGTAAATGGTGGAGCGCCAGGTGTCACGGTCCGCAGCAAGCGAAGACCACTGGTGGTGGTCGATTTGGCAGGCACTAAGTGACTTCTTGAGACAGTCTTTGTATCTCTTCTTTGGTGCCCCTCTGTCACGGTGTCCAGTAGCAAGCTCGCCGAACAGGGTGATCTTTGGTAGGCGATGATCCTCCATCCTGGAGACGTGCCCCGCCCAGCGGAGCTGTGTCCGCAGCAGCAAAGCCTCGATGCTCACAGTTTCAGCCTGTTCAAGGACCTCGACGTTGGTGACATAGTCACTCCAGTGAATGCCCAGGATGGTGCGCAGGCAGCGCTGGTGGAAGCGTTCGAGGAGTCGTAGTTGGCTGCGGTAGAGGGCCCAGGACTCGGAACCATACAGCAGGGTGGTGAGGACCACAGCTCTGTACACGCTGATCTTGGTGCCTGTTTTCAGCTGTTGATTGTGCCACACCCGCTTGAAAAGTCGCCCGAAAGCGCTGTTCGCTTTTGCCAGCCTGCTGTCAAGCTCCTTGTCCAGCTTGGCGTCCGACGTGATAATGCAGCCAAGGTAAGTAAACTGGTGCACTGACTTTAGTTCAGACTCACCAATGGTGATGTGAGGAGGGCGATACACTGTCTTGGGTGCCGGCTGATGGAGGACCTCTGTCTTTTTCAGACTGACCTCGAGTCCAAAGAGCTGGGCAGCATCTGCGAAGCAAGACGTGATGCGCTGCAGGGCTCTCTCTGTGTGTGCAACGAGGGCAGCATCATCAGCAAAAAGCAGCTCACGAATCAGTTGGTCTAGGGTTTTCGTGTGGGCCTGCAGTCGTCTGAGGTTGAACAGGCTGCCATCGAGACGGTACCTGATGTACACTGCATCGTCATCATCGAGGTCCACTGTGGCCTGCTTCAACATCATGCTAAAAAAGATGGTGAAGAGGGTCAGTGCCAGCACGCAGCCCTGCTTTACGCCATTGAGAATAGGGAATGGTTCTGAGAGGTCATTGTTGAGTCTGACCTGGCCTTGCTGGTCCTCGTGTAGCTGGACAATCATGTTGAGGAACTTTGGGGGACAGCCAAGTCGCTCCAGGATCTGCCACATGCCTTGCCTGCTCACAGTGTCGAACGCTTTTGTTAGGTCGACAAATGTTACGTACAGCCCTTTGTTCTGTTCGCGGCACTTCTCCTGTAGCTGTCTCAGCACAAAGACCATATCGGTGGTGCTCCTGTTGGCTCTGAAGCCACACTGGCCCTCTGGGAGTTGGTCTTCAGCGATGGCAGGTACCAGCCGATTCAGGAGCAAATGGGCAGGAAGTGTCTGGGTCATTCTCTATTCTGTATTGAACAAGTTTATTTGTAGTGAAAAGAAATGTATAAATTTGTTTTCAATTTTTAAGCACACGCATACACACATACAGAGACAATCTAAAAATATTATAATTTTATTACTGTATTCTCATCACAGACTTGTGAATCTGACTGAGTATCAATGTACATGTCCAATTTCATTTTCAATATATAACCTCGTTTTCTTCTTGTTTCTGTATTGTACTGCTCCAGTTAAAAGTTACATGTACATGGTTGGCATGCAGTAACAAAGAAAGACCAAACTGATGCCCCAGCCTGAGCAACTGGCTGAATGACCGAGGCAGAAGGCATCTGCCTGTTCATCTTCTATTGGCAAAGACAAAAAAGCAAACTGTAAAAACAATGATTACCAGTAATCCATCTGTAAGAAGCACAGATTCACATGAGCCCCTGCAGACTTCATGGGCTCATGCACATCTATGCCTCCTGCAGACAGAGATTTGGCTCCCTTTCCACCATCAGGGTGAGAAAATTCAGTACTTCAAAAGAACTGCAACCGATTCTACTTTCTTGGTCGTGTGGCAACTGTTAAATATGACAACATCCCACATGTACTACTGCAGTCAAGATTATGAATCCCTTCACTGTTGAGAAAATGTGAACACAATCCAATTGCCAAAGACATAGGTCCTCACGAGCCCCCGCAACTGCGGGGCTTACGAGGATCTATGTCTCTTGCTGACACCACTCTGTATCCATTTTTCCATGGACGGTTACGGCTCTTTGGCAATGAGTTAACAAATATTTCAGAAACACAATGTGTCCACTTGTGGTGAAGGGGTTAAGCAGGTTAAAGAGTCTTACACTGGGTGGGCCTCACTTGGAGGAGGTCCAGCCAGACCGCGAAGAACACATGAAGCTAAAAGAACACTTCAAAACAATAAACACAGAAAAGAAACTTTTGTTTAAAAACACACACACACAACACATTCTTTTCTTAGGATTTGACAAATAAAACTGAACTGCAGGATTTTTGTAAGCCGTGACAACCTAACTGCTGTAAAATGTGTGCTTCTTGCCCGTCTGCATATAACAGGACGATGAAAGTCACTGGTTGATAATTAACAGGACTGAATATTTGTACACTTCAGCACACAAGCCTAAGAAAACACTAACAGTCACAAGCAAACGATTAAGCAACACCAAACAAAAACTAACTCACATTCAATGATCTTGTATTATGAAACAAAAGGAATTGTTTAACATTATGCACGCCTCTTATGCACTAGTAATCCTAAGGCTGTCGGCAGCGCTTTTTGTCACAATGATTATTGCTGGAATCGTGGCAAAAAGTGCTACTGACAGCCAAATGATTAAAACATCTCACACAGTGAGAAAGACTCAAAAATAACTGTTCTAACAGAAAACACTCAACTACAATTGGTCAACATCTTTGACAACTATTATTGCTTTCCTTGCCAGATTTAAAGCATCAACAGAATGTAATCATTATGACATTTTCATAAAATACTTGCAAAACTCATAAAAATTACGCCCTTGCTGATACCTGCACATAATAACTTCCATCTTGAAATGCAACACCTCCCAAAAATTGAAATAGGGTTTACATTGCAAAGATCTGAAAAAATATATGTTCAAGCCGTTTCATGTACCTGTAACATTTTGTTCCGAGTCCATGGCAAGATTCGCTCACTAATTTGACCAGTAAGCAAACAGACTTTGAGGTGATGTCAGCCATGGTTGTCCTGCGCACAGATGTACATGGGACAACCAAAGCTAACATGAGCATGAAGATTGTACACTAACACTTGAATGTCTTCTCACTTCACGTACTAGAGAACTAAAAAACACCCCTTGTTCTCCACCAACCACTTGTACGCTTGTGATCTGTTATACAGCAAAATACTGTTTCAGTATTTTTAGGACACATTTGGCAATACATGTGCTGTTCTGTGACTCACCTTCTAGTTCTAGGCCATAAGGACCAAAATTAAAGACATCCACACTAACATCCCCAGTAGCAAACGTCTTTGGGCCCACGACAGCCGTAGTGGGCCCGCGCACAGCCGTGCATGGGCCCACTGCAGCCGTCATGGGCCCGAAGACCTTTGCATACTGGGATGTCATGTCTGTGATCTGTAAACTTGGAAGACTAACTTTTTACACCCACCCTTGTGAGACTTACGAAATATACTCAACACCACACACAACTGAGAAAAGCATGCACATTCTCCAATGCCAAAAAAACCCAACAAAATCGAAACACAATCTATTGTGCACAGGTTAACTCATACAAGGTATCCTGCATCAATAGCTGCAGAAGTGACAGATATCGTTGCTGCTGGCAACACTATACAATACTTTTGCATCTATTGACACTGGGTGCTTTGAAGGAGTAAACAGGATTTATATACAATCCAGACCAAAAATGTGACTGCCACACGTGTAAAATGCAGAGAAGAACCCAACGGAGAAAGAAACACAAGGGTTCATGTAAATCAGTGCCTCGTGCTGTGCGATACAATCCTCATTGCATCCTCAGACTGGGGCAGCCATCTGGCAATAAGCCGCTGACTGCTGGTCAACCCCAGCAGTGGAAAAGTGTCCGATCATTGCTGAACTGGGGCCCAACTCAAGTCCCTCAGCCAGACATAGAGTTTCATAGGCCCCTTCATTCACTGGGGCTCATGAAAAGCATTACCTCCTTCTGTGCCAGACGAATGGTATTGCATCCTCATACATGGCAGTCATCTAGGTTTAAGTCTACGCCTATGTACACGCCAACTGTAATCAGAAAGCGAGAAATCAACTGCGCTGTGAGTGTCTCACCCGGGGTCTGGCCCGGGTGTCACAGGTAATTGCTAATCCCCTAATCCTGTCACACAATACTCTCTGAGCACAGTGGGTATCCAGCCTCACACAGATTGCATAGTTTTGTCTTCCGTTGACATGCACAAGTGCCCATCAGAGTAGCAATGTGGTCATTGATGCGTGTCACTAGAGGGGAGGTGTGAAATGTCTTGATTTTGATCAACCTTGAACTAACCCTTTAGTAATCGTCAGTCAGTATACATCATGATTGATAATGACTATTTCTGTGATCTGATCCGGTGTTCCTCATATGGAGGAGGTTTGTGGGTGAATAGAGCAGTAGCACAATTTTCACAAATGGCTGTGTTGTTCCTCAGACGGAGGAGTACTTGGTAGTTTAGTTTTGTTGTCAAATGCAAGGTGATTGCTCCTGCGGAAACTCCAGGTAGAACATTCTATTCAATATGAAAATTAACACCATATAAGATTCAGAAGTGCCAGATTAATCTTGTTTTGTTAGGATGGATATATATTGTATATTGTACATTGCTTAACGTCCCGACAGCAACAAGGCTTTCTCAGGACGTGCCTGCACTGCTTGTGAAAAAAAAAAACTAAACAGAACATTGAATGTATGTCGCCAGCCGGTCAAATACATTAAATAAACCTAACACATGGGCCTAAATAAAGCTAAGACCATTTAGCAACACACATCCAATATCAAGAGCTACAGGCAGTGCAGACAGTAGAGAGAGTTTTAAAATGGCAAATACAGGTGAATGGACAAAGGGTAGACAGAAACACATGCCCCAGAATAGAGAGATAAACCCACCCTGTGGGGCTGACCAGGGTGACCCTGGGATTACTGGGAACTAAAAAATACCTAACCCCACCCAAGTCCCCCAGGGCAGACCCGGGTGGGGCTTGTTAGGATGGAGGCGGGGAGGAGGTCAAGTGCATGTAGATATGATCAGCCCTTCCTTTTAAACTTTTTAAAAAGTGCCAAAAGCAGTGCTGTGTCCTGAGATGAAAGAAGAAACGTTTTAACAAATAAAAATCGTAACCTTTGCAAACTCTAAATATGTCTCAGAAAACCCCAACAAAACAAAACAAAAAAACCCCAAAAAATAAACAAAATAAACACGCGTAGAGAGAACAGTTACAACACTATAGTACATTTTTTTTTTAAATCCCCAAAAGAAAAGCACCAAGAAAGAATAATTTCAACACAACTTATTTGTAATTGTTCTTTTAAGCTCATTTCTTCTTTTGTTATGAATTTATGCTCGCCAGATAGTCACTGTTTTGGTCTGGATTCCTTTTGTATGCACTTTGTAACCTTCCTAAAATATTAGCACTGGCAGTCTCCCCTTTTCTTTTCATTTATCACTACAATATCGACTGCAACCCCTTCTCCCCTTTTGGTAGGTTCTCTTTTAGGGTGCATGGAAATTTAACTCTAGGTGGTGGCATGGAATGTATGCCCCTGCAGACACCACAGTAAAATGTGGTTGTCATTGCAGGTAGGCAGAATTTCCTGCCTCCTCCAGTATTGCCGATGGTGTGCTGAAGAGGTCGCCAAGACCGAAACAGCTGTCCACACCGGCTAAATATCTGGACCCCCCTTGGGGGACCTAGATTTAAATTTCCATGCACTGAGTGGCTGGAACAGTGGATATGTGATACGCCCCCCTTCGGGGGGGGGGGGGGGGGGGGCTTCCATATGCATTGCTTTCAGTCACTTTCTTAGCGCCCCCTCTCTTTCCTTTTTTTTTTTTTTTTTTTTTTTTTTTTGTGCTTTGGCCACAGTAGATCTATGATCACTGGTCGATCATGCACATTTCTCTCCCCTGACAGTGTCACCGTTAATTCGGGCGGACCGTCGGGGTTTTTTTCTCCCGGTACTCCGGCTCTTCCTCCCCCTTCACTTTGGTATCAGTTTCAGTCCACTTAATAAAATTTCAAATACAATACAGTCAGTAGCTCGCTTGAGCTTGCTTAGCACCACGTGAATGTTCTGTGTTTACGTACAGTGTGTGAGTGAATGCATGTGATTCACGTGAGCGTGCTTGTTGGGTTCAGTTCGTGGCTACATTCTGTGCATTGAGTTATAAATATGAGAAATGCGCCATATAAATACCATGTAATAATAATGTAATAATGCTATAACCTACTTTACTTTGTAACCTTCCTAAAATATTAGCACTGGCAGTCTCCCCTTTTCTTTTCATTTGTATGACACAGTTTGGAAAACGGTGGGGGGGGGGGGGGGGGGAGGGAGGGCTGTCAGCCCCCCTCATCCCCCCCCACCCCCCTGGGCAACCTCCACCCCCCCTGGCCCCCCCCTCCCCCCTGTCAAGACACCCCTGGATCCGCCCCTGTATATGAAACAATAACGATAAAACAATGTCATGTTGTGAATATACCTACTACCCAAATCACCCACCCCCAGCCACCTCCCCCTTCTCAAATAGACAGCAGCCAATGATCTAACACACAGCTGCTGTACTTGTCACATGCACTTAAGAAACAACCAGTATTCTTTGTACATATATTGTGAGTCTTCTTGCTGCAAGTTGTTCATTTCATCAATACCTGGTAGTACACTTATGTAGTAAATTGTTGTTCAGTGTGCCCTTTACAGTCTTTTACAAAATAAACAAAAAAAAGTATAGGTTTTCTGCCACAAATCATGACAATATCTAGGATAGAGAACAGCTGTACTCTTCTCAAGATGAAAACATTCCAGCTAAACATGTCACGTAAAATGCTGCACACACACACACACACACACACACACACACACACACACACACACACACACACACACACACACACACACACACACACACACACACACACACAATATCCCTGTGGGGGGAGGAGATCAATATGAATTTTCAGTAGGCCCTCTTTTGATGTAGTGGTACCATATATACATTTTCACATTTGTACATGTATTCCATAGCACAACGTGGACATTACACCATTAGGCCTAGTGCACAATGTCAAAACAATGTCATAAAATACTTTGATACAGTATTACAAACAACCCCAGCACCAAAAAGCAATGCAGTTTAAAGTTCTGCCAACACTATAGGCAGGCCAGATAAAGGCACTGCACACTACATGTATTGCATTGTCAAGTTGAGTACACCTTAAAAAATGAATATGCACACATACCCTGACTTTCACTAGCAAGCATTTCACACAAAATACACTTTGCCAGTAAGTATTTATATTGTTTAAAAGTGAATATGAATATGTTCAGACTTGTACTTAGAATGAATTAAAAAGCACTTCACAGCAAAAACCATGTATCAGCCCTAACAATACAGTACAACAAAAATTATGGATAGACCATGATAATTCAAGGGAGGTGTTAGAATAGCTTAGCATCAAGAAGCATCAAGCTATTTTCGCACCATCGCTGAACTATCATACACCTATTTCAGCACTAACCTCAAACTGGTCTACAATCTTCAGTAGGTTGAATTTGGGAATTTCAACCTTATCACTCCATGTTTTAACCCTTTGGCTGTTGGTAGCGCTTATTATCAAGAATCAGGAAAATTTCATTGTCTGTTTCAAAATAAATAAAATTGAAAACTGTCTTTAGGTTTCATGCACTGTTTCTTTAAAAAAAAAAAAAAACAACAAAACAAATAAGATGAGGATTTCATCCCAAAGTCTACCGTATTGTTTGGAGCTCAGATGCGTTTATCTTTTAGGAACATTCAGAGTTGTTCATATTTTTAGTCTTATCATGCTGATCCATTTCCCTCCTAAGCCAACCTCTGATCAACACACATGTTGGTGCACACAAATTAAGAGGGACACACGGCGCTTCCCGCCATTAGTAGGTTCTGTGGGTTCATGTAGCGACAGGAATTCATCTCCTTCTACTCTAATCCACCCTCTGATCCACACACACTTGCACACAGAAACAAAGACGGACGCAAGGCGATTTCCGCCATTCGTAAGCTCTTTGGTCTGGTGTAGCATAGCCGCTATTCTGAAGAAGAAGAATATCTCGAGCTGCAAAATGAGGTCACTTCAAGCTTCACATCATGGCATCATTAGTCCCACAACGCCGTGTTCATAGTGATGACTCGATGTTATACGTCACTCATAGCAGTACTAACATTTGACGTATCAGAGGATCAACTTTGCAATTTTCTTGCTGATTTTCACGCCTAGGGCTTACAGGTCACAATTTTGACCTAATCCTACCCAAGGGCAATCCAGACCAAAAAGGTGACTGCCAAGCGTGTGAAATGCAAAGAAGTACCCAACGGAGAAAGAAACACGCTTAGAAAAAACGGTACAACACAATTTATTAATATTTCGGGTAAATCTCTTGGCTTGACTTCGCGAACGAAGATTTTATAGGAGTTGCCCACGACGTCTGCAGGCTTGTTCGTGGCTGCGGAGGCCAATCCGAGACAGGCAGGTTCGACCGCAGTGGCTGCAGGGGAAGGTATGGCCGGGGTTCTGAGCTGCGGCATCTCTGTTTTTTCTCCTGAGCCGCTTGTCCTTAAGGCTAGCTCTGTGAGAGTCCTCAAAGGAGACAGCTGCCTTGTAAATGGTGGAGCGCCAGGTGTCACGGTCCGCAGCAAGCGAAGACCACTGGTGGTGGTCGATTTGGCAGGCACTAAGTGACTTCTTGAGACAGTCTTTGTATCTCTTCTTTGGTGCCCCTCTGTCACGGTGTCCAGTAGCAAGCTCGCTGAACAGGGTGATCTTTGGTAGGCGATGATCCTCCATCCTGGAGACATGCCCCGCCCAGCGGAGCTGTGTCCGCAACAGCAAAGCCTCGATGCTCACAGTTTCAGCCTGTTCAAGGACCTCGACGTTGGTGACATAGTCACTCCAGTGAATGCCCAGGATGGTACGCAGGCAGCGCTGGTGGAAGCGTTCGAGGAGTCGTAGTTGGCTGCGGTAGAGGGCCCAGGACTCGGAACCATACAGCAGGGTGGTGAGGACCACAGCTCTGTACACGCTGATCTTGGTGCCTGTTTTCAGCTGTTGATTGTGCCACACCCGCTTGAAAAGTCGCCCGAAAGCGCTGTTCGCTTTTGCCAGCCTGCTGTCAAGCTCCTTGTCCAGCTTGGCGTCCGACGTGATAATGCAGCCAAGGTAAGTAAACTGGTGCACTGACTTTAGTTCAGACTCGCCAATGGTGATGTGAGGAGGGTGATACACTGTCTTGGGTGCCGGCTGATGGAGGACCTCTGTCTTTTTCAGACTGACCTCGAGTCCAAAGAGCTGGGCAGCATCTGCGAAGCAAGACGTGATGCGCTGCAGGGCTCTCTCTGTGTGTGCAACGAGGGCAGCATCATCAGCAAAAAGCAGCTCACGAATCAGTTGGTCTAGGGTTTTCGTGTGGGCCTGCAGTCGTCTGAGGTTGAACAGGCTGCCATCGAGACGATACCTGATGTACACTGCATCGTCATCATCAAGGTCCACTGTGGCCTGCTTCAACATCATGCTAAAAAAGATGGTGAAGAGGGTCGGTGCCAGCACGCAGCCCTGCTTTACGCCGTTGAGAATAGGGAATGGTTCTGAGAGGTCATTGTTGAGTCTGACCTGGCCTTGCTGGTCCTCGTGTAGCTGGACAATCATGTTCAGGAACTTTGGGGGACAGCCAAGTCGCTCCAGGATCTGCCACATGCCTTGCCTGCTCACAGTGTCGAACGCTTTTGTTAGGTCGACAAATGTTACGTACAGCCCTTTGTTCTGCTCGCGGCACTTCTCCTGTAGCTGTCTCAGCACAAAGACCATATCGGTGGTGCTCCTGTTTGCTCTGAAGCCACACTGGCCCTCTGGGAGTTGGTCTTCAGCGATGGCAGGTACCAGCCGATTCAGGAGCAGCCTTGCAAGGATTTTCCCAGCAATGGACAGCAGGGTAATTCCCCGATAGTTGGAACAGTCAGACTTCTCGCCTTTGTTCTTGTACAGGGTGATAACGACTGCATCACGGAGATCTTTTGGTAGTGTTCCTTCCTCCCAGCAGCAGAGAAAGAGGTCATGGAGCTTGTTGTGCAGTGCTGTGCCTCCATGTTTCCAGATCTCTGGCGGTATTCCATCAATGCCTGCTGCTTTGCCACTCTTGAGCTGGTGGATGGCTGTGAGGGTCTCTTCAGCGGTGGGCGGTTCGTCCAATTCAACCTTTACTGGGAGGTGTGGGATTTGTATGACGACTGCTTCTTGAACAGTGCGCTCTTTGGTCTGGTGTAGCATAGCCGCTATTCTGAAGAAGAAGAATATCTCGAGCTGCAAAATGAGGTCACTTCAAGCTTCACATCATGGCATCATTAGTCCCACAACGCCGTGTTCATAGTGATGACTCGATGTTATACGTCACTCATAGCAGTACTAACATTTGACGAATCAGAGGATCAACTTTGCAATTTTCTTGCTGATTTTCACGCCTAGGGCTTACAGGTCACAATTTTGACCTAATCCTACCCAAGGGCAATCCAGACCAAAAAGGTGACTGCCAAGCGTGTGAAATGCAAAGAAGTACCCAACGGAGAAAGAAACACGCTTAGAAAAAACGGTACAACACAATTTATTAATATTTCGGGTAAATACCCTTTGTCAAAATAGACAAACAAACAGAGACATTATTTGCTACTTATCTTCAGATGCAGAAGGAATGTTTCTTTCTCCGTTGGGTACTTCTTTACCCAAGGGCAAGGAAAAACAGCAGGTTTATGCAAACACTGTTTATTAAAAATCATGCGGATATTAATGAGAAGATAGTTTTTTTCGTAAAAGAAAAATTGAAGTTATGCTAGCTGTTTTACAAATGATTCTGAAAAAGTGGTGCAGAAAATTGTCTGATTTTCACACCTAGGGCATAATGGTCACAACTGACCTAATCGTACCCGACAGCCCAGACAAACTATAGGCTTATGAAAATACCATATATGAAAAGTGATGCTATTATTAATGAGAAGAATGTTTTTTTCATAAAAAAGATTCAATTGTTTTAAGATTAACCCATATAATTCATGAAAATAATTCATGTGTGTGTGTGTGTGTGTGTGTTTTTTGTGTTAGGAATGCGCCTACATGGTGCGAGCAGATGTTTATTTAAAGAGTGAGTGCGTTCTAATTTTTTTCTCCGTTTTAATTTTTTTTTTTTATGTGCTGTAAAGCGCTCTGAGCTTGCTGTTCGTGGGGAAGGGCGCTATATAAAAACTATGTATTATTATTATTATTATTATTAAATTAATCCCCAAAATGTGATTTTTTAAAAAAATATATTTAATTATCACTCAAAAAGTTCTAGAGGTACAATGCTGGTTAACAAACTCATTCAATATCTCCCTTTTATCTAGCTATATGCAAAATATCTAGTGTGGATCAACTGGTTTTTGTGAAACGGCCATTTTCTTGCCAATGAGCATCTTAATCTAAAATAAAGGTCTCGAGATAATTCTTTTAGGGAGAATATCCTAAAATTTCAAGCTTGTCCGTCCTCAAACGCGGGCTCTTGTCGCTGTCACATACACACACGGCGCTTTGGCGCCAAAAAGACCTTCTCTAGCAAGGTTTGTGTAGCTAGATGTGACGACATTTTTATCTTGTTACATTTTTGCCAGAATTTCTGCCCTGTACGCCAAAAACATCATATGCATGCCCCGGAATGCGCTCCGACCAGCCCATTTCAAAGTCTACCGTATTTTCAATACGGTACACAAAAAACAACTTAACCCTTTGAACCCTGAGTAAATAAGAAGTCTATATACCCTTCAACCCTGACTTTATTTGAGAAATTTCTGTTGAAAATGGGTGTGCACTGTAAAATATTTGTAAATAATACTTTACAACAGATATCCGGATCCCCATAAAGGGATATATGTACAGATTTGCCATTGGATGGACTACCGTTTTATGCATTTGACCACACTGTGTCACGTGTGTCGTAATGCCTGGTGACAAAAATAGTGACAGGTGACAATAAACTTGAAAAAAAAAGTCTTTCGTGAATGACAGGTCGCTGGTACTTAACATGCACCACTAAATAGGGTGTCTGTTAGTGTGACACATAAGTATCCATGCATTTCCAGCATGCCGATACAACGTAAGACCCCTACCTTGTCACCGGATATCAATGTTTACACCTGCCACTGATAAGGTATATCCATGGTCTAGACAACATGTAATAAGCGGCATCGAATGATGATCAGTGTGTCTGTGTTGTCTCTCGTGCACGATCGGATGGAAGTACCAGTGTTGTAAAGACTATACACGTACTACACATGTGACCAATGTGTGTCGTTGGTGTCCACAGAGTTACCTACAGGTGCACCAAGGTGTGGCATAAAAAAACGGAATATCAATTAGAACCTCCGAATTCAGCATTAGAATCAAGCTGTAAGTCATTGCCGTCGTCAGTGCCTCAAACGGCAATCGCTCCAGCTGACACTGCCAACACGTGGTTATGCTGCCACGCGGTAGGTAGGCACACATGTCACAATACATCAAAACTATCTGCTATTGAAACCATGTCTCCAAACACAAAATTGTATCACTCCGAATATCTAGACATCCACTCGCCATTCCGACCGTAATTCCCACGCTAGCACCGCAAAGCTGACCGCATAAAAAGACGAACGTGCGTACTACTGTCAGGCCGTACTGAGTGTAAACAGGATGTGTCAATGTGAAGGGCGAGGTTACCACACGCGCAGCGAGGCTCGCGCGTCACCGGGCGCGCGATATGAAACACCTGACACCGCTGTAGCGGTTTGTCGGGTTCAACGGTATACGAGGCCGCCAACCGCTACAGCGGTTTGCCGGGTTCAAAGGGTTAAATATAACTAAGACACAACAACGTTGGTACAAGCAAAAAAAATGCATAAAAAATTAAATTATTCTAGCATCACACATATTAACCCTTTTACCCCCATGGGTGCATTTCCCAAATTTTGGAAGTGTTACTTAACAACTCTGTACCAGTTGCAGGAGGTGGATTGACCATGATAATTAAGGTTAGTGCCAGATTAGCTTGGCGCCTGAAGGTGCCAAGCTAATCTGGAACTACCCTTGAATTATCATGGACAATCAATCTCCTGCTGTAGGGTGTTGGGGCTAAAAGACTTAAATTCCTTTCGAATCATCGCAACAAAAAGTACTACTGACAGCCAAAGGGTTAACAGATGAACTGCTTGTATGTCTGTCTATTCGAGCAAATGAACTAATTTGCAGAGGCACAGAACTGATGCAGCCTATAACAAATGAAAATCAAAGCCTCTCCTTAACCCTTTCAGCCCCAAGGTCCCATTTCTCAAATTTTGGAGGTGTTGCCTAATGACTATGTACCAGTTGCGGGAGATGGCTTGACCATGGTAATTCAAGGATAGTGCCAGATGAGCTTGCGTCTTCAGGCTCCAAGCTAATCTGGCACTACCCTTCAATTAACATGGTCAAGCCATCTCCTGCTGTAGGAATCCAGGGCTAAAAGGGTTAAGTGTGACAGGTCAACTATGGTGATGCGTAACCCTTATGGTTGACGGTAGCCCATTTGGTCAAGGTGATTCCTGCAGAAATCACCATCAACATGGACCAAACATGCTAACAACAGCCAAAGGGTTAAGTGAAATACAAAATACATCCGATCATTTTTCTTTGATATTTGCAGCATATGTCTTAATACAGCCAAAGCTACTGTACTAAGCTAATACAAGTACTTAAAATTTTCAGCACACCTGGTAGAGTATACCAAAAACATTGAACACTTATGTCACAGAAATCTGACCAAGAATATCACAGCTGAGTGCAAAGCTTTTGACCTCGTATCAAGAGGAATGATCACTAGAGCAGACCAGAAACTATTACTTACATATTTCAAAACAGAAATTATTATGTATTTTAATCTATTAAGTATTTAAAACCAGAAATGTTTACATATTTCAAAACAGAAATTATTATGTTGTTCAATCTATTATGTATTTAAAACCAGCAGAAATGAAGATGTAAATGAGAAATATATACGGAGATAGATATTGTCAAACTCAGAAACAATAAAAAGGAATGAGTTCTTTACAAACAACCAAAGTAATAAAATAATAGTACCAAAGAAACCGATGTTCCTGCGCTAAAGATGGACACACTGTAAAGAAAATATCTTGTGGTCACTTGACCTGTCGCTGTCAACACTACCGGTATGTCACGTTCAATCTTGCAGTGAACATGCAACCTGCAGTGAACATGACACATCTGCAAGAGACAGATCCTTATGAGCCCCTGTAGCTGCAGGGCTCATGAGAATCTATGTCTTGCCATCCCATTAACCCCCTTGTGCGTGCAATTCAAAACTGTTGGCTGCATGCACAATGGGGTTAAATGCATAATCCATAAGTCACATGAAGATCGTAAGCCCTAAGTCTTCAAGTGTATAAAGAATTCCATTGTTATGGTCAGGCCTTCTTCAGTCAAAAATGACGGTGACGCAAACCATAGCTGCCACACCTAGCACTAGACAGGCTATCTGCTTCAGGGACTCTCTGAAAAACAGGAAAACACACAAGCATAAGAGGCAAAACATAACTATCTTCCGTCCGTTCATTTCCTTACACAACCCCATTACTAATCCATTCAAGCGTTATTTTTTAATGGATCCATTTTTCTGTTCAGCCATCGAGCACAGTCATCCATCCACTATAAATTAAGCCAGCTACGTGCGTCTATTTATTTATATGATACCCCAGTAGCAAAACGTTTTTTGGGTTCACGACAGCTACAGTGGGCCCACACACGGCTGTGAGCAGACCCACTGCGGCCATCATTGCCCCGAAGATCTTTGCTTACTGGGTATGTTATTCAGTCATTCTGTCCGCTGATTTATCATGTCACTCTGCATGCAATTCTGTCCAAGCAGTCGTGCAACTGGAAGATATTCATGCGCTCTGTCTTGCAGTCTGTGAATCATCCTCTCAAGGAGCATGCCTAAACATTACGCCTGAAGGTCTCCTCTGGCAACAACATTACAGGTCAGGAGACATATGAGCCACTGATAGTTCAAGGGTAGTGCCAGGATAAACTTTAGGTGCCAGGCTATTCTGGAACCACCCTTGAACTGTTATAGTCAATTTGCATCTTACTTATCGTGTAAGGGCTCCATTAGATAATACAGCACTGTTGTTGGACTTTTCATTACTTTACTGTCCCAGAAGGGTGAAATTTTGGCTATCTTCCCTGGTAAGACACATCACTGCAGAGAAGCGCCTCCCTACGTGCCTGTTCCCTAGGTACCTGTCTATTTCTTTAAACTGAACTAGCACAGTCGATCCATCTCTTCATGATTATTGATAAAGTTTAAGAGTTTCATAGACAAACACAGACACTTACACTGCATGTCGCTCTTGTAAAAGATCTGGCACAACAGTGACTAGGGCAATATAAAGGAACCCTCCCGACGTAAATGGAAGGATCCAGGCAGTTCTTTCCCCTGCCAGCTGGGCCGATTCTGCCATCAGGGCTGTCAGTGCACCAAACACACCGCCAGTTGCAGTCAGGAACTGGAAAGCATAAAAAAATAAGCTTTTCCTTTGCAAATATACAAGTTTTGGTTCTCAAACCAGCCTTTGCTATACATCTGGAGGTAAAAGTTTGGGTTCACAGCCCTGATTCCAAACAACTCTTGAACTCCCAGAACTAAATGACTTCCATTCTACAGAATGGAAGTCATTTAGTTCTGGGAGTTTAAGAGTTAAAGCTTGCAGTAAATTAATTATCATACCATATCCTGCACTACTTCATTTGCCCATACACATTTCATTTAACGCATTGTATACGCCGCCAGCATCATAAAAATCAATTCCAGCAACTTTATGCACAAGGAGAGGAATTAGCCCCTTCACTGCCAAAGGACGCAAAATTATTTCTTTGTAAGCAGGGCAAACTGAACACCAAATAATACAATAAATCCACGTTACACGCATATGAGCAGGGCCAGCAGGAGGCCAAGAACCTCAGGCGCCCCAACAGAAGCAGACTGCTGCCTGTGCAGGGTTGTGTCTCACCTGTGCCTTTGCCGCCTTCCACCTGTCGAAGCCAGATCGCAAGAGGATTGCAAAGTCCCCCACCTCATGAGGCACCTCGTGCAGAAGAATGGCCACAGTAGTCAGCATGCCCACCTGTCACCCAAAAATAATTTCCTAATTTCTTAACCCATTACATCCTGAGGCCAATTTCTTTTCCTTCAAATCAGTGTCCTCCCACGAAGGCTACATTTCAGTTCCCACGATAGACTGACCATGATAGTTCAAGGGTAGTGCCAGAACAGCCTGGTGCCCCTGGGCGCCCAGCAGTTCTGGCACCACCCTTGAAATATTATGGCCAATTTATCTCATATGAGAGTGCACACCAGGATGTAAAGAGTTAAGGATTGCAAAGTCCCCACATCCATGGGGCACACCTTGTAGAAGAATGGCTATTGTCATCAGTATGCCTACCTGTCATCAAAAGCTAATCTTGCCAAGCCAATCTTGCACTACCCTTGAATTATCATGGTCGATCCATTTTTTGCCACTAGTACCTAGTCTCAGTAATACTTCCAAAATTTGGGAAATGTGGTCATGGGGTCAAGAGGGTTAAGTCATGAAAAGACAAGCAACATAATATGCTGAAACTAAACATTCAGGCCAGTTGATATTTTCATTTTGTAGAGTATTTTCTTATCAGCTTGATCTCTGTGGGAACTGCAATAATAATAATAATAATAATAATAAGCGCATTAAATAGGCGCTTTATCCCAATTGAAAATCGGCTCAAAGCGCCGCCGCGAACTGAACCCAACAAGCACGCTCACGTGAATCACGCGCATTCACTCACACACTGAACGTAAACACAGAACTTTCACGTGGTGCTAAGGGCAAGCTCAAGCGAGCTACTGTAGTTTTTGGAAATTCAAAATCGTTTTGTATTTGAAATTTGATTAAGTGGACTGAAACTGATACCAAAGTGGAGGGGGAGGAAGAGCCGGAGTACCCGGAGAAAGAACCCCCGACGGTCCGCCCGAATTAACGGTGACACTTACAACAGGAGAAAAATCCGACGCCGGAACCCGTAATCGAACCTCGCACCTTTAGCATTGGTGGCAGGCGCCTTAACCACTGCGCCACGGACCGCCCCAATGACATGATATATACAAAATGGACACACTTTGCTTAAAAATCGGCTACATGCATACATGAAAATTGAGCAAATATGTCAATGTAACCCTATTACATGTGAAAAATGTCAGATCCCACCCTTGAAATTCCCTTTCGAACATTTTCTATAAATTCAAAACAACTTTTGTTGTTGCTGCTGTTGCAGAATGGAGAGCTGAAACATGTATATATGTAAGAAATTTTAATTTCATGGTATCAAGTCCAGGCCTGGGTGCACATCGCGCTACTAGTCTGAAAAGGATCAACTCATTCAAGACATGCCATATATAAATGCATACCTTATTCGTGTGCATTCATGTGCAGCATTTCTTGAATGAGTTAACCCATTTAGCCCTGACACACCACACCAGGATATGGATGGGCATGATAATTCAATGGTAATAGCTCGGCGCCATCAGGCGCCAAGCTATCTGGCACTACCTTTGAATTATCATGGCCCATCCATATCCTGCAACTTGTATATAGTCATTTGGTGACACCTCTAAAATTAAGGTCAAATGAGCTAAGACAAGAAATGAATGTAGAGATAAACAGGGATGCCACAGATGGAGATGCTTACCCGAGAGCTGATGAGAAAACTACCAGCCACAGCCAGGCCATGTGTGAAATTGTCTACAACATTGGCAAACAGGTTTAGGTAGCCGCTCACCTGTGAAAAGGAACAACTCTAATTTTACGCACAGCATTGGCGAGATTTCTGGCTAACAGGTACGCCCCCCAAAAAATAATCAAGATAAACACAAGTGTAAAAGCTGGCAATCGTACAAATACAGAGGGCAGGCCAGGATTCAGGGGGCATTTAAGTGCCATAGGGTTTGGTGAAAATTATTTTTTACTTTCTCCAAACATTTTCTCTTAAACTTAGAGCTAAACCAATTATATGCTGAGGCTGATTTTTAAAAGAAAAATTGCTTATTGTCCTATGAAGGCTACAGTGCAGTTTAGATGAAAAGATCAACCAGTTTAGTTCAAGGGTGGTGCCAGAATAGCTGCCAATATTCTGACCACCCTTCAACTATCATAGTGATTAGTCATTAATTTATTTCAAGCAATAGTGTCTCCGGATGAAAAGGGTTAAATAATTATCTTTACCATCTGTGTGAGAAAGGTTTGAGGATGAAGCAGCTTTCACCAGACATCAATATTTGTGAACACATGATCTACAAAAGCATAAAAACAGCTTGAGGGATGTTGAAATATTGCATGTAACATACATTCCTCCTTTTATTGCCTCTTCCGGCAAATTCTAATTTTACCTACCGCTGCTGCTCTTGTTACAAGTTAACCCCTTGACTGCCAAGAAAAAGTCAACATAGTCTAACTGCAAGAGAGATAGATCCTCATGAGCCAAGGCAGTTGTGGGGGCTCATGAGGTTCTATGCCTCTTAATGACACCACTTGAGTCCATGTTCCTGGGATGGCTGGATTCTCTTAGGTGTTGAAGATTGCAGAAATGCAATCTGGGTCCACTGGCAGTGAAGGGGTTAAGAACCTTTCATATACTGTCTTTTTACAAAAACAAATGTTATTAGAAAATAAAAGAAACAAATCCAAACACACTGCACACCTACAGAAAAAACAAAAGTTGTCTTACTTTTATATGGGGAGTGTTGTCTTCTTTAGTACTCTGAGAAGGACTGTTCTTTTCTCTGTGGCTTGAGTGACCTTTGCCATTTGGATGTTTGGATGCTGAATCTTGAACTGTAGACCGCTTTTTTGAATTCTGCTGAGATCTTCTATGTTTGACTGATGACTGATTGACATTTGGATTTTTTGCTGGTTCAGACTGTTGTTCTGGTGGACAAATCTCATCGCAAGTGTCCTCCATCTGGTGAAGAAAGAAAACACAATCTGTGACAGCTCTCTGTAAGTGCTGTTCTAAACACACACACATACACCCCCCCCCCCCTATATTAACCCATTTAGCCCCAACACCCTACAGCAGGAGACTGATTGACCATGATAATTCAAGGGATAATCAATTCGCCTTTAGGTGCGAAGCTAATCTGGCACTACCCTTGAATTATCATGGTCAATCCACCTCCTGCAACTGGTAAATAGTCGTTCAGTAACACTTCCAAAATTTGGGAAAAGCACCTGCGGGGCTAAAAGGGTTAAATACAATGTAACAGCTCTTGTACATGTATATATACCTATCTAAATGTGCATACCAACTACAGAGGAATCACCTTACTGTCAGTACCAGGAAAGGTCTTCAACAGGATCATCCTGGAGAGAATGAAGAGCTCCGTTGACCCCCAGCTAAGAGACCAGCAAGCAGGATTCAGGAAGAACCGATCATGTACAGACCAGATCGCCACTCTCCGCATCATCGTGGAACAGTCTCTGGAGTGGAGCTCCCCGCTGTATGTCAACTTTGTGGATTATGAGAAAGCATTTGACAGTGTGGACCGAGAGACTCTGTGGAAACTCCTACGACACTACGGTGTACCCATAAAGCTCGTCCGCCTGATCAAGAGCAGCTACGATGATATGACATGTCGCGTGATCCACGAAGGGCAGTTCACCAGGGAGCTCCAGGTCAGAACTGGTGTCAGGCAGGGGTGTCTGCTGTCTCCGTTCCTCTTCCTACTGGCCATAGACTGGGTCATGAAGATGACCACAGAGCACAGACGAAGTGGAATACAGTGGACACTGTGGACACAGCTTGACGACCTCGATTTTGCAGACGACTTGGCATTACTGTCCCACACTCATCAACAAATGCAGGACAAGACCACGAGGCTTGCTGACATCTCGTCCCAAGTGGGCCTCACCATTCACAAACAGAAAACAAAGACAATGAGGCTGAACGCAACCAGGGAGGAACCAGTCTTGCTTGCTGGCACCCCGTTGGAGGAGGTGGAGTCCTTCACCTATCTCGGGAGCATCATAGACAAAAAAGGCGGCACTGATGCAGATGTCAGAGCACGAATCGGTAAAGCCAGAGCAGCCTTTCTCCAGCTGAAAAAAGTGTGGAGTTCCAGAGAGCTGTCACAACACACCAAAGTCCGGATCTTCAACTCCAATGTAAAAGCAGTTCTCCTATATGGAGCAGAGACTTGGAGATTGACAAAAACCACAGTCAACAGAGTACAGACCTTCATGAACAGTTGCCTTAAGAGAATTTTGAAAATCCACTGGCCAGAGAAGATCAGCAACGTCAGACTCTGGGAGAGAACAGAGCAGATAACAGCAGAGAATGAAATTGGGCGAAGAAGATGGGGATGGATCGGTCACAGTCTGAGAAAGCCAGCTTCCATTATCACTAGGCAGGCATTGTCATGGAACCCCCAGGGAAAGAGGAAAAGAGGTAGGCCGAGAAACTCCTGACGTCGAGACCTCCAAGCAGACATCAAGAGACTGGGAACCACCTGGAGTAGAATCGAAGGAGAAGCACAGGACAGGAGTTGCTGGAGGTCTCTCGTCGACGGCCTATACCCGGGTAGGGGTGACAGGCGTAAGTAGGTAAGTAAGTAAATGTGCATACACCTGTATACAATTCACACAACAGATGGTACATGTTCATGTCCTTTAAGGTGGCTGACAATGTTCACTCATTCAGCCCTGAAAGACTACACAGAGATATGGATCGACCAGGATAGATCAAAGGTGGTGCCAGAACACCTTGGTGTCTTCAAGCATCACGCCATTCTGGCACCATCCTTGAAATGTCATGGTTAACTCTTTCGAGATGTGCTTCATCCAGATTCGCGGCTTTATGCTGCAAATCTGGATGCGGCACATCTTGAAAGAGTTAATCCAACGCCGAAAGACAACTCCAGGGAACTGGGGAATTTCAACCTTAGGGTAACCGGTATTAATGTGGTCAAATGTAGTCCAAAAAGATAACCATCAATGCTAACCTTTTAGCCCCACAGGTGCATTTCCCAAATTTTGGAAGTGTACTTAATGACTATGCACTAGCTGCAGGAGGTAGATTGACCATGATAATTCTAGGTTAGTGCCAGATTAGCTTGGCGCCTGAAGGTGCCAAGCTAATCTGGCACTACTCTTGAATTATCATGGTCAGTCAATCTGTTGCTGTAGGGGACCCGGGGCTCAAAGGGTTAATGTGTTGCATCTGGCATCCGCTAGGAAAATAGCTTCATCTCAATTACTGGATAGCTATCCTTTCACATGTGCAAGAAGTACACATCATCTGCAGAGTGTTTCCTTACCTCATCCATTGTCATCCACTTTCCTTCAGTGGAGGAGGTCACCAGGTGATAAATCAATAATAGTAGTGCAACTGTGAGAAGCAAGATAAAACTTACCCGTTCAAATTCTGTCTCATCCCCTGCCAGTTTTTCCACTATCAGAAAGAAAAGCAGGCCTCCAATCACCCATAGGCCAATACGGATGTGTGCCTTGTGATCATCTGCAACAAAGTAAAACAATGTACAATTTGCTGAGACATATCACTTCATTCCGCACAACCCATTTATATTACACGTCTACAAGAAATCCAAAAAGGTGTCTGCCAAGTGTGTGAAATGCAACGAAAATCTTAGGAATGAAAGAAACACGCTTAGAAAAGACAAGTACAACACAACTGTGTTGCACTTGTCATTTTTCACCCTTTTAACCCCACGGTCCTATTTCTCAAATTTTTGAGGTGTTGCCTAATGACTATGTACCAGTTGCAGTAGATGGATTGACCATGATAATTCAAGGGTAGTGCCAGATTAGCTTGGCGCCTTCAGACTCGGGGCTAAATGGGTTAAGCAGTTTCTGGAAGAAAATCAAAAGAAACACACTTAGAAAGTACAACACGAATATCTTGTACTTGTCTTTTTTAAGCATGTTTCTTTCTTTGCTGAGCTTTCCCTTCAGCCTACATGAGACACAAACTCTCATTGGCCCACACAAGGTGCTGTACTCTTGAGAATCTACACCACTTGCAGACTTCATCTACATGCTAAAGATGTTATTGAACACTCTGTCTCAACTGCTTCATCCGTGAAGAAATCAAAGAAACTCCTAGCTGGCTCACGTCACCCATGAAATAAAGCATAAAACTTGGTTCATTTTCTAGGTAGTAGTTACACAGATCCTAGGATCTAATGGTAGTATGGAGTGGCTTGATAATTTACGCTTAAGACTGAACTATGCGGAAATGAAATCAACAACATTTAACACTTGCAGGAATGAAGATTTGGGGGGTTGGTTTCCAGAACCCCCCACTCCCCGACCCAAAATTCTTTAAAATGCTATAACAAATTAACAAAGTCCTTTTTAGGGGTGTTTGCCTCCTCCTCCTCCCCCCCCCCCCCCCCCCCACACACACACACACACACACTTTTCTGGCCTGGAAGGTCTAGCGTCGGTGAGGCCTTTTGTATCAGACTGAAAGTCCCAAACAAAAAATGTTGGAACCCCCCCCCCCCCCCCACACACACACACACACACACACCCCTCGAGGTAACTGATCCGCCCCTGTGGTGTGTCTGTGTATGTGTGGGTGCACATGTATGCCTATAGCCCACGTGCATGTGTGTCTGGGTGTCTGACGTAACAAAATGACTGCCAGCGTACCCCTGTCCATGTAGGCCCAGACTTCGGGCAGGAGGTGACAGAAGACATCGCCCAGCAGACTGCCCACGGCAAAGCTCAACATCAACTTCAGGTGGTTCGCTGGTGCTGCAACAATAAAAACAAAGAAAACAAAACCATCAGTTAACACCTTCACTGCCACTGGATGTAAAATATTTATTCTGGCTTTAATAGATGAGAATATTCAACACCCAAGAAGTCCCATCAATCCAAGAAACGTGAACATAAACAGGGTCTGCAAGAGGCAAAGAACCCCATGAGCCCTCGCATCTGCGGGGGCTCATGAGATTCTTTGCCTCTTGCAGATGGGTGAGGTTCGCATTTTTCTGGCAGTGAAAACATTCTGCCCAGACACTACCACAAGATATGGACTGACCCTACAAGTTCAAGGGTGGCGCCAGAACAGCTTGGCACCTCTGGCGTTAAGGGACCAAATTAACAGTATTGATTTTAACCGTTCGTCAGAAAAAAAAAGAGGGGGGAGGGGTGGTGGTGGAGCTTAATGCGCGTGCTGGCAATGGCGTTCGACATTAGCCTGACATGACAGTCTACTTTCAGCAACACTGACAAGAGCATTGGAGAAAAAACAAGATGGGATGAACCATAACCCACAAAGTCCCTTCCACATATGCGAGCTACCATCGCTGTCAAGGGTCTCTACCTTTCGTCTTTGACCTAATTTTGATGTTGAAATATCTCCTTTCGAAAAAAACGCCTAGCAGATCTGCAAATGCGTCACAGAGAATTCTAAAAGGGGCGCAGTGCATACGCGTCAAAGGTTTGTCAAACGTCATTTATCATGACGTATTTTGGGTTTTTACGTAATTTTATATTTAGCGTGATATGAGTTTCACTTTTGGTTCAAGACTCGAGAAAATGGTGACAAAACTAGAATTTCACAGTATGATTTCAGTCTTGCTATATAATTTGTATTCACAAACCAGATAGGTGAGGCTAGCGCTGGCAGAATTGTCAGTACTCAAACCAAGGGGAATCACAGCGCTGGACAGACAACAGTTAGATCCCCTGCCCCCGCCTATCAGGCACCCAATCGCCAGCCCACAGAGAAATACGCAGGTATAGAATAAGACAATCATTTCCATTCCTAATAAGAATGGATCAGGTCTCTTATATAACCCATGTCTTTCTCCGGAACTTAGGAAGTAGGCAGGAGAAACATACATACACAAACATGAAGGTGCGCTACTATATGTGGTCGGGTAAATACCCTGATTTCCCACAGTAGATGCACAGAACATTACACAACAATGTAACGATACAAATTTTGCCTCGAGTTATACATGATACTCACAAACCAGATAGGTGAGGCTAGCGCTGGCAGAATTGTCAGTACTCAAACCAAGGGGAATCACAGCGCTGGACAGACAACAGTTAGATCCCCTGCCCCCGCCTATCAGGCACCCAATCGCCAGCCCACAGAGAAATACGCAGGTATAGAATAAGACAATCATTTCCATTCCTAATAAGAATGGATCAGGTCTCTTATATAACCCATGTCTTTCTCCGGAACTTAGGAAGTAGGCAGGAGAAACATACATACACAAACATGAAGGTGCGCTACTATATGTGGTCGGGTAAATACCCTGATTTCCCACAGTAGATGCACAGAACATTACACAACAATGTAACGATACAAATTTTGCCTCGAGTTATACATGATACTCACAAACCAGATAGGTGAGGCTAGCGCTGGCAGAATTGTCAGTACTCAAACCAAGGGGAATCACAGCGCTGGACAGACAACAGTTAGATCCCCTGCCCCCGCCTATCAGGCACCCAATCGCCAGCCCACAGAGAAATACGCAGGTATAGAATAAGACAATCATTTCCATTCCTAATAAGAATGGATCAGGTCTCTTATATAACCCATGTCTTTCTCCGGAACTTAGGAAGTAGGCAGGAGAAACATACATACACAAACATGAAGGTGCGCTACTATATGTGGTCGGGTAAATACCCTGATTTCCCACAGTAGATGCACAGAACATTACACAACAATGTAACGATACAAATTTTGCCTCGAGTTATACATGATACTCACAAACCAGATAGGTGAGGCTAGCGCTGGCAGAATTGTCAGTACTCAAACCAAGGGGAATCACAGCGCTGGACAGACAACAGTTAGATCCCCTGCCCCCGCCTATCAGGCACCCAATCGCCAGCCCACAGAGAAATACGCAGGTATAGAATAAGACAATCATTTCCATTCCTAATAAGAATGGATCAGGTCTCTTATATAACCCATGTCTTTCTCCGGAACTTAGGAAGTAGGCAGGAGAAACATACATACACAAACATGAAGGTGCGCTACTATATGTGGTCGGGTAAATACCCTGATTTCCCACAGTAGATGCACAGAACATTACACAACAATGTAACGATACAAATTTTGCCTCGAGTTATACATGATACTCACAAACCAGATAGGTGAGGCTAGCGCTGGCAGAATTGTCAGTACTCAAACCAAGGGGAATCACAGCGCTGGACAGACAACAGTTAGATCCCCTGCCCCCGCCTATCAGGCACCCAATCGCCAGCCCACAGAGAAATACGCAGGTATAGAATAAGACAATCATTTCCATTCCTAATAAGAATGGATCAGGTCTCTTATATAACCCATGTCTTTCTCCGGAACTTAGGAAGTAGGCAGGAGAAACATACATACACAAACATGAAGGTGCGCTACTATATGTGGTCGGGTAAATACCCTGATTTCCCACAGTAGATGCACAGAACATTACACAACAATGTAACGATACAAATTTTGCCTCGAGTTATACATGATACTCACAAACCAGATAGGTGAGGCTAGCGCTGGCAGAATTGTCAGTACTCAAACCAAGGGGAATCACAGCGCTGGACAGACAACAGTTAGATCCCCTGCCCCCGCCTATCAGGCACCCAATCGCCAGCCCACAGAGAAATACGCAGGTATAGAATAAGACAATCATTTCCATTCCTAATAAGAATGGATCAGGTCTCTTATATAACCCATGTCTTTCTCCGGAACTTAGGAAGTAGGCAGGAGAAACATACATACACAAACATGAAGGTGCGCTACTATATGTGGTCGGGTAAATACCCTGATTTCCCACAGTAGATGCACAGAACATTACACAACAATGTAACGATACAAATTTTGCCTCGAGTTATACATGATACTCACAAACCAGATAGGTGAGGCTAGCGCTGGCAGAATTGTCAGTACTCAAACCAAGGGGAATCACAGCGCTGGACAGACAACAGTTAGATCCCCTGCCCCCGCCTATCAGGCACCCAATCGCCAGCCCACAGAGAAATACGCAGGTATAGAATAAGACAATCATTTCCATTCCTAATAAGAATGGATCAGGTCTCTTATATAACCCATGTCTTTCTCCGGAACTTAGGAAGTAGGCAGGAGAAACATACATACACAAACATGAAGGTGCGCTACTATATGTGGTCGGGTAAATACCCTGATTTCCCACAGTAGATGCACAGAACATTACACAACAATGTAACGATACAAATTTTGCCTCGAGTTATACATGATACTCACAAACCAGATAGGTGAGGCTAGCGCTGGCAGAATTGTCAGTACTCAAACCAAGGGGAATCACAGCGCTGGACAGACAACAGTTAGATCCCCTGCCCCCGCCTATCAGGCACCCAATCGCCAGCCCACAGAGAAATACGCAGGTATAGAATAAGACAATCATTTCCATTCCTAATAAGAATGGATCAGGTCTCTTATATAACCCATGTCTTTCTCCGGAACTTAGGAAGTAGGCAGGAGAAACATACATACACAAACATGAAGGTGCGCTACTATATGTGGTCGGGTAAATACCCTGATTTCCCACAGTAGATGCACAGAACATTACACAACAATGTAACGATACAAATTTTGCCTCGAGTTATACATGATACTCACAAACCAGATAGGTGAGGCTAGCGCTGGCAGAATTGTCAGTACTCAAACCAAGGGGAATCACAGCGCTGGACAGACAACAGTTAGATCCCCTGCCCCCGCCTATCAGGCACCCAATCGCCAGCCCACAGAGAAATACGCAGGTATAGAATAAGACAATCATTTCCATTCCTAATAAGAATGGATCAGGTCTCTTATATAACCCATGTCTTTCTCCGGAACTTAGGAAGTAGGCAGGAGAAACATACATACACAAACATGAAGGTGCGCTACTATATGTGGTCGGGTAAATACCCTGATTTCCCACAGTAGATGCACAGAACATTACACAACAATGTAACGATACAAATTTTGCCTCGAGTTATACATGATACTCACAAACCAGATAGGTGAGGCTAGCGCTGGCAGAATTGTCAGTACTCAAACCAAGGGGAATCACAGCGCTGGACAGACAACAGTTAGATCCCCTGCCCCCGCCTATCAGGCACCCAATCGCCAGCCCACAGAGAAATACGCAGGTATAGAATAAGACAATCATTTCCATTCCTAATAAGAATGGATCAGGTCTCTTATATAACCCATGTCTTTCTCCGGAACTTAGGAAGTAGGCAGGAGAAACATACATACACAAACATGAAGGTGCGCTACTATATGTGGTCGGGTAAATACCCTGATTTCCCACAGTAGATGCACAGAACATTACACAACAATGTAACGATACAAATTTTGCCTCGAGTTATACATGATACTCACAAACCAGATAGGTGAGGCTAGCGCTGGCAGAATTGTCAGTACTCAAACCAAGGGGAATCACAGCGCTGGACAGACAACAGTTAGATCCCCTGCCCCCGCCTATCAGGCACCCAATCGCCAGCCCACAGAGAAATACGCAGGTATAGAATAAGACAATCATTTCCATTCCTAATAAGAATGGATCAGGTCTCTTATATAACCCATGTCTTTCTCCGGAACTTAGGAAGTAGGCAGGAGAAACATACATACACAAACATGAAGGTGCGCTACTATATGTGGTCGGGTAAATACCCTGATTTCCCACAGTAGATGCACAGAACATTACACAACAATGTAACGATACAAATTTTGCCTCGAGTTATACATGATACTCACAAACCAGATAGGTGAGGCTAGCGCTGGCAGAATTGTCAGTACTCAAACCAAGGGGAATCACAGCGCTGGACAGACAACAGTTAGATCCCCTGCCCCCGCCTATCAGGCACCCAATCGCCAGCCCACAGAGAAATACGCAGGTATAGAATAAGACAATCATTTCCATTCCTAATAAGAATGGATCAGGTCTCTTATATAACCCATGTCTTTCTCCGGAACTTAGGAAGTAGGCAGGAGAAACATACATACACAAACATGAAGGTGCGCTACTATATGTGGTCGGGTAAATACCCTGATTTCCCACAGTAGATGCACAGAACATTACACAACAATGTAACGATACAAATTTTGCCTCGAGTTATACATGATACTCACAAACCAGATAGGTGAGGCTAGCGCTGGCAGAATTGTCAGTACTCAAACCAAGGGGAATCACAGCGCTGGACAGACAACAGTTAGATCCCCTGCCCCCGCCTATCAGGCACCCAATCGCCAGCCCACAGAGAAATACGCAGGTATAGAATAAGACAATCATTTCCATTCCTAATAAGAATGGATCAGGTCTCTTATATAACCCATGTCTTTCTCCGGAACTTAGGAAGTAGGCAGGAGAAACATACATACACAAACATGAAGGTGCGCTACTATATGTGGTCGGGTAAATACCCTGATTTCCCACAGTAGATGCACAGAACATTACACAACAATGTAACGATACAAATTTTGCCTCGAGTTATACATGATACTCACAAACCAGATAGGTGAGGCTAGCGCTGGCAGAATTGTCAGTACTCAAACCAAGGGGAATCACAGCGCTGGACAGACAACAGTTAGATCCCCTGCCCCCGCCTATCAGGCACCCAATCGCCAGCCCACAGAGAAATACGCAGGTATAGAATAAGACAATCATTTCCATTCCTAATAAGAATGGATCAGGTCTCTTATATAACCCATGTCTTTCTCCGGAACTTAGGAAGTAGGCAGGAGAAACATACATACACAAACATGAAGGTGCGCTACTATATGTGGTCGGGTAAATACCCTGATTTCCCACAGTAGATGCACAGAACATTACACAACAATGTAACGATACAAATTTTGCCTCGAGTTATACATGATACTCACAAACCAGATAGGTGAGGCTAGCGCTGGCAGAATTGTCAGTACTCAAACCAAGGGGAATCACAGCGCTGGACAGACAACAGTTAGATCCCCTGCCCCCGCCTATCAGGCACCCAATCGCCAGCCCACAGAGAAATACGCAGGTATAGAATAAGACAATCATTTCCATTCCTAATAAGAATGGATCAGGTCTCTTATATAACCCATGTCTTTCTCCGGAACTTAGGAAGTAGGCAGGAGAAACATACATACACAAACATGAAGGTGCGCTACTATATGTGGTCGGGTAAATACCCTGATTTCCCACAGTAGATGCACAGAACATTACACAACAATGTAACGATACAAATTTTGCCTCGAGTTATACATGATACTCACAAACCAGATAGGTGAGGCTAGCGCTGGCAGAATATAATTTGTATGAAATCAGTTTGACTTTATCCAGCTACATGATACACTAAGTACACCTACATGCTCTTCTGAAAGCGCGCCGATGTGTGTGTGTGTGTGTGTGTGTGTGTGTGTGTGTGTGTGTGTGTGTGTGTGTGTGTGTGTGTGTGCGTGTGTGCGTGCGTGCGTGCGTGCGTGCGTGCGTGCGTGCGTGCGTGCGTGCGTGCGTGCGTGCGCATGAGGATCTATGCCTCTTGGAGATGCGAGCATGAGGATCTATGCCTTTTGTAGATGCGCGCATGTTTATGTGAAATGAAAAACAACAAACTCGGCAATACAACTCAAGGCGCTCGAGTCACGCCCACACAACTACACAACTATGGGCTCAAAGTTCTTTCAGCTGCCGAAATAAGCGGGCCCTGAATGTGGACAAAGACGGAGCCTCAGTAATGTTGATAGGCAACAAATTCCATATAATAGCTTGGCTCCTGAGTAAGACAAACTAGTTTTGAACTGATATCATCGAGGGGCGGCCTTGGTATGGATGGGCGGCCTTGGTATGGATACATTGTTCCTCGCCGTTCTATATGAGTATGGCTAAATAGATCTGTTAGATAACTAGGCGTTTTAGTGTATGTGAGAGAGAGAGAGAGAGAGAGAGAGAGAGAGAGAGAGAGAGAGAGAGAGAGAGAGAGAGAGAGAGAGAGAGAGAGAGAGAGAGAGAGAGAGGTCATATTTAGAGTATTGCATCAATAGTCTGCGTGGTGACGGTGTTGCTTCTTTTACGTCACCGCCACTGTCTGACTTTCTTCAGAAGTCAAGGTTTACTATATATATTGTTTTACTTTTTTTCTGGAAAGAATTAATTTTTACTGATGAAGTTGAAAAGATACAAAGCTGGCTAACGAACTCATCCAATGTCTTTCTCCAAACTAGCTATATTCAAAATTTCAAGTACTCTCTTGGCTGGACTTCGCAAACGAAGATATTATAGGAGTTGCCCACGACGTCTGCAGGCTTGTTCGTGGCTGCGGAGGCCAATCCGGGACAGGCAGGTTCGACCGCAGTGGCTGCAGGGGAAGGTATGGCCAGAGTTCTGAGTTGCGGCATCTCTGTTCTTTCTCCTGAGCCGCTTGTCCTTAAGGCTAGCTCTGCGAGAGTCCTCAAAGGAGACAGCTGCCTTGTAAATAGTGGAGCGCCAGGTGTCACGGTCCACAGCAAGCGAAGACCACTGGTGGTGGTCGATTTGGCAGGCACTAAGTGACTTCTTGAGACAGTCTTTGTATCTCTTCTTTGGTGCCCCTCTGTCACGGTGTCCAGTAGCAAGCTCGCCGAACAGGGTGATCTTTGGTAGGCGATGATCCTCCATCCTGGAGACATGCCCCGCCCAGCGGAGCTGTGTCCGCAGCAGCAAAGCCTCGATGCTCACGGTTTCAGCCTGTTCAAGGACCTCGACATTGGTGACATAGTCACTCCAGTGAATGCCCAGGATGGTACGCAGGCAGCGCTGGTGGAAGCGTTCGAGGAGTCGTAGTTGGCTGCGGTAGAGGGCCCAGGACTCGGAACCATACAGCAGGGTGGTGAGGACCACAGCTCTGTACACGCTGATCTTGGTGCCTGTTTTCAGCTGTTGATTGTGCCACACCCGCTTGAAAAGTCGCCCGAAAGCGCTGTTCGCTTTTGCCAGCCTGCTGTCAAGCTCCTTGTCCAGCTTGGCGTCCGACGTGATAATGCAGCCAAGGTAAGTAAACTGGTGCACTGACTTTAGTTCAGACTCGCCGATGGTGATGTGAGGAGGGCGATACACTGTCTTGGGTGCCGGCTGATGGAGGACCTCTGTCTTTTTCAGACTGACCTCGAGTCCAAAGAGCTGGGCAGCGTCTGCGAAGCAGGACGTGATGCGCTGCAGGGCTCTCTCTGTGTGTGCAACGAGGGCAGCATCATCAGCAAAAAGCAGCTCACGGATCAGTTGGTCTAGGGTTTTCGTGTGGGCCTGCAGTCGTCTGAGGTTGAACAGGCTGCCATCGAGACGATACCTGATGTACACTGCATCGTCATCATCGAGGTCCACTGTGGCCTGCTTCAACATCATGCTAAAAAAGATGGTGAAGAGGGTCGGTGCCAGCACGCAGCCCTGCTTTACGCCGTTGAGAATGGGGAATGGTTCTGAGAGGTCATTGTTGAGTCTGACCTGACCTTGCTGGTCCTCGTGTAGCTGGACAATCATGTTGAGGAACTTTGGGGGACAGCCAAGTCGCTCCAGGATCTGCCACATGCCTTGCCTGCTCACAGTGTCGAACGCTTTTGTTAGGTCGACAAACGTTACGTACAGCCCTTTGTTCTGCTCGCGGCACTTCTCCTGTAGCTGTCTCAGCACAAAGACCATATCGGTGGTGCTCCTGTTTGCTCTGAAGCCACACTGGCCCTCTGGGAGTTGGTCTTCAGCGATGGCAGGTACCAGCCGATTCAGGAGCAGCCTTGCAAGGATTTTTCCAGCAATGGACAGCAGTGTAATTCCCCGATAGTTGGAACAGTCAGACTTCTCACCTTTGTTCTTGTACAGGGTGATAACGACTGCATCACGGAGATCCTTTGGTAGTGTTCCTTCCTCCCAGCAGCAGAGAAAGAGGTCATGGAGCTTGTTGTGCAGTGCTGTGCCTCCATGTTTCCAGATCTCTGGCGGTATTCCATCAATGCCTGCTGCTTTGCCACTCTTGAGCTGGTGGATGGCTGTGAGGGTCTCTTCAGCGGTGGGCGGTTCGTCCAATTCAACTTTTACTGGGAGCTGTGGGATTTGTAGGACGACTGCTTCTTGAACAGTGCGCTCAGCGCTGAAGAGGCTCTGAAAGTATTCCGACCAGCGGTTCAAGATGGAGGTATTATCTGTGAGGAGTGCCTGGTGATGAAGTTGAAAAGATACAAAGCTGGCTAACGAACTCATCCAATGTCTTTCTCCAAACTAGCTATATTCAAAATTTCAAGTAAATATGACAAAAATTACTGACTCTAATTTGGGTCAACCGTCTTTCTATAAACTGTCTTTTATGTCTTCAAGGAGACATCCCGTTACAAAATGCTCGGAGGCTCTCTTAGCCACCCCATGGAGAAAATATTTCGCCAAGTTTCAAGCTTGTGTGTGCAGCAATATCGGAGATTCTCGTGTTTACATACATACGCACACACACACACACATAACGCACACACGGCGCTTCGCGCCAAATGTATGTTCAGCAGCGACGTTGGCGTAACTAGACATGACGTAATTTTTATCTTGTTACTTCAGTTGTCCGAGGATTAGGCCTGCCCCCTTTGACATCATGGACATGCTTATTACTGACATTCACCCCGCCGCGACCCGTCCTAAAAATCGCCGAGCCATGCTTGCCGCGTTTCACTGCAAAAATGTCACGGTACACATGTTGGGTAGCCCCGGCCAGGGATACAGCTGTTTCATAATGGATCATGAAAGCGCTGCCATGTACTGAACCCATATTGTTCTCCACTATCCAGGTAACACAAACGTGAATGGGACTCAGCCTCTACATACGTGCAGCTGCTCATAAGTATCTATGCCTTTTCAGTGAGGACGAAGTTCAATGATGAAACTGTACACTGAACAGTTCTGGCTCAGTGTGCCAAACTTCATTACACAGAGATACTGAGCAGTGCTTATCGGCAGGCTGCCGGCTGCATAGTTTACGTAAGTAACACACACACACACGCACGCACGCATACACACACACACACTGACACACACGAGGGATTCCTACCTACCAACAGTAATTCAGGATGACCCCACCCGCTAGACTGTGGAACCTCAAAGTGTTTGTACGCATAACGTCCAAAACTGAGTAACCCCCACTGACTTTCTCTGCGTAAACAGCAAGAATCTATGTTTTGCTAGCGGCAACAGGCGTAGATTCTCATGAGCTCCTGCGTCTGCAAGGACCCACGAGGCTCTGTACCTCACACAGATGGAAATTCCCAAACTGAAGGCCCGAGAGAGCAGCGCCGTGAAATGGCACCGAAATAGCAGCCCCGTCAGTGCCGAATTTGGTAACAGAGTTAAAAATGAAGGCACCCACGCCTTCTCTCATTCAGTCTGCGATGCCGGTTAGAACACAAGCTTGAAACACACGAGGAACCCAATTTTCCGGCAAATCACCTGTTGGACAGTTGCATCAGTGAACAAGCAAGGTGAGCTTGCTCAATCGTGCCAATGAGACGGGTCAGTCTCAGTGGTAGACTCGAGCAAAGATCTGATTTGACCTTCTAACATTGCAGCATCGGAATCCGGCGTGCATACAGTAACACGAACAGCTCGGGTGCCAGGGCCAGGTAGGTAATGTGGGGATACTAAAACATCGACGACAACCACCGTATCATCAGCGCAGACCAAAAAACCCAACAATAACGACCATGTACACGGAAACCAGAGTGGCGGAGGACGGCAACAGGACTCGGTCTGGGTCGTCTGCTGGCATAAAGCAACAACACAAAGGGGTGAGTTGTCTTCTCTTTTGTTTGCGCTTGCTGCTTGCCTCTTTCCCTTCCAGCCACAAGGATGGGAGATGGATCGACAATAGATCAAGATAAACTGTACACCTCAGTGAGGCAATACACCAGGCACTGTCTTAGAATGTTTACGGTCGATCCATCTGATTCTCCTATTCGTAGCAGTCGGATCACTGAAATCGGTGACTGATACGATCAGAACAAATCAGAACAGTGTATGGCTCCTATTTGCCTAAAGCAAGATTCGAAATTAGCTGCGTGTTTGTCGACATTACATGTTAAATGTGATTCCGGAAAGTGTATTCATGCGTACCGCTCTACGGCCGGGTAACCGGCAATTTCCACTGACCTACACGTATCTATTTATACATGACATTTCCTGTCATCTCCAACTGGTATTACAAGAGAATTACTACAGGTACCTACGACTGACGTAATAGAATTGGCATCACCATCAGTGATCCCTATGCCCTCTAGAACTAACGAAATGGGATACTTCTCAGCAACTGAAACAGACATGTGATTGTGCGAGTTGTTTTGGTATATGTGTCAGTAGACGGGGGGGGGGGGGGGGGGGGGGGGGGGTGGGGTGCAGTGTGTGGTGTGCGTTTTGGGAGGTGCGTGTGTGTGTGTGTTGTGTACGGCGTGTGTTGCACGTGTTAAGTGCCGTATATCACGTGCTCCGACTATATGACGGTATCGGCTGCCAGTGCCGACGCCGCGATCGCTTCAGGTCAACGTGATCTCTACGGTCCTTCACCCTCCTTTTCTGTCTCCAAGAGGCACATATTCTCATGAGCCCCTACATACGCAGGGGCTGATGAGAATCTATGCCTCTTGCCATCCGTGACCAGTTTCGGCCGCTCCTCAGTCCGAGGGCCTCACTCTGGGTCAGCGCGTGTTGTAGGCATGTGTAGGTGTTGGGATAACGACGCGGCATTCTGTCTACCGGTGTGCAAAGGTGTCTGCACTGTAAGGTCGTTACCATAGCATGGCGTAGATAAAGGGTGTTTTGTAGCATCATAGGTTAAGAAAAGAGAACAATGCCAGTGCCACCATCGCTGCCGGCACCGCGTGGTAGACATAACGAGTTAAAAAAGCTGCATCAAAAGAGTTGCCAGAAAATGAACCAGACGTGAATTTCAGCCCCACAGTGGTTTAATAATTAGTAATATATAACTCTTCAATAGCGCAATATCCCCATAAAAAAAAAGGCTCAGAGCGCTTTACATCTAGATACTCTTAACTAACTGAAATTAACTAAGGTACCGACAACACACAAAAACGCAGTCATTCATAGGTCCAAATGCACACCAGTGACACAGTAAAATTAAAAACAAAAACCATAACATTTCAAGACGGCTTGATTGGTTGGTTATAAATTGCTTAACGTCCCGACAGCTACAAGACTTTATCAGGACGTGCCTGCACTGCTTGTGAAAAAAATCTGAACTAAACAGAATATTGAATGTATGTCGCCAGCCGGTCTAATACGCTAAATAAACCTAAGACCATTTAGCAACACACATCCAATATCAAGAGCTACAGTAGCGCAGACAGTAGGGCGAGTTTAAATAAGGAAAATACAGGTGAATGGACCAAGGGTAGATAGAAACACATGCCCCAGAATAGAGGGGAAAACTCACCCTGTGGGGCTGACCAGGGTGACCCTGGTAACTAAAATGTAGTTAACCCCACCCAGGGCAGACCCGGGTCTGATCAGATATACATGTTAATGGGAATACGTAGGGTTTATCAATCACTTTCAAAGGCTAGATTGAAAAAATGTTTATTTTAATCTAGCCCTGAAAACGGGGAATACCATTACACACTTTGGGAGCTTGGAAAGAAAAGGACCGCTGGTTTTTAGGGACACTCAGGGGGTTGGTCAGCATTCTGTCGTCTGTGCTGGAGCGCAATACTCTGCCTGGAGGAGGCTGGAGGACAAGTATGCCGGGAGTGTTTTATCAAAGGCCTGAAAAACCAGGGGAAAAAAGTGGGTATTCAGTTCTGAACTTGACAGGAAGCCAGTGTAACTGCTTAAGCAAGGGAGTGATATGGTCCCGCTTTGATTTTTTTAGTACAAGTCTTGCTACGTGGTTTTGAATCTTCTGGAGCCTGCAGAGCAGATCGTTCGAAATACCTGACATTACAGAGTTACAGTGACAGTGACGAGGAAGAGAAACAAGAGTTCTACGACCGACTCCAGAGTGCCGTGGACAAATGTGCGGAGCGAGACATCACCATCGTCATGGGCGATTTTAATGCCAAAATAGGGGAGGACAACACCGGATACGAAGAGGTGATGGGGAGACAGGGACTAGGCTCGGAGATGAGTGAGAACGGGGAGAGGTTTGTAGACTTTTGTGCTCTAAACCGACTTGTCATTGGAGGCAGCATCTTCCCACACAGAAGAATACACAAAGCAACTTGGGTCTCACCTGACCATACAACAGAGAACCAAATAGACCATATCTGCATTAGCAAGAAATTTAGAAGATCCCTTCAAGATGTTCGAGTGAGGAGGGGAGCAGATGTCGCCTCAGACCACCATCTGCTTACCTTAAGAATGAAGCTCAAGCTAAAGAAAAGCCGCACAGAGACAACAAGAAGACAGCGCTATAATGTAGGCCTCCTGAGAGAAACTGGAGTTAGAGAAGAGTTCAAACTGGTGCTGTCCAACCGGTTTCAAGCGCTACAGGAGCTAGTAAATGAAGAGGAGGCGGTCACCACAGAGCAGCAGTGGAAGGCAGTTAGAGAGGCGCTGAACTCAACCTGCAAAGACACTGTAGGGTTCAGGAAACACCACCACAAGGACTGGCTGTCGGCACAGACCTTGAAGAAGATAGAAGCGAGGAAGCAGAAGAAAGCAGCGGTCAACAACAGTCGCACGAGAGCAGCCAAAGTAAGGGCACAGGGGGAATACTCGGAAGCCAACCGCGAGGTGAAGAGGAGTATCAGGGCAGACAAGAGGGCCTACACAGACAGCCTGGCAGCAGAGGCAGAAAAGGCAGCAGGCAGCGGCAACATGAAACAGCTCTACGACATTACCAGAAGATTGTCGGGTAAGTATGGCCATACAGAAAGACCAGTAAAAGACAAAGAAGGCAAGCCTATTGCAGACAGAGCAGACCAACTCGACAGATGGGCCGAGTATTTTGAAGAGTTACTGAACAGACCTAGCCCACCCGACCCCCCCCCCCCCCCCCCCCCCCCCCCGACATCCAGCCGGCAGAGACCGACCTACCCATCAGCTGTGACAGACCCAGCCGGGAAGAGATCAGAAAAGCAGTGGCATTTTTGAAGAATGGCAAAGCAGCAGATTGATTGTACATTGCTTAACGTCCCGACAGCAACAAGGCTTTCTCAGGACGTGCCTGCACTGCTTGTGAAAAAAAAACTAAACAGAACATTGAATGTATGTCGCCAGCCGGTCAAATACGTTAAATAAACCTAACACATGGGGCCTAAATAAAGCTAAGACCATTTAAAGAAGTACCCAACGGAGAAAGAAACACGCTTAGAAAAGACGGGTACAACACAATTTATTAATATTTCGGGTAAATACCCTTTGTCAAAATAGACAAACAAACAAACATAGAGATTAGCCGCTACTTATCTTCAATGGCAGAAGGAATGTGGCAACTGAAGGAGGTGACGTAAAATAAAAGAAAAGGAAGAACAAAAGTGCGGAAAAAGTAAAAATGACGTCAACGAAAAATCGCGTAAGAGAGAGACTCGGAAAGAACCTGAACACGAGAGACAAGAGTGTGTGCAAGCACGTGCAGGAGCGAGCGAAAGAAAAGGCGTGTAGATGAGGCCAGAGAGAGAGAGACTCTTTCATGACTTATTACTTGTTGTGTACCGTGCTAAATGCTGGGGTTTTTTTCCCGGGGTCCTCCCGTTTTTCCCCGAGGTAGTCCTCAACTTGAAGGTGATATAAAGTTTGCCTTCGGGTTGGTGTTTAGCAGGCTTTGTGTATTAGACACTCAGCCTACTTCGTGCCCAAGGGTACTCCCCATTCGTTCTCTCTCTCTTTCTCTCTCTCTCTCTCTCTCTCTCTCTCTCTCTCTCTCTCTCTCTCTCTCTCTGGCCTCATCTACACGCCTTTTCTTTCGCTCGCTCCTGCACGTGCTTGCACACACTCTTGTCTCTCGTGTTCAGGTTCTTTCCGAGTCTCTCTCTTACGCGATTTTTCGTTGACGTCATTTTTACTTTTTCCGCACTTTTGTTCTTCCTTTTCTTTTATTTTACGTCACCTCCTTCAGTTGCCACATTCCTTCTGCCATTGAAGATAAGTAGCGGCTAATCTCTATGTTTGTTTGTTTGTCTATTTTGACAAAGGGTATTTACCCGAAATATTAATAAATTGTGTTGTACCCGTCTTTTCTAAGCGTGTTTCTTTCTCCGTTGGGTACTTCTTTGCATATTACACGCTTGGCAGTCACCTTTTTGGTCTGGATTAAGACCATTTAGCAACACACATCCAATATCAAGAGCTACAGGCAGCGCAGACAGTAGGGAGAGTTTTAAAAAGGCAAATACAGGTGAATGGACCAAGGGTAGACAGAAACACATGCCCCAGAATAGAGAGGAAACTCACCCTGTGGGGCTGACCAGGGTGACCCTGGGAACTAAAAAGTACCTAACCCCACCCAAGTCCCCCAGGGCAGACCCGGGTGGGGGGGCAAAGCAGCAGGGCCAGATGGCATCCCAGCGGAGTCTCTGAAAGCAGACCTAGAGACAACAGTTGAGATGCTGTACCCACTGTTTGGAAAGATATGGGAAGAGGAGGTGATGCCAGCTGACTGGAAGGAGGGGTACCTAATCAAGCTTCCCAAGAAAGGCGACCTCAGCGTTACAACTACAGAGGAATCACCTTGCTGTCAGTACCAGGAAAGGTCTTCAACAGGATCATCCTAGAGAGAATGAAGAGCTCCGTTGACCCCCAGCTGAGAGACCAGCAAGCAGGATTCAGGAAGAACCGATCATGTACAGACCAGATCGCCACTCTCCGCATCATCGTGGAACAGTCTCTGGAGTGGAGCTCCCCGCTGTGCGTCAACTTTGTGGATTATGAGAAAGCATTTGACAGCGTGGACCGAGAGACTCTGTGGAAACTCCTACGACACTACGGTGTACCCACAAAGCTCGTCCGCCTGATCAAGAGCAGCTATGATGGCATGACATGTCGCGTGATCCACGAAGGGCAGTTCACCAGAGAGCTCCAGGTCAGAACTGGTGTCAGGCAGGGGTGTCTGCTGTCTCCGTTCCTCTTCCTACTGGCCATAGACTGGGTCATGAAGATGACCACAGAGCACAGACGAAGTGGAATACAGTGGACACTGTGGACACAGCTTGACGACCTCGATTTTGCAGACAACTTGGCATTACTGTCCCACACTCATCAACAAATGCAGGACAAGACCACGAGGCTTGCTGACATCTCGTCCCAAGTGGGCCTCACCATTCACAAACAGAAAACAAAGACAATGAGGCTGAACGCAACCAGGGAAGAACCAGTCTTGCTTGCTGGCACCCCGTTGGAGGAGGTGGAGTCCTTCACCTATCTCGGGAGCATCATAGACAAAAAAGGCGGCACTGATGCAGATGTCAGAGCACGAATCGGTAAAGCCAGAGCAGCCTTTCTCCAGTTGAAAAAAGTGTGGAGTTCCAGAGAGCTGTCACAACACACCAAAGTCCGGATTTTCAACTCCAATGTAAAAGCAGTTCTCCTATATGGAGCAGAGACATGGAGATTGACAAAAACCACAGTCAACAGAGTACAGACCTTCATGAACAGTTGCCTTGGAAGAATTTTGAAAATCCACTGGCCAGAGAAGATCAGCAACGTCAGACTCTGGGAGAGAACAGAGCAGATAACAGCAGAGAATGAAATTGGGCGAAGAAGATGGGGATGGATCGGTCACAGTCTGAGAAAGCCAGCTTCCAGTATCACTAGGCAGGCATTGTCATGGAACCCCCAGGGAAAGAGGAAAAGAGGTAGGCCGAGAAACTCCTGGCGTCGAGACCTCCAAGCAGACATCAAGAGACTGAGAATTGATTGATTGTACATTGCTTAACGTCCCGACAGCAACAAGGCTTTCTCAGGACGTGCCTGCACTGCTTGTGAAAAAAAACAACTAAACAGAACATTGAATGTATGTCGCCAGCCGGTCAAATACATTAAATAAACCTAACACATGGGGCCCAAATAAAGCTAAGACCATTTAGCAACACACATCCAATATCAAGAGCTACAGGCAGTGCAGACAGTAGGGAGAGTTTTAAAAAGGCAAATACAGGTGAATGGACCTCGGGTAGACAGAAACACATGCCCCAGAATAGAGAGAAAAACTCACCCTGTGGGGCTGACCAGGGTGACCCTGGGAACTAAAAAGTACCTAACCCCACCCAAGTCCCCCAGGGCAGACCCGGGTGGGGGAAGAGACTGGGAACCACCTGGAGTAGAATCGAAGGAGAAGCACAGGACAGGAGTTGCTGGAGGTCTCTCGTCGACGGCCTATACCCGGGTAGGGGTGACAGGCGTAAGTAAGTAAGTAAGTACAGAGTTACAGTAGTCAAGTAATTATACTGTAATTGAAAATGTCGCTGCACCGCATGATACACATAAAGAGTCAAACTGCATCGAAGGAGTTAAACACAGACAGGCAAATTGCAGCCTCGCAATGTTTTAATTGAACTACAAACTGGAAATGTGCGTCTTGATTTGGAGCGTATCAGTAATACTTAATAAAGAACTGGTGAATGCATAAAGGGCTGACAGTGGATCAGTTGATGACATTAATATAATAACATACGGACTCGCAAAATAAATGCAACATGACTGGAATCATCGGAAACACTAAAGTGCTTGCGATGATTCCATTGGTGTCGCATTTGCTTTTGTTCATCAACAGGAAAAATACACAGCACAACACACGCGCTGACACATCCCGCAAGCCCGCTGGTAAAGTCACAATAAATAAGAAAAATATTGGGACATCATACATATGTATTGTTAACATAAACAAGCATTTGCATTTTTTGCTTTGTGCGACGGTTGTACCTGAATCTGTTATTTATTGTTTGCCTGCTTCGCTGTGTTTTGTGTTTCTGTCACGCCACAACAGTCAATAATGATATTACCAGAGGCCAGAATAACAGCCACTGTTTGCCATGTCATCAATAGGCAAAAGCGATAACAATGGTCAGTTGTCGGCTGCTCTGTAGGGGCAGATATATGTCACCGGTCTTGAAAGAGAGATCGTGAGTGGTTTCATGGCTTTTTGTTATTCTGCTCATGACGAGTTTGATGCGACAGCTGCCGGTGAGGCTGAGCGCCCCGTTACACCAGGCCTGTGCACTCACCCAGGCCATAACAGCTCTCCGAAAATTCCAAGAAAGAAACACACTTAGAAAGGACAATAATTGTTTTTTTTTTTAGCGTGTTTCTTTCTTTGTAAGAGTTTTTTTTTTTTTGCATTTCACCGCACTTGGCAGTCATCTTGTTTGCTGTATTTCAAAGCAGTTCTCGTCATTTTCAACCGGCTTCTGCCCAAACAATGACAAGGACTGCTCCGACTTGTAACTTTTTTTTATCTGAAGAAAAACAAGAAGGGCATATGTGTGACTTTTGTGACAATAAGTAAAGGGCTGGCTTCTGCAGCAGCAAAATCCATGTTTTCTTAAAATGTAAGCATTTTTCACGCATCTGTTCAACCCTTGACCTTTGCAATGAGTCGACTAAATTAGTATGCATAGGAAGGTCTTATCAGCTACCTTTGTGCCAAATTTGACTGAAAAATTTGCAAAAAACATTGATAATACCTACCATTTTATCAAAATTGCCATTGTACACATCCAAATTAGTATGCATAGATAGGTCTTACCATCACGTATCTCTGTACCAAATATACAAGTTGTGAATAGTATTTGAGAAAAAAACATTTTTTGTCAAAATATGGTTATTTTGGACCTATTTTCTTAGCTCTTGTGACCCTTGCCCTTTCCGAGGGCTCATCTAAATTAGTATGCATAGATAGGTCTAACCATAAGGTATCTCTGTAGCAAGTTTGGGTTTGAAGTTGTGAACAGTATTTGAGAAAAAACATGTTTTGTCAAAATATGGCTATTTTTCACCTATTTCCTGAGCTCTTGTTACCCTTGACCTTTCCGAGGGATCAACGAAATTAGTATGCATAGAAAGGTCTTCAGCAGGTATCTTTGTACCAAGTTTGGGTTTGAAGTTGTGAATAATATTTGAGAAAAAATAAATTATGTCAAAATATAGCTATTTTTAAAAACTATTTCCTGATCCCCTGTGACCTTGACCTTTGTAAGAGGTCACACAAATTGTATGTTTAGAAAGGTCTTGAAGACTGTGGCTTGAATAGTCTCTGAGAAAATGCCAACATTAAAGTTTACCACGGACGAATGTGGACAGACAACCACTGAGCCAAAACATACTCACTTTTGCTTCACATGTGAGCCAAAAAACCAGCTTGGATGCCCCATTCAATTGGAGTTCATAAAAATAAAACCCGTCTCCATCAGTAGGTCTGATGTTAGCCTCTGTGGTTGTAACATAATCTTGATCCGAAAAGTCAATAAAATCGAAAGTTTCTGATCTATAATCGGGTGAAACAATAGGCAAAACTAACTGTATTGACACACAACTGACTGGAAATGCGCTCAATTAGCCATGTACTGGTAGTAAACAGAAGACAGGATGTGTGGCCTGGGTGAGACTCCAAGCCCATGGTCCTCAAGACTGCATCATGAAGTATCAGTAGGATCACTTAGCCGCACCTGGGGCACTCTCTAATAACACCTGTAGTAACTGTTGCTGATCACGCAGTCTGAATGCAACACGAGTCGGATCCAGTGTGCAACTACGTGATCGAGGAGAGAAAAGGAAAGTCGTTTGACGATGAGATAGGGAAGGGGGGGGGGGGGGGGGGGGGGGGGGGGGCGAGAAGAGAGATATATATAGGAAACCAGTCTTCATGCACACAAGTGGGGGGAGCCTTAAGGCCCCCCCCCCCCCCCCCCACCTGTGTCCATGAACACTGGTTTCCTATATCTCTCTCTTTTTTATTTATTTATTTTATTTATTTATTTATTGTTGTTTTTTTTTGGGGGGGAGTATTATACATTCTTTGACTTTTAGGGTGTCTGGCCTTATTTAGAGTTGAATATTCTGAATGTACTGCAAGCTAACTGCTAACAGGATCGATAAGTGAATTTCGCAAATACTGAATTTCTCAGCTACTCACAAAGCACCCCCCCCCCCCCCCCCCCAATACACACACCAACCTGACACAAAGCTCACAAACATACTGGTACTTCAAGTGCACTAATACCCACAAAAACAACGTTTCATTGGAAATCAACCTTGACAAAAAGGAAAAAAATATGTACCTGCCCGCAAACACATGCTGTTTTAGACTGACAATGTATGTTAGTGCTGAAAAGCCCAAGCGATAATTGCGGTAACAAACAGCGTACCACAAACAGACTGCCAAACGCATGTATCACTGTATCTATTTCAAAACCCAAGTCGCCAAGAAGTATTATTTGTACACTGCCATATATGCAAGCTAAATTACAATACTTACAGGTAAGGATATAGACCAATGGCTCTAGTTCAAGGGTGGTGCCAGAATATCTTGGCGCTTAGAGGCGCCAAGCTATTCTGGCACTACCCTTGAACTATTTTAGTCAAACTTATTTTAAACACTGGTGTATTCCGATTGATAAGGGTTAAGAGGATCTGATCCTACATTCTCTCCACCAGTAGCTCTCACACTGCCAAGGCTAAATGGCTGTAAAATAAACCTGTGGGCTGGCGATTGGGTGCCTGATAGGCGGGGGCCGGGGATCTAACTGTTGTCTGTCCAGCGCTGTGATTCCCCTTGGTTTGAGTACTGTAAAATAAACCGTCGACTCAGCGCTACACGTAGATTGACGGTGATAGCTTAGAATCATTCCGTGCTTAGCTTCGTGTCCGGGCTCCAGGGTAGTGCGTGATTAGCTTGGTGCCTCAGGCACCAAGCTAATCACGCGCTACCATGGAGCTATTGCAGTCCATCCACCTCCCGCTCAGTAGATGGCAAGAGAAGTACCAGGTAGAGAGCACGCTGCTTGAGGCACAAAGCTGATCACGGCCGCCTAATGGGTTAAAGATAGGTAGGCAGCGACGCTGAGCACGCGCAACCCTCGTCAGCGAGGTATGTGGCAGCACCCCCGAACCAGTTGGGTGCCTTCCAAAGGGATGACAAGTTTCTCCCACTCTACTTCTCTGATTTCTATCACACACCCCAAGAAAGTAATTATGTCGTACTAACAGTTTTCTTTTACCTACCCTACTACAGTTGAAGGTGAAATCTCTGAGCTCGGAAAGGCCCATACACGCTCCACCGTACTCATCAGCAGTTTTCCCACAATTTCTTTTGACACCGCACCAATGTCGGTCTGGTTTACTATGCCGGATCTCTCATGTCCACTGCCTTTCTCCACACCTCTGCCCCGGAGGCGATCGACTGTGCGGTGCCCTTGGCTCTGATTCTGGAAATGCTTTGTCAGGTTTCTCACCACGTCTCGCTCATCCAACGCTCCTGTGTGTGATCTCTGCCTTGCCTACGAGGTTGTCCGCTCGATCATTGCCCTGGACTCCAGCATGTCAGTAGACCCACAAAAGTCTTTGGTGTAGTTCAGAAGGTACATCATATTGTAACCAACGCTTGCAGAGTTGTGGTGAATTGCTTTCATTACTTTTTACTTATTTGAGTTTAGTGTGTGTGCGTGTGTGTGTGTGTGTGTGTGGGAGGGGGGGGGGGCAATTAAAACAATAATCAATAGTCCCATTCGATCTCACTGCCGGACACAAGCTAAGGCACAATCACGCATCACCTAGCGGTGTCTTTCGCATATGATGCCTACCCTTTCAAGTCTTTGACACTCTGAGTAAGACCAAGAAAAGTATCACTTAGCATGGTAAAAGTTGAATTTATTCTTGTCCACAACAGTAGCATGACAACTGTCAACTCCAGTGGTCTGAGGCGGTAACTATAAACAGAAATAAACTCTGCCTGCAAGACGAGTGTGTCCTGTACGGCTTCACGAGAATCTTCTTTGCAGACTTAAAAGCCGCACTAACTGACGAAATGTCCGCCCCACTAGCAAAACAGCTTCGGGTCCACGACGGCCGCAGTCGACCCGCGCACAACTGTGCACGGGCCCACTGAGGCTGTCGTGGACCCGAGGACCTTTGTTTCCTGGACGCGGTGAGAAGCAAATTGTGTAACAGAACTTCATCAAGGTTCTCGCTAAAAAACGAATGCAAATAAGGGAAAAGAATTTTAAAAAAAACATTTTGCAGTTGTTCAGTAGATGGCAAAGATTTGTGACACGCTCGAAGAAACAACAGCCTAGATTCGTTTGCTCTTCTGTGATTTTAGACCTTACGATTGAAAGCCGTACGGTCCAAAATCACAGACCAGCACAGTTTGTTCCACAGGGGTCCGATGATAGTAGCTGTGACTAATGCAAATCCGCTGCGCCGCCGCGTGTGCGCCACCGCCTACTAAGCTCAAGACATAATACAAGGGAAGAAACAAAGACACCCGCGAAATTTTAGCTGTGGCCAAAAGTATCCCGGACCTCTTCCTCAACATAATTATAGAGTTGAACGTTAAACCCTTTAGTAGAGTGCCGTGAAAGAGGCCACTATGCACTGCAGTGCATCCATTGTTTTCTGCCGTGTTTACTCTAAAGTCGAAGAGAATTACTGATTTACTCGAAAAGACATTGACAACTGAGCAGTGTTTAAACCAGACTCCATTAAAGTAGACCTTTTTCGGGCTCGGGGAAATAAATACGTACCAAAGCGACTGCTGCGTGCAGGTCACAAGTTCATGTCGAGTAAGATGCACTCTTGTTTTAATTTCATTGTATATGCTAATTTACATAAACCAATGAAAAATGAGCACGAGGCGTATTTCCGGCCGCATCTAAAACCGACAACTCGCCGTCTGCTATGAATGATGTTTGACTTTGGAAAAAGCCTTGATACTAAACTATCAGTTTTGATCGGAGGACAAGGTTGGTATAGATTTGTGGCAAAGTATCTACCGAGTCTGTTCAGTTCGAGGTTTTGGGCGGATGGTTGCTTTGAGGGTTGAAAACTGCTCTGGAATCACAGTGCTTCGTCGATTTAGTGTGTGCCTGTCGTTTCTTCCCTTGTATTCTGTCATAAGCTTAGTAGGCGGTGGCGCAGCGGATTTGCATTAGTCAAAGCTACTATCATCGGGCCCCTATGGTTAGTTCCGCTGCTGGCAAGCGCTACAGCAGTAAAACTAGAAGCTGTGCACGCATAACGGCGCATAATAATGGCGATAAAACCGCAGTGGGTAAAGTCATTTCAAGAACTCTCGCAGCATAACTAGTAATTCTCCCACTTTCAGCGGCAACTGTAAGACACAGATCGGGCCGGGCCAAGGTAGCAAAAGGGTATAGTGTATTGTTTAATCCAGCGAATTCAAGCCACGAGTCGGCTGGTAACGCAGTACCCGCGGTCAGTCCTAACCCTTTAGCTGTCGGTAGCGCGTTCTGTCGAGGCGATTTCTGTAGGCATCCTCTTGACAAAAAGCGCTACCGACAGCCCTACAGGAATTCCCTCGACAAAAAGCGCTACCGACTGCCAAAGGGCCAAACGCATGCTGACATTAAGTGCACCCCAGTTAGATTTTTTTCTGCAGTGCCGGACACAAACTGTGCTGAGATATCAGTCTTGTTTTTGGAAGTTGAGGACTCCATGCAATGCTGACAAAAGCCTTAACCCGTTACATACTGAGCCTGAATTTTTTTGAACAAAGCTTATTGCCCCATTACGATTAGGAGTTAGTTCAACCATTTAAGTTTAAGGGTGGTGCCAGAATAGCTTGGCGCCTGAGGCGCCAAGCTATTCTGGCATCACCCTTAAACTATCATAGTCAAATGAAAAGCCCTGAACAAGCCATGAAAATAATACTTTGTAAAATCTCGTATCGACCATATAGATGCTGCTTACTAAAGGTACTTGGCATTAATCAAGTTCATTTCTAAATGAACAGTGCTCACCTGTAGCCCTCTCTACGCCCATTACCCCTCCATTCGCCCCAGATGCGCGGGGGCGTCACCATGGCAAACTATGCCCTCTCTATCAGGGGCCGTCTCCCGATGAACCCTTGCAGATATCTGGCAGGCATTTGGAGCCGGCCAGTCTGCTGCGTGCACATTGTAACTTGAACAAACATTCTTATCATTCTACTATTTTTACCACTGAGTATGTAATAAAAAGGCATCTCCCCCCCCCCCCCCCCCACTCCCCAAGCCGCCTCTCCTCATCCCGCCCAGCAGGTACAAAGTTTGTCCAGGACAAAGATATACAAAGTCTCGGCAGGCTTTGGCCCCAAAGACAGCCGATGCTGTGAATTAAATAACATGTACAAAATTAAAATTGATCTCAGTGATATTGCAAACCGACGGGCCTGCTCTATATTGCACGTCCGTTGAACTTGAAAGGTCCTGGTAAATCAATGTGGCACAGCTGCAATGCATCTTAATTGATCAGTGTTCAGCTTGTACTCCCTAGGCAATAGCTGTCCCCGTCCCTCATAACCCACCCGTTCGGGCCGTCCATTTACACTTCGGTGCATGGGACGTCAACCCATTACATCCTGATTCCGATTTAAAAAAAAAAAAAAAAAAAAAAAAAAAAAAGCTTATTATCCTATGAAGGCTACATTACAGCTTAGGAGATAGATCAACCACGTTAGTTCAAGGGTGGTGCCAGAATAGCTTGGCGCCTCATGCGCCAAGCTATTCTGGCATCACCCTTGAACTATCATATCGGCAGGTTTTGAAAAATGGCTATGTCTGTGACGATGTCAATGCCTCAACCGTTGATAAATAAAGCTTCATTGAATCATAGTGAAATTTATTTCAAGCAATGGGTTATCAGAATGAAAAGTGTTAAACCCCGAGCTAACCAACCAACACCACCTGCTATTGTGCGAAATGTCTGATGGATAACTGCTGAAAGACGTGAGGACAAAGTCTACCACAGATAAATCCACTGTCTATGACACCAGACGAGCGTTGCTTACTGACGGTTGCAGAACTTCTATGCATTTCTATGCATAGAAGGTTCTGCAGGCTTGCCGGTCCCGTGGGCAATAAAGAGAGATCTGTTTTCTCTCCAGGAAACCCCACAGAGCACACGCTGTTTGAAGACTCTCATCAAGCAAGAGGCATAGATTCTCATGAGCCCCTGCAAATGCAGGGGCTCCTGAGAATCGATGCTTCCTGCCGGCAGAGGTCTGCTCCATTTGCACTATCATCATCGGTTATGAGTTATCGGGATACAAGCCTAAGACACAAGGAACCACATTTAGCCAGAGGCAGCTACCTTGATGGATACTCGTGTTGGGCAATAAACTGCAACCAACAGCCTGAGATTATTAAGAAACTCTGTCGAGTGCATCCATGAAGAAAAAACAAAACAACCCCGAATGATCGAGATTCTAAGGTCACCGATGACGTCATAAGCCAGCGATGTGATATTTTTAAGTTAACACACTCGTCATTGCATTCCCCAACAGATGATACCTTAAGTAACCCCGAAATAAGTTTATTTACTAAGCCGAAACGCCTTAGTAAATATTTCACGTTGTATTGCATTCTACTATATGTGCTGCAGCTTATAGCTGGCTGTTGTTTCCAGGTGTTTGTCTGAGCAGTGTCGTTAGCGGTTTTTGTCGCAATGATTCCTGCACTGAGGAGTCACCGCGACAAAACAAAAAAAACAAACAAACTCTACCGACAGCCAAAGGGCTAAAGCTGTACATAAGCATGACAGTTTGCCTAAGAATTTTATCTTGAATACAATTACAAACGTATGACACGGACTATCTATAGTAAAAGGTAGCAAATTTCCGACACTGCAGTGGCACATCGGTCGTTCTTTAGAACCCGTGCACGCGTCAGTTTGACATTTGCAACTTCACAGGAACAGCGCATGCCACCGAGAGACATGTGCGACAGTGCCAAGGGGTGCGAAAATGCCAAACTTAATCGCTTGGAGAAGACTGCGGCCACTTTCCTCTCCATTTCGCTTCCTTGTGCCTACTGTCAGTAAAAGGGAACATAGATTCTCATAAGCCCCTGAGGCCAGTGCCGTCAGCGAGCTTAGTCCTGCGCCAGCCACAAAGCAAGGCGCTCCGCCGCTACAGCGGCACGTGCGGCAGTGCCAGGGGGTGCGAAAATGCCAAACTTAAACGCTTAGAGAAGACTGCGGCCACTTTTCTCGCCATTTCGCTTCCCTGTGCCTGCTGTCAGTAAGGGAACAGATTCTCATAAACCCCTGAGGCCAGTGACGGGAGTGAGCTTAGTCCTGCGCAAGCTTAGTTGCTGGCGCAGGACCAAGCTCACTCATGCAACTGACCCCATGTATACTATTGGTCAAAACTTAAGGGCCACTTTTTTATCGCAGACGCACGACAACACCAAGCAAATACTGTAACAATACTTGCAGTCAGTACTTTGCTAATTTATTCAGTAACAATTTCATTTAAGTTATGAGGAAATCTCCAGTATCACTAGGCAGGCATTGTCATGGAACCCCCAGGGAAAGAGGAAAAGAGGTAGGCCGAGAAACTCCTGGCGTCGAGACCTCCAAGCAGACATCAAGAGACTGGGAACCACCTGGAGTAAAATCGAAGGAGAAGCACAGGACAGGAGTTGCTGGAGGTCTCTCGTCGACGGCCTATACCCGGGTAGGGGTGACAGGCGTAAGTAAGTAAGTATGAGGAAATCAAACAATTGTAACAACAGCAGAACGTTAGAATGTTCACCCACCGCACATTTAAAAAGTCACACAGGACTGGTCCAGTCAGTTGCGCGTGTACCCACCGTTTGCAGCCAAGCATTCAATGCAGCGTTGACGCATGGAGTTCACCAGGGTTCGGCGAACATGTTGTGTGATCGCTTCCCACTTTTGATGCAGGAACTGAGTCAGCTGGGGGACGCCTTGAGGTGGGGGTGGTTGCTGACCACACGTTGCCCCATCGCGTCCCAGAGGTGCTCGATGGGAGCCAGATCAGGTGAACGAGCTGGCCACTCCATTCTCATGATGTCCCGTTGCCCAAGGTACTCATCCACCACATGGGTGCGATGAGGTCGAGCGTTGTCTTCCTGCAGAACAGTATTGTCGCCTATGGCTTGGAGAGCTGGCTGGATGACGGGCTGCACAATCTCGTCCTGATAGCGCAGTCCAGTCAGTGTGCCTCGCATGACGTGGAGGGGGGTCCTGCCTTCCCTGTTGAACCCTGCCTAGACCATGACTGAGTCTCCTCCGTAGCGATCCACCTATTGAACGCATCCATCCATGAATCGCTCACCCTGGCGTCTCCAGACCCTCACCCTGCCGTCGTTAAAGCAACACAGTGAACCGTGACTCATCAGTAAACAGAACCTGAGTCCACTGGAGTCTGTTCCACCTCATATGTTGACACCAGGCAACCAGGGCTCTGTGATGAGCTGAAGTGAGAGGTATTCTCACTGCTGCTCTGCATGAAGCCAGGCCAATTTTTCGCAGACGTCGGCAGACTATGCTTCTGCTGACGTTAACGTTTGCAGCTTGCATCAATTGAGCCGCCACACAGAGGTGTCTTCCCTTCTGCTGGTGCAACGCGGGCGTCCTGAGCAGGGTCGTCGTTCTGCCCTTCCAGTTTCTTGGAATCATGCCAGCAGCCTCTGGATCACTGGAAGGGACACCTCAAGTCGTCTCCCAACTTGTCGTCCGGAAATTCCATTCTGCAGCCATGCTAGCTCCCGGCCTTGATCTGCTGGCGTTAAGCTTCGTCGTGGTGGCATGGTTAGGAAAGTGACGCCTCCAAAATTTGAGAAATGGGACCTTGGGGCTAAACGGGTTAAAGCGACCCGCTCTAGGCAGTAAAGGGTTAACAGTTCGTAATATCTCATTCATAAATGTTCTTAGAATGACGTACGATAATGCTGGACAAAAGCGCTAATAAATTATGAAGTTTCAATTTGGGTGAATGTCGCAAAATGAAAGATTTTTTTGTTTTCTGCTGTTTTTCACCTTTGTACGTAGGAAACTTCCGGCTACGCGCAAAACTTCTGGTTCCCCACCGGGTCTGCCCTAGGGGACCTTGGTGGGGTTGTCTACTTTTTAGTTCCTAGGGTCACCTTGTCTAACCCCTGCAAGGTGGGTTCTACTCTTTTGGGGGTTTGTATTTCTGTCTTTCTGGTCCATTCATCTGTATTTTTCTTTTGAAATTCTCCCTCCTGTCTGCGCTTCTTGCAGTTCTTTTCTTCATTTAGCGCAGGCACGTCCTGAGAAGGCCTTTGTCATTGATAGTTTCATGAAATACAACTGATGCCTCCTCCTCCGCAATTCAAAACCAATAATTCATGAATCATGCCGGGTGATACCAGAGATTTTGTAGATTGTCTCTGATAATACTGGCAATCCCTCTGCTTCTATTTTTAATGGTCCTATTTCTTGATCTTTTCCGGTTCGACCCAAGAGCTATCGACACTACCACGCCCTTTGTCTCCACACATAAACGGCACACCTCGCCATCACTCGCCCCCCCCCCCCCCCCCCCCCACCCCCCATCATGACCTGCAGTGGTTGCCCAAGTTGTTGGGCACGCCATTCTAAAACGCCACTCATTTGACTCATATGGCTCTAGATTGGAAAGGGATCTGAAGCACAAATAAAGTGGCCGCCACCGCCACAGAATCCGTGTACCTTGCCAAACTGACGACCACAAGAAACGCAGGATTAGGAGAACACAATCTATATTAACCCTTTGACTGCTACTGGCAGTGTCAGTGTACACAGGCTACGGTTTCTGAAATCTTTGTTAATCCAACGTCAAAGCCCCAGCCGTCGAAAACATGGATACAAAGCGGTATCAGCGAAAGGCATAGATCCTCATAAGCCCCCACAACTTCGGGGGCTCACGAGGATCTATGTCTCTTGCATCTGGATTGCGTTCACGTTTTCTCGGCACTGAGGGGATAATGATTTCCACGCACACAAAACAACAAACAAAAACATCATGCCACGTGTCGAGTTAGATCATCACCAAACTCTGCAGTCTGCAAAGAACAGCCGACTAGTTTTACAGATCAGCATTTCAATTTTTACCGCGTTCATTCGAAAACAGACATCTGAAACAGCCGCACGGCGAGATTTTCAAAGGGACGCATTAATTATTAACCGTCATGCAGACAGGAAAATCAGACTGTGTAGGTGGTCGGGAATTGAAAGGGGGGGGGGGGGGGATGGGGGTTAAACAATTTATTTACTGCGATGATAGGGGTGGGGGTTAAACAATTTATCTATTGTAATAATGCCATACTTTGTGGCGCAGTTACACTAGAAGCATATCTTTCTACATCATTGCAGACAAAATACATGTACAGCAAACTGAACTTTTGTTTTGCTAAATCAATAAGATCATGGTCACTCAAGCCGGAACTTGACATGCGGTCCAGCAGACCGTAACGCATCCGCACCCGGAACTCTAAAGTTTTAAATGTGAACGTTGTCGGCAGTATCGCTTGCGCCAATTCATGCAGGAATTTGGTCGAAAAGAAACATGTCATATCCAGAATCACACTGGTTGTGTCTCCTTCGATTCCTAGGATACACCGGTTTGCATGACCCACGAGGTTGTTTCTCTGCCAATAGACTAATTAATATAATCAATTAAAACCCATACAAGCGTGCAAAACTTCAAAAACATATACGACGAATCGATCATGATAGTTCAAGGGTGGTGCCAGAATAGCTTGGCGCCTATAGTCGCCAAGCTGTTCCGGCACCACCCTTGAACTATCATGATCGATGTGATACCAGCGGTAGCGAATCGAGGGAGACAACCAGCGTGATCTTGAGTGAAATCAAGGAACACGCTGACACTCGTCGGCCAATCATTTTTGTAATAACAGACGCGTGCTTTTCCGTTTGACAGCGCTCGCATCAAAAGCTTATTATTTATCCTGCAAGTGCACAACGCTGGATGTGTAATCACGTGCACCTGTCTGCAATTTTGGACCTTCAGCCTCAAACCGCAAGGTCCAGAACCACAGACCAGAACACATAAAAATGACCTTTCGGCGAAAAATTGGAAGTTGCACACAAAACTGTCAGTTGAAGGCATACGATTGTGAGATACAGGAGAGCGCGCAGCATATGGGTATCCTTTGGGATCGTTGGCTATAAATCTTGTGCCCAATGTTTTAAATCCAGAGAGAGAGAGGGGGTGGGGGGTGGTGGGGAGGGGGGTGGGTGGCGAGGGAGAGAGATGAAATGAAAATTAAAAACTAAATTTCTCATGGATAAATGGTTAGGTCCTGAGAGAGAGTGAGCGAGAGGAGGGGGGGGGGGGGGACGGGTTTCACAAATGCACGTTACAACAGTACATACATACAACAGTACATAAATACAACCGCAAATCATAGTTCAAGGGTGGTGCTAGTATCGTGGCCAGCTCAACTAGGGCAGTCTTTACGCGTGTTTAATTCCCAAACTGAACCCTTTGGCTGTCGGCAGCGCTTTTTATCGAGGTGATTCCTACACAATTAACTTCGACCAAAAAAAGCGCCACCAACAGCCAAAGAGTTAACGAGATAAATTTGGAGGAAATTAATGCCCACAGGAACACCGTGACACGAAGGAAGTTGGAGTCACCCGCATGCGTGAGCTTAAATCCTGCACAAGCCACGAAGCAAGTTGCTCCTGCAGACAAGCACCTTGCTTAGTGTTTTGCGCAGGACTTCAAGCTCACTCATGCAACGGAGGACTAGTCCTTAGCATCACGGCGCATCCCTACGAATCCTTCTTGCGTCGGTTGCAGCTAAAAAAAGATATATATATATATAGTCTTGTCTTGTGGCTTGACTTCGCGAACGAAGATTCTATATAATATATATATATATATATATATATATATATATATATATATATATATATATATATATATATATATATATATATATATATATACAAAAATATTTTATTGGAAGGACCGTGCTAAGGGGGCTTCCTACTGCCGAGCGCCAATCCATAAAACGGTCACGAACTGCGACACTACTTTTAACCCTTTTAGCCCCGGGACCCTGCAGCAGGAGATGGATTATCATGATAATTCAAGGGTAGTGCCAGATGAGGTTGGCGCCTTCAGGTGCCAAGCTCATCTAGCACTACCCTTGAATTATCATAATCATGGCACTACCATTGAATTATCATGATCAATTCACCTCCTACAACTGGTACATAGTCGTTAGGCAACACCTCCAAAATTTGAGAAATGGGACCTTGGGGCTAAAAGGGTTAACTCGGAACACGCAAGAAAAGTAAAATTTTAATAGATATTGGGACTATCAACTGTATGTTTGTGACATTAATTCACTGAGCAGATGCCATGATGACAATCATGGCCGGGAAAACCGTGCCAGCGGTCACACGGTTCAAGGTAATGCAATGACCTTATGACCCCTGAAAATTTGCATTTTGGGCCACAGCTAAAGCAAATTCCTGCTGCACGAGAAGATAAATTACATGTGAAGATTAAGATGAAAAACAAATTTCACATTCCAGAAAATTACAACAAGGGGGTGGGGGTGGCTTCTAATTTCAGGAATTCCTGATTTTCTGCTGTCAACATCGACCCAGGGACATTACAATATTGATACTGGTCTGGTTCTTGCCTCCACTGCTGTTATTTAGATCAGTTCCACACACACTTTTGCACGGTTCATTTCAATTGTGTTGCTTTTGTTCTCTCACCATATACATTTTCCTCGATCCCTAGCAGACTGAAATATCGCGGATGCCTCATCTTTACTGGGTTCAAATGAAACCAATCCATGGCAGCACTGTGGCACAGATTATCATGAACCACTGTAGCTGCTGGGGTTCATGAGAATCTACCTCTTGCTGGTGGTATCGGTAAGGACTGCTGACTGAAACGTCGATGACTCCTCTTTCTAGGATGTAAATGAAGCCAATCTGCCAGCAAGACGCATAGACTATGATTTTCATGAACCCGTGCGACCACTGGGGTTCATTTAAATCTATGCCTCTTGCAGATGGTATTGATTAGGACTGCTGTCGCCAAAGGCTGCGGTACAGAAACGTATTTTCACGATATGAATCAATGCACAGTATTTATTTCTTCTAGTCGCCGCGGTAAAACAGCTTGTTTCACAGTGACTTGACTGAAAACATACAGGCTGTGCATTTCTCTACTCTGACGCACTAAGCTACAGTGACCTCCTCATGACTGTCGATGGGTACACAGAGAGACATCGCGAGCTCAAAGAAGGATCACTATATGCCCAGGAAATTGCGGTAATGGCTGTAAGAGCGCCGAGTGAGTGGGTCTATCATAAACACCGCAATAAAACATGTTTCTAGATAGCGGCACGAAGTGCACGCCATCCAAATCTCCTTGCAATCCATGTGGTGTCGAGTGTTGGACTTGGTAGCGCTAAACTTGAACGCTGGCACGTCAGTGTCGTGGTCGTGCGATTTGCAGTTGTATTGCCTTCACAATGACCTATAGGACACAGTGTGACTATCCAAAGGTCTATCACCGAATATGGGTCACGTGAAGAGAGAGAGATCATTATCGAACTTCAGGTGAACTTGAGCGCTGGTAGTCTTCATAACTCATTAATCATGAGGATGACATCAGTTTTCTGGCTCTCTTTTGAGGTCTACGTCACAGTTCTGGAGACAGCGGATCCACCATGACAGTTCAAGAGTGGTGTCGGAATAGCTTGGCGCCTAAACTGAGGTAGTACTAGTAGTAGTGATTACTTGCAATGTGGTTCTGCTCTTTCTTTCATTGATCCTGGTGTCATTTGGCGTCCGCCTGCGTCATAGCACACTATGTATCACTGGCGAATTACCGCGGGGCGCTGTCTAAGTCTTCGCCAAGCAAAAGACTATGTGGGCGTATTAAACACCATGTGCCTGTCTGCTTGCACTGATGGTACCTTTTCACACTGGCGTAACTCATCACGCGAAAACAAGCATGTTTTCAAGTGTATAGATCCTCATGAGCCCTAACAGGTTGCACGGGCTCATGAGAATGTATGTCTCTTACTGACCCAATTTACGTCGTCGGCGTTACACAGGCGAATGAAACAGAGTCCTGAGGTCTGAGATAGATGATCCAAAATCATCTCAACGTGCCTCATGGTGCAGTTTTTTTTTGTCCACGCGATACCCATCAACCAACGACCACAAGTTTCTTGCAAAAGCAGTCCTTAACCCATTGGCTGTTGGTAGCGGTTCTTGTCGCGATGAATTCCTGCATGACTCCATCGCGACAAAAAAGAAAGAAAGAAAGAAAGAAAAAAACACGCTATCGACAGTCAGCTTGGGTCAGTTAAAGATTTACACAGTTCCTTATAGACTTAAAGGCATCTTGATGACTAACATAAGTATTGAGAAGCAAAGCAGCTCTTACGAATCCTACCGTATAGTAGAACAACACTGACAAGCAAAGAGCCAGCTAAGCTGTTCAGTTATTAACTGCGCACAATAACTAGGACTGTGCGCCTGTGCCAAGAAGCGAGGCATGTGCACCATAGCAACGGAAAACTGGCGGGCACTGTCTCCCCAGTCCAAACTCCCTCCTTCTGTCTGTAGACCGACACATCCGCATTTAGTTTAGTGCTTGTGTGTAGCTACAACGCCGGAGTGTAGAGTAGTGGCTTTAGGTAGGATAGGCAACAGATCTGTATTAAATCTGTGACTATCAGTGTCTGCAATGATACTATTTCAAGTTATAATAATACTAGTGGCTTTTTTAAGTGACTTCTACTAAACGTGAACACGCATAGCGACCGCAACAGAAAAATTGAACACCGCTGTTACAATCGATGTCACTTGTTCTAGCTGCTAGTGGTTCAACGTCACAGTCGTGCTCTCTGGAATAACCCCTGTGCACTAGTTATTTTCCACATTTGAAAAACCGGGACAAAAAGTGTACATCTTTTGCACGTGCACTCAACTGGTGCGTTCTCTTGGATCGCTGCACGTACGTATATACTGAAATAACCGACAGAACGAGAGAAGGAAAAAAATAAATAAATAAATATTGTCTGGCGATTGGAACGTGGACTATCAGGTGTATTAGTTTTTGCTTTCAGTCCTCGAAAAACGATGCTCCCGAACCAGAGGAGAAAGCCTCTCAGATTTAACCCTTTGGATTTCAGTAGCAGTTTTTGTCGCGATCCTGCAGGACTCATCGCGACAAAAACCGCTACTGACAGCCAGTGGGCTAATACATGGACGGGGGGAAAAAGTCTTCCGTTTTTGATTTATTAGCGCGTTTCTTACTTTTGTATTATTGCATCTCGCACGTTAGACTGACAGCTTCATCTAGTCAAAGTGCGACCGTCCTTCTGTGCTCATCGAAAGCAGAATACCACTTGAGTAGTACTGTACTGAATACCGTGGGCCAGTTGCATGAGCGAGCTTAGTCCTGCACCTGCCACTGAGCAAGGTGTGCCGCTCTACAACGGCGCACCTTGCTTAGTGGCTGGTGCAGGACTAAGCTCGCTCATGCAACTGGCCCCGTGTGTGTATCTAAGGCTCACAGATCTGAGAAACATGAGTAAGCCCAAGCCACATGCTTCGCCGATTCCTCCGAGAAAAGTGTACGTATCGGTGAGTATAGTAACCTCAGTGTTTGATCTTTGCAGTGCTATTGATAAGGATACTAATCTGCTGTCGATAGCGCAGGAATCACCTCGACAGAAAGCGCTATCGACAGCCAAGGGGCTTATCCTATTAAATTATTATCTTCTGAATATGCCCTATTATTATCTTTGAAAATGCCCTGTCTTACCCACTACGGTCTGCGTCTGTGCGCGCGCGCGCGCGCGTGTGTGTGTGTGTGTGTGTGTGTGTGTGTGTGTGTGTGTGTGTGTGTGTGTGTGTGTGTGTGTGTGTGTGTGTGTGTGTGTGCACTTGCGATCGTGCGCGTATTGTAATAACTTGAAACTGAAATGCAACACCATCAACCACATGCCTATCTGTCGAATAAAATACAAAGCTAGCTAAAATAACAGATGGCAAGACAGAGATGGGGTGGACAGAAAAAGACAGCAGTCGACTCGAGCTCGAGAAGGCCATACGGCCTGCCTGCCCAACACAGTAGTGGTGTACACAACCAAGCTAATGAACCCCAGGTGTTTCATGATGTATGTGCATGTAGCCGTGAGTCTGCTACCCATACCTGAAATTACCTGCCGACCAGACATGCCAGTTTTCTAAGCAATGGTATGATGTATCAGGTTAATAATGAATGAAGCACCGTGTCATGCAATATTACATATGTTTCACATCAAGTGGGATATCTTGGGCAAAAGATGGGCAGGAGCCTTATAAAACAACTGACCGCTTCTGACAGATAACAGATAATGAGGTCAAGTAACCCTTTGCGTGTCAGTAGCAGTTTCAGTCGTGATTTGTGATGAAAACTGCTACCAACATGCAAAGGGTTAGATACTCAAAGTCGTACACCAGACGCCCTCACATAGTTTGGTGAACTGCAAGGAGCTGATCTTGGTAGGCTCCAAGTGTATATATTCCCATGAGCCCCAGCGACTTCAGTCAAAATCATTTTGCACTCACAATGAGATGAGATTTGCCAGCCAGCTACCCAGTGCGCATAAAGCCATCAGGCCGACACTGGCTGCAGTTAGCCAACACACAGGGTTGTGTGCAGGCTGACAGCGGCCGTCGGCACAATGGCCTTTTGACCACTAGGTATGCCCCAAGTGACCAGTGGGCAGTGCCTTCGTTTTCCTGCTCAGCAATGCTTTGATTGCTAAATTTGCCAAAAAAAAACAGGTTCTCAATGTTTGTCCTGCCTTGATCAAGACTTTCCAACCCATCTTTTTACAAGCCATGTGAGTAGGCAAACATAACAGGGGTGTCCTTACTGCCCTTTCACCTACTGGGGATGGGGAGGGGGGCCTCTCCTGCACAGGACAGAGAACAAAAGCAGAAAAGTCCTTTATTTTACAACATTCAAACCACATAATAAAAGAAAAGTGTAGAATTTAGTCCTTTTGTGCAGCATTATCAGAATGCATACCAAGCATATTTTATACCTGTAGGAGATATTGCGAACTATAACCCTTCATTGCCCGGAGACTGTTGCTTTAATACAAAAGGCTTGGCACGAATTATATTTTAGACACACTGTATACACTGTATGTACACGTTACAGGGGCAGATGTGGGGGTGGGGTGGATTCCAGACACCCCCCCCCCCCACCCCCCCCCCCCCCCCCCCCCCGAATAAAAATTCTTTAAAATTCTATAAGAACATCTCTTTTTGGGGTGTTTGGACCCCCCCCCCCCCCCCCCCCCCCCAGTTTGATATTTTGGGGAGTTTTCATACACATATACCTGTTGTCCCCCCCCCCCCCCCCCCCTTCTTCTGTTTGATTTTTCGGCCACCAGAAGCAAGGTCTAGTGTGGGGGGGAGGCCCTTTTGTGTCAGTTTGAAGGTCCCGAACAAAAAGTTGGACCCCCCCCCCCCCCCAAGGTAACTGATCCGCCCCTGTGTTAGTTATAATTAAACTGAAAATGGACACCACATTAAACAAATAAAGTATATATCACGTTTGCATGCGACCCTATCACTCCATAAATCTGTTAACAATGGCATGCGTTTCTTTACTCTACACTGTTGGCATGTTCTCTTCAGCCTGTTCTTAACCCTTTGTGTGTCGGTAGCGGTTTTAGTCACAATGATTCCTGTAGCAACCATTGCAACTAAAACTGCTACTGACACGCAAAGGGCTAACCAGGCTGAAAAATCATGTCATGAGTCAGGTTCAGAGTATTCACTTAAAATGCAATACAGATGCGAAGTACGAAGAACATATTCGCTGAACTTGTCATGGTAACTATTCACTGTATTTGGCAAAGCATTTGTTTGATTGGCTGAAACCAAAACTGAGACAGAAACTGGAGTTTAGTATCTTTCCTCCGATACCTCATACCTACAGAATATATTATTGAGTTTAACAAATAGTATACAAAGTATGATGTCATTATTTATCTTACATAATTTTTTCCCTATGTCATCTTAGATGGAATGATGTCTACAAAACGATACATTGTGTGAATGCACCTGAGGTCATCCACATCACCTTTCTATAAACAAGGTCATCATGGGCTATAATTTGCATAGTGCATCCCTACTTATCGCAGACCTATCATGAAGCGAACCAGCTGAACCTATATTTCACTAACCCACAGTTTGTCTTTAACCCATCACATCCCCAGGCTGATAAAAAAGAAATTTGCTTATTGTCCCATGAAGGCTACATTACCGACTAGGACTAGTAGGAGCTAGATCAACCATTTTTGTTCAAGGGTGATGCCAGAATATCTTGCTGCCTCAGGCGCCAAGCTGTTTTGTCACCACCCTTGAACTATTACAGTCAAATTTATTTTAAGTAGTAGTGTACCAGGTTAAAAAGGGTTAAGACGTTTCCCATCCATGCATTTTAACCACCTTGTGTATGCAACCACTGTACTGCTCACAGTTCCAGTGGATGTATGCACAAGCCCAGTAAAGGAAAAGGTGCTAAAGTAAACACTGGATAGCATTTTCTGTATTACACAATTTTATCTTTTCACTTAAATATAAGAAATGGAGCCTACTTTTTTCCCATGGAAGGCATATCCTAACAGTGCTCTGCGACCATACCAGCTTACACTGTTTTGATGTGTATTAATTTTTAACTTGACCCTAAAAGTAACTTACTGGCACACAGAAAAAAAACGTGGACATGACCTATCAAGCAGAGCTGCTGTATCAGACTTTGCTTACTTATTTCTACTTTGTAATAGCAGTAATGTCAGCAAGGTGATCTAATCAACTGATGACTTTGCACCCAAAAATCCAGAATACAGCTTGAAGGCGTGTTAATGTGATAACAGTGTCTTCATAATGCATTATCATGCACTAAAGCTGGCCAACAACGTAAAAATAATATTGACCTGCCCTTGTTCTTCTCAATCTTATCAACCATAAGCCTGTAGTTCATTGTTACTTTTCTCTGATGTAATTTCGGACTGTCCTCACACATACCCTCTGTGTGTGTGTGTGTGTGTGTGTGTGTGTGTGTGTGTGTGTGTGTGTGTGTGTGTGTGTGTGTGTGTGTGTGTGTGTGTGTGTGTGTGTGTGTGTGTGTGTGTGTGTGTGTGTGTGTGTGTGTGTGTGTGTGTGTGTGTGTGTGTGTGAGAGAGAGAGAGAGAGAGAGAGAGAGAGAGAGAGAGAGAGAGAGAGAGAGAGAGAGAGAGAGAGAGAGAGAGAGAGAGAGAGAGAGAGAGAGAGAGAGAGAGAGAGAGAGAGAGAGAGAGAGAGAGAGAGAGAGAGAGAGAGAGTTTAGTATAAGGGAAGCAATATCACGCACACGTTTATTCCTGAGGGTAGCTCTTTGAATGTTGTCCCCCCTTTCCTTCTTGTGGTGAACGTGCAGAACAGCAGGTCTGTGCAAAGAGTGCGTCACACGAGCAAAAAATGGGGGGGGAAAGTGAATATGTGAAGTCTGATATATATCTCAGATTACATTTTGTGTCTTCAAGTTACCTATTACATTTTGAATTGGAGCAAACTGGTTTTGAACGGGTAAAAAAAAAATGACTGCACTAACTAAAACATAAACCTTTAGTTCGTGAAGACCTTCAATGTGTCTGTACTCATTTTGATTTTACCATGGCTGCGTGAACACGACCAGCCAGGAACTTAAAATCTATCAGTAGTGTAGATCAGCCTCCTCCAGTTAGTGGAACCTGTTGAGATGGAAAGCAGAATAAGTGTGCTAGACTGTGATTTTGGACCTTACAACCTAGAGGAAAGTTGCATGAGCGAATTAGTCCTGTGCCAGCCACTAAGCAAGGTGCTCCGCTATAGCTATAGCCACCTTGCTTAGTGTCTGGTGCAGGACTTAGCAGAGCACCTCGCACAGTGGCTCTCTAAGTTCATTCATGTTACAGGCCCCAGGGCCATAAGATCCCGAATTACAGACCAGCACAAAATGAGACAGTCACAACACTTTTTCCTTCCTCGATCGCATCCCACTCTGCATGCAGAGTGAACTGAGGTAAGGTAACCAGTGTGAAATCACCCTGTCCAATGTGATCACTTTCCACAGTCCCCATTTAATGATAGCAGGCGAACTATATTGAGTCTCTCTCTATAACCCTTAAAAGTTGGTTAATTAACCCTTTTACTCATTTAGCCCCAAGGTCCCATTTCTCAATTTTTGGAGGTGTTGCCTAATGACTATGTACCAGATGCAGGAGATGGATTGACCATGATAATTCAAGGGTAGAGCCAGATTAGCTTGGCACCTGAAGGTGCCAAGCTAATCTGGCACTACCGTTGAATTATCATGGTCAATCTGTTGTAGGGGCTAAATGGGTTAATAGTGCAGAACAATACTGGGGTCACCATTACTGCAGGTTTGATGGTCATTTTTGGAGGACATGCATTTTTTGTAATGTGTCCGCTTACACATACACCACCTTGAGGCTAACAGAACCTTTTAAATTTGTGTGTGTTAGTTGTGGTAAGGCCACACAACCTACTCTTCTCCAGTGGTGGAAAGGTCTGATGGGCTCAAACACACCTGCTGCCTCCCCCTCCCCTTTCAAATTTTCAGAGTAAATGTCATGCATTTTTGGGGTGTCATATATATTTTCACCAAACCTGTGCATACAGAAAACAACAGTGCAAACCCTGGCTATAATGCAGCAATGTTCTGTCAATGTCAGGAATTTCCACTGTCCCTGATAATCTTGAAGCTGATTTTTTTTTTTTTCAACTGTAAAAGTAGTCTTTGGGGCTAGTGCTTATACATGTTTTAAAAAGGGGGGTCAATTGGGGGATGCTCCACCAAAATGTCAACATATGGATGTTGCATTAACACTTGTGAACAAAAAAACTACAATATATCTGTTTCCATGGTAAACATTATTATTGGCAGCTAAAATGTCAGCTGGATTTTTAATTTGAAAGAAAAATTATGTGTCTACTCTGCCTACAATCCCAACCTCCCGAACACTGGCTGTACATTTCATGCTGAGACTCATAATGCCACTTGACAGTGTCCAAGTCTTCAGCGTGATACAATGGTCACCTGGCTAAAGCTGGCACAGTGACAGATTAATACTATATGTCCATAAGTCACAGTCGTATTAAAACAACTGAGACTGCAAGCGTGAAACACTTAGTGTTTTCATACTATCACTTTGCTCATAACTGTGTTCTGTACATGCTATTTCCTTGGTAGGGTGCCCTGCAAGTGGCATAAAGAAAGTTTAAAGAGGAAGAGGAAGAAAAGTGTCGGGCACATTACCTCCATGTTTCAGTGAGGGTCCCGCTTCGAGTGGAATGACTAGTAAGGGAAAAATCCCACTCAGTCCGACCAAAATGGCCCCGAGAATGGAATAAATCCACACATCCACACCCCGGTTCCCCGCTGCCTCCTCCATGTGACTGAAAAGCATCGCATCCTCAGCAGCTTCGTGGCTCGGCATCTCCGCTAACGCCACGTCTACTGTTAAACCAGCATTGCTCGCGCGGCTTCTCGAACTTTTATATGTCGCTGACTTTGCTCGGTGTATCTCGGCGCTCGCAACACGTGCGTGCGTTGTTACAATCATTATCAGCAGCGATAGATGTCGATAACGCATCGTGGACTTGGGTGACAGTCATAACGAACTCGCAACAGTCCACTCCATCAACGCAAATATAATCTTTCGTGACCTTTCCACTCTGACCCCAGTGTGACGCAGAGCCAGCGACTTCGTGATCCAGAATTTTCGCTTCACTTACATATCTGAAGATAAGAGGTCAATCCTCAAATAATGTAACTGTTTGTTTTTACCGATCGGAATGTAGTTTGCATGTGGGAGTGTTAATTCGAAATAAAGACGCATGTTCTTGGCACAGCTCTGCCGTTTCTTTGACCCCAATCTTTGACCTTTCACGCGCAGTCAGACGATTCCATTTACGACCAAAGGGTTCTAAATATAGAGCAGTCTCAGGGTGGTAGGATGTTCGCCCAGAGCGAACGCTTCTCGCACATTATTTGTCGGATTCTGTGCCAAGCCGACCTAAGCTGACGGAGGGCAAAGTGTGTAATTTGCACAAAAGCATGTGTTTATCAGATTGAATCTTGGTATGGATGGATTTCGAGCCACGATTTTTGATGTTGCTCAGGGCGCGTCTCAAGCTGCGACTGCACATGAAGCAGACGACCCTCGCTATCGACGTCCGGTTGGTGCAAACTTTGTCGTCTGCTAGGCTTATCTTGCATCGGATCTCTCTATTCAGTCTGTGTCGTGCGATTTGGTCCGCTTCTTTTCGGCTGATAGTGTCATTGGAGTAAGAATTTTGCTCATGTTCAATGATTGCACGGGCGATGTGTGACTTCCAAAACGAGCTTTGGCGGAACCGCCCTGACGGTGACTGAGCCGGCCATGCCGCGGCTGATGGTATACAGTAGCCCTCTTGGAACCTCTTGCGTAGCTCCCACCGAACGCATCTCAGTCTTAGCTCCCTGACGTCAGCTCATAATTAGCGTCACGGGAACTTAGAACAGCGTCTTCCTGACGGAATGGCCCCATGCCGCGTGTTGTCGGTGAAAGCCTGAAACCTAAATCTTTCGAACTACAGGAACAGCGCAATCTGTTACACAGACAACACCTCGGCAAGGACAAAAGACATGATTCTCATGAGCCCCGCTTTTGCGGAGACTCATCCAGTGAGAATGCATGCATCCTGCCTCTTTCGTATCTGCCATTTTTTTCAGCTGCTTTTAATTTAATCTGATGTAGTTCAGTTCAGAGATTAATTTTAGCTCTGACCGGCAGTAAAAGGGTAACTCATTCATGACGGTCCGTAACATAGCTGCGGAAGTGTAGTATAGCGTTGTCACGGAATCAGTGATTGTGTTGAGAACTTTTCGTTATGCATAATCAGTGGCTCAAGAAATGTGTTTTAAAGCATAGTAGGGGCCCGATGATAGTAGCTTTGACTAATGCAAATCCACTGCGCCACCGCGTGCGCGCTAGAGATACTAAGCTCAAGACAGAATGAGCTTAGTATAGGCTCTGGCGCGCACGCGGTGGCGCAGTGGATTTGCGTTAGTCAAAGCTACTATCATCGGGTAACATTTATCTGTAGGACCTACATTTATTTATTCATATCGCCAAAATGCGGAATTTCTCAATCCCAGCCTGTGTCTGTGTGCTTGCAGCATCTGACGATCGAGAAGCTGCCGGACAAACTACTGCTGAAAGTCTTCTCCTTTCTTAAGCACCGTGAGTTGGGAAAGGTAGCCCAGGTATGTCGGAAATGGCGCCTCTTGGCCTACGACAGTCGCTTGTGGAACTGCGTCTCTCTTCGGCCCGAGTACTCGGGGCTGCACGTATACAGCCAGGACGCGCTGGTAGCCCTGATCGGCATGCGTTTCGGGGCCACCCTGAAGTACATCGAGCTGCCGAGCGAGCTGATCACGGCGCCCGTACTCCACGAGCTGTCCAACAAGTGTCCCAGCCTCAAGTACATGACGCTCGACTTCTCCAACGCCATGCAGGTGCGGCACAAACACAGCCTTCTTTAACGCTTTGAATCCCAGAACTAATGACTTCCATTCTGTAGAATGTGAGGGCATTAGAACAGAAGTAATTTAGTTCTGGGAGTCAACGATTTAAGAAATCCACTCAAATACTCGTGTCACCTCCATGTCCTCGCACGCACGCACGCACGCACGCACACACACACACACACACACACACACACACACACACACACACACAGAGAAAGAGAGAGAGAGAGAGAGTTGAATTTGAAATATATAATCTGCTCATTACAAAACTGTTTGGGTTTTTTTGGGGGTTGTGTTTTAGTCCAGTCTTGTCCGCACATATCAGTCTTTTTCAGCTTAGCCAGTGAGACCATGCAACTTCTCAGCCATGAAAACACGTCTTTAGCTCGATCCACATCATGCTGCTAAGTCCAAAAGACGCAATAGGCCAAAAGGCACAACTAAGCAGTGACTTGTATGTGGCAAAGATGTTTAGGATGATATATGCCCCCTGTGCGTACAGATGCCGGTTCTGTGAATGGGACGGTGGCATGAACACTGAGCATCATTTTGCAACTTGTACGCCTAGTGGTCTGTGCCATTATCTTTGAAAGAGCTTGGGGTCTGAACTACATAGTAACATGCATTGCATTCTTGTGCTTGCAGCTGCACGATTTCAACGATCTGAACAGTTTTCCGTGCAATTTGCGCTCCCTCAATATCTGCCTGAGTGAGGTCATCTTTCTGGAGGGGTTCATGCGCCGCATCTACAGCTGTCTCTCGTCTCTTGAGGTCTTGCATCTCATCGGTAGGTACACAAAACATTACAGTCGTTATTATTTATGTCAGAGCTGACTCAGAGCAGTCGTGGAAGACCCGGTATGACTGTGTGATGGGCACGTGTCGTATTCTGGACCGTGTGTACAATTGTTTTTGCGGTTGGGGAGGTGGGAGGTGGTGGGGGGATGCGGGGGGGGGGGGGTGGGGGGTGGGGGTTGAGGTTTAGATTGACCGTAGTAGACTTGTTTTGAAAAGGCTTGTGAGCCCGTCCACCCACTCTCACCCTTATTCCATCCACTGACCCGTCTATCTAACCATCCACTCATCCATCCATCCAGCCATCAACCCACCCACCCATCCATCCATCCATCCATCCATCCACATCCATCCATCCATCCATCCATCCACCCACCCACCCACCCACCCACCCACCCACCCACACAACAAACCATACTTCTTCAACTTGAGTTTTTGAACCATAGTCAAGAGACACTGATTCCTGTGATCTCCTGCAGCTGCATGGGCTCACAATCTTACTTGCGGTTTAAGGACTTCTTGAATGCATGCAGCTGCAGGGGTCACAAGAATCACCGCATTAAGCTGGAAAGGACAGATCTAGCCCATGTCCATCTTTTCCATGGAAGAAACTCATCTGACTTTTGCATGGAACCGTGTCCTCGACATTCCCAAATCTGTGAAGTCACTCAGCCTGTGAAGACTGAACTACAGTTCAGGACGCCACTCTTTTCTGGAACTATCCTTGAACTATTACGGTCGATGTTGTGGTGTATCAGGACTAAATGGGTTGAGGTAGTCATCTGTTATTAGCAACACTGATAAACGTAATCCTTTGGTTGTCGGTAGCGGTATCAGTCGCGATAATTCCGACAGGAATCATTGCGACAGAAACCGCTACCGACAGCCAAAGGGTTCAACGTTTCCGTGTTTCACGTGCACTAGGTACGTTCGAGCTGTCCTCCGAGTCCGAGGAGGATATTTACGAAGTGATCAACATCGGCAAGATCAAGGCTCACACGCCCAACCTGCGGGTCGTCAACCTTTACGGGATCACCTTTCTGGACGACTCGCACATCGAGATGTTGGCCTCTAACTGCATCCACATCGAGTGCCTGGCCTTGAACTTCTGTCTGCGGGTCAAGGGCACGTCCTTCAAAACGCTCATCCAGCGGTGCAAGAAGCTGAAGACACTTCTGCTGCAGCACGCAGGTAAAAAAAAAAGAAAAGTTTGTTGTAGTTTTGTATTTGTCGCCGACAGTTTAAACTTTTATTGATTCTTAAAAGGCAAAAAAACTATTCATGCTAGGTCATAAGTTAACTCTTTGAGTACCAGTGACTACAAATGGTATGCCCAAAAGTTTCACATCTCACCTCTGCTGGATAACCTAGCCTGCCCGAGTTATACACAGACAAGACTGAAAACGTTTAAGGGTTAACGTCTTGTGTCCACCACGAAGGTGATTTCAAAGACGAGGCACCGAAACATGGTCTGAACAAATTTTGACCAAGCTGGATTCAAACCCGGGACCTATCGGACGAGAGTTGAACGCTCTGAGACCGAGCCACCCAGCTCCTCACAGACATGACTGAGGCCAGCGAGACGTATACAACAATAAGCGCTTCTGCGGTGTTCATGAGCATATATGCCTCTTGATTTGTGGGTCCTTGCCTGTGCTTCGGCAGTCGAAGGGTTTACTCATACGCGGCCAGCCGCATCCAGATGCGAGGCATAAGCCGCGCATCTGGATGCGGTTGGCCGCGAATGAGTTGCATGCAGCAACCAGCAATATTTAACTCCTTCACTGTCGAGGAAAAGTGGACAAATCTAACCTGAAATGACAAATTCTCATGAGTCCCCGCAGTTGCGGGGGCTCATGAGGATCTATGCCTCTTGCTGACACCACTTTGTATCCACACTCCTTGGGCGACTGGGGCTCTTTGGGGTTGAATTAACCAAGATTTCAAATGCATAATTTGCGTCCACTGGCAGCGAAGGGCTTAACTCTTTCGAGACGTGCCGCAACCGGATTCGCGGCATGAAGACGCGAATCCGGATGCGACACGTCTCGAATGTGTTAACTGTACCAGTGGCTGCATGCAGGCGGTTCAGGATATTGGTCGCCTGATGTTGACCTGGGGATGACAATGTCACTCGGCACACCCTGAACGACCAAGCAGCCTTCTCTAGGGACAGCACTGCTTGCTCCACACGGAGAGGGGCCTAGAAAAGGTGGCCTAACCAAAGCTCATTCCCTCATAACCCCAGTTGGCTAGCCGCGGTCAACGGGCATCTTCTCCTGCGGTCAGAAAACAAGTAAAAACAATGGATCCACTCTCATGACGACCACGACCGGACTTAATGTAGCATGCTGGAACATCCGAACCATGCTCGACACAGCAGACAGCGGACGCCCTGAACGTCGCTCCGCCCTCATTGCCCATGAAGTGCGGAGGCTTAACATCGACATCGCCATCGCCGCGCTCAGCGAAGTACGTCTCCCGGACGAAGGCAGTCTCCAAGAACTAGGCGCTGGCTACACCCTCTACTGGTCAGGCAGGTCTGCATCAGAAAGACGGCTCTCAGGCGTGGGCTTCCTGGTCAAGACCTCCATTGCGACTAAGCTGGAAAACCTACCAACCGGTCACTCAGACCGCATCATGTCCATGCGCCTCCCATTGAGACACCAGCAACACGTCACCCTTTTCAGTGTGTACTCCCCAACCCTCCTGGCAGAGCATGCAGAAAAGGACAAGTTCTACGTTGACCTGCGCAGCCTCCTACAGAGCACCCCTGCAGACGACAAAGTCATTATCCTTGGCGACTTCAACGCCAGAGTGGGCCAGGACTCTGTGACCTGGAAAGGAGTCCTCGGCAAGCATGGCGTTGGAAACTGCAATGACAATGGCCGCCTACTGTTGGAGTTCTGTGCAGAGCAGCAGCTTGTTATCACCAACACCATTTTCCAGCAAAAGGACAGTCGAAAAACCACCTGGATGCACCCTCGCTCCAAACACTGGCACCTTATCGACTATGTCCTACTGCGTCAGAGGGACCGCAGCGACGTCCTCCACACTAGAGTGATGCCCAGCGCAGAGTGCCACACTGACCACCGCCTCGTCCGCTGCAAACTCAGGCTTCACTTCAAGCCAAAACCCAAGAAAGGGGGCCCCCCCAAGAAAAAGCTTGATGTTGCCAGCCTTCAGCGTGACGACGTGAAAGCGGCCTTTCAGACAGATTTACAGCGCAGGCTCAAAGACACAGCTGACCCAGCAGACTCTTCCCCTGAAACACTCTGGGAACAACTGAAAACTGCTATTGCAAAATCCTCTGCAGAAGTCTTGGGTTTCGCTAGAAAGAGGAACAAAGACTGGTTTGACGAAAACGACGTAGAGATCCAGGAACTCTAGCAACAAAAAAAAGAGCCGCCCACCTAGCCCAGCCCTCATGCCCTGTGAAGAAGTCTGCCTTCCACCTCGTCTGCAGCAGTCTCCAGCGCAAGCTCAGAGATCTACAGAATGAGTGGTGGACCAGACTCGCACAGAGGACCCAGCTTTGCGCTGACAACGGTGACTACAGGGGCTTCTACGAAGCACTGAAAGCAGCGTATGGCCCCAGGCACCTGATACAAAGTCCCCTGCGAAGCGCTGATGGACAGGCACTCCTCACAGATAATACCTCCATCTTGAACCGCTGGTCGGAATACTTTCAGGACCTCTTCAGCGCTGAGCGCACTGTTTAAGAAGCAGTCATCCTCCAAATTCCACACTTCCCAGTTCAGGTTGAATTGGACGAACCGCCCACCGCTGAAGAGACCCTCGCGGCCATCCACCAGCTCAAGAGTGGCAAAGCAGCAGGCATTGACGAAATCCCACCAGAGATCTGGAAACATGGAGGCCCTGCACTCCACAACAAGCTCCACGACCTCTTTCTCTGCTGCTGGGAAGAAGAAACACTACCAAAGGATCTCCGCGATGCAGTCGTCATCACCCTCTACAAGAACAAAGGAGAGAAGTCTGCCTGCTCCAACTACCGTGGAATTACACTGCTGTCCATTGCCGGAAAAATTCTTGCAAGGCTGCTCCTGAATCGGCTGGTACCTGTCATCGCTGAAGACCACCTCCCAGAGGGCCAGTGTGGTTTCAGAACCAACAGGAGCACCACCGACATGGTCTGTATGCTGAGACAGCTTCAGGAGAAGTGCCGCGAGCAGAACAAAGGGCGACAAACATAACGTTTGTCGACCTAACAAAAGCGTTCGACACTGTCAGCAGGCAAGGCATGTGGCAGATCCTGGAGCGACTTGGCTGTCCCCCAAAGTTCCTCAGCATGATCATCCAGCTACACGAGGACCAGCAAGGCCAGGTCAGACTAAACAATGACCTCTCAGAACCATTTCCCATTCTCAACGGTGTGAAGCAGGGCTGCGTGCTGGCACCGACCCTCTTCACCATCTTTTTTAGCATGATGTTGAAGAAGGCCACAGTGGACCTCGACGATGATGATGTAGTGTACATCAGGTATCGTCTCGATGGCAGTCTGTTCAACCTCAGACGACTGCAGGCCCACACCAAAACCCTAGACCAACTGGTTCGTGTGCTGCTCTTTGCTGACGACGCTGCCCTCGTTGCACACAGCGAGAGAGCCCTGCAGCGCATCACGTCCTGCTTCGCAGATGCTGCCCAGCTCTTTGGACTCGAGGTCAGTCTGAAAAAGACAGAGGTCCTCCATCAGCCGGCACCCAAGGTAGAACATCGCCCTCCCCACATCTCCATCGGCGAGTCTGAACTGAAATCAGTGCACCAGTTTACCTACCTTGGCTGCATCATCACGTCAGACGCCGAAGCGGACAAGGAGCTGGACAGCAGGCTGGCAAAAGCGAACAGCGCTTTCGGGCGTCTATACAAGCGGGTGTGGCACAATGAACAGCTGAAAACAGGCACCAAGATCAGCGTGTACAGAGCTGTCGTCCTCACCACCCTGCTGTATGGTTCCGAGTCCTGGGCTCTCTACCGCAGCCAACTACGACACCTCGAACGCTTCCACCAGCGCTGCCTGCGTACCATCCTTAGCATTCACTGGAGTGACTGTGTCACAAACGTCGAGGTCCTTGAACAGGCAGAAACTGTGAGCATCGAGGCTTTGCTGCTGCGGACACAGCTCCGCTGGGCTGGGCACATCTCCAGGATGGAGGATCATCGCCTACCCAAGATCACCCTGTTCGGCGAGCTCACCACTGGACACAGAGGGGCACCAAAGAAGAGATACAAAGACTGTCTCAAGAAGTCACTTAGTGCCTGCCAAATCGACCACCGCCAGTGGTCTTCACTTGCTGCGGACCGCGACACCTGGCGCTCCACCATCTACAAGGCAGCCGTCTCTTTTGAGGACTCTCACAGAGCTATCCTTAAAGACAAGCGGCTCAGGAGAAAAAACAGATGCCCTAACTCAGAACCCTGACCAGACCTCCCTCTGCAGCCACTGCGGTCGTACCTGCCTGTCCCAGATTGGACTCCGCAGTCACGAGCATGCCTGCAGACGCCGTGGGCAACCCCTATAGAATCTTCGTTCGCGAAGTCAAGCCAAGAGGCTGCATACGCAATCGGGGTTAAGGAGGCCACTGGAGATTCAGATTTGTCATTGTAGTCTTTCTTTTGACTTATCGGCCATGTTGGTGAACCTACGAGTTTAGCGCTGGAGCAGAAAATGCCGAGAACCCCCATCCAGAGAAGAGAAAAAGCCTAAGAAGAAAGACGATAGTTTTGTTTTGTAATGAGGCAGGTGATTGCTTTTGCAGGTGGTCTGCTTAGTAGGTTTCCTCGTACGTTTTGCTATAAACACACCTCGTACGTTTGGATGTTTTGCTATAAACACACACACGCACGCACGCACGCAAGCGCGTGCGCGCGTGCGTGCGTGCGTGTGTGCGTGTGTGTGTGTGTGTGTGTGTGTGTGTGTGTGTGTAATAGTACCAGCGTGTGTGCTGGCAAGACACCGTATGGCTACCATATGTTGTTTTGTGTTCGATGAGTACGTACAGTCACGTATGTTTGCAGAGTATAAAGTAGTTACGGGCATTTCAGCATTCCGCTGGAAATCCCGGTACTTTCAGAGTCGGTTTGGGTTTTTTCTGGCCATCACCGGTATTTTTTTCCCCTGACAGACAGTGTGAAATAGAGACGGGGAGGCCTTATGCGTCCCCGACTCGATCGTACTCAGAAAATTGCCGACAAGTCGATTTTTTTTCAGTTTCTGTCACACAGACTTAAATGAACTGATCTTCAACACATACGACATAATAATATAACCCCGATTTCAGTGATGAAGCAAAATACAAGTGAGAGAGAGAGAGGGGGGGGGGGGGGGAGGGGAGAGAGATTGAATTGAATTGAAATTGAAACTTTATTTTCTAAGGATGAAGACAGTAGCACGCAGGCCTTTTTACATGTCTGTCCTTAATAACATTTTAAATAAATATAACAGCAGAAAAGGTAACATGACAAATAAATAAAATAAAAAGAAGGGATAATAATAATAATAATAAACATATTTCGCGCGCGCGCACGCACGCACGCACGCACGCACGCACGCACGCACGCACGCACGCACGCACACACACACACACACACACACACACACACACACACACACACACACACAGACACAGACACACACACACACACACACACACACACGTTCAGTCAGATGTAAGGCAGCATAAGGGTAACGCATGGTGCCTATTACTCAAGTGATGCGTTTCAATCACGCACGCATCCACACACACAGACGCACACATACTCACGCGTGCGCATACATTAGATTTAAATAAACCTAAAAGTGATCATAGATTATATGAAAGAATATTAACTCTAAGATTTCAACTAAAAACTGAAAGATTAGTTAGTTAGTTATTTGAAAGTTAAAACTTCAAAAGTAAACTATTGAACACTAACCATCAACTGTAACTATTGAGGAATTGAAAATATCACACATACACACACACAGACACACACACATACGGACACACGCACATGCGCACACGTGTGCTAGTTGTAAGGCAGAACAAGAATAAACTAAAACACCCATTACTCGAGTGATGCGTTACACACGCGCGCGCGCGCATACACACACGCACGCACACACGCACGCACGCACACACACACACACACACACACACACACACACACACACACACACACACACACACACACACACATTCAGTCAGATGCAAGGGTAGCACAAGGGTAACGCATGGTGCCTGTTACTCAAGTGATGCGTTACAATCACGCACGCACGCGCATACACACACGCACACATACTCACTCACACGTGCACATACAATAGATTTAAATAAACATAAAAATGATCATAGATTGTGTGAAAAAATATTAACTCTAACATAAGTATAAAGTTAAAACTTCAAAAGTAAACTATTGAACACTAACCATCAACTGTCACTTTTGAGGAATTGAAAATATTACACACACATACACACAAACACACATACACACACACACACACACACACACACACACACACACACACACACACACACACACACACACACACATTCAGTCAGTCAGTCGGATGTAAGGCAGCACAAGGGTAATGCATGATGCATGTTACTCGAGTCATGCGTTACAATCACACATACACGCACACATGTGTCCGCCAGATGCACTGCAGCGCAAGAGTAATGTAAGACGGTCATTACTCGAGTGATGCGTTGCCGGCACCACACACACACACACACACACACACACACACACACACACACACACACACACACACACACACACACACACACACACACACACTTTCAGTCAGATGTAAGCCGGGCAGCACAAGGATAACGCTTTATGCCTATTACTCGAGTGATGCGTTACAATCACGCGCCACGCACACACATGCACACATTTGAGCGTGCAAATACGATGCAAGTTGAATGTATGATAGCAGATCAAAGTAGCAAGATACGGAATCAGAATTAATGATCATCTTTGTGTTACTATTAATAAAGTTTGTAGATACATCTAATCTGCTCGATTATTTCTGAGTAATACTGTAGTAGCTGGGCATTGAAGGAGGACACAGACCGCTGTGCTGATTTAATCTTTTTGGGGAGTGCGTTCCACAGTGTTAAACCCGAGTAATAAAAAGACGTCTTGAATATGTCTATTCTGGGCTTTGGAACTACCAGGTCATTTTTACGTGTGTTGTAGGGTGTGCTACAAGTCTTGAAAAGATTAGATATGTAAGCTGGTGTTTTCCCTAGCCTTATATACCATTACTAACTTAATAAAAACAAAGTGTTGACGGAGAGGGAGCATACAAAGTAATGCAAGTTTTTCGTCGGTACTGCTTTGTTGTGGAATATTTTTATCTAATATAAGTTTCGCTGCTCGACTATGGAGTGAGTTTAATCTTTTTAAATTTGCATCGCTACAGCCATCCCACACAGATGAGACATAATCAATATGCGATTTAATATGTGCATTATAAAATAGTTGTCTTGTTTCTCTGTCAGTGAAATATTTTATTTTAGCAATAAGAAACAAATTTCTTGAGACCACTTTGCATATCTTATCTGTTTGGCTCTGCCAGCTGAGACAGTTATCAATGTGTGTGCCAAGTACTCGATGTTTTTTAACTTGCTGAATTTGTTCTGATCCCAGAAACAAGTTCAAAGGATTGAGCTGATGTTTTTGTCTGGTGGCGACGAGCATGCACTTTGTTTTACCAGTGTTTGGAATCATGAAATTATCAGCACACCATTTTGATGAGAGGGAGAGAGGGAGAGAGAGAGATGTGCGGAGAGCGAGAGAGATGAAACTGAAATGAAATGAAACCTTATTTTTCAAGGATAAATGATTAGGTACACAGACCTTTTTTCAATCATGTCCTTGCACACGCACTCACACAACACTCACACGCGCCTGGCAGTAAAACCTGAGAGAGAGAGAGAGAGAGAGAGAGAGAGAGAGAGAGAGAGAGAGAGAGAGAGAGAGAGAGAGAGAGAGAGAGAGAGAGAGAGAGAGATTAAAAAACAACTCCACAACAACAAATGACACAGATCCTCAATTGGTTCATTCACCAGTACGCAAAAGGCTGTCGGGCCGAAGTAGGCAGCAGTGGGAAAATGTCAGATCATTGTCAAGACTAGTGCTACAGCACGAAGAAATCGCAAGCGTTACCGACTGTTCGGTGACTGGCATCTATCAGACTGTTAGACCAGCAAAGTGTAATTCCGTTAATAACCAGTCAGCAAAAAGCCCTGGAGCCGGTGGCGGCCGCAGTTGGTCCGCGCATGGCTGTGCGCGGGCCAACTGCGGCCGTTGTCGGCCCTAGGACCCTTCATTTTGCTTCCTTGGTAGCTCAGAGAACATGGGGATGGGGATCTACCCCCTGACTGCGGAACGCTCAGATGAAATTGAACAGTGAAAGCGAGAGGCGGCATCGATTGTCGTAAGCCTTCGCCACACACAACGTCCAACCGAAGATCTAACTGCAAGAGGCTTTGATCCTTATGAGCCCCCCGCAGAGTCGGGGACTCATGAGGATCTATGCCTCTTGCATAGGGATGACTTCCTGCAGCAAGGGCAGCCCGTTTCCGTACCAATCAGTCATTGTCCCTGCGGACGTGTAGAACACTGACGCACTGTGTCTGCCGAGTGGCTCCATGTCGTCAGCATGGATAACATAGTGTCGGGGAGAAATAATATTGCTGGACTCTTATATGTCTCTCGTTTTGGAAAGCCGTCTCTCCTCACCCATCTTGATTATCAGTGTTCATGTATTTAGTCATTTTCTCTTCTTTTGTGTAATTGTACATGTTTTGTCTCCTTTTGTGTAATATTTTACTTGTTCGTATGTACGGCGCCTAGAGCATCTTACCATGTATTGGCGCCTTTTAAATTCTCCTTATTATTATTATTATTATTATTATCACCACCATCACCATCACCACTGTCACCACCTCGACCACCACACCAACCCACCCACTGCACTGTACGCTCACCCGAAAAGAAAAAAGTAGAGAAACAAAGGAAAGAAATAAAGAAGAAAGACTTACTGACCTTCATTCAATGTCATTCAATATTCACTGTATAACCCTTTCCATCCTGATACACCCATTGCTTGAAATGAATTTGACTATGATAGTTCAAGAATTTGACACGTAACTAAATGGTTGCTCTATCTCCTAATCAGTAATGTAGCCTTATAGGACAATAAGCACATTAAAAAACAATCAGCGGCCTCAGGATGTAATGGGTTAACTCATTCAGCCCGACGGCACATATTTCCCAAATTTTGGAGGCGTCATCTAATGACTATGCACCAGTTGCAGGAGAATGGATCGACCACGATAATGCAAGGGGAGTGCCAGATTAGCTGGGTGCCGACAGGCACTACCCTTGAATTACTTAGTCATGGTGGACCCATCTCCTGCTGTAGGCGTCGGGGCTGAATGGGTTAATCACTTCTCTCTACAGAACCGTAGCACCACTCCTAGCCTCATGCAAACACAAGACTGCAAAACCGACACTAGAAATTAGTCGAAATATATATTTGCCGTTTACCTTCACTTGACGGACTTCTACCGCTTACAGTCTCATGAATCAACCATTATGCCACACGTTCTTACATTTATTTAAAGTGTGGGAGGGAGGGGATTGAGAGAACTCGAAAAAAATACTTTCTTGGAAACCATGCATTTTCCTCGTGCATAATATAGTCCGTTTCTACAGGATGCCAGGGCTGTAGTGAAATTGGATCAGTCAGAACCGCAGCACCTTCACGAGAAGCGAAAATTCGATTTTGTCCGTCCGTCACCGAACTAGGCGTACGCTTGACTGTCAGAACACAGTGAACAAAATCCAGATGCAAGAGGCATAGATCCTCATGAGCCCCCGCAACTGCGGGGGCTCGTAAAGAGCTGTGCTTCTTGCTGGCCTCATTCTTGTATGCCTTATTGTTAATTAGGGCCGCATTCATAGACGTAGAGTACATTTTCTGAAGTCTTTGAGAAGCCATGATAATGCGGCAGGAATATGGAATGGTGTCCAGGACGTCATTTTTAGACGCCAGCAAGGGTTGATTCCAAATAACAGCCCCAATTTAAGGCTCAGATGGAGGCGATCCATGGGCGGTTTGGTGGCAATCGATTGGTCACCACGCGAGGCCGTCAGCAACGTCTATAGACTCCGCAGTCTCCAATTTTAGCACACACTGGTTACCTACCTTGGCAGTCAGCTTCGCACGAGGACAGGGACGTCGCACCAATGTGTGCAGTGTGCAGTTTTAGTTAAGCCAGTTTCACACCGCCGGGCGGACACTGACGGAACACGTACAGTGAGTAACACCCAGATGCAATTGGCATAGATCCTCATGAGCCCCCGCGGTTGCGGGGGCTCATGAGGATCTATGACTCCTGCGAACTTTATACATGGACACGATAAACACTTCTCAACGGCAAGACAAACAGACCCTCATTGTTTTAACTGACTAAAAACCAGCCCTCATATTTTCGTCAGTTCGCAGCAAAGGCCAATCATTCAGTGTACGTTGGTCATATTATGATCCATTTCCACTCAGCGGCGATTGGTCTGAATGCTAATGGTTTCAGTCCTCGTGTAATTTTTAACAATCAAAAAAGTACGTCAGTTCTCTCAGGTAGGGCAGGAAAAGAATGGCACACGTAGAGTATGTTATATCTATCTATCTATATCCCTGTAGTCTTGCCGACCGTTGGGGCACCAGTGATGACTTGGCAACCAGCTCTCTCCATTCCTCTCTGTTCTCTGCCATTCTCAGCGAATCGCCCAGCTTCAGTCCTGTCCACTCTGAGATATTGTCCTCCCATCTTTTCCTCTGTCTTCCTCTCCTTCGTCCTCCTTGCACAGTGCCTTGCAGGATTGTTTTGGCAAGCCCTGCTGAACGCGTGACATGCCCATACCACTTCAGTTTGCGTTTTCTCACAATGGCTAATATGTCTTCATAGGGCCCGATGGCTTGCCTGATTCTGCTTCCCACTTCCTCGTTTGTGATGTGATCTCTGTATGAGATGCCAAGCAGCCTTCGAAAACATCTCATTTCAGTGGCTTGTTTCCTCCTTTCAAGGTCTGCTGTGAGGGTCCATGACTCGCAGGCATACAAGAGCACTAAGATGACTAAGGAGCGCATCAGTCTGATCTTGGAGCAGAGTGTGATGTTTCTGTCCTTCCATATGGTCTTTAATCTTGTCAGTGCTGTTGTCTGCGCAATCCTGGACAGTATTTCTAGTTTTGATCCCTCATCTATTTGAATTTCTTAACCGTTTCCAGTTTTTGGCCTCCAACCATGATTTCAGTGCCAATGCCACTGGCGTTATTGGTCATCAGTTTGGTCTTCTCTGCACTGATTTCCATCCCATATGCAATGGCTGTACTATCCAGCTTTTCCACCTTCTAGCTAGCTCCTTCTCTGTTCCTGCAAGGCCATCAATGTCGTCCGCAAAGCGCAAGTTCGTGATTGTTCTGCCTCCAATACTGACAGTTCCTTCATGATCTTTCAGAGCGTCCGTCATGATTCTTTCCAGGAAGATGTTGAAAAGAGTAGGTGAGAGCAAGCAGCCTTGTCTGACTCCAACTGTAGTCCTAAACCAGTTTCGGGGTCATTCTATGATCATTGGTCTATCATGCACACTTCTCTCCCTTGACAGTGCTTTTTCCTACTCACTTGGTAGGTAGTTCTAAATTACAAGCACTGGCAGTCAACCCTTTCGGTCTAGTTTCGGGGTCGTCTATGTCCCGTGCAGATGTGAACATCTGCCCACTGCCCCTAGAGTATGTTGGGTGCTCTCTAAAAAATATTTACTGAAGCAAGCTAAGTCCATATAATAAACACATTTAGTCTTCATCCGTTTAGTCCCAAGGTCACATTTCTCAAATGTTAGAGGTGTTGCCTAATGACTATGTACCAGTTGCAGGAGATGGACTGACCATGATAATTCAAGGGTAGAGCCAGATTAGCTTGGCGCCTGAAGGCGCCAAGCTAATTCGGCACTATCCTTGAATTATCATGGTCAATTAATCTCCCACTGTAGGGACTCGGGGCTATATGGGTTAATAGTCATATTCACAAATTATTTTTCAAACAACTTTTAACCTCCGAAACACCATGCACAGATCAATTTCCCCACGAGCGCTTTTGGCGTATCTGCGCTAGCGTCAACGATTTTTGGACCAGAGTCTCGGCTGAGATCCTCATACACCGACCCTGCAGCTGCGGGAGCTCATTAGGCTCTATGCCTTTTCTGACTTCATCTCAGTATTTAGGAATGCGTTCCTCGCGCAGAACGGCTATCGAACTTTTCAGTCCGTGACGGATTTGGATAATTAGAATTCATTCGGGTCCAATGACGGAGTCAATATGAGTTCAGGATGTAATATAATCGATCGAACCACACAGCATCTTTTCTTTAACGCAAAAACTGAGAGAGGGGTTGGGAGAAGAAAACCATAATGAAAAAGGCAGCAATGCATAGGATTTCCTCACAAATATACACTGAAGTGTAAAAGCGGAAAGGTCACACATGCCTTCTTGAGTCAGCTTTCCCTTGTTTATCATCTTAGAACGTATGCCTCGCATACACACTCATCTCCCAACTACGCAAAACAATTATAGGGCCGACATCGGCCGCTGCTTGCCCGCGCCTACTGCGGTCGACGTCGGCCCGAGGACCTCCTGCTAACTGGTTCAGACTTTTGGTCAAGGCCGCTGAGGATTTACTCATGGCAGGTACGGAGGTATTCCACGTCAAGTTATATTCGTTGGGACACCATGGAGGAAGGCGTGTGAAAATCTAGCTAATCCTCTTTCGGCAACCGCATAGAGAAGCAGCAATCTGAATTCATGACCGTTAGACGGTTAAGTTGCCCTCCGCTTCCCCCCCCTCCCCCCCCCCCCACCACCCACCCCGGAACCCCTACTACCCCGCCTCAGAGTGAAAATTTGCTAAGCAGGCAAAGATCGTTAAAAAAAAAACAAACGGTTAGACGTTTAGGGCTTAACGTCTTTTGTCCGCCACGAAGGTGATTTCAAAGACGGAGCACCGAATAGGGTCCGAACACATTTTGATCCCGAGACCTTTTAAACGGGAGTCGAAAGTTCTACCACCTGAGCCACCGAGCTCCCCGAAGATCGTCAGCGCCCTCGTCGTAATTCGCACTTAACCCATTCGCTGCCACTAGACGCGAATCATGTCATGGAAAACGTTGAAAATTTAAGGCATTAGCCCCATTCCAGGAACATGGATGTAAAAAGGGCCAGCAGAGGCAAAGAACATGAGCCCCCGCGGATGCGGGGTCTGAGGTTCTTTGCCTTTTGGTATTGTGTGCCGTGGTCACATTATTTTTCCAGCAGCCTAGGGGTTAGCTATTTAATGACAGATTGAGAACACCAAGTCTCCAGCTAATCGGTTCTAGCATGCTGTGAGAAAACAAAAGGCATACAGCGAACGCGTATAACGGGTAATGTTGTACTGACGTCATGAGACATTACAACTACGGTACATTTGCATCGTGAAGGGAAAATGTTCGCATTATCATCATTTCGCCCCCACGCAGAGAAGTAGGACAAAGCTGTGTTTGAAATTAACGAAAACGTATCCATAAATCTTGCTGAAACACATGGCGGGTCTGCCGTGTACATTTCACCTGTTACAGCTGCATGATAGTAAGTTGGGATTTGCATGGAAATCGCCGTGATCTGTATGAATTGTTTTATAGTCTGTGACTTTGGACCTTAGGGCTATGAGCTGTAGGATCTAAATCACAGACCATGACACAGTAGAGCCCTTTGGTATTGTAAACAAAAATCGCCAGATCTGCCACGATTACACAGCAAACAATGAGCTTTCGTTCGTGAACTGACAGAGGCAATAACAGATGAAAAGACGGCTGGTGAAACTGCGGACAGACTCACACGCAAATGCTGCTTTGAAAATAAAAAGAGACCTCCCTCTCCCCCGCTACGCCCCCCCCCCCCTTCTCTCTCTCTCTCTCTCTCTCTCTCTCTCTCTCTCTCTCTCTCTCTCTCTCTCTCTCTCTCTCCACCCCCCCCCCCTCCTTTCCCCTCTGACTCAGTCTTCACATTCGCCGTCCATGTACATGCCCGACACTCACGTTTTAACTGGCGAGTGATTGCCAATCTACGTTGTCCACGTGGCGTTTTATTGGACTCTATTGGATTTGCAGCGACCTGCAGTCAGTACATGTAGCCATTGGCAATTTCGAGGCGCTGTTGCGTTTAAAATTGCCTTAGAGGAACCTGTCCGTCATATTGTACGCTGCCAGACGCTGGGTCAATGATGCGGACTGGATTCATGGCAGGATGATAGGGGGTGGGGGGTGAGGGTGGGGGCAGACCATAATTGCAAGACTTTGAACCAAAGTTTTATAAAAAATAAAAAAAAATAGTTAAGCCCGAAGGAATAACGAAATGTTCTTTTGATTTCTTACAAAGGTAAACATGACGAGAAGACATGAACCTAGAAATAAGTCTGCCACGTTTATTTTTGCTCTCGCGGAATCTGGAAAAGATATTTCAGCTTCGCTGACTTTCTGGGGCCTCCGGCTGTGTCCATAAACATTTTTGCTTCATCAAGCAAGCTGGGAGAGAACTTTGTACACTACGAAAAACGACTGCGTTACGCCATCTTGCTTTTTTTTTTTTTTTTTTTTTTTTTAGAAAATGGTTAAAATCGTATGCCCATGAAAATGCGCGGGATCAATGGCAGGGGCGGATCTCGGGGAGGGGGATCCTAGGGGTTCCAGACATCCTCCCCCCCCCCCAACCAACCCGATCCAAAATTGTGTAAAATGCTATAACAAAGTCTATTTTCGGGGTGTTTGCCCCCCCCCCCCTCCCCCCAATTCCCTTATTTGATTTTTTAGGTCAAGTTTCGACACACACACACACGCTCCACCTCCCGTTGTTTTGGCGAATGGCGAGAGTTTTGACACACACACGCCACACGCCTTCTTCCTCTACACCCCCCCCCCCCCCACACACACACACACACACACACACACACACACACACACACTGATCCGCCCTTGAATGGGGAGTCCAGAAATTAGTGTCACTAGCACCTTAATTAAAAGAAATGTTACAGATAAAATAATAATAATAATAAACCTAGCCAGAAGGTCACGGCATTGCACGGAAAAACACAATGTATAATCCAAAAATGTGTTATGGTCTGTGATTCTGTGTATCATTAGGACAATACGCTGTAAAGTCTAAAATCAATGAGCGCATACCGGCGGCACATCGACCCTTAGTGTAATTTTAGTTTGGCTGTCGTTTCTTTCCCTGGCTCCACAAGATGTATGAAGTGGCCTTTAAGTATTTTCTCCTATTTTTCAAGTATTTGGAAAATGACGTCTGCAGTATCAATACAGGCTTTTGCGCGCTTCACCTACGCAAGTAAAGAAGTCTGTCAGCAACATGGTTGATTGAATGTCTAAGGACCCCTACGCCGTTGCGGAGTTTTGATATAGAACAAGTTAGCAAGAGGCATAGATCCTCATAAGCCCCCGCTTCATGCCGGGGCCCATGAGGATCTATGCCTCTTGGAGACGGGTGTCTTTACTGCAGAAGTGTGTTTCTGCCCGCAGCCGTTTCCAGCATTAGAAAGTTCTATTTTGAGTGTTTGAAACCCAATAAGCCAGATCCGATGTCAAGCCCTTCAAATTGGTTGTTTCCGCATTTAAACTTACAGCAGTAGCACCATTTACATAAGCCGAGAGTGAACTCTGAGATGAGGGGTGCGTGAGGGTGGGGCGGGGCAAGGGGTGGGGTTAGAGATAGTAAGAAGGATCTAGGGGTCCTTTGCAACCTTTCATTTCCCCTCCCCCCCCCACCTTCCCCCCGTCCTCCTCTTTCATTGAAAACATTGCGAAACAGCATTTAAATTAACCCATGTATATATATTTGACTGAAATACGGGTCTAGAAGCCTTCCTTCAGATCCGCCTTTATTTGGTCACACAAACATGTTTCCTTGAAAAGTAAAATATTTGAACACTAAGCGTATGTCTTTCATTCGCAATATGCGTATATAAAGATAGATCCTCGTGAGCTCTTGCAGACATCAAGGGATTGAAAGGATCTGTACCTTTTCTGTTTGTTATAAATTTGTACTGACACGAATACCTGTAATTTCAAGAAAAATAAAGTAACCCTATCTCTTCTACTATCAGTCAGCTAGCGGCGCCAGTTATCGCGAGAGAAGTGCTCAGACTATGACATTTCAAGACGAACCGACTACAGTGAATGTCAGAGCATTTGGAAACTATTGCGTGACAGCGATGCGTTGTTGCTACAGACAGCAGGTGCCAATGCGAACTCAGTTTGGTTCCTTGCCCATTCCGGTCTTTCTTCGTCTGTTTTCTATTTTTCATGTGTTGGGGGGGGGGGGGGGGGCAGCCTGGGAGGAGGCGTCCGATCACTTCCCTACTTTGAGTAGTATAGATGTTAACAAGTTGAGAGGCTTAGATCTTCATGAGCCCCCGCTTTAGAGGGGGCTCATGAAGATCTAAGCTTCTTGTCTGTGAGCCTGACGTTCTGCGCAGGAGAGTTCGTTGTCTTATTCTGTGGACGGATGCAACCTCTCGTTTACGTTTGCGTAAATCAATACGCTTTCGCATCCCATGGTCTCATGAGCTATTTTCCCACGTGCTCATGAAACAGGAAAATTTAACAATGTTTCTCAGTGTGGAAACTCGCATACAGAGCTAGCTTTGGGGAACCATCCGCCGGCTCAAAGACAAGGGTTGACATGAAAATGATTTGAAATTCAATGCACCTTAATTGGTTTCGGTCTCACGTGCAACCAGTGTACCTTAATTGGTTTTGTCCACGTGTGTGTGTACCTTTGCTTTTGATCACATGCTTTCTGTGTACCTTTGCTTTTGATCACATGCTTTCTATGTACGGCCATACCTCGTGCATTTTGCGTAACGTGTTTTCAGTCACATATATGCAATGTGCGGGCCTTACGGCCTGTTTCTGATCTTATGTGCCTGTATCGCGTGAGCCGGTCCGTAAACCGAGATAAATTTTCAGACAACATAACAATCCCAACTAAGGAAGAAAACACGCTTAAACTGGACAATTAGAACATAATTGTGTTGCGATTGGCCTTCCCGTGTTCCTTTTTTTGTTGTGATTTTTTTTTTTTTTTTTTTTTTTTTTTGGTCTTGTGTCAAATTCTGCGTGTGTTCGAGTCGGAGGAACAAACGGATTTTGCTTAAAGCAAAACGGTTTATAACCTACATGTGTAACACTGAGGAAGGGAACATGGGGCATTTGGCCGGGTCTGGACAACCCATTCCTCATTGCTATGTAATGTGGTTCAACGCCCTCTGTCCGCAGTACTGCGTTATAAACTCTTTTCAGCAAAACTAATTTGTTCCGCCAACGTGAACACACGTCATTTTGAAAGATACCATCTACCCGTTTTAATGGTTGACAGCCTTGATTGAACTGGGAAAAGAGACATAGATGGCCAAGGGTGATATCCATTTGCCCTGTTTCATTTTACTCATGTGCGTAGCACTAGTTGGAGCTTGAAATGGGGGGGGGGGGGGGGGGAGGTTGTGCCGGGCAGGCGGCGACACCAGTTAGGGTAGGAAAAATGCGTTCTGACAATGTCATTGTATCAATGTTCAGAACATTCCAATGAAAACAGAAACACGCTTAGAAAAGACAATTACAACGCAATAATTTTCTTTTCTAAGCATGTTGCTTTCTTCGTTGGCATATTCTCTGCATTTTACACGCTTGGCAGTCACCTATTGGGTCTGGATGTGAAAGTATAATATTTATTTCGTGTTGTCACTGTAAAACAAGACATTGCCTTGTTTTACGAGATGTTTTTCCTCACTGAGACAGATGGGGATGAGATAACGAAGGAAATTGAGATAAATCAAAGATGTGTTGTTGAAATGGATGTTGTATTGCTGAATGCTTTGCGTCAGCCAGCTGTTACGAAATAACCTGTTTGTATTATAGGTTTGGCAACATCACGCTACACTCAGCTTATCCTTTCTATCTGCGAGGGATATTGAGTTACATGTGTGTCCCTGCAGTCGAAGAGGATCTTGAGAATCTGCCCAGTATACAAAGGTCCTCGAGTCGACGTCGGCCGCAGTGGGCCCGCGCACGGTCGTGCGCGGGCCCACTGCGGCCGACATCGGCCCGAGGACCTTTGCTTGGTGAGAATGGTCATTTTCTGACCGAGATTGGACTCTTGCTGGTATGATTATAGTGATGGGCTCAGTATTCAAAAGGACAGAACTTATGTATGTTTAGTTCTCACATCTTTTTTGTGTGTGTTGGTCAGTGATTTTGGACATTACGAATCGTGGCACAATCACAGAACAGTACACACATTTTGTCGCTGATTAAACATTTATGTTTCTATTATGTTTCCTGTCGAGAAACAACAGTAAAACTTATTTAGTGATTTTGCACATAGTGTAAGTTGTGTGTGTGCGTGCGTGTGTGTGTGTGCGTGTGTGCTTGCGTGCGTGAGTGCGCGCGCGCGTGTGTGTGTGTGTGTGTGTGTGTGTGTGTGTGTGTGTGTGTGTGTGTGTGTGTGTGTGTGTGTGTGTGTGTGTGTGTGTAAATACGCGCGCGTATATGTGTACGCTAGCCTAAGTGCTTTTGTGTGAGTGTCAATTGAAAATGTTCTTATCGAGGTTTATTGCCCATATCTGATACAACAGCTGTGCATAAAGTAACACGTGTGGCCGGATATATTTGTAGCAGTTTATCCAGCGCAAATCATACACACGTGATTGAGTGTTGACAGACTCGCACAGTGCATGGCCGTCAACTGGTGTAGGTAATGCAGACTGCGGAACACGGTGAATTTATGTACAGTGTTATGAATAATGTCAGTATTCCTTGATGCGGTAATCCTCTTTCACTGCCAGCGGCCAGAAATGATGCGTCCAAAACCATCACAGATTCACAGAAAACGAAACACCCCCCACTCCCCTCCCCACAGACATACGCACACCCAAAATAAAAACAAACATGCAACCAACCAGGCAACCGCCTGCTTTGGGCACACTGATATTAAAGAGGTCAACAAGAGGCATAGATTGTCATGAGCCCCCGCGTATGCGGGGGCTCATGAGAATCTATGTCTCTTGCCTGTACAAGTGAGATGTTGTTTGTTGTTTTCCGGCAGCAAAAGGGTTAATTTCTAAATTTACTCATTTCCGTTAATTACTGTCCCTGTCGGACATAAATTGCTAAATCTTACAAGCAGCTCAATTCATTATCGCAATCACACAAGTCTTTTATTAGGAGATTGACGAACACTTCATGATCATCTTATCAGGCACTACTCTACCATAAAACGTTATGGACCTTACTTCTTTGCAGTTTGGCACTGGACGGGAAATGATAATGTGAAATGGTTCCTGCATCCGGATTATTCCGACAGTTTTTCGCGTCATAAATCCCCCATAGTAATGAATTATGCATTTAGTATAATCCCGGTCCTCTGTTCTGCCCTGTAAAGGCAAAAGGCAGTAAATCATTTTTTGTGAAAAGCAAGATTTCATTGTATTACAATGAAATTCTCGCGTTTTACAAAAATGGACATGCTGTCTTTTTCCTATCAGTGCAGAATTCCTCACTTCTGCTGTAACAAATACAATTGAAAGCTACCCTCACACTTACAGTTTTACATAGAACTTTAAAGAACGATAATAAAAATTGAAAACGTGAGACGTTTCGGGCCTAACGTCTTTTGTCCAGTACACAGGGGATTTCAAGGACAGAGCACCCAAAAAATTATCTGAACAAATGTTGACCGCAGCTGAGTTCGAACCAACGAACGTTCGAACTAGAGTCGAGCTTTTCACGTGAGCTTTTCACCTTCCCATAATAAAAGTTGAGCCATATATATATATATTTTCCAGTTGTCTTGGATCATATCGCTGGTGATGTTTGTTGGTGTTCAGTTGCGCTCGCAAGCCTTCGAGTGTGAAAATCACTGTTTTGTACACTGGCAGCGTTGATAATACATTTGTTTAATCGTCTGTGTTCCAGGCGTGGAAGATCAGCATATGATGTCAGTTCCTTGGGAGACGTCGTGTGTTCACGAGTTGGACCTGACCTCCACAGAGCTTTCTGAAGAATGCCTGCTCAACGTCCTTCCTCGCATGCCCGGATTTACATACCTCGGACTGGGATACTGCGAGTTCTTCTCGGATAAGGTGAGCCACTGCCACACTGTCTGGGGCTGTTCTATTTATTCCAGAGGTTAAAGCCCGCTGTAACCGTGCATAGGCGAAAATAGCGTTTTCCTGGGAGGGAAACGCTATTTTCGCCTATGCACGGTGTGCGGAGGCTTGAAGACGTTTTAAAACGAATCAGAACTAACGCCAAGAAATTGATGGACCGTGATCAGATGCTGGCATTTTGTCTAGAGGCGAGATTTGGGAGTGAGGTGAGGTTGATGGGGGGGGGGGGGGGGGCGCAGATCTTGATGCCTGTTCCTGGCGTCAGTAATACGGCTGGCATGCCGTTCAGGCATGGTAACAGATACATCGTTCCTAATGGCTGACAGAAAATGGGTTCTCAAACGAACACGAACGAGATGCATGAAACCATGATCAGAAGGCACCTACTACTTCTCTTTATTTTATTTTTTTATTTTTTATTTTTTTTTTTGCGGGGGCGGGTGGTGGCGTGGGGCAGGGGGGGGGGGCGGGGGGGGGGGGATTTGAAATTGAGGCTGCCGGGGTTTTGAAACCACCTGCATCCATTTTCACCTATTTCCTTGATTTGCTTTTCTCTTGAAAATGCCCAACTGATTGTCTCCCTCGATTCGCTGCCGCTTCAGCGGTAGCGAATCGAGGGAGACAACCAGTGTGAACATAATCATGTGTGATGTCCATACGGCAGGTTCTGGAGACGCTGATGGAGATGGGCAAGTTCAACCGGCTGCAGGCGCTGGACATCAGCTACACGCATGCGCTGAGTGAGAACACCATCTACCAGTTCCTGCAGCGGCACGGGATCGGACTGCGCGGCCTGATGCTGATCGGCAAGTCCAAGCTGACGGAGAACTTCTGGCTCAACGTCATCCCCTACCTCAAAAACATCAGGTCAGCACACCGCGCGTCTTCGGTGTTAGTGGGTGCATGCGTGCGTGATCGTTTTGTTTGGTTTGATTCAGATTTGATAACTCTGGAGTCATATTATTTCCGCGTGTATTTTTTTTTTTTATATATAGTGGTTTTGTGTGTGTGTGTGTGTGTGTGTGTGTGTGTGTGTGTGTGTGTGTGTGTGTGTGTGTGTGTGTTTTGTTTTGTTTTTTGTTTTGTTATTATGCTTGTAATACATTTTCAAGTAATGTACTTTGTGCCGCATAGAAAGTGTTCAGTACAGTCGACCAACCAACCGACCAACCATTTGAAGAAGTTGGAGATTTTCAGTTTTCCCCTGTCAATCGATGAATGAGAAAATACGTTGGTGTGTGACCGATACAGAGTTAAACAGCTTTCCTTGCTGGATCGCAGCCAGCGCTGATTTGATTATAAACGACTCCTAACTGAGTGAAATTACGAGAGCGCAAAATTTCATTGGCGCTTTTTAGTGCAGAGCAATTTCAATGAAAACCAAATTTATATGCCTTGTTTACAGCCCCAGGATTGTAGCAGGTGTGTTCCCAGTACGCAAGAGGTCCTTGAGCTGACATCGGCCGCAGTGGGCCTGCGCGCGGGCCTATTGCGGCCGACGTCAGCCCGAGAACCTTGCAGGTGTAATTTCGTTTGAATCGATCGTGAATGGCCCAGCCGCACATGTTCCTCTAATGATTGCGAATTAACCCGTTTTCTGCCAGGCCACAACGATTGCACTTAAATGCAAGAGGCATAGATCCTCTTGAGCCCCCGCAGTTGCGGGGGCTCATGAGGATCTGTGCCTCTTGTGGACGCCACTTTGTTTCCATGTTCCGTGGAAGGCATGAGCTTGTGGCGTTGAGTTAATAAACATTTGAGAGTCTGCGGGCACTGGCAGGGAAGGGGTTAAGTAGGACGATGGGAGCTAATGCACGGACGTTTCACCGATGGATTAGACCTGTGTCAGCATTGCAAATTAGGTAGACAGTGATATAACGATTATGCGACTGGTTTTTAAATATATATTTTCATAGATCATTAACCTTAATGTGCATGCAGCCGCCGGTACTGTATACAACGAAGAAAGAAAGACGCTTAGAAAGACAAGCACAACACAACATAACATTTTTGTGTTTAGTCATTTTTAACCCTTTGGCTGTCGGTAGTGCGTTTTGTCGCGATGATTCCTGAAGGAATCATCGCGACTAAAAGCGCTACCGCCAGTCAAAGGGTTAAAAAATAGACAGTACTGAATGCACTGTGTGTTAACGGATGTCTTGGGGGGTTCATGAGAATCTGTACCTCTGGTTGGCAGCCATAAACCTTGTTTACAGTCTTAGATTAAGTCCGAGAAAGTCATCTGTTGGGTCCCAACCTCGGCGTCGACTCATCCTCGGCCAGAGTGACATAAAGCTAAAAAATAGTACAGCATAATATAATATGTCACTTTGGCCGAGGTTGGGTCGACGCCGAGGTTGGGACCCAACATCATCACGTGTAAATCTACAATTCTTGCTGTGGTTATAGAAATAAGCAAGGGCATGCAGGTACCGTTTTCAAGCTTTTACTAAACTGATGACGTAATAACCTTCGGGTTGGCATGGCAACCGGCTGTAAGTTTTCCTTGTAAAATCAAGACCGATTTCCTTGGCATCTTTCCGGGGTTCAATTTCTTACATCAGGGAACTGATCTGCTTGAAGGTTTCGAAAACGTAATCATATATCCTTGAAGTTAGAGCTTGATGTGGCAAGAAGACAATCTGTCTTAACCCCGCTTTGGCTGGCGGTAGCGCTTTTTAAAGCCCCGTCTACTTATAGAAGGGACTTTTTAGGACGGGTCGCGGTGGGGCGAATTTAATAGCATGTCCATGATGTCAAAGGCGCGCAGGCTCAGTAAACCTCTAACAATTGAAGTAACAAGATACAAATTACGTCATGTCTAGTTACGCTAACCTCGCTGCTGAACGTACATTTGGCGCGAAGCGCCGTATGGGCGTATGCATGTATGTATGTGCGTATGTATGTAAACAACAGAATCTCCCAATATTTCTGTACACACAAGCTTGAATAATAATAATAAGCTTGAAACTTGGCGAAATACTTTCTTAAGTGGGTGGCTAAGGGAGCCTCCGAGCATGTTTTGATTGAATGTCGCATTAAAGACATAAACAACCGTTTATAGGAAGTCGGTTGACCCAGATTAGAGTCCATAATTTTTGTCATATTTACTTGAACTTTTGCATATAGCTAGTTTGGAGAAAGACATTGGATGAGTTCGTTAGTCAGCTTTGTATCCTTTCAATTTCTTTAGTAAATTTTCTTTTTTCAGAAAAGAATTAAAACACTAAAACACTAAAAAAAACACTTTATTTCTAGGCGGCTCTCTCTCTCTCTCTCTCTCTCTCTCTCTCTCTCTCTCTCTCTCTCTCTCTCTCTCTCTCTCTCAAACATGCACGCATCTCCAGGAGGAATAGATCCTCATGCGCCCTCCAGGCGCATCACGATCTATGCCTTTTTTAGATGTTTGGAGCGCGCGCGCGCGCACTAACACGCACACACCGACGCGCTTTCAGAAGAGCATGCAGGTGACCCGTGTTCTTAGTATATCATGTAGCTAGGTAAAGTCAACCTGCTTTCACACAAATTATAGCAAGACTGAAATTGTACCCTGGATTTCTAGTTTTGTCACCATTTTCTCAAGCCTATGAAGCGAAAGTGAAACTCATATCACGTAAAATATAAAATTACGTAAAAACTTAAACTTATGTCATGACAAATGACGTTTGACAAATCAATGACGCGCATGTACTGCAAACATTATAGAACTCACTGACGCATTGGCAGATCTGCGAGATTTTTTTCAACAGGAGACATTTCAACATCAGAATCAGGTCAAAGACAAAAGGTAGAGACCATTGACAGCAAGGACAGCTCTTATATAGACTCGAAGGGACTTTGTGGGTTATGGTTCATCCCATCTTGGGTTTTTTTCTCAAGAGGTTAATTTATTTACACTACTGCTTGAATAGCGTACGTGGGACCGTTTTAACACATTTAGCTCTATTGTCGCATTTCCCAAACGTGAAAGACTACATTGCAGTTCAGCAAGTAGTCCGACAAAGATAGTTTAAAGATGGTGACAGAATGGCTTGGCGCCTAGAGGCGCCAAGCTATTCTGGCACCACCCTTGAACTATCATTATCGGTAATAGTAGTGTGTCGGGCTAAATAATAATAATAATAATTACAGTATTTATAATGCGCTTATCTTATAATAATTATAACTCTAAGCGCGCACTCACAACTCGCGCACGCATGCGCACGCTTTAGACAATGACTCACGTACCACAGACAGTGGAATACATTACGACGGTCAGCTTGGGGTGGGGGGTGTGGTGATATAGTGCTAAAACTGTTGAAAGAGGTGAGTTTTGAGGGCGGACTGGAAGGAGGAGAGTGTTTCTGACGGAGAGAGAGTGGGAGAGTGTTCCAGGTGGATGGACCGTAGACGGAGAAGGAGCGGCGGGGGCCGAAAGTGTTAAGTTTGGTGCGAGGGATGTGGAGGCGGAGAGGGTCAGAGGCAGAGCGGAGGGAGCGGGAAGGTGTGTAGGGGTGAAGTAAGTTGGAGAGATAGGCAGGAGCGCAGTTGTTCAGGGATTGTAGTAGAGAGACAGAATTTTGTATTCGATGCGTTGGGGGATGGGGAGCCAGTGAAGGAGTTTGAGCAGGGGTGTGACGTGGTCGGATTTTTTCTTTCTGAGGACGAGGCGGGCAGCATTGTTCTGAACGCGTTGGAGAGTGAAAACGGTGGAGTGAGGGAGGCCGGAAAGGAGAGAGTTGCAGTAGTCGATGCGAGATAAGATGAGAGAGACAGCAAGTTTGGTGGCAGCTTCGGTAGTGAGGTATTGTCTGATCTGACTGATGCGGCGGAGGTGGAAATAACATGCCTGGGCCGTGGCGGAGACGAAGCTGGTCATGGACAGAGAGGAATCGAGGATAACGCCGAGGTTCTTGGCCGAGTCAGAGAGGGAGATGGGGGTGCTATCGAGTTGAAGGTGGAGAGAGGGAGGGAGCTGGGAGAGTTTCTGGCGAGTGCCTACCAGCATGGCTTCCGTTTTGTCGTCGTTCAGTTTTAGCTTGTTTGCTGTCATCCAGTTGTTCACGTCTTCATAGCAGTCAGCCGTGCGAGTCAGTAGTGACTGAGTGTTGTCGAGTTTGTCTTTGTCTAGCAGTTGTGAGTCGTCAGCGTAGAGGAGATGGTGTATGCGGTGAGACTGGATGATGTTGGACAGAGGAGAGGTGTAGAGTGTGAAAAGGACCGGGCCCAGGACGGACCCCTGTGGAACTCCGCAGGAGAGCGTGACTGGGTTGGAAGAGACGCCGTTGATGGTGACGGACTGCTGTCTGTCGGAGAGGTAGGAGAGAAACCAGGAGTGAGCAGAGTCAGTGATGCCGAAGGAGTGGTGGAGTCGGTGGAGGAGGATAGAGTGGTCTATAGTGTCAAAGGCGGCAGAGAGATCGAGTAGTGTAAGAAGAGAGATGTTGCCCGAGTCGGTGGAGAGAAGCAGATCGTTTAAGATATGTAGAAGGGCTGTTTCAGTGCTGTGATGTTTGCGATAGGCAGACTGGAATGGACTGAGGAGGTTGTTGTCGGTGAGGTGGAGGTTGAGCTGGTTGAGAACAACCTTCTCAAGAAGCTTGGACAGGAAAGAGAGATTGGAGACTGGGCGATAGTTCTTGAGTTCGTTTGGGTCGAGGTTGTGTTTTTTGAGGAGAGGACGGACGATGGCGGACTTGAAGATATCGGGGACGGAGCCGTTTTCTAGAGGTGCGTTGATGATGTCGGTAATGAAGGGCAGAAATTTTGGAAGACCGTCACGGTAGAGAGAAGCTGGGTTAATTTGAAGGTTTGCTTCCTCTGAATATCATAGTTAGGCCTACATTTATAGTCCAGTTTGAATTGCCCCATATTTGGAATAAATAAAATTAATTGGATTTGACTTTAAAACGTATTGCACAAAATAATGCGTACTGTTTGCCTACATACACTTTGATCAATCACTGAAACCGGCGTTTAGACAATGCCAAAAATACATTGTACAGCAAAGCAAATATTAACGTTTCTGTGCGGAATAAACTGAGTATCCGGGCTGGACAGGTAAACAGCTGAACGGAGATCGCGCGCCTGTAAATATCATATGACGAGACAAATATACCACGGCGCATGGGAGTAAACCCGATTCAACTGCAAGAGGTATAGACCCTCATGAGCCCCCGCGATTGCGGAGGCTTATAAGGATCTATGCCTCTCAGCTGAGAGAAATTTGTATCTATGTTCCTTCGACTTTAGTGGATTTTGGTCGTTGAATGAACATTGTTTTCAGAGACAAAAAATATCACGGCGCAGGGGAGAGGAGATTAAGCGGCAGATAACCAAATTTACGCACTCGAGGATACCTGATATATTATATCAGAAGAAACAGTGCCGTTGGTGTATTTATGCCGATGTGATTCCTGTATATTTAAGCACAACGATGATCAATGATTGTTTAAGACAAACCCAACTGACTACTGGCGGTGAGGGCTGGGAAAACATTTTCAGAGAGAGCCGAGAAAGAGACTCGAGAGAGGCGGAGAGAGAGAGAGAGAGAGAGAGAGAGAGGAGAGAGAGAGAGAGAGAGAGAGAGAGAGAGAGACGCACAATATTGAGAGAGAGAGAGAGAGAGAGAGAGAGAGAGAGAGAGAGAGAGAGAGAGAGAGAGAGAGAGAGAGAGAGAGAGAGAGTTATTTGGGTTTAACGCCAGACAGAGAGAGAGAGAGAGAACGCCGAATGCACACAGAGACCTGGCCAACAAAGAGCGAGATAATACTAAAGGTCGAGGTTCAGGAATATTCCGGTCTAACTACAGAGCCAGGGTAAATACGGAAACACAACAAAGCACTTCTAGACGAGGACTGAGGAAAAGGTGTTCAAAGAAGTCTGGAGTTGGCAGTTTAATCTTTGATGAATGCCGTGCAAAGTCAGTCGTATGACGTTATTGATTAATTTGCATAAACCTCATGACTGCTACTGACGACACCGCTCAGCGGAAGAGACGCGTAACTGAACATGCGTCATTTCCGCCGTGCCGCGGTGTCGCCTGAAGAAGGTCTTACTGGTCATAGTTTGTTTATTCATTAGTGTTAGAAAGTATGATGGCACTTTGGATGTCTGCCAAACATCAGAACTTTAAAACATGTCATCTTGGGTGGGTTCTCACTAATTATTCTGTCACTGTCGAAATAACAATAAGTCCCATGAAACTGATTTCAACTCAGGCGGGTAAGTTTTTGAAAGGTAGCCTACATGCCCTGCGAAGGCAGTAGACAGGCAGCAAGTCTGTGTTTACATGACACAACTACTGAGTCGAAATCGTTCAGTTGACGTGACTCGGCTTATGGAAACTGATTTGCCAGAAATACAGGTAACTTGGGAGTATCACTATACTCAGCCCTTAACCTATTCACTGCCAGTGTGCGCAAAATTCAACAGCAAATACTGAAATCATGAGTAATCCCATCATTCAAGGACCACAGACTGAGCGGACCAGCAAGAAGGAAAGAACCTCATGAGCTCCCGCCATCAGTCTGCCTGGCATTTGGATGCCGTTCGCATTCTTCCGACAGTGAAGGGGTTACATATTGTTGCTTCCGGTCTGCGCGTCGTCAGTATTGAGTTGTACCTTCCTTCCTTTTCTTCTCACGTTTTGGCTCAGTCGCGAGTGACTACGTTTGTACTTCTTGGCTTCTGACGTTTAGCACTCGCGCCTTCCATTAACCCAGACCTTTCCACCGTCATCTCTACAGTAGGTGCAAATTGCACACTGCGCAGTGCTGCATGAGTTGTTGGCTGCAGGTAGGCCAAACGTTGAGTTACAGGTACAGACACAGTAAACGGTAAGCACACAGTGCAACCTTCCAAAATGGACATCATCCGTGGGTCTGGATTTTTGGTCTGGATTTAGGCAATTCAATTTGTGAAAAGCGATATTTTGATTGAAATACGAAAAAAATTTTGTTTTTCACAAAAAAAAATCGACTTCGTTTCTACAAGTTAGATTTGTCTGCGATAGCAACGTGTGTCACTGAAATGAGTCCTCAATCCTGGGGACGACGGGATAATATATATATATATATATATATATATATATATATATATATATATATATATATATATATATATATATATATATATATATATATATATATATATATATATATATATATATATATATATTCTTTACTTTTAACAAAGGCGTCGCCCAAAGCCAAAAAAATGCACTCAGAGTAGCTCCAAGGGACATAATTTTTCAATAAATTTTTTCAATAAATAAATGGATTTCCATGGCATTAGCACAGCATTCTCAGAATTTATTGAAAAATTATATATATATATATATATATATATATATATATATATAATTTTTCATTAAATTCTGAGAATGCTCTTGCTACGCTAAATGCCATGGAATTCCAGGCTGGTAAGCGTGCATTGTGTCATCAGGACATCAGCTGTCCTTTTTGTGACTGCATCGCCTACTAGTTCTAGAAAGGAGAGCCCGGGTTAGTGGGAGAGAAGGAATGACAGACCTATCATTTTAAGCCTTCCCCTGAACACCTGCTACATAAAGTAGTAGGGACTACCCCCAGGCGCCCGGCAACCCGCTGGAGAATATCCAGTACTCCCCCCGAGAGGGAAGGCTAGTGCATGAATATTCCCAAACAGATCTTGGACCTGCTGGATAGATTTAAGTTTTTGCCGCCTACAACCGGTTTACAGCCTTTGTTAAAAGTAAAGAATATATATACCTACATGACACCATGGTAATCAAATAGTAGAGCAGAACCCAGCGAAGAAAGAAACACGCTTAGAAAAGACAGTTACAACATAATTTATTAACAAAGAAGTCCGAACACAATTTGCAACTTATCTGATGAGGAAGATGCAACTGAAGTTGCCATATTCCTCATCAGAAACTAGATAACTGTTGTCAATTGTGCTCTTGTTTGTATGTCTATTTTCAAACTGAAAAAATTTTAAACCGAAATATTATGTGTTGTAACTGTCTTTTCTAAACGAGTTTATTTCTTTGTTGGGTTAATCTCAGCATTTTACACGCTTGGCAGTGACCTTTTTGGTCTACTAAACAATTTTTTTAATCTAACGGTATCCTGTCATGCACAGGCCATCTGCCCTGTGGAGGCGAATGGCAGTAAGTCCCTTTTTTTTTGTTGTTGTAAAAGCGAGATTTTCGTTGTAACACAATGGAAATCTCGCTTTTCACAAATACTGACTTGATGCCTTTTGTCTGAGTTCACAGGGCAGACTAGCGTGGGGATGTGAAGTGCCGTATTGTGAAGGTTTGTGTGTGCGAGAGTGGCCAGTGCTGGCATGCCGCTGTTTGTTCTTGTCAGATCCTAGCGGGATGATGAGTTGCGGTCCCTGTAGCGTACTCGCCGACTAAAGGCCAAAGGGCAAGGGTAGATCGTATCTGCGGCTCCACTTTCACAGCAAGGTGGGAGATGGATCGTTACCGTCGTCCCTTCTCAGTGCAAAGATTTCAGTGTATAGTTTGAGACCAGACATATACAGGGGTGTAGGGGGCTCTGGATAGAGGTAGCACCTTTGCTGTTCGGCAGCTGCGTCCTACATAGGACGGACGGGCATCACTGGTCCTCATCCATCTCCTTAATCTCTCACGTGCTGGCTCCAAGCGCCACACCCTGGCAAACCACCTCAGCTGGTGGGCTAAACCACGTGAGGGGGTGGTGTTCACATTGCACCACTAGGCGGATGAGCTGTTTCTGACAGCCAACGGCTAGAGGACGGAGGAGATCAGGTTGGATCCAACGGCCAAATGTGGGGGAGTAAACCCTTCAAATCAGGAGTGGAGCCCCGAAGGCAGACAGCTGCCTGTATTCACGCACTGTTCTGGCAGCTCCTGCAGCCAAACTGGTGCCAAACGTACTGCTTTGCATTCCTTTGGATACATCAGCGAGGCCGAGAGGGGGATCTTGACGACTGGGCACCCCAGGATCTCCATACACTTCGCCCAGGCTTGCGCCCTGGAGAGGTCACTCCAGTGACTGACCCAGCGAGCGCATATACTCCATTGTCTTCCGAGACAGAATGCCAAACTCAAAAAAAAAAAAAAAAGACATATACAATTGTTAGCCATTTCACTCCATTAACCCTTATCATTCGGAATACACCAGTGTGTGACTTTAAGTTTGACTAAAATAGTTTAAGGGTAGTGCCAGAATAGCTTGGCGCCTAGAGGCGCCAAGCTATTCTGGCACCACCCTTGAACTAAAGCCATTGGTCTATTTCCTTATCTGTAAGTACTGTAATGTAGCTTGCATATGGCAGGAAGTCAGTTTTATCCTCAGTATGATATGGGTTTGAATTAAAGGGCGCCGAATATCACTATGAATTTTACCCCGAACCCGCTGGAACCCGAACTGAACTTTCAATCAACCCATCCCTGTCTTTCCCGCCGCATAAAGACAAGAGCCGCCGGCGCGGCGACTAAATAATTTGGACATTCACAATGATGTTGAGTTTGACAGAAGGATTGGGGTCAATGAGCGGTCAGTTTTTCTCTTCGCGTTTAACCCTTTTCAGTAGCCCCAAGGTCCCTTTTCTCAAATTTTGGGCCGGGTGTTGCCTAACGACCATGTACCAGTTGCAGGAGATGGCTTGACCTTGATAATTCAAGGGTAGTGCCAGATTAGCTTGGCGCCTGAATGCGCCATGGCGCCAAGCTAATCTGGCACTATCCGGCCTTGAATTATCATGGTCAAGCCGGCGTCTCCTGCTGTAGGGATTCGGGGCAAAGAGGGTTAAACATAAGACTGACGGTCTTCATCTGCCGGGTGCTTTTTGTCGTAGCATTTGTAATTACTAGTCCTCAATCCTATTCAGTACCGGCTATTCATGTGTTGTCAGAGGTTCAGCCGGTGTTGGGCAGTCTCACTTTTCGCATTTCACGGTTCATCGAACTGTAGAGTATATACTGGAAAGATGTCTTCACATCGTTAACCTGTTTTGAACCAAACAACCCACATGTTAAAACCATCGAGTCCTTTCACATCCAAAGCCATGTGCGAACCCTGATATTTCGAGAGCAGAGCTTCCTTAGTTCTGCCGTTTGAGTCTGGAAATGTGCCTAGTCTTACTATTCTTATAGTTAGCATGGTCTATCTTCCAAGGACGCTGACTAACCCTTTGGCTGTCGGTAGCAGTTTTGGTTGCGTTGATTCCTGCAGGACTGAATCATCGCGACAAAAACCGCTACTGGCAGCAAAAGGGTTAGCTAATGTGGGCGGGGGCATCTATGGTCGACGACGCCACTCCGATAGCTTTTTTCCCCCACAGGGTAGTGCATAGCTAACAATTCTAGACATGCAAACCAAGACTCAGTTTGCACTGGGAAGTTGAGTGTAAGTGCTGACTGAATTCGCCGTAGAAATTCTTGCGAGCCGTGCCTACCAGTGCTTACAACTGACTGACTGCTAGGCCGCGAGATGCGCCATCTGCTCCGCGGCTCAGACTTCGCACTCGGCTTCGGTATTTCAGTAATGTTGTTCCGTAGTGTGGTAGCTGAATTCATTTGTTCATCGGGGCTAGTGAAATAGAGGTGAGCTACCCTGGCTGCTGCAATGGGCGGGAAAAAATGCGAGAAAGGGCCGGGTGCTGGAAGAGTACTGGGTTTAGTTGCGTGAGTGAGCTAAGTCCTGCGCAAGCCACTAAGCAAGATGCTCCGCTGTAGCGGGACGACGCTCACTTATGCAACTGGTTCCGAAATGGCTGGGGGAGGAGGAGGAGGGGGGGGGGGCTGGGTATGGGCAATACGGACTGAGTTTGTACCCTAGGTGAGGTGGTAAGGGTACAGGAGACTGATTTCATAACATGCCAAGCCGATTACCACCATGCTCTGTGTCAGCCTGCCGGTATGTGACTTTGGACGTGACCTTACGACCAAAGCCGTAATATCCAAAATTAAAGACCAGCGCACATTTAACTTAAGAACAGACGGCCGTGATGCAATTTTGGCCGGTTGCGGTATCGTTGTGTGCACTGAGCCGGATTTCCAACAAGATCCACAGACCGAGAATCCGCCGTGCAGTCGTCTGTCTGCACTGTACGGGCTTATGGTAATCAACGGCTTAGCTCTTCAAGTTCAGGTTTGGAGCTACTGAAGGTCATGATGTGGGGCCAGTTGCATGAGTGAGTTTAGTCCTGCGCAAGCCACTAAGCAAGGAGCTCCGCGATAGCGAAGCACCTTCCTTAGTGGCTTGCGCAGGACCAAGCTCACTCGTGGATCTGTGTGCAGTTCTTCGTAATTGTGAGCGTGGGATAATTTTGAGAGTAAATCCTACGCAAGTTACTAAGCAAGGTGCTTGCTTAGTGGGTTGCGCAGGATTAAGCTCACTCGTGCATCTCAGTGAGGCCGGCCTGCCGCGGCAGTTCTTGTAATTGTGAGAGTGGGATTCAGTGTTGTGCCACGGTGCGTTTGTATCAGGTAGATCAGTGCCTGCCCTTTAGAGCTGTCAGAAAGCGGGACAAGGTGAGAGATAAAAATAACGGAAGCCCCGTCAGTTTGCATCATCCACCGACATCTCGGTTTGTGTGTAAATCTGCTCACCTGGGCCTATCTTTACCAGGTAAACTAGTGTAAGCTTTGCGCAGCGTTAGGGTAAAAGGCATACTATATCGTATTGCGTTACGCCGGTGGGCTTACACACGGTGTTACAATAGGGCGCATACATACGCAAGTTGACCAGATTATTTTCACCCTGCAGCTGATAATCCACAGATGTCGATCAGTTTTCCAACATCGACGATGGAAACTATTGATTGGGGCTGGGGTCGGGTGCGGAGAGGGGTGGTGGTGGTGGGGGGAAGGGGTGTGAGGGGATGACTGGGCTGGACTTTTTTCGTTGTCTACGCGGCCCTGTCGTCACGAATTAGCCTACACAACACAGACACGACGCGCTCAGAAAGGCCAATAAACTTTGGGAAACTTAGAAGTTGGTAAAATTGCACGTGAAACAGACGCCGGATTAAAAGCCCGGACAAACATGCAATATCGCATGTTTGTCCGGACTTTTAGTCCACTGTTTTCGTCGGAACGTTCAATTTGGATTGACGTCCGGACATCGTTTATAACAGCACACGTCCTTTCTGAGCGCCTTTCAGTCTTGCTTTCTTTGCATTTTCTGCCCCTTTTGCAATCACCCTCTTGGTGCGGATTAAATACCCATACTGATGCGTTTGTAAGTGATTTCGATCAACAAACATGATGCGCTCGTGTGACGCAATTGCAGGGAACAAAAAGCCATGACCCTAGCTGCTTTGTTGAAGCCTCCATAACCTCACGTGGCCAGCTCAGTCATGAGCAACAGGCATAGATCCTCATGAGCTCTCGCAATATGCGGGGGTTACTGATGATATGTGACTTGTTGGCACAATTTACAGCATTTTTTCACCCTCAGCTTATAAAGGGTATTCGCGCAGATCGACTGCGACCACACATTGTTTTGTTTGGCCGAAACGTAACTCATTCGCGGCGAGATACGCGGCGTTACGCGGAGTTAACACAAATATACAAGAGGCATAGATCCTCATGCGCCCCCGCAATTGCGGGGGCTCATGAGGGTCTATACCTCTTGTTACCGTACTTTACGTCCATTTTCTTCAAATACTTCCTTCATCAATCGTTCGTCCGTTCTTCGTTGCGCAGAATGTTTATTTGTGCATTGTCACCTGGGCAGACGCCGGGTATGCAGGTGCAAAAGCTGGGACAGCCCTCCCGTAAACACCAATCGCGATCAAAGGAAGGTTGGGATTGACGTCGGCGTAATGGAGCGAGAGTTACGCGGGGAAAATAAACTCCTGGCATTATTTAGGATCAAAGGGTTAACCCCTTTGCCCATGCAGCTATCGAAAATGTAAACTGTTGAGCCGACTCCTGCTTGTAACAGGGATTTTTTTTTTTAATTCACTAAACTTTGGATATTACAAAGTGGCAATATAAGCGAAGTAAATTACTAAGAAAAACCGTGGTCAGCATCTAAAAAAAAAGAAAAAAAAAAAAAAAAAAAAAAAAACCCGTGTTTTTATATCTGACGTATGGTGTAAACGAAGCTGACTTAGGGCCTACATTTTTGGCAGACTGTAAAAAGTATGTACCGGAAAGCAGGACAATTGATTCTATTCTAATGCGATTTATTTTCAGCAGACTGTGATTATGGAATCACTTTCAGGCATTACGGATACAAATAGTCATACAATCGATGTTTTTTGCAAGGTAACTGCGTCATTGCGTGGTAATTTCCTGTCATTAGCCAGCCATCCGGGCCTCTGTCTTGTCGTCATTATGCTTCTTGCTCAGGTTCCTAGTTGACAAAGGTCGGCCTCGGTCCGACGTCGCACTCAGCTGGCCGGATGACCTTTGCTCGCTAGGTTCTCGATTATAGACAATCGATCTTAACCCCTTCACTGTCTGTGGATGCAGATTGTTTTTTTGGAATTATTTTGAATTCATCCTCATGGTCCCAGCCTTCAAATTTACACGTAGACGGAGTCTTATCAACAAGAGGCATAGATCCTCATGAGCCCCCGCAACTGCGGGGGCTCATGATGATCTATGCCTCTTGCAGTCGGTTGGGTGGTGTTCGTTTTTTCACGACATTGGGGGTGTTAACGGAATATAGTGTCAGCTAGCTTATTCCTATTTTTCTCTAAACACTAAATAAGCCTGCCAGAATAATAGCCGGCTTGAGATGGCCTCAGTTGCCTGTAGCTCATTGAAGGTGACCCGCATCAATAGCTGCGACACATTCGCAGCTATTGATGCGGGACGCCGTGAATGAGTTGCACCCTAAAAACTCACAGATAAATCGAGGGTTGAGGCAACCAGTGTGGCATGAACTGTGTTTGTAGACTACTCAGCCTCGAACTCCAGTCAGTGTGTATTTGCAGTCTATTGCCTATAAAAATTATTAGCTTCGGTGTCGTATCATCTCCCCCAGCAGTATTTACCGACCCGCGGTTCGCTTGTTTGGACAATGCGCGCTGAGATCAATTATTCACCGGATCATCACCCCATTACACAATGTACAGTAAGTGGCTCTCAATTTCTCTGGCACTCGGATTTCTCAGCACAAAAAGTCTGAAATGGCACCGAGTCACACTGAGAAAAACATGAGACAAGTCTCTCATTTTTTCTCAGCCGTCGGTTTTTTTTTTTTTTTTTTTTTAATAGGGCTGGCGTTATATTTAGATTGCTGTAAGGTTTCAAGAAACTGTAAAAACAGTATTTGACTGCTATTGCGGATTCAAGTTAACCTCTTAATTACTGCCAGTGGGCGCACTGAGATTGTGTTTTTGAAATCATTGTAATTTCAACTGTCAGTCGTCCAAGGAACATGGATACAAAGTGGTTTCAACAAGAGGTATAGATCCTCATCAGCCCCCGCGGTTGCGGGGGCTCATGAGGATCTATGCCTCTTGCAGTTAAGTTTTCTCGGCAATCACGGGTCGAAATTGTTGTCTGATGTTCTCATTCCACCACCTTCAATGGCTGACGCAGATTTGATCCTAATCCATTAAAAAAAATTATTCTTGCGGAATAAAGAGCGAGTAGACCATTTCTTCTTCTTCCCGGCACTGACTGATTAGTGGTTGTCGTTTTCACCACAGTTATAGCTCAGGTTAAGTCGATGCATCCCGCTACAAACCGTATCATGTTGCCGGTGACATACTGTGCGGCACTGACTGACATCTGGGTCGACTAGAACTAATTAACCCTGTTAGCCCCAAGGTCCCATTTCTCCAAGTTTGGAGGTGTTGCCTAACGACTATGTACCAGCTGTAGGAGATGGATTGATCATGAATTCAAGGGTAGTGCCAGATGAGCCCGGCTTGGCGCCTAAAGGCGCCATGCTCATCTGGCACTACCCTTGAATTATCATGATCAATCCGTCTCCTGCTGCAGGGTCCCGGGGCTAAAAGGGTTAAATACGATTCGGCTGCCGAAAAACATCGCGCACGTTAAGTCGATCAACTGATTGATTATTTCGCGGACAGAGTGAAGACTGACCTTGCAAGCCCTTTGGCTACGAAGATAATCTAGTTCACGTTGATTGTCAAAATGGACCTGCAGAAATATCGAAATTGAGTTCGTTGAATTCTGGGAATAGTTGTAAGCAAACCGTCGTTTGATTTGTGGAGTTTGGTTGACGTGACTGAAAGCGATCAGACTTTTTCCAACGGATCCGGGCCAATGCAGACATTGATTGATTGATTGTACATTGCTTAACGTCCCGACAGCAACAAGGCTTTCTCAGGACGTGCCTGCACTGCTTGTGAAAAAAAAATAAACAGAACATTGAATGTATGTCGCCAGCCGGTCAAATACATTAAATAAACCTAACACATGGGGCCTAAATAAAGCTAAGACCATTTAGCAACACACATCCAATATCAAGAGCTACAGGCAGTGCAGACAGTAGGGAGAGTTTTAAAAAGGCAAATACAGGTGAATGGACAAAGGGTAGACAGAAACAAATGCCCCAGAATAGAGAGAAAAACCCACCCTGTGGGGCTGACCAGGGTGACCCTGGGAACTAAAAAATACCTAACCCCACCCAAGTCCCCCAGGGCAGACCCGGGTGGGGTCCAATGCAGACAGCCCTGACTGACGAACTGTTTCTCTTGCCCCCTTTTGTATCACAAACAACATTTACCTCTTTGTGGTCACAGTGCAGCCACCCGGGTACTGTAAACACTGAACAGTACCAGTGGCTGCATGCACAGAGGGGATCTAAACACAAACAAGGCATACAATCACTGCCTATCAACCAGACTTTTGCGCGTACCATGCACAGGGGCGGATCTGGGCAGGGGGGGGGAGGATCCTAGGGGTTCCGGCCCCCCCCCCTTTCCAGACCCAAAATTCTTTAAAATCCTATAGTCCTTTTTAGGATGTTTGGACACCCCCCCTCCCCCCCCCCCGCCCCCGGCAAGGTCTAGCGTCGGGGAGGCCTTTTGTGTCAGGTTGAAGGTCCCAAACAAAAAGTTGGAATCCCCCCCCCCGCCCCCCTTCCGAGGTAACTGATCCACCCGACCTGATGCAGATACAATGATCTCCACGGGTCTTCCTAATGAGCAAATGGTCCCCGGGCCGATGTTGACCGACGTTGGCCCGCGCCACTGCTGTGCGCGGCCCAGCGGCGGTCAACATCGGCCTGATCATACCTTTTACTTGCTGGGTCCGCCGTGGGTATTACCACCGAGCACGGCCCAATGAGTGGACCGCATGCAGCTATTAGCACCCTGTTGTTGATTAGGGCCCCTGGCCATTACTGCCATTCCTCAGATTTGGCAAATAATAACTCAGCCGAAAATAGCAGCTGCACACACGCACGGACAAGCAACACTAATAACGGTACTGTTTACTCGAAATCTCCATTGAAACCTCAAACCCCAATAATTTCCTTTGTGGGAGGAAGTGTGCCAAGGAAAAAAAAAAAAACACACAAGAAAAACCCTCTCAGTCTTTACAAGCACTAGACGAGATTCACATGCGCCCCTGAGGATTCATAGGTATATGACTGAGCATCTACGCCTACGGCAGGTGCAAACTGAGTTCTGGCACGCCGATCGCGATCGCCAGTCTCCAACCTTGTACCCCTCTTGCAGATTTGAACTGGCCCACGCATCTCCTAGGCCACGAGACGTAAGAATAAGCTAGTTGTAGCGTGAAACACTACAGCCTCCTACGTATGAGAAATCACTGATATACGCAGGATTTGCCTTAGCCAGCGAGCACCGTGCATCCTCATTGTCGAAAGTAAGATGCTGGGGTCTCTGAGGATCTATGCATCGACAAATTAAAGGCTGAGGTTGGTATACCTCTCTGCTTCCTCAGCATTGACATGTATACAGAGCATCAACCGGGCAGCACCTGAGCAGCGCGTAGACATACACAGTTAGGGCTTACGACCCTAAAACGTGTTAAATAAAACACCCCAAACCGATCCACAGCTTGACCCTTTAGCTGTCGGCAGCGTTTTTTTTTTTTTTTTTTTTTTTTTTTGTCGAGGTGATTCCAACAGGAATCACCTCACAAAAATCGCTACCGACAGTCAAAGCCGGGTCAACTTGAAACAGCCAAGACTCGAGCCTCGGCGGCATGGGCTTCTGCGACTGGAGAATCTAGGCGTCGTGGAGATAGATGGAACTAGTTGCAGGACCATGCCGCAGGGATTCAAATTAGGGCTGATTCGTGTGCCGGCATTGAATCGGTGATCGACAGAAGCAGGAGCACACTGGTTGTCTCCTTCAATTCACTACCGCTTACACTGAGCGGTAGGGAATCGAGGGAGACAACCATAGTGAGGCCGGTTGGAGAGGGGAAATAACTTCTTTTATTTCGGGCTACAAAATAATGGCACACACGGATACCTTTCCTGCGGGCACTTCAGTTACAACCTCTACAGCGAAGTACCACTGTTCCATCTGCAAGAGGCATAGATCCTCATGGATCCCTGCAGGTCGCAAGGACTCATGAGGATCTACGCGTCTTATTGGTCAGATTTAAGTGCCGCGAGTCAGTTTCAAGTCACAGAAGGACGGGAATCCAACAGGCACTTACTCAGTCGGTCTGTCTACAAAGAGGTTACCGTTATGTCAATATCCAGTTCAATCTCGACGGATTCACGACTGACATGATCAGCCATCAGGCGCTTCCGGCCTATGATTGATTGATTGATTGTACATTGCTTAACGTCCCGACAGCAACAAGGCTTTCTCAGGACGTGCCTGCACTGCTTGTGAAAAAAAAAAAACTAAACAGAAAATTGAATGTATGTCGCCAGCCGGTCAAATACGTTAAATAAACCTACAACATGGGGCCTAAATAAAGCTAAGACCATTTAGCAACACACATCCAATATCAAGAGCTACAGGCAGTGCAGACAGTAGGGAGAGTTTTAAAATGGCAAATACAGGTGAATGGACAAAGGGTAGACAGAAACACATGCCCCAGAATAGAGAGAAAAACCCACACTGTGGGGCTGACCAGGGTGACCCTGGGAACTAAAAATGCCTAACCCCACCCAAGTCCCCCAGGGCAGACCCGGGTGGGGTGCTTCCGGCCTATGGGGGAATACCTGGTCAAGTGGGCTTGAGATAATGGAGCACTGACTGAATCTGACGCATCATTTTCAGTTTTCCTCCATAGCTCAAGTAGATCAGTATCAAGTCAGTTATAGCTTCAGCGGCGGAACAGACCTAACAGACCCCACGGGGCTTCAATGCCGAGAAAAAAATTGAACACGATCCGGCAACTGCAAGACAGTTGCGGGGGCTCTTGGCGATCTATATCTCTTGCTGATCCCACTTTACATACTGTGGACGGCTGGGGCTCCGTTTTAGCGTTAAATTAACACAGACTTTAGAAACATAACTGTTTTCGAAACCAAATATGAGCCGGAATCGGATTTTAGATTCTAGAAATAAAATTTGCGACCAGGGGCAGCGAACGGGCCTATGGGCCCCTCCAACGGGGAAGACTACACAGCCGCCGTTGAGATGTCACGGGCGATAGTTCTCTGTTACTCTGTTAGTGTGGGCAAACGGCCACTGACTTCTTCAAATGACTGATATTATGAATTTTAATCACTTCATTGCCAGTGGACTCAAAAGTATGTCTTTCATCAATCCAGGGAACCAGGGATATGAATGATAGGGCCAGCAAGAGGCAAGGAACCTCATGAGCCCCCGCATCTACGAAGGCTCATGATGTTCTTTGCCTCCAGCATCAGTTTGGGTGGCCGGTGTTCGTATTGAAGGGGTTAAGAAACGCAGCATCATGTCAGCTGCTGCTCATACTTTCAACAGGACAAGGCTGAATAGGGTGGAGGCGCGAGCTGATGTATATACTAATAGTCAAAACTTAAGGGCCACTTTTTATCGCAGACGCACCGGCAACACCACACAAATAATGTAACAATACTTGGAGTCTGTACTTTGCTAATTTATTCAGTAACAATTTCATGTAAGTTTTGAGTAAATGAAGCAGTTGTAACAACAGCAGTACGTTAGAATGTTCACCCACCCCTCATTTGAAAAGTCACATAAGACTGCAAAGAAGTACCCAACGGAGAAAGAAACACGCTTAGAAAAGACGGGTACAACACAATTTATTAATATTTCGGGTAAATACCCTTTGTCAAAATAGACAAACAAACAGAGAGATTAGCCGCTACTTATCTTCATTGGCAGAAAGAATGTGGCAACTGAAGGAGGTGACGTAAAAGAAAGCTGGTCCAGTCAGTAGCGCGTGTACCCACCGTTTGCAGCCAAGCATTTAGTGCAGCGTTGACGCATGGAGTTCACCAGAGTTCGGAGAACATGTTGTGGGATCGCTTCCCACTCTTGATGCAGGAACTGAGTCAGTTGGGGGACACCTTGAGGTGAGGGGGAGGGGGTGGTGGTTGCTGACTACACGTTGCCCCAGCACGTTCCAGGGGTGCTCGATGGGAGCCAGATCAGGTGAACATGATGCCCCGTTGCTCAAGGTACTCATCCTCATGATGCCCCGTTGCTCAAGGTACTCATACACCACACGGGCGCGATGAGGTCGAGCGTTGTAGTCCTGCAGAACAGCATTGTCGCCTATGGCTTGGAGAGCTGGCGGGATGAGGGGCTGCACAATCTCGTCCCGATAGCGCAGTCCAGTCAGGGTGCCTCGGATGACGTGGAGGGGGGGGGGGGTGTCCTGCCTTCCCTGCTGAAGCCTGCCCAGACCATGACTGAGCCTCCTCCGTAGCGATCCGCCTCTTGGACGCATCCATCCGTGAATCGCTCGCCCTGGCGTCTCCAGATCCTCACCCTGCCGTCGGGACACAGTGAACCATGACATCAGTAAACAGAACCTGAGTCCACTGGAGTCTGTTCCAACTCACATGTTGACGACACCAGGCAACCCGGGCTGTGCGATGAGCTGGAGTGAGGGGTATTTTCACTGCTGCTCTGCATGAAGCCAGGCCAATTTCGCGCAGACGTCGGCAGACTGTGCTTCTGCTGACGTTAACGTTTGCAGCTTGCATCAGTTGACGTCGCAGAATGGTTGACGTGACAGTTCGGTCGCTCAGAGCCGCCACACAGAGGTATCTGTCCTCCCTTCTGCTGGTGCAGCGCAGGTGTCCTGAGCAGGGTCGTCGTCCTGCCCTTCCAGTTTCTTGGAATCGTGCCAGCAGCCTCTGGATCACTGAATGGGACACCCCAAGACGTCTCCCAACTTCTCGTCCGGAAATTCCATCCTTCAGCCATGCTAGCGCCCGGCCTTGATGCTTCGTCGTGGTGGCATGGTTAGGAAAGTGACAATATGCCCCTACTGTACCCGTATTTGTAGCGAAACAGAAGTGCTCAGTGTTCACGACTGACCCCTTTAGCACGTGCATCACGACTTTACCGAGTTTTTTCCACCTGCCTGCCTTTGGTACGCTTGCCAATATCGCACAGCTTTTCACAAAAACTGACGATGTTGCATTTGACACGTTCGTGGAAATCGATGAATTGTTGTCAGTGTTCCCTGTACAGTGGCTTGTCTAAGGTCAACTTTTAACAGTTTGGATCGAAAGAACATTGTATTTTATTAGAGTACTTGCGACGATAAACAATGACACAAAAAAGTGAGGTGGCCCTTAATTTTGACCATTCATATATATTTAACTGACATGGCGCTTCACTTTTTTTTTTTGATCGTGTTATTGTTTCCGAGATCATTGATCAAGAGTTGTGGTGTTGCACGACTCTGGCATCTTCACATCCTCTCAGCTCAGGACTTGTTATCTCTCTGCTTACACCTACTTTAGATTTCCGAGATGGTTACCGTTAAACAGTGAGATGCAACCGCAGATTGATGCGTTGGCCCTGGAGAACGGAAAGTGCCTGAAGATGGTGAGATTTTTTTTTTCAGTTTTGCACGTAGCTCTTTTGAAAAGTTCTTTTTCTAGAAACTGCCTGGTCAGCATTCAGAATTTTTTTTTAATAATAAAACAACAAAACAGACTAAATAACTTGCATTCGATCCCCGTTCTGCCACGGGGGAAAAAAAAAAAAAAAAAAAAACAACGAACACCAGCCAATTACAATAGGCATCCCGCGACCTCACGAGCTCCCGCGAGTGCCAGTTTCGGTTTGCGGCAGGGGCTCGTAAGGTTCTATGCATCCTACTTGCTTCATTTATATCTATGATCCCACAACGACCGGGGCTATTGCGTGAATTCAGTTGCGATGACTGGTTGCAGCAAAATAATTAATGGCTGCAGGCAGGAAAGGGGTTGGGACTGATGCAGTTTGTTCCCATTCTGTTGAATTGATTTGGCGTAGGCGACGTTTCCGTAAGTTGAAACGCTGTCTTTAAATGGTGACGTCATGCTGACTATGAGCAATATACCGGTTGAGAAAATCGGCTCGGTCGATGCTTAGTTTAGATTTTGGTGTGACTTACTGACATGGGCCTATATACATTGGTGTTCTTCAGTCAGTTCATTGCAGTAGTCGGGTCTTTGGGCCCACGTTATCATCTGTAACTTCTTTGAGCCTTGTGCGCGCGCGCGCGCGCGCGCGCGCGCGCGTGTGTGTGTGTGTGTGTGTGTGTGTGTGTGTGTGTGTGTGTGTGTGTGTGTGTGTGTGTGTGTGTGTGGGTTGGATGCAGAAAACTTGTCTCTGAAATATATGTTTGTTGTACTGACGGACAGTTAGGAATTCAGAGAATAAAGTCTTGTAGATGTGTGTGTGTGTGTGTGTGTGTGAGAGAGAGAGAGAGAGAGAGAGAGAGAGAGAGAGAGAGAGAGAGAGAGAGAGCGAGAGAGAGAGAGAGAGAGAGAGAGAGAGAGAGCGAGATAGATACCCAGTAAGCAAAGGTCCTCGGACCCACGAGAGCCACAGTGGGCCCGCGCAGGGCTGTGCGCGGGCCCACTTCGGAGAGAGAGAGAGAGAGAGAGAGAGAGAGAGAGAGAGAGAGAGAGAGAGAGAGTGAGTGTGTGTTTCCACCAGTAATGGGACAGCTGCAAATCGGATTATTCAGTTGCCAAATCCGGCTATTGAACAACATGCACTAGCTCACACACTTTGTGCGCCAACTGATGATGTTTAGACCGCCCTAGCTCACGGACAGTCCTCCATTTTTGGCGCTATCTACAGGCGCCAAGCTAATCAAGTGCTACCCTTGAACTAGCACAGTCCATCCACATCACATGCTTTTTTAAATATCATGTAGGCGACACTAAAATCTTGGTCTTTTGCCCCAGGTAGTGGAAGGTTATATAGACCGTGTTACACGGATATGTGGAATGACATCAATAAAGTTATAATAGAATGCCATCTGTCTCTGCGTTATCAAGTACCAGTTGCTAACGATCGTGCGTGAGAGAGAGAACTAAACTGAAGTGAACTGAAACTTTATTTTGTAAGGATGAAGACAGCAGGCATGCAGGCATTTATACATGTCTGCCCTTAATAACATTTAAAATATAACATCAGAAAAGGTAACAAGACAAATAAAATTAAAATTAATAAAAGCAGATAATAATAATAATAAAATAAAATTTAAAGACACACACACAAATTCAATCAGATGCAAGGCAGCTCAAATATAACGCATGGTGCCTGTTACTCGAGTGATACGTTACAATCGCGCATACACAGACACACACACACACACACACACACACACACACACACACACACACACACACACACACACACACACACACAAGCATGCACGCACGCACACACACACTCACACGCGCGCGCATACATTAGATTTAGGTAAACTTAAAAGTGATCATAGATTTTATGAAAGAATATTAACCCTAAGATTTTAACTAAAAAACTGAAAGAGTAAAGTTAAAACTTCCAAAGCAAGCTATTGAACACGATCAACTCAGTGTAAACAATTGAGCATAACCTAACATTGAGGTACTCAATACTCCATTAACTCTTTTAGCCCCACGGGTGCATTTCCCCAAATTTTGCAAGTGTTACTTAACGACTATGTACCAGTTGCAGGAGGTGGATTGACCATGATAAGTCAAGGGTAGTGCCAGATTAGCTTGGCGCCTTCAGGCGCCAAGCTAATCTGACACTACCCTTGAATTATCAAGGTCAGTCAATATCCTGCTGTAGGGACTCGGGGCTAAATGTGTTAACCTAACAGACAGAGAGATCTCCCGTCAATAAGTGCTCATTTTTTCTCTCTTCTTTTTCTTCTCTTTTAAAAAATATTTTACTTGTCGATAGAAGAACAGAACAAAAACTATGCAGTTATAAAGCATCTAGAATTGCACATCGATTCCCGCGTAGCTTATGTAGTGGCTTGATTTTGTTTTCCTCAGTTGCAAAAGTAATTTGTATTCGTGAAATAGCATTTGTACACAACCCAGACATGGATTTTCTCAGTTACGGATTTGTCCTACTGATGATTAGTATCTTGATGCTTAAAAATGATGATGATGTTGGTGGTATCATTGTTACTGCTTCTGTTCACCTTATCCTTCTGCTGTATTCCTTAACCATTTTAATCCCAATGCCGGATTTCCCAAATTTTGAACGTGTCACCTAACGACGATATACCATTTGCAGGAGATTGATCGACCATAATAATTCAAGGGTAATGTCAGATTAGCTTGGCGCCAACAGGCGCCAAGCTAGTAATCTGGCACTGCCCTTGAATTATCATGGGCGATCCATCTCCTGCAGTAGTGCCTCAGGGCTAGATAGGTTAACCCCTTGACTGCTATTGACGATACCGCTCAGATGAAAAGACGCGTAACTACACGTCTTTTTCCGCCGAATGGTATCGTCACTAACAGTTAAGTAGTTAATCTTGCACTTTAGTGTCAAGTGAAGAGCCCGAACCCCCCCCCCCCCCACCCCACCCCCACCCACCCGCCCCCACCCCTCCCTCCAAATAATAATAATAATAATAAAATTAGTAATAATGATAATAAAAATAATAATAATAATGTTTAATTTTTTTTAATCAGGAAGGATACGGTGTTGTTGCTGCTGCTGCTACCGATGATGGATGATATTGATGATGATGATGATTTTGCTTGTCGTTGCTGCAGGATCTGCGTGCTGGGCACGGCGAACGGGTGGTTCCTGCGCATGCAGAGCCGAGTGCACGTGGACCAGATCGTGGAGGCCTTCGCCCAGTACTGCGGGCGTCTGGAGCGCCTGGAAATCCAATGGGACCCGGACACCATCCGCTTCTCCGACAAGTCCAACAAGTTCATTGACCACATCAGGTATTTCCGGGAGTATGTGCTGATCCAGAATTTCGGACACTGCGGCCTGTGCTGGCCTGTGATTTTGAACGTTACCGTTTCTTGTGTAGCCTTAACCCATTCAGCTATGACGCACTATAGCAGGAGATGGATTGACCATGATATTTCAATGGTAGTGCCAGATTAGCTTGGCGCCGGACGGCGCCAAGCTAATCTGGCACTACCTTTGAATTATCATGGTCGGCCCATCTCCTGCAACTGGCATATAGTCGTTAGGTGACAGCTTCAAAATTTGGGAAACTCGGCCGTGGGGTGAAATGGGTTAATGTCCAGAATGACAGACCCGTGCGTATTTATGGGACCAGGAATACAGGAGAACAATGTTGGGTTTGATAGTCAGGCTTTCGGAATTGAGCAGGTTGACACCGCTTTTCGTCGCGATGATTGATTCCTGCAGGAATCATCGCGAGGAAAACCGCTACCGACAGCTGAAGGGCCATTGAAAATATTGTTCATCATCATGGTCGATGCATCTCGTGATGTAGTGCGTCGGGGATAAAATTAATGGGTTTATCCAACTTGCCTGATCGGATGCCTGTGTTTCAGATTACGGTGCCCGTTCCTCAAGTCCCTGACGCTGAGTGACGGAGAGTATTACGAGCTGGTCAAGTCCAACTTCGAACGCGCTGACCGCCGCAAAGTCGTGCGCACCACCACCAACTACACAACCTCCATCGTCTCCCTCCTCAACAACTACAACGACCTCCTTTTCAATTAACATTTCATTGGACAAAGAAGTGTGTGTTCATATGCCTAAAAAGAAAAGGTTGCTGTGCGAGTGCATTGCATCAGACGACGGGGTAGTTCCCACTCAAGAAAAGGAGAAAATCATTAAATGTATAAACCATTAAAGCGATCTGTTCAGGGTGGGCTTTAATTGCTAAAATTCGCCAATACAAGGGGTTTTCAATGTTGTTTTGCCCCAGATAAGGCTATTCTATCCTTCTTTTCACAACCCATTTGAGGCCAGCAGGCACGTGTAGCAGGTTATTTTGTTTACCTCCCCTTGTGCGCAACATGGGAAGTGTTATCAACAAAGGGAGAGAAGAGCAGAAAAGTCTTTCATTGTACTTGAGTTTAACCCTTTTCATCCTGATACACCCACAGCTTGATATACATTTGACTGATAGTTAAACTAAAGGGTGGTGCCAGAATTCTGGCACCACCCTTGAACTAAAACAGTCGATCTATCTCCTAATCTGTAATGTAGTCTTCAGTTAAACAAAATCAGCCTCAGGATGTAATGGGTTAAATTGGTCCTTTTGTCCAGCAGCATTATAAGACATATTAAGAACATTTCTGAAGGAGATATTGCGAAATATTAACTCTTTCTTTGCCTGGGGCAGATCTCTTTAGGGCCTGATACACAACAAATGGACAGGTAGTTCAAAGATGGTGCCAGAATAGCTTGGCGCCTTGAATTATCATGATCAATCTGTCTCTTGAACTGGAATGTAGGTTTCGGATGACAGCCTCCAAATTAAAAGAATTTCGGCTTTATATGTTTAAAAAAAGAAATCGCTTTACAAGACGCAATGCATGAACCATCCTTTAACCCATTACATGTGAGGCTGGTTAAAAAAATGCGTATTGTCCTATGAAAGATACATTGCATATTAGGAGATAGATCAACCGTGTTAGTTCATTGGTGGTGCCAGAATAGCTTAGCATCCCAGGCGCCAAGCTATTTTGGCACCACCCTTGAACTATCAGTCAAATTTATTTCAAGCAATGGGTGTATCAGGATGAAAAGGGTTAACATGCAGCTACATGGGAAAGCTCAGTTGGTAGAGGACTTAACTTACATGATAACTGTTCACGTATTTCATTAGCTCAGTTTTTACTGCTGATTACGAGTGCAATAGATGAATACATTTTTTGGGTGCTGTGTCTAAGCTGGCCATTTTTGATTGTAGTCCAATCTACTGTATTGCGAGTACTTTATTTTGATATTGCGAGTTGTTAAAACCCCTGCTCTTTAGCCCTCTTAATCCCCAAGGCCCCATTTCCCAAATCTTGGAGTTGTCACCTGACAACTATGTACCAGCTGCAGGAGATGGATGGACCGTGATAATTCAAGGGTAGTGACAGATTAGCTTGGCGCCTTCAGGCGCCAAGCTAATCTGGCACTACCCTTGAATTATCAGGGTCCATCCGTCTCCTGAGGTAGGGTCTTGGGACTAAATGGGTTAAGATAAATAGCAGTATGAGAACTGAGTAGCTGCTATCACAGTCAAACGACACACAAGCGCTGCCAATGACATCGACACAAAATCACTTCATTGACTGAACTGGTGGAAGATTGATAAACTCATTTTCACCCATCATATGACTTTCCCACCAGTAGGGGGCGTGTGCTGGCTGTGGGAGATGGATCGGCTGTGGTAGTTTAAGGGCAGGGCCAGATTAGCTTGGCGCCTTTCCAAAGCGCCAAGCTAATCTGGCACTGTCCTTGAACTAGCATGACCGATCCATCGCTGGCTGTGGCAGAGGTGGGCGATCTGGGGGGTTGGGTGTGAATGGTAGGTTACAGCCCCCCCCCCCCTCCTCCCAACTCTAACCCCCACCCCACCCCACCTCTCCGGCTCCGGCCCAAAATACTAGAAAGTGCTTGTAATTTTCCTTTTCGTGAGTTTGGCCCCCCCCCCCCCACACACACACACACACACATGCATACACACACACCCCTCCCCACCCCACTCCACCCGAGCCCACCCCAACCCCATTCCCATCCCCATCTCCACCCCTTTTTGGCCAGCGGTGGCAGGGTACTCTCATGTCCTCCATCCTCCCACCTCCCCATTCTCACCATCCAAACTAAGTTAACACATTCGAGACGTGATGCATTCGGATACGATGCTATCCGAATGCAACACGTCTCGAATGTGTTAAACATGACGAAGCACGATTTGACGTTGGCGGTCTTACATCAGTACGCATCTGATGTGGTAGACAACAACAAAAAAACATCCAGTTACTGACTCTCAAAGCATTGTCATTTACATCCTGCTCGTGTCGGCCTGTTTACAAAAGGCACAACGAATCTCTTGCCTCAGCACAGCTTTAATAACTTCACTGCCGAAAAAATGTGAACACCGGCCTACTGCAAGAGGCAAAGAACCTCATGAGCCCCCGCAGATGCGGGGGCTCATGAGGTTTTCTTTGCCTCTTGCCGACCCCATTCACATCCGTTTTCCTTCAATTGATGGGAATATTCGGGTGTTGAAATAATTGTCCTGCTGTCAAAGACATAATTTTGCCTCCGCTCGCACGGGCATAGGGGGTTTGAATGAGATGCTGAATATTATGTCGATAGGTTATGTGCTAAAAATGAGGCATTTTCATTTAGTTTTGTGCACTTTTATGTGAGTGTGTACCCCGTTTTCTGTTCTTTGGCACATCATGTGTTTAATATTCGAAGTTGCAAATGTATCGTTTGAGTAATCATGTGCATCGCATGTAATAGTCCAGTCCGATACCAAAGGACCCACCGCCGATTTACCAATGGATCGGTGAAATTTGCGAACGAGCGATATGAATGAGAGAGTGAGTGAATGAACTTGATCGACGAACGAGCACAGGGGCCTGACGATGGTGCTTTGACTAAATGCAAATCCGCTGCGCCACCGCGTCACTAGCTCAAGTCAGAATACAAAAGGTGGATCGACAAGCAGAAGAACACCCCCCCCCCCCGGAATTAACCCTTTCACTGCCGAGATAATGTGAACAAAATCCATTTGAAAGAGGTATAGATCCTCATGAGCCCCCGCAGTTGCGGGGGCTCATGAGGATCTATGCCTCTTGCTGACGCTACTTTTGTGTCCATGTGCCTTGGGCAGCTGGATATCGTTGAAGTTGAATTTGCGATAACTTCCAAAGCACGATCAGCGTGCACTGGCAATGAAGGGGTTAATCGTGTTTTTTGTTCGAGGATAATGTGCAATATTTTATTTTTCATTTTAATCTAAATGGGCCCCTTTAAACACGAAACCATGCTAAGTCTCTGTTTACAGTGTGCGTGCCAGACTGATTCGTTCTTTGTCAGTTGAATACTGCACAGTTTTTTGTTTTGTGTGAAAAAAATATTTATTTCAACTTAAAGTCTTACTAATTTGACTTTAATGTTCATATACTGCTAGTAAGAACCATGTTCAATTTTTTAAAAAAAAATATTCAGTTACACTAGTTTTCTCCTTCGACTCGCTACAAGTAGCGAATCTAGGGAGACAGTGTGATTTTGTTGGTAATTATAATGCCGGCCAGTGTGCTTGCCCCTTTGTGTTGTTTGTGTGGATATGAATCACTGGTTTATGTTTCAGTGTTATGTTTCGAGTTCTTGTCGGCTCAACCGAATAATAATGATGCCAGAGCAGCAGTGTTTCGTCTGATGTGTGCGTTTATTATATTTTTCTAGCCATAGTTTTTGACGTTTGCTGATATTATAGTTGTCCAAATGGCACGCAAAAAGTGCTTTGTGTTTGCTCGGTGAACCCTAGCCGACTGTGATTACACTATATAAGTATATGGTCTGTGCCCTCCCACCCCCACCTCCATCCTGATTTTTTTAATACAGTTGAATAATGATCTGTCCAAGTAACCAAATGTTCCTTTGGACGAAGTCAGCTGAATTCAGTCGTATGTATTCTCTAGAGAACAACTTCCACATTTGGGGATGGTGACCCGAAAGGGTCTGTGTGTTAGCTCATTGAAGGCGCCCTGCATCAATAGCTGCGAAAGTGTCGTATAGCGTTGCCGGTGGCAACGCTATATGACACTTCCGCAGCTATTGCCGAGGGACGCTTTGAATGAGCTAAAACTTTGTTCTTTTCTGCTCAGATACGGGATGGGGAGTGAAATGCACACAGCTGGAGTTTTTGCAGACTTTCCACCACTTGTGTGTCAAAGCCGCTTTAAAATCGGCAACCCTACAAGCGGCGTAGACTTTCCCATCATTGCACTGAATCATTATAGGAGCCTGACGAGCGATGCGCGCTGACATGATACAGTCTCAACGCACAGTTGAACACTCACTCCATGTCGGCGCGCATCACTCGTCAGGCCCTATGCACTGAATCTGTGGTCGGGTTGTCGTTGTGTTTCCTGTGATGTGGCTGAATGGTATGACCGTAGACTAGGCTAAATATCGATATTATCATCAGATTTCGAACTATTTTGAATGTGAAGCTTGCCGCATTCAAAGTAATGTGAATAATCAGAATGTCTTTGTAGCGGCATGGATGAAACAGCCGTGCTCTTTGTAGACTGAAGAGGCTGAGGTACACAGATAGCAAACTGACGGCGCCACCCTTGAGCTTATGTGATCGGTTCACTCTCAAGCGTCTAGTCACATTGGTAATCTCCCTTGATTCGCTACAGAGGTATCGAATGGAGGGAGAGAACCATTGTGACCTCTAGTATGTGAATTGGTTACCAAAAATTGCCCACAAATAAAAATTAATTTTGCTGAACTCCACCACTCAAGGTGATTAGGAATTGCACGGACAGCTTGCGACAAAGTGTAATTAACACATTCGAGACGTGCATTCGGATACGCAGCTTCATGTTGCGTACCCGAATGCGGCACGTCTCGAATGAGTTAAATCCTAGCGGTAAGATTTTTTTTCTTCTGTCGCCGATAATACCTTCACGGTATCACAGAAAAATTGTTAACACTGTTAATGTCGGTAGCGCTGTTTGTCGATGTATTTTCTGCAGGAAGAACTACGATAAGCACGTAACCGACAACCAAAAGGTTAAAACCCCAAATACGTGCCCATGGGATGTCAAGACCTCATATTTATTGGAGGGTTTACTGTACGATGGGAGGCAACTAGACAATGTTGTGAACACCTGTGGAGAGAATGTCCATAATGGTAGCGGTTATTCCTCTTCCCACTCTTTTTCTCGTTCGATCTATACGATCCACAGCAGATGGATCGTCCGTGCGAGTTCAAGAGCAGCGCGTGTTTAAGTTGGCATCGCCACTTCTCATAAGCTGTCACGGTAAATCCATCTCCTGAAAAAACTTAGTGTTTGAAGATGCCCCGTCAGATTCAGTTTCGTTGTTACCTGCAAGAAATAATTCTGAAACGAAGTACAGGCAACCCACTAGGCTAAGGTCCTCGGGCCGACATCGGCCGCAGTGGGCCCGCGCACAGCCATGCGAGGGCCTGCTGCGGCCGACATAGAACCGAGGGTCTTTTCGTTATCTAAACACATATGCTGTATGCATATAGAATAGAATTGTTCTTGTAAATGCTATTAACCATTTGGCTATTGGCAGCGCTTTTTACTGGTCAATGAAGGAACGACAAAAGTCAATAAGGGTTAGGCAAGAGGGGATTCGTGCTGCACGTGTTTAAATTGTTCAAACGAATAGGTGTACACAGTATTTTGTTTGCATTTTTAATCCATTATGTGAATACCTTGAAATATTTCACCAGCTGAAGTTCTGAACAGTGTGGTGAATAAAAATCACTTGATTTGCTTGTTGAGTTGTGTATTGATTATTTGTTACGTGTTTGTGTGTGTGTCACATTATTTCAGTGTGTGAAAGTGAATGCTTGCTCGCGCGCGTATGTAAATGTGAAGTGTATGTGTTTGTGCGTTTGATGGGGGGTGTGTGTGCAATGTGTCTGTGTGTATAATTATGTGGTGTGTTTTTGCGTGTGTGTATGTGTGTGTGTGCTTGCGCGCGTGTGTGTGTGTGTTTGTGCGTGTGTGTATAATTATGTGTGCCTGTGTATGCGTGTGTGTGTGCTTGCGCGTGTTTGTGTCTGTACGTGTGGGTAGATGTGTGTTTGTGCGTACGTGCGTGTGGTGCGTGTGTGTGTGTGTGTAACTATAGGAGATAGATCGATTATACCAGCTGACAGGTGGTACTTGATCAGCTAGCCTCATCTTCTGGCGCCAGGCTAATCGCGTGTTCTTGTTATCCTTGTTTGTTTTCCCGTGGTGAGTGACAATGCCAGAATTACCAACAGAGAGGATTGCGTCAATGGCTGCTTTTAATTACCCTCAAAATGTTAAGGCCACAGTCCGAAACCGTCAGTCAGGCGCTACCTTTGAACAACCGTAGTCGATCGATCTTCTGTGATTTTCCAGTGAGTACGCGAACTTCAGCAGTTCAAGAAGATAGGTCAGTCGCTCTATAATCCAGAGGGTACGTTTACAACGAACGACTTCCAATAACGAACGAGAGCAGTCAGGCCGGATAACCAGCCTCTACCTTAACCCATTCAGCCCTGACGCACTTCAGCAGGAGATGGATCGACCATGATAATTCAAGTGTAGTGCCAGATTAGCTTGGCGCCTGTCGGCGCCAAGCTAATCTGGCACTACCCTTGAATTATCTTGGTCGATCCATCTCCTGCAACTGGTGCATAGTCATTAGATGACGACTCCAAAATTTGGGAAATACGTGCGTCGGGCTGAACGAGTTAAGCATAGAGACAACATATCAAAACATCTCCAAGAGGCATAGATCTTCATGAGCCCCGGCTGCGGGCACATGAGAATACATACCTCTTGGAGATGTTTGGTGTGTTGTCGATATCTATGCTTATTGAACTAGCTGATTATCCGCCATGGTTTCGATCTGTGGTTGGGAGTCGTTCTTTGCACACACACACACACACACACACACACACACACACACACACACACACACACACACACACACACACACACACACACACACACACACACACACGCGCGCGCGCGCGCACGCACACACACACACACACACACACACACAATCATTTCTGAAAACGGCGTTCCTTGCCTTCAATCATTTTTAATCTGATGGAAAGTGACAGAAACAATAACAGCAAACAAAGAAATGCAAAAACACTACAGGTGCCAACTGTCTTTGTGTTTTTGTTTGTTTGTTTGTTTGTTTGTTTTTTTCATCAATTACAATAATCTCCAATACGTTTTCTAATTAAATATATTTTCACATCAATACAAATCACACAAAAAAGGGAGATTAGAACAGAGGAGGAAGGGGCCCCTATGTTCCTAAAGTTTTTGTCGTCCCTTTTTCTTTGTGATTTCGAGTGGCTGCATCATCTTAAATGTAAGACGTGTATTCCGCTTTGCCACAGCTGAAAAAAACACAACTTGTTTCGAAATTCTGTAAAGAACTGCAAGTGTGCCAATCTATTTGCAGTTAGCAAATGTTTGAAATGAACAACATCGACGTATATTTTGTCAGATACAAGCATAAATTGCAGCCTGGTGGGTCTTTGGGAACGTAGCGGTCCCTCCTTCCACACCGTAGTCCTGTCTACATACCCTGCTGACGCACTACAGCAGGAGATGAATCGACCATGATAATTCAAGTGTAGTGCACGGCAGATTAGCTTGGCGCCTGTCGGCGCCAAGCTAATCTGGCACTACCCTTGAATTATCGTGGCAGATCCATCTCCTGCAACAGGTCGGCATAGTCGTTAGATCAGTGACGCCTCCAAAATTTGGGAAATACGTGCATCGGGCTGAATGAGTTAATGTTATAACCCATTATCAGCGATGGAAGCATGAAAAGAATTTTCATTCCTTTTCAAATGAAGTTTTCGATAAAATCAGTGTCGGCTGGTATGGTGGACATACTCAGTAACTTTAAATCACCAAAACATAATTTAAGAATAATAAATAATAATGAATGGTTTTTGTATAGCGCAAAATCTTTTTGGTGACAAAACCTCATTGTTCTCACACACACATTCAAACATGACATAGACATAGACGATGTGAAACATTACAAATAAATACAACAGGACCACGGATCTACGACTGAATGTGGAAAAGCAAGCTGGAAGAAGTGAGTTTTCAACTGAGCCTTATGACTGAAAGAGAGTAGGGTGATTTCGCAGACTGGCAGGCAGCGACTTATTTCCAAACTGAAAGTGCAATGAAGCTGAATAAGCGTTCACCAACAGGTTTCAAGTTTTAAGAGCCTTCAAATGTTTCTCACTGGAGGACCGCAGAGAACGTGAAGGCTAGTATGTACAGAGTGAAGCAGAAAGTTAAGCCGGGCCGAGAGACCCGTCAAGAGTTGGCCGCCTTAAGCTTGGACATGGTCGCGTTTACGTTTCTTCAGAACAAGCCGTGCCGCGCTGTTCTGAACCCTTTGCAGCCGACATACCTGTTCAATGGGCAGACCTGAATATATAGAATTACAGTAGTCGAGGCGAGAAGTTACCAGCGCAGTGACTAGTCTAGCCGAAGCGCATTAGTAAGATACGGCCGTCACAAACACTGCTACACACACTTCTCTCCCACTACCCTTTCTTTCAAGATCTCGTGAGCGATGCGGTCACAAAAAGGGCAGCTGATGTCCCGATGACACAATGCAAGCTTTCCAGCCTGGAATTCCATGGCATTAGCACAGCAAGAGCATTCTCAGAATTGAATGAAAAAAATACGTCCCTTGGAGCTAACCTGATTGAGTGCATTTTTGGCTTTGGGTGACGCCTTTGTTAAAAGTTTATATATATATATATATATATATATATATATATAATTAAAAAAGATAAGAAAAAATGAATAATAATTAACAAATAAAATAATAAATTAATCAATAAAAGGTTTGGGGTGGGAGGAGGAGCAGAAAAGGGGGGTCTGGGTTTATTTACAGGTCTCCACACCAATCCAGTCTTCAATTAAGGATATAAAAGATGTGGTGGAGTCAACTGATGGGGCACTGGGTGGGATGGAATTCCACGAGCGTGCTGCTGCAGGGAAGAAGGAGTGGTGTACCGCACATCGGTGCTGCAGTGTGGGACTATCAGTTTGACCTGCTGACCACTGGTGGAGCGTGTGGCAAACTGAATTCTCCCTCCCCAGGCTTCAGGTCGACCAGGCCTCCCATGATCTTGTACATCATGGTGGCCTTGGCAACTGTTCGGCGCAATTTGAGGGGCTGGAGTTGGAGCTTGGCTGTCATGGCGGTGGCACTGCCGCTGGTGGGACTAAAGTCCTGCAGTATACGTCTGGCTGCCCGCGGCCGTTGTACTTTCTCTAGCACTTGATTGTCTTTCCGCTGCACCAGAAACCTGCATAACAATGTATGTCCCTGGCGGCTTGGTTATCAGCTCTTGTGACCCTTCAGGCTATATCGTTATATAAAATCAATGATGTTGTTTTGTTCAACTTGGAGTCTTATTTTAATATAACTCAGCAAAGCCATCACGTTGCGGATATGAGAACTGGCCCTGTATTTTGCAAGGCTGATCACGAATATTAGCATTCAGGTGTCACGATGCAGGAACTCAGCAAGCGTCTTGCTGCTTGTAAATAAATCAAAATAAATACATACATGAAGCTATAAATGAATAAATAAATAAATAAATAAATGAAATGGAAAAGAAATAACAGAGAGAGAGAGAGAGAGAGAGAGAGAGAGAGAGAGAGAGAGAGAGAGAGAGAGAGAGAGAGAGAGAAAGAGAGAACATATTGTGGGTCTGGGGATGGGAGGGGGGATACGCGAAGATGTGCGTTACATTGATTATATTGGTCAGGCCAAAGAACAAATACACGCAATCAGTCACGGCACGCGCTTGGAGAGCGACAGCGTGGCCCGAGAGGCTTCCATTGTGTGTTATCAATGACTTGTTCGTTCATGTTTAACTCATTCAGCCCCGACGCACTACAGCAGAAGATGGATCGACCATGATAATTCAAGGGTAGTGCTAGATTAGCTTGGCGCCTGAAGGCGCCAAGCTAATCTGGCACTACCCTTGAATTATCATGGTCATTCGATCCATCTCCTGCAACTAGTGCATAGTCGTTAGATGACGCCTCCAAAATTTGGGAAATACGGCCTTGGGGTTGTAAGAGTTAATGTCATTGACTTGCTGTGTAATCAGTGAACTGCTGAACTGTGTAAAAAGGACTGAACATGAAAACAGGCACGGAAAACATACGATTGAGTTACTCAAAAAGTCTGCAGGTGTAAATTTTGCTGATTCATTCCAGCAACAGTGGCGGATCCGGGGGTGGAGGGGGGAGGGGCTTGGGGGCACGAGCCCCCACTTCCACACACCCCTTCCCCCACCCCCACAAGTCACTCCGTCGGGCCTGACAACAACAAACAAATTGGGTGCTTGTTTGTGGAAGCTGGACGTTCTTTTAAGGTCAGGGAACTAGTCTAATATTATCATCATTCGTCACTGCTGACCTGCACCCCATCACAATCATTCACCCAGACACACTATGAGAGTGTCATGTGCCCCTGCATTGATAGGGGCTTATTAAAAGCAGCTAAACAGTCCTCAATGCATCCTCAGACTGAGGCAGCCTTCTGGCAATAAACCGCTGACTGTTGGTTCACTCCATCTGTGGGAAAGTATACAATCACGGCTGATCTGCGCCCAGCCCAATCCCTCAGACAACCATAGAGATTCATATCCCGTTTCAGTTACAGGGGCACACGGAAAGCAATACCGTGTTCTGTGCGATAGAATTCTTACTGCATCCTCAGACGAGGCATTTATCTATATAGGTTTAAGTCTAAGATTGTGGACACACCCGTTGAGGCAATTATCCAATCAGAAAGCGAGAAGTTCTGGTCTGGATTTAATTTAAAATAAGTTGTATGCGTACTAAATAATGACATTTATTTAGATTGTCGTCCTAAAAGGGTATCCAATTTCAGAAAACGTGCACATGGCTGGAGGGGTGGGGGGGGGGGGGAAGTCGGTTGTGCTCCTCCGTCCAGACACCCTCTGGATCCGCCCCTGAACAAGACTTAAATTCTCATGATCCCATGCGGATGTATGGGCTCATGGAAATCTATGCCTCTTGCTGATGGAACAAGCCTGCTAAATGACTGTCGTCTGAACAAACAACAACAAACAACACTGAACAACACAAAATTCATCTCATGGGATTTTGAAAAATCTGAATCAGCCTGTCGGCTCCAGGAATGACTGCCACCCGTGCTTACCGGCTTCTCTGTAGTGTCGACGAGGGGAGGGACCTACACTGGTTAACTCCCTCGATGCATGCGTAGCGATGGCGTGACCATGATAATTCAAGGGTAGTGCCAGATGAGCTTGGCGCCTTTAGGCGCCAAGCTCATCTGGCACAACCTTTGAATTATCATGGTCAGTCCGTCTCCGGCTGTAGGGCGTTTAGGCTAAATGGGTTAACGGTGTCACTTCTGCTGGACTTGACAATAATCCGGCTTTACATTTTATCATGAAAGCGGATACAATGTACTTGATTAAATTGGATGCTCACAGACAACTTTAAAAGCGTATAAGTGGCATGAAAACCAGACATAAATATATTGACAGGTCTGTCTTTTGTGAATGAAAACCCTGCCCTCAGCCTTCTCAGTGAGGTTTGGTTGTGTGATCTGGCGGCGTGATTTGTGATGGCTGTGTGTTAGTGCGCGGGCGCGTGAATGTGACTGACCCGATTTGCCGCTGTGTGTGGGTGTCTCTCAGTGTGTATGTGTGTGCCGTGTGTGTGTGTGTGTGTGTGTGTGTGTGTGTGTGTGTGTGTGTGTGCGTGCGTGCGTGCGTGCGTGCGTGTGTCTGTGTGTGCTCAGTTATATAATTAGAGCCAGGGGTGTAATTTCACCATATACTGCCGACAGCGACAATAGACGGTGAAATGACACTTCTACACAAAGCTGCTGTATGTAATGAGTTAGTCACACTTCGTAATGCAGTGCCGATACCTGTAATCATAAGAGATCAGTGTTTGTCCTTTATTTATTTATGCAAGAGCTATACATATTTGGTCAAAACAAAGTATTGTGTGTTTACCGCAACCCGACCGACCATATTCTTTTCACACCGACCCTAAACTTATTTTTATGGAAAAAAAAAAGCAAACAAACGAATCTGAGAAGCGCGCGTGTGAACGATGCAAGTCGGCAAGTCTCATTCAGGTCATGTTACATATTCAAATTGGGCAGTTCAGCAGTGTAACGACTACCGGTGTTTTTTAAAAATAATTTTTGCCTTCAGTATTTGAAAATGTGTAGAAGGGCTGTATGTTGGAATTTGCTGGAAATTTCTGGTTAGATGAGAGGAGACATGTTTGGTGCTTTGATTCATACCATCCTGAGCTTATCCAGTGGACAATTGTGGGCCTACGTTGAGTTGCCGTTGACGTAGTGATTTGAGGGGCACGCTGATTTCAGCTGTGCGTGGGTGTGGGGTTGGTAAGGATCAGGTTCAAGCCAAGAAATGAGACTGTCAATGTGCTGTTTTTTTTTTGTATTGTTTTGGTATTTTGTGCAAGGCAAATGTGCAGCTGGTGGGCGGTAGAGTTTTTTTTTAGGGGATTGAAAAATTAGGGGATGACTAGGATTGACTATGACTAAGAGACTGGACAGCACGGAAACGGCACTGTGTTCTTTGGCCTTCAAAGAGAGGGAATCCGCGTAGTATTCCGCGGCGAGTATCTTCCCCTGGCTTTGTAGTTGTGGACACTGAGTAAATTTTAGTTATCTTCATCCATTTCTTGGCACTCTCTCTCTCTCTCTCTCTCTCTCTCTCTCTCTCTCTGCCGCCTACCGACCCGCTACTTTTCCCCTTGTATCACTGAGCAGTAAAAACAATTAAATATATATATATATATATATATATATATATATATATATATATATATATATATATATATATATATATATATATATATATATATATATATATATATTATGATTATTATATATATATATTTTTTATTATTTTGTTTTCATTAATTTTTTATTTTTTTGGGGGGGTGGGGGGAGGGGGGTGGGGGGTAGGGGTGGGGCGGGGGGGGGGGGAGGGACGGAAGGAGCGGGGGTGGGGGTGGGGGGTGGGTGGGGGTGCTTATTGCACGCGTTGCCGGGGAGTTTGCCGGAGCTAATGAAAGTCTGCGCTGGTACTTGTTATATTGAATGTTGACACCGGGTACCTTTGAAACGTGTGTTTATAATACACTTGATTAAAATCAAGGAATAAGGTCTTGTAGATGCGTGTTCGTTCGCGCGCGCGCGCGTGTGTGTGTGTGTGTGTGTGTGTGTGTGTGTGTGTGTGTGTGTGTGTGTGTGTGTGTGTGTGTTTTAACCGTCGACCACGGTAGTTCAAAGGTGGTCCCAGAATAACCTTAACCCATTTAATTCCAACGCCCTGCATCAGGAGCTGGATCGACCGTGATAATTCAAGGGTAGTGTCAGATTAACCTGGCACCATCGTGGTCTATCCATCTCCTGCAGCTGGTACATAGTCGTTAAATGACGGTACATCCAAATTTTGAGAACTGCGGACGTGGGGTTAAACGGGTTAACGCCGAGACGTCAAGCAATTCTGGCACCACTCCAGAGCTGTTACGGCTGATCTGTCTGCTGAACAATACTAACGTTGCGAAATTCGACCTTACATTAAAAAGCACACGAGCACGACAGAGCAAAGAATTTACCAAGTGCGAAAAAAAGGATAGCGGGACGACGTCGGCCGCCGTTGGCCCGCGCACGGCCGTGCGCGGGCCAACGGCGGTCGACGTCGGCCAGATGGCCTTTTGCACATTGGGTACAGAAGCCCCTGTGTTGAGCAGCCCCCTATTTTCCAGCCTAAAGTGGTCTAAATGACAGGTGCTCTATCATTGTGTACAAAAGCCCCTGTTTTGAGCAGCCCCCTATTTTCCAGCCTAAAGTGGTCTAAATGACAGGTGCTCTATCATTGGGTACGAAAGCCCCTGTTTTGAGCAGCCCCCTATTTTCCAGCCTAAAGTGGTCTAAATGACAGGTGCTCTATCATTGGGTACAGAAGCCGCCCTGTTTTGAGCAGCCCCCTATTTTCCAGCCTAAAGTGGTCTAAATGACAGGTGCTCTATCATTGGGTACAGAAGCCCCTGTTTTGAGCAGCCCCCCTATTTTCCAGCCTAAAGTGGTCTAAATGACAGGTGCTCTATCATTGGGTACAGAAGCCGCCCTGTTTTGAGCAGCCCCCTATTTTCCAGCCTAAAGTGGTCTAAATGACAGGTGCTCTATCATTGGGTACAGAAGCCCCTGTTTTGAGCAGCCCCCTATTTTCCAGCCTAAAGTGGTCTAAATGACAGGTGCTCTGTCATTGGGTACAGAAGCCCCTGTTTTGAGCAGCCCCCTATTTTCCAGCCTAAAGTGGTCTAAATGACAGGTGCTCTATCATTGGGTACAGAAGCCCCTGTTTTGAGCAGCCCCCTATTTTCCAACCTAAAGTGGTCTAAATGACAGGTGCTCTATCATTGGGTACAGAAGCCCCTGTTTTGAGCAGCCCCCTATTTTCCAGACTAAAGTGGTCTAAATGACAGGTGCTCTATCACTGGGTACAGAAGCCCCTGTTTTGAGCAGCCCCCTATTTTCCAGCCTAAAGTGGTCTAAATGACAGGTGCTCTATCATTGGGTACAGAAGCCCCTGTTTTGAGCAGCCCCCTATTTTCAAGACTAAAGTGGTCTAAATGACAGGTGCTCTATCATTGGGTACAGAAGCCCTTGTTTTGAGCAGCCCCCTATTTTCCAGCCTAAAGTGGTCTAAATGACAGGTGCCGCTTTAACAAAAGAAGCGTTGAAGAGCCAAAAGTGTCACCTGTCACATAAAAACCTACATTCAGTTGGCTACAGTAAACCTAAACGATGGTATATAAATGACGGGTGATCTCTCATAACAGGTTCTGTTTTATGAGAAGTATTTCAGAAGCACCCCCCCCCCCACCCCCCACCCTCACCCCCCTCAGCCAGCTCTTCGACCGTTACGTATCATTATGTATACTTTTTAACCCATTTTACTGCCGAGAAAAACTGAACCCCGCAGCTGACGAGATATGAGGAGAGCCGGGAAAGGGGTGGGGTGGGGGGTGGGGAGGGGGGCGGGGGGGCTCCTGAGATTCTACGCCTAATGCTGAAATCACTTGGTATTCATGTTTATTTGACGGCTGGGAATCTTACATGTTGAACGCACAATGATTTTGAACACGCAGCCTTGCGTCCACTGGCGGTGCATTGATTAACCCATTTAACTCCGCGGACGCTTTTTCCAAATTTTGGAGGTGTTACCTTTGTGACTTTGTCAGTACCAGCTGAAGGAGATGGCTTGACCATGATAATTCAAGGGTGGTGCCAGATGAGCTTGGCGCCTGAAGGCGCCGAGCTCATCTGGTACTACCCTTCGATTATCATGGTCAATCCGACTCCTGCTGTAGTGAGTTGGGGATATATGGGTTAATGGTGTCATGTCTTCTGGACTTGTCGATAATCATTGCATTTTAGCACGGAAGTGGATACAAGGTACCTGACAAAACGGGATGCCCACAGACAACGTTAAAAGCGTATTAGTGGCACGAAAACCAGACAGAAATATTGACAGGTCTGTAGTTTTCTCGAAGGAAAGGGAATGGTTTGTTTTCATTTGGCAAATTACAATCTGTGTCTTCGAATGGCCACACAAATCATTACACCATTAGACGTGTAACTGGAGACAATGTAATCTCTTCAATCCATTATCTTCCGTCAGGGGCGGATCAGTTACCTTGAGGGGTGGGTGGGGGTGGGGGGTGGGGCAGGGTGTTCCAGCTTTTTGTTTGGGAGTTTCAATCCATTATCTTCCGTCAGGGGCGGATCAGTTACCTCGAGGTGGGGGCGGGGGGGGGGGGGTGTCCAACTTTTTGTTTGGGACCTTCCACCTGACACAAAGGGCCTCCCCGACGCTAGACTTTCATACACACACACACACACACACACACACACACACACACACACACACACACACACACACACACACACACACACACTGACACACACACACGCACACACACACACACACACACACACACACACACACACACACACAATCTCACACTCAAACACACTCGGTGCTTAAAATTTGAAAAAGTTAAACAGACATTTTCTCTCTCTCTCTCTCTCTCTCTGACACTGACAGCCCTCGACTCTTGTGCAACAATGTGTATTTGGTATTTAACACAATTATTTACCTCGTTGCTTGCACTCTTAACTCATTGTGCCCGAGGTACGAAATACCCACATTTTGGAGTTATCCTCTGAGGACCGCATTACATTTCTGGAGACAGATCGACCTATAGGCGCCAAGCTATTCTGCCACCACCCTTGAACTATCATGGTCGAGCCATATCGTGCTGTGGTGTGTCGCGGGCAGAATTAGTTAAAGAGTGTTTCTATATATTGCGATGCGACAGCGACAAAAATCGAGAGAGTAGAAACAAAGAATACGTGTTTCCATGTGCGCGAAAGCGGACAGCGAATGCAACAGGCGACAGTGGCGAAACAAAATTGCATCGCCCCACTGATGCACGGCCGTTCAGCAGTGAAGCCAGCATGGCTTTCAGTATGCGACAAACTGTTTAACCCTTTGCGTGTCGGTAGCACGAACAAATTTTAGTCGCAATGATTCCTGCAGGAATCATCGTGACTAAAACCGCTACCGACACACAAAGGGTTAGCAATTTGAAACAGCTTATACGGTACGGGCGCAGTTGAGCTTGTCGCGCCGCTGTATGAGAACATGCAAAGCGTTTTTCTTTTTCCCGCCTGCCTCTCAGCTACTTATTTGTCGTGTCTATATGGAAACACTGCTTTATCGTGAATTCCTTGTATGTTTAGAGCAGCATAGTTCCAAGATTGGTCAAGTCTCCGGCATTGCGGTCCCAGCAGACCCTGTTTTTAACATTGTCTATATCTTAGACTCTATGCAGACCCGTCTAAGGACAAGATCTGTAAAACTTTGGAGAGAATAAACCCAACGAAGAAAGAAGCACGCTTAGAAAGACAGTTAAAGCATAATTAAGTGATATTTCGGGTAAAAGCCCTTTTTTTTCAAAATAGACAAACAAAAAAGAATACACCTCGCTACTTATTTTATCGGTGCGCGAAGAAGTGACAACTCACTGACGTGACTTCAGTGATTGGCCAAAATGCTAGAGGGTTTTCTAGCCTTCTATTGGTCAGAATGCTAGAGAGTTTCTAGCCTACTTTGTTCGTTTCGAAATAACCGTGCCATTTCTCCGCTGAAGCGGAGAAATGGCACGGTTAGTTTCGAAGCGAACAAAGTAGACTATGTCTATCTCTCTCTAGTAATGGCCGCAGTCGACCTCTCGGCAACAGACGTGACCATGGATACTACATTACTGGGTCAAGTAAATATAGGTCAGTGGACGTGACTGTGCTTTTGGCCAGTATCTGGGACTCGATACGTTTCCTGAGCTTCTCCTCTTTCACTCTCTGCCTGCGCTCCAGGATCTTGTTGACGGTGTACAGGAAAGGGTTAAGGGCAGAGTTCAAGGGCAGCACAAAAATTGCCATGGCAACGTTGACCTCTCCCCAGGCACTGAAAACAAACATATAATGATTATTAACACCTTTACTGCGGAAAAAAGTGATCTCGATCCAGCTGCAAGAGATATAGTTCCTCATGAGCCCCCGCAGTTGCGGGGGCTCATGAGGATCTATGCCTCTTGCTGACGCCACTTTTGTCTGCATGGACCTTAGACAACTGGGCTCTTTGACGGTGAATTAACTAAGATTTCAGCAACACTGTTTCAGTTGCGTCCACTGGCAGTGAAAGGATTAATCCTAGCGCAGCCAGTGAGTCTGTGTTTGAAAATAATGTATCTATGTCTGCATATAATCATTATCTGGTTTTTTTTTTCTCATTACAAGCATAGCAGAAGCGGACGTACTTGGAACACACGATACCAATTTCACAACAAAAAGCACATGATTCGAATTTTTAGAATCGCCACTTTTGCTGAAGGGCAGTGTCTAATTATCTTGGCGTCTGGAAGGTCGAGAAGATAAACGGGCACTGCCATTTAGCTATGTGGTCGATCGAAATGAAAAGGAAAGTGGAAGAGATATCTGGAGGAGATACCTGGGACGCCGCTGGAGGCCAGCAAACCCAGCAGGCAGACGGGGAACCAGCAGAGAAAGTCCGACATGACCACAGTGATCAGACGACGGGCTATGGTCAAGTCTTTAGATCGCCTGAAAATTTAGAGGAAAAAAAAGCTTTCAGTGCCAGATCCCTGGGCGTGCAAATCTTTAACCCCATTTAAAGACATAATGCAAGCACAAAAAGGGGTTAAAACGGACACACACGGAGTTACATGGCAAGAGGTTAACATTGACGTAATCTGACACACCTGAATATTCAAACCCTTTGGCGGTCGGTAGCCCTTTTTGTCGCGATGATTCCTGTCGGAATCATCGCAACAAAAAGTGCTACCGACAGCTAAATGGTTAACAGTGACATCAGCTGACATGCCTGGTTGTGTCTGATGCCGACATGCTGTTACTGCGGATTGACGAGTAGATGAAGAACTGTCCCAGGGCGATCAGCACGAACAGCACAAAGTTGAGCACGATCATCACGCCGAAGGAATACGCATGGCCCGGGAAAGACGTCTTGGTGATGGGCAGCGGGATGCAGATGCCGTTCTGCCCGTAAAACCGCCAGTGTGACGTCACCGGAAGCAGGGGGATGACGGACAAAATAAAGCCCGTGGTCCACGCTATAACACAAGCGACGTGCGCAGAGGTCTGTCGAAAGTGGAGTGCGCTGAAGGGAAAGCGCAGCACGAGGAAGCGGTCAAGAGTGATGAGGCAGATGATGAAGGCCGACACCTCAGCGGACAGAAGACAGAAGAAGCCGGCCACTCGACACACCGCACTGTTCTTCCACGCTGAGTCGTTCCACAGGTAGGTGCCCAGGTACAGGCGATCAGCCACGCCTGTCACGGTCAGGTACACACTCATCAGAAAGTCCGACACGCACAGGTGAGTCACGAAGACGCCAAAGCCCAGACCCCTGGAGCCGACTTTCGCACGCATCCTGAACACAAAACTGCCCAAGTTGCCCAGTAGTGTGAGGGCGGCAAACACAGCCAATAACACACGGTACAGATCAGACCGTAACAGGGCGTCGCAGGAAGAGATTTCGTCTACTGGAGCATGGCAGTTGAGCAAGTTGAACTTATCAGGCAAAATGGCCGGGCAGCAAAGTTTGTAGTTGTCGGCAAACATGGCGTCCAGATGACGAAGGTTCTTTAGAATGTCTCTGGGGAAGTCGGTCATGGGGCAGGCTCGGATATCCAGCATATGGAGATCAGGAAGGATATTGAAACCATCACCAGCGACACGTTCTGTGCCACAACTCGAGAGATTGAGGTTCTGGAGGCCTGGGAACACCCCGAGGACGCTGACATCCATCTCTTGTATAAGAACACGAGACAAGACCAGTGTGTGCAGCGTTGGAAATGAAGCCTGTGACTGCGCGTCCTGAAGCATCAGCGTCACCAAGGGGTTTCCAGCCAGAGACAGAACCTGAAGGTTTGGGAACCGACGCAGATCACCCTCACTTAACGTCTTCAAGTAGTTATCAGCCAAGTCCAACATACGGAGATTTGGCAAGGTCAGATTACTCAGGTGAGACAGTTGACAGTCGGCAAGGCTCAGGCGGACCAGCATCGTGTTGTTAGCAACATCGGCAGCAGTCATGCCTGATCCCCCAGCATCTAAGAAGCGCAGGTTCAGGAAGTCTCCAGCCACTATCCTCACACTGCAGTAGAAGGCCAGTCCGTAGCACGTACAACAGTTCGGACACTCACTCCGGCAAAACGCCTCGTCATCGCCTTGTGAACACTGGGTCACGCCGTCACATATGTGGACAGGGTGCACACAGACCAGAGAGGACCGGCAGCGGTAGAACCCCGGACATTTGTACCTAGAGAATACAACATAATACGAAACGACAGAGACCGTACAATAAGATACATATAGAACCTTAATCGGTGTTTAGGTGATACTGAGAATCACAGTCGAGTGGTTTTAAAACCTTATCCTACAAGCGAAAGCGAGTAGGATAAGGTTTTAAGACCACGAGAGTGAGATTCTCAGTATCACCTAAAGACCGATGTAAGATTCTATTTCTTACCTTTTCCTGGCATCAATCCGATGTCTTCGGCACGCACCTAGTCACAACACAGCCGCCGTTGTGTCTTGGCAAAGGTCTTGACGTAATTTACTTTGTAATGTGACGTCAATATTTTGGATGCCACACAGATGCTCCTATCAGCTGTGACAGACCCAGCCGGGAAGAGATCAGAAAAGCAGTGGCATTTTTGAAGAATGGCAAAGCAGCAGGGCCAGATGGCATCCCAGCGGAGTCTCTGAAAGCAGACCTAGAGACAACAGTTGAGATGCTGTACCCTCTGTTTGGAAAGATCTGGGAAGAGGAGGTGATGCCAGCTGACTGGAAGGAGGGGTACCTAATCAAGCTTCCCAAGAAAGGCGACCTTAGCAAGTGTTCCAACTACAGAGGAATCACCTTGCTGTCAGTACCAGGAAAGGTCTTCAACAGGATCATCCTGGAGAGAATGAAGAGCTCCGTTGACCCCCAGCTGAGAGACCAGCAAGCAGGATTCAGGAAGAACCGATCATGTACAGACCAGATCGCCACTCTCCGCATCATCGTGGAACAGTCTCTGGAGTGGGGCTCCCCACTGTACGTCAACTTTGTGGATTATGAGAAAGCATTTGACAGCATGGACCGAGAGACTCTGTGGAAACTCCTACGACACTACGGTGTACCCACAAAGCTCGTCCGCCTGATCAAGAGCAGCTATGATGGCATGACATGTCGCGTGATCCACGAAGGGCAGTTCACCAGAGAGCTCCAGGTCAGAACTGGTGTCAGGCAGGGGTGTCTGCTGTCTCCGTTCCTCTTCCTACTGGCCATAGACTGGGTCATGAAGATGACCACAGAGCACAGACGAAGTGGAATACAGTGGACACTGTGGACACAGCTTGACGACCTCGATTTTGCAGACGACTTGGCATTACTGTCCCACACTCATCAACAAATGCAGGACAAGACCACGAGGCTTGCTGACATCTCGTCCCAAGTGGGCCTCACCATTCACAAACAGAAAACAAAGACAATGAGGCTGAACGCAACCAGGGAAGAACCAGTCTTGCTTGCTGGCACCCCGTTGGAGGAGGTTGAGTCCTTCACCTATCTCGGGAGCATCATCGACAAAAAAGGCGGCACTGATGCAGATGTCAGAGCACGAATCGGTAAAGCCAGAGCAGCCTTTCTCCAGTTGAAAAAAGTGTGGAGTTCCAGAGAGCTGTCACAACACACCAAAGTCCGGATTTTCAACTCCAATGTAAAAGCAGTTCTCCTATATGGAGCAGAGACATGGAGATTGACAAAAACCACAGTCAACAGAGTACAGACCTTCATGAACAGTTGCCTTAGAAGAATTTTGAAAATCCACTGGCCAGAGAAGATCAGCAACATCAGACTCTGGGAGAGAACAGAGCAGATAACAGCAGAGAATGAAATTGGGCGAAGAAGATGGGGATGGATCGGTCACAGTCTGAGAAAGCCAGCTTCCAGTATCACTAAGCAGGCATTGTCATGGAACCCCCAGGGAAAGAGGAAAAGAGGTAGGCCGAGAAACTCCTGGCGTCGAGACCTCCAAGCAGACATCAAGAGACTGGGAACCACCTGGAGTAGAATCGAAGGAGAAGCACAGGACAGGAGTTGCTGGAGGTCTCTCGTCGACGGCCTATACCCGGGTAGGGGTGACAGGCGTAAGTAAGTAAGTAAGTAAGTAACAGATGCTCCTAATAGCGGAGTACATGACGCCAAAGTGCCAGTCGTCACTGTGAAGTGAAATGTCATTGCGCGTGAGCTGAAAGTAGGTAAGGTTTCAATATCTCGTTTGCCCATACTGTTTTGTTGATCAGACTTTCTACAGGACAATGCTGTGCACACTTAGCCGTTCACGCAACAAGGCTGTATCACACACGTGTGATACAGTAAAGCTGTATCACACGTGTGTGATACAGCTTTTCCGCTCAATGGCAGCAAAGAAGGAGGTGTGCAAGAAAGTACGGTACAGTACGACACGACACAACACGTCACATACGATATGATAGGACACGAGACGAGACATACGATATGATACGACACGAGACGAGACATACGATATGATACGACACGAGACGAGACATACGATATGATTCGACACGAAACGAAACATATTATATGATACGACACGATAAAATGCGATAAAAAAAGAAGCATTTTTTTGTCCAATTTATTTGGCAGATAACAGTCTGCCGTTATATGGCAAACGCACGTATCGCTGTTTTTGAGGAAAGCGGGATTCATTGCTGCTGATGTATTTCATGGCTGACATCTGTTTCCCTTGGCTTATTTCTCTTGACCTTTTGAAATAGTCTTTGTTGTTGTTAACCATTTAGCCCCACCGCCCGACAGCAGGTGATGGATTGAGCATGATAATTCAAGGGTTGTGGCAGTTTACCTTGGCTCCTTCAGGCGCCAAGGTAATCTGGCACTTCCCTTGAATTATCATGCTCAATCCATCACCTGCAACAGATACATAGTCATCAATCAACACTTACAAAATTTGGCAAGTGGGACTGTGGGGTTAAATGGGTTAATGTTGTACATTGTACATGTACATTAAAAAAAGTTCTGCTTTTGAGCATGACCGTGCACAGTTTGCAGATTGTATGTGTGTGTGTTTGTGTGTGTGTTTGTGTGTGTGTGCGTGCGTGTGTGTGTGTGTGTGTGTGTGTGTGTGTGTGTGCGCGCGCGTGTGTGTGTGTGTGTTGTGTGTGTGTGTGTGTGTGTGTGTGTGTGTGTGTGTGTGTGTGTGTGTGTGTGTGTGTGTGTGTGTGTGTGTGTGTGTGTGTGTGAAGCGGGATCTTCGATGTAAAACAGTGCAACTTTTGTTTTTGTTTTTCCAAAAACGGACATATTGGCTTAAGAGATGTAACGGCAGACGTGCGAGAAGAGATGTTGGTGGTAATGGACCCAAAATGAAAAACACTACAATAGTACATGGATCGACCATGACAGTTCAAGGTTAGCGCCAGACAGCTGCGCGCCAAACTGAAAAAGCGGTCTTCAAAGAACCGCTGCCACATTTAGGCGACTCTGCCTTCCCAGTGCAGAAAAGGTTATCGGGCCGACATAGGCCGCAGTCGGCCTGCGCACGGATGTGCGCGGGCCGACTGCGGCTGATGTCGGTCCGATGACCTTTGCTTGCTGGGTTTCTGCTCAGACTGCTTATTAAGGGAGCTGGACAGAGCTCAGTTGGTAGAGCGTTCGACTCCGAAAGTCGTAGGTTCCAACCCAGCTAGGGTCAAAATTTGTACAGACCTCTTTTCAGTGCCACGTCTTTGAAATCACACTCGTGGTGGACAAAAGACGTTAAGCCCTAAACGTTTAATGTTTTTCAGACTGCTTATCATAAAAACACAAAAGCTTTTGCTCACTGCAATACCTGTCACACCCCGCCTCGTCCTCACGGCCCGGACAGTCATACACACCGTTGCACCTCACAAACACCGGCAGGCAGTAGCCGTCGGGCGGACATTGGAAGTGAGTCTCGGGGCATCCTGACAACGTCGTGTTGCTGCCAGCGGAGATGCCGATGTTGCCGCTGCCGTCGAAATGGACTACGGCGGGTGGTGGCGGGGTGGCAAGTTTGATGGACCTGGTTGGTGACGGAGGACACAGGACTTCGTCCATGCCGTTTACGCAGTGTTTGATGCCGTCGCATTGGACACCTGCATGCACACACTGGAAGGAGACCAAAGGCGTGTTACGTGCACGTTGTTGTGGTACAACATCACGGTTTCTTCGAGTAAACAGGTTCAGTACAAGCTCGCGGTGAGCATGCATCGGGTGCGCAAGGGTTCACGAAGGACATTGATTTGATATGATTTGATTCAACCTTAACTGTTTCTTCAAGGGAACCTTCACATACAAGCTTACAGTGACCTTGCATCGGGTTCAGTAGGAGAAACCGTAATAATTATACTGACGAGCAGTAGAAATGCGACATTTTTGGAATCATCGGAAACACTTTTAGTGTTCCCGATGATTCCCAAAATACATTTCTTTTGCTCGTCAGCATACACTGCTCACTACATTCAACCGGTACCGGTTAACTGAAAGAAATAACCATTTTGCACTTGAACGGGCACGTGACTGGCGCCTTTGAAATAGGCTCAATTGTTTCACTTCCAGCCGGTGACGGATCGACCGTGATATCTCGAGAGGAATGCTTGCTTTGCGTCAAGTTAGAATTAAGATTTTTCTCACATACCAAAGGATACTCAGGACGTATACTAAATGTATACATGTCCAGAGAAGGTGACCTCGCCACAGGCAGTGGCTTGCGCTGGATTTAACTCATTTAACACCGACACACCACATCAAGATATGGTTCGACCATGATAGTTCAAGGGTGATGCCAGAATAGCTTGGCGGACAGGACATGGCCAATCTATTTTGGCACCATAGTCCTTGAACTATCATGGTCGATCTTTCTCCTGGATTTTAATGCAGTCTTCCGATGACACCACCAAAATGTGGGGATTTCGCCGATAGGACTCAGTGGGTTAACTCAAGCAGTATTGTGGAGCACCTCGTGTAGAGTTAAGCGCATGATTAACACTCACTCATCAGTGCAACTGACCCCCGATCCGGAGGAATGACTTTGGACGTAAGCTCTAAGATTCAGTTACTTACTTGATCGTTGCCGCACTGGAAGCTGCCTTGTGCATTACACGGCGGGTGCACACAGAAATCCTCATCGCTGTGGTCGCTGCAGTCCGCCACGTGGTCACACACCAAAGTGTACGGCACGCGCTGGGCTCCATTACTGCAGGTCAAGGACGGCGGAAGTGGCGTCAAGGGCACATGACAGGAGCCGGAAGTGTCGTAAACCCAACAAGAACTATACACGTCACAGGCGAGAAATTCGTGTGTTGTGTGTCCCGCCGGGCATTTCACGAGTTTGACTTATGGTGCGTGGTCTAGGACGGAGTGACTTGCAGTAGAACTAAGTTTGATCATGCCCGCACTGGGTAAGGAGAGACCAGACTGGGGATCAAACTCACAGAGGAAGCTGCTGGCGTATGACTGATCACACAAGGTGGCCAGCAGGCCGTAAGGACGGAGGACAGCGCATGTCGGCGTGTCAGGTGAAGTGAAACCGGAAATGTCGACGTAATAAGCGATGGTGTTGTCCAACCATTGCCATGCGTATCGGTACCTGAAATGAAACGACGTTGTCACAGGCGAAGGTTTTAAAACTAATGAACTGCATATATGAGGTCAATGATTTTCAAATCATTCGTGCGTCTACCATTGCCTGTGGACGGGCAAGCCTGCACGGCAAGTCCCAATACGCAAAAAGCCATCGGGCTGACGTCAGCCGCCGTTGGACCGCGCACAACCGATGGCCTTTTGCACATTGGGGTGTCACCAACTTCTTCAATGCTGTCAACGGACTGACAGAAACTCCCGCCGACCACCGACCAGCTGTCCAAAATGCTTGGTCTTTCCATATTTTATCAGGGTCTAACTAAATTTGCTATAGCCAATTGTCATAGTCCTAGCGGCTTCGTTTTCAGCCATATTTAGCCCCATGCGAACTTTCGCTGTAATGCCGAGGGACAGTTGCTTGGCAGTTGTTGGCTTTGAAAAGACCTGACACGCTAAGATAGCATGTGGATCGACCATGATATCTCAAGGGTGGTGTCAGAATAGCTTGGCGCCTCTAGGCGCCAAGCTATTTCCACACCACGGCCTTGAAATACCATGGTCGATGTGTGTCCGCCACTATGGCGTTGACATTAGAGGATATCGCCAAAATTTGATAAGTTTGTCCTCGGGGCTTATTGAGAACTGTGAATGCGTCTTCTGTCTACCCCGATACTATCCGACTCATCAGACGGTATTTAGCCCCTTGCGTGTCGGTATCAGGAATCATTGCAACAAAAACCGCTACCGACACGCTAAGGGTTAACTGGCTCATCAGTATATAATTTAGTCAAACTTGTTATCTGTTTGTCATTACTCGTCATTTAACTTTCCGACTTTTTATTTTAATACCTGAGGTGTGTGTTCAGCGTACTTACATGTGTGGCAAAGCAGGACTGGCCAATTTCAGCCCCACGTAAACGTAGCCCAGTTTCTGCAGCAACTCTCCGACCCCATGCCATTCTTGCGGCGTGTTCAGACTAGCAAGGCGACCGCCGCGTTGCGCACACTCAACCGACGCAGAGTCCCACGTGATAATGCGTTCTGACGTCACATACGCGTAGCACGTGCCGCCCAGAGTGATTCGACCTTGACCGCAAGTTTCGGTCGTGTACTGGCAGTCAGCCTCGTCCTCCCCGTTCAAGCAGTCGGACGTCAAGTTGCAAGGGAAGTGGGACTTGAACTCAGGATGATACGACACAGAGCAATTCCATTTTCCATTTGGAAGTTTCTGGGGTGTGTCCGATGAGTTATGGAAGGTGAACTGAAGTCTGAAGCCCGTGAATTTGGCGTGACTGTGCAGAAACGCTGTGACAAACCGTGCGTACATAACGTGTGTGTGGTAGAGTTGAGGGGGAGGGGGAACAGTTCCGCAGATCTCTCCAATCAAGTGGAAAGACGTCGTGCCTCCGGAAAACAAGCTGAGCTTCGATCCGAAACAGCTGTACGGCATGCCACCATAAAGGTGAAGGTCAGGAAAACTGATCATGATGGCGTGGTTTTGAGGGATGTCGATTCTGACTTCACTTTTTATTGATGAGGGATGCGGTGCCCTCCCATCCCAGAGTGGAGTTTGGATGTATCCTGCACAAAACAACGAACACCTCTGTGCATAATGATTATCTCATTGAAACCGACACTTGATCTTACGGGAAAAGCAGGGGCGGATCAGTTACCTCCAGAAGGGGGGGGGGTCCACCTTTTTGACTGGGACCTTCAACCCCAGACACACAAGGTCAGAAAGCGTCCAGTGTCTGCTGTCCACTGGCCTGAATATCACAAAGTTGGGAACGTGGAGGAGAGGGGTAGGTGGCACGTTCCCCAGAAGCAGAACGCCTTTCGGTCCACGACGGCCGCAGTGGGCCCGAGGATCTTACTGGGACGCGTGTGTAAAGGCCTTTTGGACATTCACACTTTTCACCACTGGCTCAGTCTGAAACAAAAAAGCGGGGGAAGGGAATGGACGGAGGGGTTGGGGAGGAGGGGTAGATATATGTCCGTGTTCCTTAAGGCCCCGCCACGCTTGCCGGTTGTGCCCCGATTTTAAAGCGATTCCTATCCGATTGCGATCGGATGACGTCATATATCCGATCCGATCGCAATCGGCTGGGAATCGGGTGTTTAGAAACTGCTCTATTTTTCCGATCCGAATCGGTCCCGATTGTAAGCTTCAACCAATCATGGTTCAGATGACAGGTGGTGATAGGAGCTCTCTGAGGCGCAGCGGTTTGACTCTGTCTTCACCGGGGACTGGTACGATTGTGTGTCAGCTACAGCAGCCCAGTCAGTCTGGAAAATGACCATGAACAAACCCAAGCTGATCCCATCATGTGAAGATGTGAGGAAGGTCCAACAGCTTCTTGAGACAAGGATGGTTTCGGAAGATTATCCGACGGTGGTTAAAGCAACTCTTAGTGCTGTATCACTTTTCAACCGAAAACGAGGGGGAGAAGTTCAGAGAATGAAGGTATCAGACTTCCAGAATGCTAAGATTGGATCGATCACCAATCAAGATATCTTGAAAGGTCTCACAGAGGTTGAGAAGAAAATGGTGAATCATTTTCAGCGAGTGGAAATCAGGGGCAAGTTTAATAGGAGTGTTCCCATTTTGCTGATGAAGAAGATGATGACAACTGTGGACAGAATCCTTCAAATGAGGCAATCGGTGCCAGCTCTCGCTGGTTCCCAGTACATCTTTGCCACACCTTCTGGTCAGAGGCCTTACAGAGGCCATGATGTTCTGAAGGAACATGCGCTACAAGCACAAGTGTCAAACCCAGCCATGTTCACATTTACTCAGTTACGGTAGCAGGTTGCAACTTTGGCTCAGTCCATGGCCATCTCGGAGTTAGACCAGGATCAGCTGGCAGACTTCCTTGGTCATGATATTCGGATACATCGCCATATCTACCACCAACCTCAAGACGTCCTTTAAAAGGCAAAAGTGGCAAAGATTCTTCTGTAAGTTAACAATGGGATGACAGATTTTGAGAGTTGCATTAGAGCTGAACTGGGCCATGATGAAGAGATTGAATTTGACAATGAAAACACATCAGAAACTCGCAGAGAGGTGTCTGGGGAAAAAGCACATGTGAATGAAGCAAATAGCAAGTCCAACAACACAGGAATCAATGAGCATGACCGAGAAAAGACGTCCAGAGCCTGATGACAAACTAGATAGTTTTGATGATGACAGTTCTGCGTCAGCTCCTGTTCGAAAGAAAGCTAGATTTACAAGAAACCATGGGGAAAGCTGAAGAGAAAGCTGTTGAAACTCGTTTCAAGACACACCTCATCGTGAACAAACTTCCTGGAAAGGCCGAGATACAGCAGGCAATTGCAGAAGAGCCTGCACTTAGACATAGGCGCTGGACAAACATTAAGGATTACATCCGCAACAGACTGAAAAATTTACAAAAGAAATGAATTGAGATTCTCCGACACTCGCGTTTTCATACAGATTTATTACAAGAGTGTTCATTATTATTGGGTTGGTTTCAGCATGTATAGCTTGTTTTTATCTGATGGACACCTGGATCATTTTGTATACTGTATAAGATTTAAAACTTTGAAAATGGAACTGCAAATGGAACAACGGTTGGGGACAAGAAAACCATTGTCAAAATAAAGATTTATTACAAGAGTGCTACTATGGGGTTGGTGCGCCTGCATCATTTTGTATACTGTATATAACATGTAAAACTTTGAAAATGGAACTGCTGATGGAACAACGGTTGGGGACGAGAGACAATAATAAGGAGTAAGAAAACCATTGTCAACATAAAGATTTATTACAAGAGTGCTACTATGGGGTTGGTGCGCCTGCATCATTTTGTATACTGTATATAACATGTCTGTTAAGTGAGGAGATGATTCTGTATTCAGGTCATGAAGAGGAGAATGCCCCCCATACAGAAGGAGTAGCATTCATGCTGTCACCAGTGGCACAGAGAGCGCTGATGGGCTGGGAACCTCTTGGGCCAAGAATTATCACAGCAGCCTTTAGAACCAAGAAAAAGCTCAAGATGAACGTCATCCAGTGTTATGCGCCCACCAATTACAGTGACGAGGAAGAGAAACAAGAGTTCTACGACCGACTCCAGAGTGCCGTGGACAAATGTGCGGAGCGAGACATCACCATCGTCATGGGCGATTTTAATGCCAAAATAGGGGAGGACAACACCGGACACGAAGAGGTGATGGGGAGACAGGGACTAGGGGAGATGAGTGAGAACGGGGAGAGGTTTGTAGACTTTTGTGCTCTAAACAGACTTGTCACTGGAGGCAGCATCTTCCCACACAGAAGAATACACAAAGCAACGTGGGTCTCACCTGACCATACTACAGAGAACCAAATAGACCATATCTGCATTAGCAAGAAATTTAGAAGATCCCCAGTGTTCGAGTGAGGAGGGGAGCAGATCGATATCACCACCATCTGCTCACCTTAAGAATAAAGCTCAAGTTAAAGAAAAGCCGCACAGAGACAACAAGAAGACAGCGCTATAATGTAGGCCTCCTGAGAGAGACTGGAGTGAGAGAAGAGTTCAAACTGGTGCTGTCCAACCGGTTTCAAGCGCTACAGGAGCTAGTAAATGAAGAGGAGGCGGTCACCACAGAGCAGCAGTGGAAGGCAGTTAGAGAGGCACTGAACTCAACCTGCAAAGACACTGTAGGGTTCAGGAAACAACACCACAAGGACTGGCTGCCGGCACAGACCTTGAAGAAGATAGAAGTGCGGAAGCAGAAGAAAGCAGTTGTCAACAACAGTCGCACGAGAGCAGCCAAAGCAAGGGCACAGGAGGAATACTCGGAAGCCATCCGCGAGGTGAAGAGGAGTATCAGGGCTGACAAGAGGGCCTACACAGACAGCCTGGCAGCAGAGGCAGAAAAGGCAGCAGGCAGCGGCAACATGAAACAGCTCTACGACATTACCAGAAGATTGTCGGGCAAGTATGGGCATACAGAAAGACCAGTAAAAGACAAGGAAGGCAAGCCTATTGCAGACAGAGCAGACCAACTCGACAGATGGGCCGAGTATTTGACGAGTATTTTGAAGAGTTACTGAACAGACCCAGCCCACCCGACCCCCCCCCCCCCAGACATCCGGCCAGCAGAGACCGACCTACCCATTAGCTGTGACAGACCCACCCGGGAAGAGATCAGAAGAGCAGTGGCATTTTTGAAGAACGGCAAAGCAGCAGGGCCAGATGGCATCCCAGCGGAGTCTCTGAAAGCAGACCTAGAGACAACAGTAGAGATGCTGTACCCACTGTTTGGAAAGCTCTGGGAAGAGGAGGTGATGCCGGCTGACTGGAAGCAGGGGTACCTAATCAAGCTTCCCAAGAAAGGTGGCCTCAGCAAGTGTTCCAACTATAGAGGAATCACCTTGCTGTCAGTACCAGGAAAAGTCTTCAACAGGATCATCCTGGAGAGAATGAAGAGCTCCGTTGACCCCCAGCTGAGAGACCAGCAAGCAGGATTCAGGAAAAACCGATCATGTACAGACCAGATCGCCACTCTCCGCATCATCGTGGAACAGTCTCTGGAGTGGAGCTCCCCGCTGTACGTCAACTTTGTGGATTACGAGAAAGCATTTGACAGCGTGGACCGAGAGACTCTGTGGAAACTCCTACGACACTACGGTGTACCCACAAAGCTCGTCGGCCTGATCAAGAGCAGCTATGATGGCATGCCATGTCGCGTGATCCACGAAGGGCAGTTCACCAGGGAGCTCCAGGTCAGAACCTCTTCCTACCGGCCATAGACTGGGTCATGAAGAGGACCACAGAGCAGAGAAGAAGCGGAATACAGTGGACACTGTGGACACAGCTTGACGACCTCGATTTTGCAGATGACTTGGCATTACTGTCCCACACGCATCAACAAATGCAGGACAAGACCACGAGGCTTGCTGATATCTCGTCCCAAGTGGGCCTCACCATCCACAAACAGAAAACAAAGACAATGAGGCTGAACGCAACCAGGGAAGAACCAGTCTTGCTTGCTGGCACCCCGTTGGAGGAGGTGGAGTCCTTCGCCTATCTCGGGAGCATCATAGACAAAAAAGGCGGCACTGATGCAGATGTCAGAGCACGAATCGGTAAAGCCAGAGCAGCCTTTCTCCAGTTGAAAAAAGTGTGGAGTTCCAGAGAGCTGTCACAAAACACCAAAGTCCGGATTTTCAACTCCAATGTAAAAGCAGTTCTCCTATATGGAGCAGAGACTTGGAGATTGACAAAAACCACAGTCAACAGAGTACAGATCTTCATAAACAGTTGCCTTAGAAGAATTTTTAAAAATCCACTGGCCAGAGAAGATCAGCAACATCAGACTCTGGGAGAGAACAGAGCAGATAACAGCAGAGAATGAAATTGGGCGAAGAAGATGGGGATGGATTGGTCACAGTCTGAGAAAGCTAGCTTCCAGTATCACTAGGCAGGCATTGTCATGAATCCAGACCAAAAAGGTGACTGCCAAGCGTGTAATATGCAAAGAAGTACCCAACGGAGAAAGAAACACGCTTAGAAAAGAATGTCATGGAATCCCCAGGGAAAGAGGAAAAGAGGTAGGCCGAGAAACTCCTGGCGTCGAGACCTCCAAGCAGACATCAGGAGAATGGGAACCATCTGGAGTAAAATCGAAGGAGAAGCACAGGACAGGAGTCGCTGGAGGTCTCTCGTCGACGGCCTATACCCGGGTAGGGGTGACAGGCGTAAGTAAGTAAGTAATATAACATGCAAAACTTTGAAAATGGAACTGCTGATGGAACAACGGTTGGGGACGAGAGACAATAATAAGGAGTAAGAAAACCATTGTCAACATAAAGATTTATTACAAGAGTGCTACTATGGGGTTGGTGCGCCTGCATCATTTTGTATACTGTATATAACATGTAAAACTTTGAAAATGGAACTGCTGATGGAACGGCGGTTGGGGACAAAAGACAATAATAAGATAAAAAGAAACAAACATTGTCAACATAAAGACTTATTACAAGAACGTTGTTATTCGGTTGTTTTCAACGTGTATACTCTGTTTTTATCTGATGTACACCTGGATCATTTTGTATGCTGTGTAACATTAACCTTACTTTGCAACTAAACAGTGGCCCCCACCCAGGTCTGCCCTGGGGGACTTGGGTGGGGTCAACTACTTTTTAGTTCCTAGGGTCACCCTGGTCAGCCCCAAAGGGTGGGTTTTCCTCTCAATTCTGGGGCATGTGTTTCTGTCTACCCTTGGTCAATTAACTTGTATTTTCCTTTTTTAAGTTCTCCCTACTGTCTGCGCTGCCTGTATCTCTTGAAAAGAAGTACCCAACGGAGAAAGAAACACTCTTAGAAAAGACGGTTACAACACAATTTATTAATATTTCGGGTAAATCCGCTTTGTCAAAACGGACAAACAAACAGAGAGATCAGTCGCTACTTATCTTCATTCGCAGAAGGAATGGGGCACAATCCTTCTGTGAACAAAGATAAGTAGCGACTGATCTCTCTGTTTGTTTGTTTTTCTGTTTTGACAAGGCGGATTTACCCGAAATCTTACTAAATTGTGTTGTAATCGTCTTTTCTAAGCGTGCTTCTTTCTCCGTTGGGCACTTCTTTGCATTTTACATGATTGGCAGTCACCTTTTGGGTCTGAATAATTTTTTTTATTTTTTTTTTTTTTTTTGGGGGGGGGGAGGGGGAGGGTGGTGGTGGTGTATCTCTCTTGATTTTGGATGTGTGTTGCTAAATGATCTTAGGTTTATTTAGCGTATTAGACTGGCTGGCGACAAACATTCAATATTCTGTTCATTATTTTATTTTATTTTTTTCCCCTTCATTATCAGTGCTGGCACGTCCTGAAAATGTCCGGACGTTCAGCAATGTACAACCAATCGGGACGAAAGACAATAATAAGATAAGAAAACCATTGTCAACATGATAAAGATTTATTACATGAGTGTTATTATTTCAGTGTGTATAGCTTGTTTTTATATGATGTACGCCTGGATCATTTTTTTTTTTTTTTTTTTTTTTGCTACTTCCAAGTTTCCTCTGTCGACCTCATAGGTCTCCATCCCACGCCGCTCACCCCAATCAACCCCAGTGTGCTCACCCAGGCCTACCAGTTGCCACAGCCAGACTCCCGGCCCCGCTACTGTATATATGTCAGGTTAGGGGACTCCCTCCGGAGGAAACTCCGCACTACTGCCGAGTCACTTCGGTGGTCTTCCTACTTAACATTTTTCTTGCTAGTCACGGAGTCGACGAGTGAGAGCTCCCCCCAGAGGTGGCGAGTCAACCACTACGTCCTTCCACGCACAGCAGCAGGGTCTGGCCGAAGACAAACGCGCACCTAGGGCTCCTAGAGGCCGGACCGGGCTGAGGTCACCATGAGACGGAGACTTGAGGGGTCAGAGGCACCTGGAATAGCGTTTTTACTTTTTTTGCATGATGATGAGGATGATATGATGATGCCATGGTGGTCCATGTGGTTTTAGGGACTGCGTGACAGGGCCGCATTCCACGCTTCCTGTCATAAATATCCTGGTATTAACCAGGCCCGGGACTTGCGGACACCTGCGGTGCCAGCCGTGTAATCATCCACACCTTGCGATGCGTCATAACCCGGGTAACACCCCCAAAGTCGCACCCGTGAAGTGGGTGAGTCTCGGCTGAGTGGCATCAGCCTTCCCATTGGGTCCATAGCACACCCGCTCTGGGTAAGAGCCGACCCAGGTAGGAAAAATCCCGCTTGACTCGGCTGGGATTCGAACCCGGATCTCCCGGCCGCCAGTCCGACGCGCTAACCACTGCGGTACGGAACGCCTGGATCATTTTGGAAATGTCTGTAACTTTTTTTTTGGTTACTATAAAGTACACTTTGCATACTGTGCATTGTTTCTAAAGTCACAGGAAGCATAAACCTTAGCTGAGTTGGTATACCTCGCCCTCTACGTAGGTTAAACGCACCAGCGGTGCCATTGTTGCTATTTTCGCACCAGACCGGTCGCTCGGACCGGTCATTTGCACCAGAACTGCGCGCGCAGGTTGGCTTCTGCACTTGTAGTATGATCTCGTACGTTCATGCAGAAGATTGTGATCGCAGTCGGAAAAAAAAAAGGTTCGTTTGCGGTTTTAACTTGTAGCCCCGCCTTTTATCTCCCCGAACACGCCAGTTTTGTGTTGAGATGGCGGAGGCTTGAGTCATGCCTAACACCACTGAATCAAGTCTATTGTACATGTAGTGCGCTCATTTCTCGAACTTCAACTTTGACGGTGCTTTCTGCCGCAAAAGACGCAGATGTCGCAAATATCATCTCCATTGAAGATTTTAAAAAGCTATTTTTCAAATCTGCCAAATCGCGTAATGTTTCGTGGTGCTAGCATAAGGATGGATGCATAATTGCTGGATTGCATATATGGGAAAGGGTTTATTCTTTATTCATGTTATTTTGCAGCAGTCAAACGAAGCTCACGTGATTCTTTCTCCGAGGTTGCCCATTACAGGTGCAGAAAGCACACGCTCTAAACCGATCGGGTGCACCAGACCGGTCCGAGCGACCAGTCTGGTGCCAATATAGCAACATTGGCACCGCTGGTGCATTTAACCTAGGCACTGGACGAGGTATACCAACTCGGCTAAACTTTATTGTCCCACTTGCTAGAACTCAGTATTATATTTCTCTCTCCATTTTATGAATCGAGGCACATAAGTCGCGGAAACCCTTTACGTGCCGAACTTGGGCAAGAACTAGTTTTCTTCATCACAAAGTTGGCAGAAAAAGGTTTGACTGCTCTTGGTTGTTTGATTTGAAGTGTTTACAAACAATTACTGTGTTTTTTATATGCATGCACCTTTGATGTGATTAATAAAGGCTGAAGTTTCAAGTGATTGATTTCCTATGTTGTCAGTTCATTAATTAATGTCAGTGTTCTGTTTTGTCATTTTAACTCATTCTACCCCAAGACCGGAATCCCCAAATGTTGAAGTCGTCTTCTGAAAACTGCGTTGCAGGGCAGGACACAGATCGACCACGATAGTTCAAGGGTGATGCCAGAATAGCTTGGCGGCCATAGGCGCCAAGCTATTCTGGCATCAGCCTTGAACTATCATAGTCGATCTTTATTTTGCTCTGGTGTGTCTGGGGTAGAATAAGTTAAGTGTTAGTTTCTTCGTCTGGGTCTTTTTCTATCTTTCATATTTTTCCACACTTTTTAACCTGCATCATACTGAGGCTAAAAGCTTCAAATTTGTACACTGCCATATATGCAAGCTACATTACAGTACTTACAGATGAGGACATAGACCAATGGCATTATTAGTTCAAGGGTGGTGCCACAATAGCTTGGCGCCTAGAGGCGCCAAGCTATTCTCCCACTACCCTTTGGACTATTTTAGTCACACTTGTTGCACACACTGGTGTATTCCGAATGATAAGGGTTAATATTCAAAATGCTCTGTTGCTGTTTGTCTCAAACTGCAGAGTACATTTTTTTTTAAAAGTCGTTTTAATTTCCAGAATTCTCACATAAATGCCATGATAAACTGTTTTACTTCAGAAGGACAAAACGTAGCAATGTTTAAAAGATTTTCTCTGTAAAAATCATAATCGAAAGGTTACAGGCCAGTGTTCATTCAGTAACAATGTTAAGAATGTTAATGCATACATACACATTAAGTTGAAAAAAACAAAACAAAAAAATTGAATGTGAAAAAAAAAGTATTCCATGCACTTGACCTTATTACAGACGCCTAATGTTGTGAAACACCCATTTTGACTGTAATGCCAGTTTTTTTTGTGTGAGAGACACCCACTTTATTGGTAGAAACCCATTTTTTCTGCATCTAGTGGCTCTGTTTCTAGAAAATGTCTATTTTATTTTAAGTTATAGAGCTTAGTTATAAGGTGAGTTCTAAACACTCGCATCAATTCCAGAGCCCTAGAATAAATAGAAATATGGGAACCCATTTTCACATGAAATGGTAGGTAACCCACTGTGAGGCTTTTGTGCGTATGTGTGTGTGTGTGTGTGTGTGTGTGTGTGTGTGTGTGTGTGTGTGTGTGTGTGTGTGTGTGTGTGTGTGTGTGTAGGGAGGGGGGGGGGTGCCAGCTTCCCTGTGTGCGTCTGTGTGTGTCTGCACGGACTGCAGAAGTTCACGAGATACAGATTGCTGACTTAGGCATTCGTAGTAAGTGCGTGACACGCAAAGGATTAATTGTTGCGCGCCGCTCACTCTCCGTAGTCCATTTCAGTACATAATATGCAGTGAGTAAGGCTCTCGCATGGCGTAATTGTAATGCCACATCACGCCGCTTCAAATTACCGCCAGTCTCACATGTGAAAGGATATAGTCCACAAGCTAGGAAGACCTACCGTGCACCCCCCCCCCCCCCCCCCAGTACTCAATAAGATGGGTTTCAAAGTGTTCCTTAGTATGTCCTGAGATGTTTAAGCCATGTTCCCCGAAAATCCCTAGGAACACACCAGAGATATAGCTGATGGCGCAAGGGTACCCCCATTCACGCCCTTCGCAGGTGCTAAAATGAGGTTGAGAAACATTTTCCTCTAAATAAATCAGAATTCATTCCAGAAACCCAAATCAGGCAATATTATGTCAAGGCACACCTTCTGCATCCTCTGCAAAAAACAGAATGAAAAAATATTGAATCTCTGGCTCACAGTGAAGGTATTTGTGCACCCAGTAAACGACCATTTCTGCGAAATCGCAAAAAAAGACAAAAATAATGTGTCAGATGGCTTCAGACATTTTCTATAGCACTGACAGTCCATTTTCAGGTTTACATCATTAAAACAGGATGTCACAATTATTATAAACTTGACTAGGTGATGCTGTGATCACTGTGAGTGCCACAGTGGTTGATTTTGTATCCCTACCCCCAAGTAGTAAAAATACACAAAATTAATTAGAAAAAATTGCTTAAGTTATTCCATTTTATTTTGACCTCTCTTTACCTATTAAGTTTCAATAATGTGAGCATAAAGTGCAAGAAATTAAGGAAAGTCGGCATCCTTTACGGTACATTCGTGATAAATGATAGCTTTTTCCCATTTAAAATTGCCGAATTGGGAAACGTACGTTGTTTCCGGTGCCCTCAGAAATTTTGTATACAACTGATAGGTCTTTGTTAGGTTTTATTGGTTAGGATAGAGTACTCCAGTTACTCACAACCTGATTTTGTGATGCTATGATGCATTTAGGGGCCACAGTGGCTGAATCTGCTGCCCTACCCCCATTTTACCAGTATGCAAAGTAACGCAAAATAATCATAAAAATTGCTTACGTCATACTCCTCTGTTTGAATATTTTTTGTTGCCAGTTTTTTTTTTTAAAGTATGCATATTGAACATAAAAAGTTGTGATCACTTCATTAATTTCAATGTAACCCATCAATTTATTTGTAACTATTTTTAACTGGCTGGTCTTTTATGTGATATGTTACCTAGTGTAAGGCGGGTCTAGTAAGGTCTCCCCTTTTCCTTTCATTTATTTTCATCTAGAAATGTGTAAATATGAATATGCGTAATAAAGTTTCATGGTTCCTAATAGCCAAAACAATGTTATGAAAAATACTTAGTTTCCACATGTCGACCACAAGATCTCCACTTCCACCTTCTGCAACGTTCAATTTTTTATGGCCCTCTTTAAATCTTATATTGTTCTGGCTGCCAATAAGTGAGCTGTCAAGAGCTAGGCAGCATGTTTTCAGAGTTTGGTGTATAGGGGCGTGTCTTCTGGTCAGAACTGCCAGCAGACCACTTCTGTGTATGGACATGTTTGGAGAATGTGCTAAGGAGACTGATTTTCTACGCCAAATTCGCATAGGGCTGTTTCCGCATGACCCAATCTCACGAGGTGAGTCCAGCAGGGTCCTTACGGTCTGTGAACATTTGTGAAAGTTGTTAAAAAATGACAAGGCTTTTTCAGGGCCCTGGAAAGTCTGTCAATTTCAGTCCTTTTCCTTAAAGTCTGTGAACGTTTGTAAAAAATTAAAACGTGCTGGCAGACTTTTGTCTACTTCTTTTTTTTTTTTTCTCCCCCAATCTGTGACTATTCCATTAGGAACGATCATGCTGACGCTTGTTGCAAGTGATCTATATTTAGCTCTGATCATAAAGTGACTGCATGGCCTTTCTGCCGAACATTCTGATTGGTTGTTTACGCTTCTACCAAAGTCCACCATTCGCTAAGCGTTCTTTTATTTTGGTATCTCTTCATGCATTAGGCACGGAAGCTTCAAATAATTGCTGATACAAAGTGATCTGATTAAAGTGTGTAAACCTTCAGGCTTCATTTTGGGTTTGTGAAACGTTCCTGCTTTTCTGTATGGACCCAGTCCAGAGTAATCAGTGCGTAGATGAAAGATGGTGGCTTGGCTCTCCCTGTTCAGTTTGTTGATGTCATCTGCCCACGGGCTGCAGCCGCCATTCTGCTGTTGCCAATCACTTTGTTGTTGTAGTGTCTCCATTCCCAGCTAGTCCAGAATGCACTGGAATCCACTGCAGCACTATTTTGTGGACAGGGCATCCAGTCTATCTTGAAGCTTCCTGGTGAGATCAGTGGATCAAGCTGCTGCCTTTCCCTAGCTAGTGCTCTGCTGCTGTGTTGAGCACCTGCAGATCTGTACGATAGTTGGAGCTGCTGCCTACAGCTGGTAAGGAGAGGGAGGTAGTAGTGCGGTCTGCACAACAGATGTACACGCCACTTCCTTCATTCCGCACGGCATCTTGTGTGGTATCACAGCTGCTGTGAGGGTAGCGCTTGTGCACAACCTCCAGCAAGATGGCTTTGTGCAGTGCCGCGACCTTTGGCAAAGAGTCCTGGAACATTGTTTATGTTGTCTTAAAGGCTCTTTCGAGATGTCCAGGTATCTGAAGGGAGCTGTTTACACATCTTTGGGCTTGGTTCCAGGACGTCAGTGTTAGCCCTTTGCAGGACCTTCAGTTGGCGGTTCAGATTTGCACATTTCTGACGGTTCTTGGTCTGCTCCTGTAGTCTCCCATGCTGTCGGTGTTTAGTAAGTTTATTCATCGTGTGTGCTGTTCTGCATTCCAGTGGCTCCAATGTCCTCCATTTCCTAAATTGGGGTGCTCCAGATGGCTCTAAGAATGTCACTGCATCATGAGAATGACCCATGTTCTGCATCTTGTCAAGCCTGGCTTTTTGGGTTTTGCAGGCAGTGGTACCGCACAACTGGTCTGACCGAGCAGGTGTTTGCTTGTGCCAGGATGCTGTAATTTGCGCCAATGTGGTCCCCACCAGTTTCTTCATCAGAGACTTTTTTTTTTTTTTTTTGCAGCTCTAGCTTCCATGGCTTCAATGTGAGGCCTCCACGTGAATCCAGTAATTTATTTGTTGCCAGTAAAGTTGGCCTGTCTGTCTTTGGTACTGGAAGGTCTCCAGTTTTGAGGTGACCTCTTCCGTCTAATTAAAAGAGATGGTCTAGCTCAGTTTGAGTGGCCTCTTTCAGTCCAGCTGCTGACTCTATAGGCAGCATCCTGGATTCTGGAGGATGCTATTTCTTTATGTTCTGCTGTGCTCCACACTGCAAAGTCATCCGCATGGAGGATGTTCGAGACGAACCTTGGTACTGTTGTACTGATGTCATTAATGTAGACCAAAAACAGCATCAGACACAACATCTCCCTGAGGTACACCTTCCCCGAGTTTGACAAGAGTGCTGAATGTGCAGACGATAGAAGCTTCAGCGGCAGCCCCTGTTAAGCATGCCATAAATAAAAAGAATTACAATTAAATTGATGGGCCACATTGAAACTAATGAAATGATAACAAATGTTTATGCTCAATATGCATATTTTGTTAAGAAAACTGGCAACAAACATTTAATCAGAGGAGCAATTGTTATGATCATTTTTCCTTCCTTTGCGTACAGGTAAAATGGGGGTAGGGCAGCAGATTCAGCCACTGTGGCCCATAAATGCATCACAGCATCACAAAATCAGGTTGGGAGTAACTGTGGTACTCTTTCCTAAACAATAAACCCTGAAAAAGACCTATCAGTTGTATACAAAATTTCTGAGGGCACCGGAAACAACGTACGTTTCCCAATTCGGCAATTTTAAATGGGAAAAAGCTATCATTCATCACGAATGTACCGTAAAGGATGCCGACTTTCCTTAATTTCTTGCACTTTATGTTCACATTATTGAAACTTAATAGGTAAAGAGAGGTCAAAATAAAATGGAATAACTTAAGCAATTTTTTCTAATTAATTTTGTGTATTTTTACTACTTGGGGGTAGGGATACAAAATCAACCCACTGTGGCACTCACAGTGATCACAGCATCACCTAGTCAAGTTTATAATAATTGTGACATCCTGTTTTAATGATGTAAACCTGAAAATGGACTGTCAGTGCTATAGAAAATGTCTGAAGCCATCTGACACATTATTTTTGTCTTTTTTTGCGATTTCGCAGAAATGGTCGTTTACTGGGTGCACAAATACCTTCACTGTGAGCCAGAGATTCAATATTTTTTCATTCTGTTTTTTGCAGAGGATGCAGAAGGTGTGCCTTGACATAATATTGCCTGATTTGGGTTTATGGAATGAATTCTGATTTATTTAGAGGAAATTGTTTCTCAACCTCATTTTAGCACCTGCGAAGAGCGTGAATGGGGGTACCCTTGCGCCATCAGCTATATCTCTGGTGTGTTCCTAAGGATTTTCGGGGAACATGGCTTAAACATCTCAGGACATACTAAGGAACACTTTGAAACCCATCTTATTGAGTACTGGGGGAGGGGGGGGGTGCACGGTAGGTCTTCCTAGCTTGTGGACTAATATGAAATGGTGCATCGGCTATGGCGTCGACCTCGCGCCAACGACTATACCCAAAACCTCCTAACCCCTTACCTGCCGGGGCAAGGCAAACCGTCTACTCAGCTGCAAGAGTCACCGAGTCATAAACCCTCGTGAGGATTTATGTCTCTTGTTAGTCACTGCGTTTATGTCTCCTTCTCGTCACATTTTTCCCCCCCGCGAATATCGGTCACAGTGAAGAGGTTCCCGCGGACGCGAATTTCAGTCGTGATCACTGAGTGACAGCGAAGGGGTTTAGAGTTCGTGTGTCTTTGCCGCGCTGTCCAAGAGAGTGTGCATATACTCACGAAGGCGGTACACTCTTTGCTGGCTTGCACCCAGTCCTCATGCACCCAACTGAAATAAATCCCCCCCGAATGCACCTTGACAATTTGTATCCGGCCTACCTTTTTTTTTTTTTTAAATTTTATTACGCATTTTATTTTTTTAAAGGGCGCAGCCACATGAGTCAAGGCCAGACGAAGTTCACGATACTGCGGATTCAGTGTTGTCGGCACAGATCGGCAAAACCCGAGAATGACGTCCTGAATATGAGGTGGTAAACGCGGTAAACCGCATTCCGCAAGAGGCGTAGATTTTCATGTACTCCTGCGGCCGCAAGGGCACATGAAAATCTACGCCTCTTGTGAATGCACGGTGCTGGGTGAGAGTTTTCCAAGGGTATTTACGAGACGTATCGCATTAATCTCGTCTGCATGAAACTGGAGCAGCCGAAGTAGGTCTAAACACGTCTCATCAGTAGCGAATTACGCACTCGAGATCCCAGCTAGATCAAGGAGGCCGTATCGCCTTGGTTCAGTGTTCGCGCTAAGACAGAGTTTTGACAACCTGTATTATATTTCAGTCGCACCGCTTGGCCAAAATAGCGCCTGCCCTTCGATAAAATCAGAAAACTGTACTCAGTTCATTATAAATTCCGGTATTTTCCAACAGTTTTCAGTATCACCTCCGCAATCGTTTTTTTCTTTTCTTTTCCAATTGGTATCGTCTACCGGTATTTATTTTCTTTCCGGAAATTACTTTCAATGATTGATAATTATATGTTAACAAACACTAGGGTTAGATCCATTTTCCACAGCAGAAGATGTTGCTGAAGTCTCCTTCAGGGGCGGATCGGATCTGGGTGGGGGTCGGGGGCGGAGGGGGTCGGAACGGGGGTGGGGGGGGGGGCTTTTAGGGGTTCCGGACCCTCCCCACCTTTCCACGCCAAAAACCCTTTAAAATTGTACATAATTTCCTTTTTGAGTTCGTAACACCCTTCTCCCCCCCCCCCACCCCCTCCCCCCCCCTTTTGTGTCAGTCTGAAGGTCCCAAAGAAAAAGTTGGAACACCCACCCCCCTCCCGAGACATAACTGATCCGCCCCTGCTCCTTGTGTTATCCTAGTGAAACTGCCACTCTATTGACACATTGGATATCGACAGCAATTTTGGTCGAGGTGATTCCTGTCGGCGCCAAGCTAATCTGGCACTACTCTTGAATTATCTTGGTCGATCCATCTCCTGCAAAAGGTGCATAGTCGTTAGATGAGCCTCCCAAATTTGGGAAATACGTGCGTCGGGCTGAATGAGTTAACCGACCAGTGATGGCAGATTTTCATTTTGAGATCTGCGTTCACTCCACGGCAAAGAGCCCCAGCCGTACATGATGATGATGATGATGATGATGATGATGATGATGATGATGATGATAGAACTGTATTGCCATATGTAACAATACATTAGGAAATCGTTGCGGTGCCGCGCAACATTAAAAAGAACATTAAACACATTAAAATATAATTAAGCTACTCACGTGCACACACACACACACACACACACACACACACACACACACACTCACACACACACACACACACACACACACACACACACACACACACACACACACACACACACACACACCGTATGCCTTAGTAACTATTGTGGTCTAAACATAAAGGCAGTAAACACGATTTCACATTAACACAAATTACATAGGACATATCGTAATATAAAACTGAACACATCACTTGCATCATAGACACAGCAGTGCAGTTAGCCCCAGGCCCGTACACATTAGTTTGACCAGCCACCTGCTGCTGTGGTATGCAGTCACTTCCCGCTGTCAGCAGGCTATATAGGTCACTGTCGGCATCAACTATACCTTCTATAATCTATGTTGCGGGAATGATGATGTGTGTGTTGTGCCTGTGTGTAATGTTCTCTAACTCTGCTTCCTCAGTTATCTACATACCATGAGGGATGTTTGACAGCAGATACACTTAGTAGTAGGATGTTGGAAGAGCATTCTCTTCTAGTATCATGAACAGTCTTTCCAGTCAGTATGACTAAACGCGCGCTAATGCCGATTAAATGCCACCGATGGCTTATCTTGTACTCGAGTCAGTTTCACCTGACGGGCCGCTCCGTAACTAAAAGCTGGGCAATACTATATATATATATATATATATATATATATATATATATATATATATATATATATATATATATATATATATATATATATATATTCCATTAAACAGTGGCGGGATGGATGGGTGAGCTTTGGCGTTTGTTTGCATCATTAAAATTGTATGCAAACCAAGGGGAATCACAGCGCCAGACAGACAAACAGTTAGATCCCCTGCCCCCGCCTATCATGCACCCAATCGCCAGCCCACAGAGAAATACGCAGGTATAGAATAAGACGATCATTTGCATCTTCAAAAAAGATGCATATATGTGGTCAGGTAAATACCCTAATTTCCCACAGTAGATGCACAGAACATTACACAACAATGTAACGATATAGCGATACAAATTTGCCTCGAGATATAAATACTCACAAACCAGATAGGTGAGGCTAGCGCTGGCAGAATTGCATGCAAACCAAGGGGAATCACAGCGCCGGACAGACAAACAGTTAGATCCCCTGCCCCCGCCTATCAGGCACCCAATCGCCAGCCCACAGAGAAATACGCAGGTATAGAATAAGACGATCATTTGCATCTTCAAAAAAGATGCATCAGGTCTCTTATATAACCCATGTCTTTCTCCGGAACTTAGGAAGTGGGCAGGGGAAACATACATACACAAACACGAAGGTGCACTCCCATATGTAGTCAGGTAAATACTCTCATTTCCCACAGTAGATGCACAGAACATTACACAACAGTGTAACGATATAGCGATACAAATTTGCCTCGAGATATAAATACTCACAAACCAGATAGGTGAGGCTAGCGCTGGCAGAATTGTATGCAAACCAAGGGGAATCACAGCGCCGGACAGACAAACAGTTAGATCCCCTGCCCCCGCCTATCAGGCACCCAATCGCCAGCCCACAGAGAAATACGCAGGTATAGAATAAGACGATCATTTGCATCTTCAAAAAAGATGCATCAGGTCTCTTATATAACCCATGTCTTTCTCCGGAACTTAGGAAGTGGGCAGGGGTTTGATTGATTGATTGTACATTGCTTAACATCCCGACAGCAACAAGGCTTTCTCAGGACGTGTCTGCACTGCTTGTGAAAAAAAAAAACTAAACAGAAAATTGAATGTATGTCGCCAGCCGATCAAATACGTTAAATAAACCTACAACATGGGGCCTAAATAAAGCTAAGACCATTTAGCAACACACATCCAATATCAAGAGCTACAGGCAGTGCAGACAGTAGGGAGAGTTTTAAAAAGGCAAATACAGGTGAATGGACAAAGGGTAGACAGAAACACATGCCCCAGAATAGAGAGAAAAACCCACCCTGTGGGGTTGACCAGGGTGACCCTGGGAACTAAAAAATACCTAACCCCACCCAAGTCCCCCAAGGCAGACCCAGGTGGGGTGGAAGTGGGCAGGGGAAACATACATACACAAACACGAAGGTGCACTACCATATGTGGTCAGGTAAATACCTAATTTCCCACAGTAGATGCACAGAACATTACACAACAATGTAACGATATAGCGATACAAATTTGCCTCGAGATATAAATACTCACAAACCAGATAGGTGAGGCTAGTGCTGGCAGAATTGTATGCAAACCAAGGGGAATCACAGCGCCGGACAGACAAACAGTTAGATCCCCTGCCCCCGCCTATCAGGCACCCAATCGCCAGCCCACAGAGAAATACGCAGGTATAGAATAAGACGATCATTTGCATCTTCAAAAAAGATGCATCAGGTCTCTTATATAACCCATGTCTTTCTCCGGAACTTAGGAAGTGGGCAGGGGAAACATACATACACAAACACGAAGGTGCACTACCATATGTGGTCAGGTAAATACCCTAATGTCCCACAGTAGATGCACAGAACATTACACAACAATGTAACGATATAGCGATACAAATTTGCCTCGAGATATAAAATACTCACAAACCAGATAGGTGAGGCTAGCGCTGGCAGAATTGTATGCAAACCAAGGGGAATCACAGCGCCGGACAGACAAACAGTTAGATCCCCTGCCCCCGCCTATCAGGCACCCAATCGCCAGCCCACAGAGAAATACGCAGGTATAGAATAAGACGATCATTTGCATCTTCAAAAAAGATGCATCAGGTCTCTTATATAACCCATGTCTTTCTCCGGAACTTAGGAAGTGGGCAGGGGAAACATACATACACAAACACGAAGGTGCACTACCATATGTGGTCAGGTAAATACCCTAATGTCCCACAGTAGATGCACAGAACATTTCACAACAATGTAACGATATAGCGATACAAATTTGCCTCGAGATATAAATACTCACAAACCAGATAGGTGAGACTAGCGCTGGCAGAATTGTATGCAAAACAAGGGGAATCACAGCGCCGGACAGACAAACAGTTAGATCCCCTGCCCCCGCCTATCAGGCACCCAATCGCCAGCCCACAGAGAAATACGCAGGTATAGAATAAGACGATCATTTGCATCTTCAAAAAAGATGCATCAGGTCTCTTATATAACCCATGTCTTTCTCCGGAACTTAGGAAGTGGGCAGGGGAAACATACATACACAAACACGAAGGTGCACTACCATATGTGGTCAGGTAAATACCTAATTTCCCACAGTAGATGCACAGAACATTACACAACAATGTAACGATATAGCGATACAAATTTGCCTCGAGATATAAATACTCACAAACCAGATAGGTGAGGCTAGCGCTGGCAGAATTGTATGCAAACCAAGGGGAATCACAGCGCCGGACAAACAGTTAGATCCCCTGCCCCCGCCTATCAGGCACCCAATCGCCAGCCCACAGAGAAATACGCAGGTATAGAATAAGACGATCATTTGCATCTTCAAAAAAGATGCATCAGGTCTCTTATATAACCCATGTCTTTCTCCGGAACTTAGGAAGTGGGCAGGGGAAACATACATACACAAACACGAAGGTGCACTACCATATGTGGTCAGGTAAATAACCTAATGTCCCACAGTAGATGCACAGAACATTACACAACAATGTAACGATATAGCGATACAAATTTGCCTCGAGATATAAATACTCACAAACCAGATAGGTGAGGCTAGCGCTGGCAGAATTGTATGCAAACCAAGGGGAATCACAGCGCCGGACAGACAAACAGTTAGATCCCTGCCCCCGCCTATCAGGCACCCAATCGCCAGCCCACAGAGAAATACGCAGGTATAGAATAAGACGATCATTTGCATCTTCAAAAAAGATGCATCCGGTCTCTTATATAACCCATGTCTTTCTCCGGAACTTAGGAAGTGGGCAGGGGAAACATACATACACAAACACGAAGGTGCACTACCATATGTGGTCAGGTAAATACCCTAATTTCCACAGTAGATGCACAGAACATTACACAACAATGTAACGATATAGCGATACAAATTTGCCTCGAGATATAAATACTCACAAACCAGATAGGTGAGACTAGCGCTGGCAGAATTGTATGCAAAACAAGGGGAATCACAGCGCCGGACAGACAAACAGTTAGATCCCCTGCCCCCGCCTATCAGGCACCCAATCGCCAGCCCACAGAGAAATACGCAGGTATAGAATAAGACGATCATTTGCATCTTCAAAAAAGATGCATCAGGTCTCTTATATAACCCATGTCTTTCTCCGGAACTTAGGAAGTGGGCAGGGGAAACATACATACACAAACACGAAGGTGCACTACCATATGTGGTCAGGTAAATACCTAATTTCCCACAGTAGATGCACAGAACATTACACAACAATGTAACGATATAGCGATACAAATTTGCCTCGAGATATAAATACTCACAAACCAGATAGGTGAGGCTCGCGGCTGGCAGAATTGTATGCAAACCAAGGGGAATCACAGCGCCGGACAGACAAATGAACAGTTAGATCCCCTGTCCCCGCCTATCAGGCACCCAATCGCCAGCCCACAGAGAAATACGCAGGTATAGAATAAGACGATCATTTGCATCTTCAAAAAAGATGCATCAGGTCTCTTATATAACCCATGTCTTTCTCCGGAACTTAAGAAGTGGGCAGGGGAAACATACATAAACAAACACGAAGGTGCACTACCATATGTGGTCAGGTAAATACCCTAATGTCCCACAGTAGATGCACAGAACATTACACAACAATGTAACGATATAGCGATACAAATTTGCCTCGAGATATAAATACTCACAAACCAGATAGGTGAGGCTAGCGCTGGCAGAATTGTATGCAAACCAAGGGGAATCACAGCGCCGGACAGACAAACAGTTAGATCCCCTGCCCCCGCCTATCAGGCACCCAATCGCCAGCCCACAGAGAAATACGCAGGTATAGAATAAGACGATCATTTGCATCTTCAAAAAAGATGCATCAGGTCTCTTATATAACCCATGTCTTTCTCCGGAACTTAGGAAGTGGGCAGGGGAAACATACATACACACACGAAGGTGCACTACCATATGTGGTCAGGTAAATACCCTCATTTCCCACAGTAGATGCACAGAACATTACACAACAATGTAACGATATAGCGATACAAATTTGCCTCGAGATATATTGTCCTAAGTTCCAGAGAAAGACATGGGTTATATAATAGACCTGATGCATCTTTTTTGTAGATGCAAATGATCGTCTTATTCTATACCTGCGGATTTCTCTGTGGGCTGGCGATTGGATGCCTGATAGGCGGGGGCAGGGGATCTAACTGTTTGTCTGTCCGGCGCTGTGATTCCCCTTGGTTTGCATACAATTCTGCCAGCGCTAGCCTCACCTATCTGGTTTGTGAGCATAATTAAAAGCATGGACAGCAGTTGGGTAAAAACTGTTTTTAAAACGACTCGTGCGTGTTCTGATCACTCTGTAACGGCACCCTGATGGCAACATCTTAAACAACTCGGACACTGTGGATACACATTATTGCCATCAACAGGAATAGATCCTCATGAGCCCCCGCAGCTGCGGGTTCACATTAGGATCTGTCTCTTGCAGTAAATCGTCAGTGTTCTCTTTTTTTCTCGGAAGTGAAGGGGTTACAATTTGTCAGTGTGTGAGTGAATGCGGGCACTTCACGTGAGCGTTCTTGTGGCAATTGCGTTCAGCTTGCGGCGGTGACGCTTTGAGCCGATTTTCAATTGAGATAAAGCGCCTATTTAATACGCGGTACTATTATCCAAAACAAAACAAAAAACGCCTATCGGCGAAAAAACAATGGCCAAAACTGCATTTCCTCATACACACGATGAAATCCCACCGAGGAATCCAAAACGAACATCAACGTAGCAAGGTTTACTCATTCCGAAAAATAGCCGGTCACTCGTTCAACTGTTTAATTTCTGTATGTGTTTGGCGATTGTTTCAGAACTTATGAAACAATTGCCTTCTCATCCCAGTACCTTTCAATGATGTCCTGCCGTACACAAAAATGGCCTCAGGCAAAAGTTTCGGCGGTCTGGATTTTAAAAAAAAAATTTAATTTTTATTTTGTAGGCGCGGTTTTTTTTTTGTTGTTGTTCTTTTGACATGATATAAAATCAAATAACACAAACTCAGTTCATGGTTTGAAGTGCTGGCATGTTCATTTGCGTGCTGTCTACCGTAAACAACAATCCACGTGACTGCAGCAGCAGCCAATAATGAGTTTGACGCCGGTGAATTTCTGCGATAATGTATTAACTATCGTTTCTGTAAACTTACTGTTCTGCGTTTCGAGGCGTGTGCTTGCGGTGGCTTAGTGGTTTTGGCTCAAACGCTATCGCGTTTCGTGATAATAATAATAATAATAATAACAACAATAATAATAATAAAAATAATAATTATTATTATTATTATTTCAATACGACAGTCTTCGGTCTTCAGGACTTCCTTCGTTGTATCTGACGAAGGAAAAGCTAGCAGACGGAGACTTGTAAGTTCTACCAGCAGGAAGATTGTTCTTAACCCCTTCGCTACCGGAGCAAGGCTAACGCTACCCAGCTGCAAGAGACATAAATCCTCATGAGCCCCCACAATCGCGGGGGCTCATGAGGATTTATGTCTCTCGTTAGTCCTGTGTTCTTTATGCCTGTATGGTGTCCCATATAAATCTGTGTTCTTTACGCGCCTGTCTGTCAGCGTGTAATCGTTTCAGACGCGCAGATTCGTGATCATTGGCAGAGAAGGGGTTAACTCATTCGCGGCCAGCCGCATCTGGATGCGCGGCATAAGCCGCGCATCCGGATGCGGCTGGCCGCGAATGAGTTAAAGTATAATCACGTATAAATCAGAAGACACATTTTCAGCCGAGCACCATTTGTGTTTATTATGCGATGTCGACACATCTAAATCAACTTTTACAGCCGAGTTTGGACACGCAGCAAAAAGCACACGCGTAATCCCACTTATTTATTTTGCGGCTGCCGTTAGAATGTCAATCTATTTTTTAGCGGTTTCTCGTACTTGAGCCTTGTATTTCTAGAAAAGAGTGGAGTCATTGTCAGGTTACTTGATATAAAGACGACGTGTGCTGCCGGGAACGGCTGGATTGTCCTGTGTCTAAATGAGCCATAACTTGACCTGTACGTAGCGTTTCATAACCATCTGTTGCAGAAGTGTTTTGATCAGTTACGGCGGTAATGGGCCCTTAACTCATTCGAGACGTTCCGCGTCCGGATACGCGGTTAAAGCCGCGTATCCGGACTCGACACGTCTCGAATGAGTTAACATGCAGGAGGGAACTGACTGGAGTTGAAAACAAACGCAGTTTGTATTCGCGTACTGACCAACAAGTGCCTGTGTTGAGGGTGCACCCGCAATGTACTTGTTTCGCGGTAAGGTACACATGATAGTCACTATTGTACTAGTTTCACGAAAGTACATGCTGTTCTTTTACATAAGGGTAGGGCTCACACACACACACACACACACACACACACACACACACACACACACACACACACACACACACACACACACACACACACACACCATCACACGCACACACACACGCACGCACACACACACACCAGCGCCGGATCAATCAGTTTTCAAGGGTGGTTGCTCAACTTTTATTTTTTTTTATATTGCCAGGGTCTAGTATATATCAAAACACCACAACCGAAACTGTTCTTCTGACGTTTTTGGCAGTTTCTAACTGGTGTTACGTACGGCATTGAAACACAAGCGTTACAACTCAATTTTAAACACATTTATAGTTTCATGCCAGCCGAGGGGAGTGCTGTAGTACCAAAGCACACACCCCCCCCCCCAACTGGATCCGGCCCTGCACACGAGTGCACGAGTTCCGAGCCAAGCTGAGTCAGTTGTGTGTGCAGGGTATAATCATGTCTCTGATTTATCCTAGACCCGAAATCAACTTGAGACACAGGCAAGACAGAGGGTCAAGGACTTATACCCGATACCGAAAGAACCGGCTTGCGTAATCCATTCACCCCTAACTCTCTACACCTGGGCACGGCCGTAGCGACGATGATTGTTCAAGTGTAGTGCTATGTAAGTAGATAAACGGGAAATTAGCCCTTTGGCTGTCGGTAGCGTCTTTTGTCGCGATGGTTTTAAAGAAATCGTCGTGACAAAAAACGCTACGACACCCAAAGGGCAATACTAAATTATGATTATATATTGATGAGCAAAAGAAACGCGACATTTTTGGAATCATCGGAAACACTTCAGTTTCTGATGATTCCAAAAATGTCGCATTTCTTTTGCTCGTCAGTATAGTCTTGTTGTCATCGTCTTATAGTCAGACTGTTTATGCTGGAGCGACTGTCTAATAGCCGGGGCTGTTCTTATCGACGGGCCCCCAGGTAGCTACTTTGAAAGTATAATTCGTCTCTCCCCCCCCCCTCCAACCTCCCCCCCCCCCACCCCTTCGTTTTAAAAATTATTGTTTATGCTTATTTCTCATTTGTGTAACTAGTCTCAGCCAAGCAGAAAGTTTAAAAACATTCTATTACGTGTTTAAGAGATACTATGATTGGGCTGTCTTAAATCTGATTTGTGTTAGGGAGGTTCAGGTCCGGTTGGGGCCGTTGACGCCGGCCATGAGACGCCTTGGCGTCGGGCTTCACTCGTCCCGAGCCATTGTTCAAAATTCATTTGTTGTTTGTAAACTGTTGTGTGAGTGAGAGTGATTGCGAGTTGCACCTGAGGTGGCGAGGCAAATTTTTTTTATGGATAATAAAGTTGTCTGAATCTGAGTCAGAGTCTGAATCGTCATCGCCATTTCTTCGAGCCATCAGCCGTATAGCGTGTTGCACTCCATTGGGCTTGACAGTGTCGATTTTATTCTCCGAGTATTCACATTTCTATTTGGTCAGTTCCCAGTAAACAAAAGAGCATCGGGCCAACGCGCGGCTGGTGCTGAGCCGATCTCTTCTTTGTTAAGGCGAGCTAGGACACTTCCAAGTGAAAAATCTGTCACTTTTGCTGAAGTGTCCTGTCACTTATGCTGAAGTCTCCTAGCACGCCTTAACATGGTACCATGACAGACTTAGACTGCATTCATTGATACCAGTTACAAATGTTATCAATGTTGTCTTGCCTCAACTAACACTTTTCTACCCTTCTTTTAATAATACATGTAAGTACACGAAGCAGGCGTTTTCCGCTATTGAGCGTAAGGTAAGGAACTCTCCTTCTTACAAGAGAGAAGAATAGAGCAGAAATGTCTTTCGTTTCACATTCTACAATTCATAATTTAAGTTAGTCCTTTTGTCCAGCATTATTTTAAGAACATTTATAAAGCAGATGAGAACTAAATTCAGCCATTTAACTCCGGCCACGGCCGCATGTCCCAATTTGGGAGGTGTCACCTAACGACTATGCGCCAGCTGCAGGAGATGGATGGACCGTGATAATTCAAGGGCAGTGCCAGATTAGCTTGACGCCTAAAGGCGTCAAGCTAATCTGGCACTACCCTTGAATTATCACGGTCGATCCACCTCCTGCCATAGTGCGTCTGGTCTGTGTCTGAATGTAGGTTAATCCTTTACTGCCTGAAAAAAAAGTCGCAATAAGAACGGAGCAACTTACAGCGGAGGGCGTAACGGGTCCAGAGAACAGCGAAATTTTAACACTGACAACGTTGCACAACCTTTGCACCACTGAGTGTCGTATTATCATATGTCTGGCAAGGCGGCCCCTGGAATTTCACCGCTTCGTGACCCCGACGGCCCGACGCCAAGTTTCGCCAGCCCATGAGTAGAGTTCGATGGTTTCTTGAATTCCCAGTCTTTGCCGTCAGAATGTTAGTTAGTTATTTGGGTTTAACGCCGAGCATGCGACTAAGGCCATCTCACAGCGGTCGGAATGTAAAGGTAAACGTTTATACTACTTATTATAATCAGATTGGGAGGGATGGGGGAGGGGGGGGGGGCACACAGATACTCTCGCTCTGTTCAGAGGGTGAAAATAGTCCAGGCGACTAGATCTGCCCTAATAGGGGGGCCCAGCATAAGTCTATTACTACACTTATAGTAATAGACGTATGGGCCAAGCAAATGCAAAATGGGATCTTGAGGAAGTTTACCTGTGCCATGCATAGTGACCCAGAAGTCAAACCAGTGAGTAAAATTATTTGACTAGATGTGTTTACTGTGGGATTAATTTGTTTACTGTGGGATTAATTTGTTTCGTCTCGATGGCAGCCTGTTCAACCTCAGACGACTGCAGGCCCACACGAAAACCCTAGACCAACTGATTCGTGAGCTGCTTTTTGCTGATGATGCTGCCCTCGTTGCACACACAGAGAGAGCCCTGCAGCGCATCACGTCTTGCTTCGCAGATGCTGCCCAGCTCTTTGGACTCGAGGTCAGTCTGAAAAAGACAGAGGTCCTCCATCAGCCGGCACCCAAGACAGTGTATCGCCCTCCTCACATCACCATTGGCGAGTCTGAACTAAAGTCAGTGCACCAGTTTACCTACCTTGGCTGCATTATCACGTCGGACGCCAAGCTGGGCAAGGAGCTTGACAGCAGGCTGGCAAAAGCGAACAGCGCTTTCGGGCGACTTTTCAAGCGGGTGTGGCACAATCAGCAGCTGAAAACAGGCACCAAGATCAGCGTGTACAGAGCTGTGGTCCTCACCACCCTGCTGTATGGTTCCGAGTCCTGGGCCCTCTACCGCAGCCAACTACGACTCCTCGAACGCTTCCACCAGCGCTGCCTGCGTACCATCCTGGGCATTCACTGGAGTGACTATGTCACCAACGTCGAGGTCCTTGAACAGGCTGAAACTGTGAGCATCGAGGCTTTGCTGCTGCGGACACAGCTCCGCTGGGCGGGGCATGTCTCCAGGATGGAGGATCATCGCCTACCAAAGATCACACTGTTCGGCGAGCTTGCTACTGGACACCGTGACAGAGGGGCACCAAAGAAGAGATACAAAGACTGTCTCAAGAAGTCACTTAGTGCATGCCAAATCGACCACCACCAGTGGTCTTCGCTTGCTGCGGACCGTGACACCTGGCGCTCCACCATTTACAAGGCAGCTGTCTCCTTTGAGGACTCTCACAGAGCTAGCCTTAAGGACAAGCGGCTCAGGAGAAAAAAACAGAGATGCCGCAGCTCAGAACCCTGGCCATACCTTCCCCTGCAGCCACTGCGGTCGAACCTGCCTGTCTCGGATTGGCCTCCGCAGCCACGAACAAGCCTGCAGACGTCGTGGTCAACTCCTATAAAATCTTCGTTCGCGAAGTCAAGCCAAGAGAGAGAATTTGTTTCAGTAAGAAAGCAGAGAAATATTTCTACTGTTGCAGTCTCTTCCAAGTGACATAACTAAGTTGTTGCTAGATTGTTTGAAATAATCTTCACTGACTATGGCGAACGACTGATGAGTGGGGTGACAGCCAAAATGAGAGATAAATGAGAGAGTTTTCGTGAGCGAGAAAATTCCACGTATGTTTGAAACTGACTGAAACCTAACGTACAGAGGCGAACTCTACCCCTCAGCGGCCCACACCGACAGGCTCATGCAGAACTCCTGTCCCACTTTACGGACAACCCGCGAAGTTACAACATATACGAGTGTCCGTGAACTACATACGGACTTTCATCTTGTGGGGGAAAAAGCGCTGGCTGTTGTAAACAGCTACATAGTAAGCAAAGGTCATTGGGGCGACGTCAGCCGCAATGGGCCCGCGCACTATCGTGCGCGGCGGGCCCAACTTGATGCGGCTGACGTCGGCCCGAGGACCTTTTGCTTCCTGATCGGCAAACACTGAGTACACATCCTCAGCCAGACCCTGTCGTCTCCCAGAAAAACAGATATTCAAAAGCCTCAGCAGCCGCAGAGGTTCATATGAATATCTACTGTGCCTTTCCCTTAAGTCGCTGGGACTCTTAAGAATGTGTGCTTCTTTCCCTATCGGGCTTCCGCCAATCACAAATGTCTCCAAACAAAATACCGCTTTAGCTCGTAGTGAATCCTCGTGTTATGGCGGTGTGGAGGTCAGTAATATGGTGACAAAAGCCCAATCATGATTTCACGGAGCAATTTCAGTCTTGCTATAGTATAATGTATGTGAAGCCGCGAGGTTGACTTTACCTAGATACATGATATTCTACTCAGGAAATCATTAAGGGGGGCACGGGGCTGACGCGCCCCAGAAATCAGCGCTCCGCCCCATGCTTGGCCTACTGAAGTTCAACACTAAAAAAGCGGTTAGCCGCTGGGGCCGCCACTGACATCCGCCCCGCCAAAATTTTTAGCCTCTGTTAGATTACAACCTTTTCCTTGCTGCTGTATTATCGTTTTCTGGGCGCTTCAGCTTATTTGTTTTTCTCTCCGAGCACCACGGGCTCAAACTGGATTGTAATTGAACGAACGTCACAAAACTTACCCTTGAATGGGACCGAACGGCCTAAAGCAGACCAAGGGAAGCTACTCGGGATATATAGTGACAGTGACTGCATTGACAGACTGACTCGCGCCGGCCTCGAGTTCAGACTCAGACCAAGATCCAGAGGTAACCAGTTAGACAAGCATCCTGTTGTTTTATAATTGTCTCTCGTTACATGTTGTCTTTCACTGTAAATTCACTGAAAGTTAGGATGAAGATGGAGACAACGCGGTTACAGTAATTCAGTACAGCGGCGTTTCAATGACATGACTCAGTGATGGGCCCTAAGTTTTGCTCCTCCTCCCCAGCATTTGCTGAAAAAGTTAATTTCGAACCCTGCTATTCTACACGCGCATGTTTTTTTTTTTTTTTTTTCTGACAGCGCGTCGATGTGTGTCAATGTGTGTGTGTGTGTGTGTGTGTGTGTGTGTGTGTGTCAGTGTGTGTGTGTGTGTGTGTGTGTGTGTGTGTGCATACATGCGTGCGCGCCAGCGTGTGTGACGATACAACAAAAGATAAAACATATATAAGTAAAAGACCCATTCCCCCGCCCCCCCCCCCCCTCCTCAGAAGAAAAAAAATTAAACAAAATTATAAAAAAGAATATATATATATATATATATATATATATATATATATATATATATATATATATATATATATATATATATATATATATATACTGGTATGAATCTGACATGTAAATGCAGACAGTCGAACTATTACATAATCTGCAGCAACAGTAGAAGATTATTAGGTAATAGGAAACTTGTCACTTACACAAATAGTACTTAGTAGTATATGGGAGCCGAACATACTATTACTTATGAAGTAAATATTTATGGAAGCGATCTTTGAAGACGCTAATCTTACAAATTGATTTCAGGTGTGGAGGTAAAATATTCCACTCTTTAGCGCCTGAAAAGGACAGGCTGGTTTTACAGATGTCTACTAATTTTTGGAAGTGGATCAAACTATTTCTCGTGTTTTTCCTATTATTGTCGGAAAATATAGTTTTTAGATAGGGTGGGCCTTTTCCGTGCATGATCTTGTGCAGTAAAAACACAGCGATTAAATTCAAACTGTTTATTCAATGTTAGTAACTTGAGAGATTTTAATTTTTCGTCAGTCGAAGTAGGATGTATTAATTTAATGCCCCGACGATACAAGGAATTCACTTGTTTCATGTAAACTTCGCTGCATCCATTCCAGACTGTAGTCACAATGCGTTTTAATATGTGCATGGAAAAAGAGTTTGCGGATATCAGTATTAACTATATGGCTTAGTTTTGATAACAGGAACAGATTTTTGGAGATTGTTTTTGCATCGGTATGCTGAATTGGTTGTCCACTATAACGCCTAATAAGCGATGCCTAGTTACTTGTTCTACAGGCTGGCTATCTAAGGAAAGTGTTAAAGGTGATTGGCCATGCTGGTGTTTCTGACGTGTAGTTGGTTGGTTGTACATTGCTTAACGTCCCGACAGCAACAAGACTTTCTCAGGACGTGCCTGCACTGCTTGTGAAAAAGCCCAACTAAACAGATTATTGAATGTATGTCGCCAGCCGGTCTAATACGCTAAATAAACCTAAGACCTGATTGGGTGTATGAACTTCCTTGATGAAGTCACCACTCAGGGCGAAAGAGTCCCATGAGGGTCTCATCGGACACGTGTCCAGGACCAAGGCGAGCCACAAGTTATGTCAGTGGAGTTTTGGCTGTGGTTAACAGCCTGGAGAGGGATGGGCTCCCCCAGGTTCTTTTGCCCAAGACACACCACATGCAATGACAACCTTACTTCAATCCATACCGGATCGGTCGTCGCCCGGAACAAGGACCGCGCCTTCTGTCTTGCGCCAGGGCAGAGGTGTTAAGTGTGTTACTGGTGCACCATCACCATCAAAACTCCGTGCCAGAAACAACATCAGCATTGGCACTTGGAACGTCAGAACATTAAGAAAGCCTGGAAAGGTAGAGGAACTGACACATGAAATGAGCAGATACCATTGGACCATCCTAGGACTTTGCGAAGTACGATGGAAGAACCTTGGGGAAACATCAACCCAGGAAAACCACAAACTGTACTACAGTGGCAGAGAAGACAAACACGAACAGGGTGTCGGATTTCTCGTCCACAAAGACATAGTGAACACCGTCATGAGTTGTCGGCCAGTCTCCAGTAGGCTTATCACCATACGCTTGAGGGAATATCACCATTGTACAAGTTTATGCCCAAACAACAGACTATGGCGATGAGGAAATAGATGACTTCTATGACCAACTGCAAGAAGTTCTGGACCAGACCCCCAAGAAAGACATTCTTGTGGGTGCAGGGAGACTGGAATGCCAAAATAGGAGAGGATGCTGCTAGGAACTGGAAAGGCACATGCGGACGCTACTGCAATGCAGAGACCAACGACAGAGGCTTAAGGCTCCTGGAATTTGCCAGTTCAAACGATCTAAAACTGATGAACACGTTTGGCCCGCACAAAGCATCCAGAAGGTGGACATGGCACAGCCCGAACGGAGAGCACCATAGCCAAATTGACTACATCATGGCGATGAGACGCTTCCAAACCAGTGTGAACATTGCCAAGACAAGAAGTTTTCCAGGAGCAGACATTGGAAGCGACCATGACTTAGTGATGATGACCTTCCTACTCCGCCTAAAGAAGGTCAACAAGCAGGGTCCCACCAGAATCAAGTTTGACCTCAAGAAGCTGAAAGACCCAGAGGTAGCGGAAGCCTTTCAGGCAAAGATAGGAGGAAAATTCGCACCACTGCTACTTCTAGGTGCAGAAGACACGGACGTGGACACATTGATTGGCGCATTTAACACTGTTGTAACCCAAACAGCCAGTGAGATCCTTGGCAAACACCGACAAGCAAAGAAACCTTGGGTTACAGCTGACATCTTTGTTCTATGTGACAAGCGTCGAGAATTTAAAAAAAAGAAATCAGAGGTAGAAGGAGCTAAACAATACAGGGAAGTTAACCAGGATATCAAGAAAAGCATGAAAAAGGCAAAGAATAAGTGGATTGAAGATCAGTGTAAACACGTAGAAGAAAATCTGAACAAAAATAATAGCAAAAAAGCATACCAACTGGTGAAAGACCTGACCAGTGTAAAACAAGGACGCTCCTCGATCATTCAAGATAGTGAAGGGAACTGTCTTACGGAAGACCAAGACATACTGAAGAGATGGACAGAGTACTGCTCAGATTTGTACAACCACCGAGCTACAGGGGACCCAGGCATACTTGTGAACGCACCCGTGACCAACAATGGCAACTATCCCATCCTCCGAGAAGAAGTAGAGGCTGCAGTGAAGTCGCTGAAAAAAGGGAAGGCAGCAGGAGCAGACAACATCCCTGCAGAGCTAGTCCAAGAAGGGGGAGAAGACACGATAAGCGCCTTACTAACAATCTGCAATAAGATCTGGCAGTCAGGGGATTGGCCCACACCATGGACCCAATCACTTATAATAACTCTCCCCCAAAAAAGGCAACTTACATCAATGCCAGAATTATCGCACGATCAGTCTTATATCCCACCCAAGCAAAGTCATGTTAAAGATCCTACTGAACAGGCTGAAGCCACAGGCAGAGGAAATCATAGCTGAGGAACAGGCAGGCTTCAGACCAGGGCGCAGCACAACTGAGCAGATCTTCAACCTGAGAGTTCTATGTGAGAGATACCTCCAACACCAGCAGGACCTCTATCATGTCTTTGTGGATTTTAAGAAAGCGTTTGACAGGGTGTGGCATGCAGCCCTTTGGTCCACCATGAAGCTATACAACATCAATGCCAACCTGATCAAAGTCATAGCAAACCTTTACAACAAGGCCACTAGCGCAGTCTGCTTCAACGGCAAAATAGGAAACTGGTTTAGGACTACAGTTGGAGTCAGACAAGGCTGCTTGCTCTCACCTACTCTTTTCAACATCTTCCTGGAAAGAATCATGACGGACGCTCTAAAAGATCATGAAGGAACTGTCAGTATTGGAGGCAGAACAATCACGAACTTACGCTTTTCGGACGACATTAATGGCCTTGCAGGAACAGAGAAGGAGCTAGCTCAGCTGGTGGAAAAGCTGGATAGTACAGCCATTGCACATGGGATGGAAATCAGTGCAGAGAAGACCAAACTGATGACCAATAACGTCATTGGCATTGGCACTGAAATCATGGTTGGAGGCCAAAAACTGGAAACAGTTAATAAATACAAATACTTAGGAGCCATTGTGACAGATGAGGGATCAAAACCAGAAATACTGTCCAGGATTGCGTAGACAACAACAGCACTGACAAGATTGAAGACCATATGGAAGGACAGAAACATCACACTCTGCTCCAAGATCAGACTGATGCGCTCCTTAGTCATCTCAGTGTTCTTGTATGCCTGCGAGTCATGGACCCTCACAGCAGACCTTGAAAGGACAGAAACATCACACTCTGCTCCAAGATCAGACTGATGCGCTCCTTAGTCATCTCAGTGTTCTTGTATGCCTGCGAGTCATGGACCCTCACAGCAGACCTTGAAATGAGATGTTTTGGAAGGCTGCTTGGCATCTCATACAGAGATCACATCACAAACGAGGAAGTGGGAAGCAGAATCAGGCAAGCCATCGGGCCCTATGAAGACTTATTAGCCATTGTGAGAAAACGCAAACTGAAGTGGTATGGGCATGTCACGCGTTCAGCAGGGCTTGCCAAAACAATTCTGCAAGGCACTGTGCAAGGAGAACGAAGGCCGGAGAGGAAGACAGAGGAAAAGATGGGAGGACAATATCTCAGAGTGGACAGGACTGAAGCTGGGCGGTACGCTGAGAATGGCAGAGAACAGAGAGGAATGGAGGGAGCTGGTTGCCAAGTCATCAGTGGTGCCCCAACCGTCGGCAAGACTACGGGATATAGATAGATAGATAAACCTAAGACCATTTAGCAACACACATCCAACATCAAGAGCAGACAGTAGGGAGAGTTTAAAGACGGAAAATGCAGGTGAATGAAACACATGCCCCAGAATAGAGGGGAAAACCCACCCTGTGGGGCTGACCAAGTTGACCCTGGGAACTAAAAAGTAGTTAACCCCACCCAAGTCTCCCAGGGCAGGCCCGGGTGGTAGTAACTAACATGCTCTTTGTCTTTGGAATACTAATAATCATGTGATTATCACTGCACCAGCCTGCTACTTCATCAAGACTTTGTTGGAGTACCTTATTAATGGTTGCGATATATTTATCAGATATGTGTATGGTCGTGTCATTTGCGAAAGATCACATTTTACTTCTAAATGAGATATGCACAGTGGCAGATCATTAATAAATAGATTAAATAATAAGGGCCCTGTGGAACACCGCAAGTTACTAACCCGTCCGAGGATTATAGACCTAGAGAGAGAGAGAGAGAGAGAGAGAGAGAGAGAGAGAGAGAGAGAGAGAGAGAGAGAGAGAGAGAGAGAGAGAGAGAGAGAGAGAGAGAGAGAGAGACTCTTCATATGTAGAGTATTGCGTCGATGTCTGCGTGGTGACGAAATTTCTGCTTCAGTTTACGTCACCGTCACTGACTTTTTTTTCTCTCCAGAAGTCGAGATTTATTTTTTACTTTCTAAATTGTTTCTGCATATAATTAATGTTTACAGTGAAAAAGTTCAATAGATAAAAAGCTGGCTACGAACTCATCCAGTGTCTTTGTTCCAATCTAGCTATATCCAAAATTTCAAGTCAATAATATGACAAAAATTACGCACTCTAATGCGGTGCGTCTTCAACTCTTCAATGAGACACCCATTTTTACTATGCTCAGAGGCTTTCCTCGGCACACCTTGAACAAAGTACTTCCCCAACTGAAGTTTCAAGCCTGTATACAGTACACAAATACTCGGAGATTCTCGTGTTCACACACACACACACACACACACACACACACACACACACACACACACACACACACACACACACACACACACACACACACGGCGTTTTCCTCCAAAGGAACGCCCAACAGCGACTAGGTTAGCGTAACTAGACATGACGTAATTTTTACTGATTTGCTCCACCGCGACCCATCCTAAAACAGTTCTAACGCAGACTCCGAAATGCCTAATCATTTTGATTCGCTGGAATGTGAGCTCGCGCTATTCTCTGTTTCTGCCCCCTTTTTCCAGCAGAGCGGTTTGTTTATAATTAATTGATTGTACATTGCTTAACGTCCCGACAGCAACAAGACTTTCTCACGACGTGCCTGCACTGCTTGTGAAAAAAATAAAAAAAATAAACAGAACATTGAATGTATGTCACCAGCTGGTCCAATACGTTAAATAAACCTACGACATGGGGCCTAAATAAAGCTAAGACCATTTAGCAACACACATCCAATATCAAGAGCTACAGGCAGCGCAGACAGTAGGGAGAGTTTAAAAAAGGAAAATACAGGTGAATGGACCAAGGGTAGACAGAAACTCATGCCCCAGAATAGAAGGGAAACCCACCCTGTGGGGCTGACCAGGGTTGTTTATAATTGCTGTCAACGTGTCCAATACACCATTCAAGGCAGTCACTGAATCCGCTCGCGCAACTTCTTCCACCTACAGACCAGCATAATGATAGATGCAGGCAAGATGCATGAGTCTCATTAGCTTTCGCATCAGCGGGCGCTATGAGGATCTATGCTTATTCCAGACAGGAGGTGAGTATCAGTGAGTGTATCTAGGACAGTGTGATAGTGGCCCTTTCTACAGATGGGAAAAGGCATAGATCCTCAGGCGTCCGTCATGCAAGTTACAGGACCTGACCCATGAAAATCTGTGCCTAAGTTTTGCGTTTTCAGTTCACACAATTTTAATTTCCAAGCGGAGTGGGGGAGGGAGATGCGCTATTGTGGTTTGAAGTGAGTTTCATTCAGTCGTTTTTTTTTTCTTTTTCAGTAACCTTACACCAATGACCGTTAATGCCGGAACACACTTGTAACCTCTTTCGTTCTGGTAAAGAGTCGGGTTCACTACGGAATATACTTGGATCTGATCATGAAGCGCATATACGGGCGGGTTCACTTCTGAAAAAAAAAAAGTCTTTATAAGCCAGGTTACAAATTAAAACTATAATATACTGACATGGGCTTGGACAGGGCTGTTTGTTTTGGTGGAGGGTTGGGGGCAGTACAAGGTGGTGCTAGAGCCAGCCTTGTGCCAGGCTTTCAGAGGAACTGCCGTCAGATGGTACGGCAGAAGGTCAGTTCTACTCTGTTCCACCTGATGTGCACAGAGACAATGAACCTACCAATAAACATCCATTCCACTGTTACCGCATACTTTCACGAGGATAAAAATATTCTTGTTTTTACATCAGACGGATGGCATTTACTGTTTAGCAATGTTCGCCCATAACCACAGACAAAACTCATTGGCATAGATCTTCATGGGTTCCGCGCAGAGTGCGGGGGTTTGTGAGAAGCTATATGTATTTCTGAGTCGAATTACCTTCAGGTTGCCGCTATGTTTACGAAGTTTAATCGGGTTGCGGTGGTGAAAAGAACACAGGCAAAACAGGCGTCGACAGCTACAAGAGTCGCATATGCTCAGTAAGCGTCTAGGAGTAGGCGCGGTCATAAGAATCATTATGTATCTTGCTGGCTAGTGTTGTCTCTATGCTGCCATGTTTACACAGCCGGGATAAAATCGCGACCGGCACCGAGCCCCAAACCAGACACCGATGGCTGTAAACACTTGCGATTCGACGACCATCCCGGCTCTTCGGCGTTGAATAGCGCGATGCTCATACTATTAAAGTATACGTTCATGGCAGTGCAAACTCGAGTCTGGAGACTAACTGAAAAAGTCTCGTCTATAAATAGGAGACTTAAAAATAGCACGCACTAGATGAATACTGACCCACTGACTGCATTCTCAAGCAGCACCTGACTGTCTAACGCTTATTTTGTGTTCACTCCGTCATGGTCTTTGTGAGCCCGGCCATCCCACGCAGCAGTTTGAGCATTGTGACCCAAATGTAGGTGACCTGGTTTTGATATTGACAACGAGCCTTCCGATTCGTTAGATTCTGACCTTACGGGGTCACGGGCGGCTCTTAGTATTTGCCCGTTTCACAGCAGTATGGCACTTGACATTAACACGGGCAAGCAATGCCGCGCAGGAGGTTTTACTCGGTGCGGTCAGACCTGCGCCTCGCGCGCCGGCCGGGTGGCCGTCATGGAAATGAGGTCTTTCGAGGTCAGCTGACCGCCATTTTTAGCGCAGAATTAGGACACTAGGTTAGCAGGGCCGCCGCCTCTCCGTGCCGTATGGCAGGAGGGGGGACGGCCTGCCGGCCTCGGGATAAAAACACCCGCTACACCCAGGATCGCAGCATTCTGGCGAGCGCCCGTCGAGAACAAAGTCGACACGAGGCCTTGGTGGATCCACGAGTGGTAGCTTGCGACCACGCTCACATATAAGTGCACTGCAGCATCGACGGCATGTCAACAAGTTTGGGGAGGACTGTACCGTGTTCAGCGGTTTGTTAATGATCCCGGCGTCAGTGACGCGATCTACACGAGGCAAGCTGTCGATCTGGAGTAAGGCCAGTGGGTTTTTAAGCGTAAAACAGCGAGTAGGTAAAACTTCGCACAAAAAAAAGGACGGAGCAGCTCGTGAAAGTGCGACAGTTCTGTGCCGTACTGCTCAGTGAATTCAAGGCCGCGATATGATCAACAGTGATGTCCTACCAGACGACAAAACCGTCTACAGGTATGTTGACAGTACGCAGTGAAAGCAAAAACTTCCAAGGTAAAAAAAAAAAGTGTCAGTCTTTATTTACATAATTCAAGGTTGATAACTTTAATTACCGTCAGTTTCTACTGCTCACTCCGCTTTCCTTTGCACGTCATTTAACTCTTAACCGCCGTGACTGACGGCCTTAGTCACCTGCTCCGCGTTAAACCCAAATAACTAACTAATTTAACTCTTAAACTCCCAGAACTAAATGACTTCCATTCTATTGAATGGAAGTCATTTAGTTTTGGGAGTTTCACACATTCTGCCCCAAGACCCAAGTCCTCAAATTTTGAAGGTTCCTTGGAAGTCATTTAGTTCTGGGAGTTTAAGAGTTAAATTAATTAGTTATTTGGGTTTAACGCGGAGCAGGTGACTAAGGCCGTCTATTGTTTTTTTGTTTGTTTGTTTGTTATTTTAGTGTTTCTTTGGGAACGTTGGCAGTGGCAAGTCTGTTTTCTAAATTCTGAATGGCCAGAGTGTTTTTTTTTTTTTTTAAATTGTCTTTTATCGACGGCAGTTTACTTATAGCGATCTGCGATAGGGCAAGCTTTGATTTGCGGCTAAAATATGTTGGTACTATCCGATTTAGGTGTTGTCTTGCCTTGGCTAGACTTTTCTACCTTTTTTTTTTTTTTTTTTTTTGACAATTCATTTGAGTAGACACAAGTAACAGAGTTTTTTTTTTTTAACTGACCCTAGTGCGAGACGGTTGGCCTCATGTGAAAGAGACTGAGAAAAATCGTTCATTCAGTTTAGACATTCACAACTCATAAGTTAGACTGTTTGTTTAGTATTATTGTCCAGACATACTAAGTATATTTATTAGCTCATTCTGCCCGCGACACACCACAGCAAGGTACGGCTCGACCATGATAGTTCAAGGGTGGTGGCAGAATAGCTTGGCGCCTATAGGCGCCAAGCTATTCGCCACCACCCTTGAACTATCATGGTCGATCTTCCTCCTGAATTGTAATGCAGTCCTCAGAGGATAACTCGGGCACAATGAGTTATGGAGATTTGCGAACCATCTGTTGCCGGGAGCACATCGTTCTAAAAGCTCAAGTTAAAACTGAATATAGCAGTTATCAGCAGAAACGTCTAGACTCAGTCCGTTTGAGTGCACAGGTTATCAAATGGGTCTCAGCACACTCATGTACTTTACCTTACGGTATGAGAGTACTGCGATCGATCAGATTGGCTGTGTTCAGTGCGACTAGAGCGGTGGTCGCATCAGCTACCCAGTAGGCAAAGGGCCCTCAGGGCCGTCGGCCAGAGAACATTTGCTTACTGGCTAAGCACTATCAGTCGAGCTAAAGATGTTGAGCTACTTTGAAACCTCCCTAGAGCTAAAACCGTCGATCGGTCTGGTTTGTCCCCAACACTGAGACGATTCCCGGAAATCATAAGTAGGTCAAAACTGCAGGTGTTTCACCGAAAGAAAACGGTGAATTAAAGCCCTGAAAAAAAAACCGCAGTAAGCTTCAGTTGTAATATAGAGACCAGTGGGATACACGCAAGGTGATCTCACACCACTTCATATTAAACCAATCTGCTCCATTGCAGGCTTTGATTCCTAAATTTCGCATCCGATGTTGTATTGCTTCAACAGACTTTTTGGGCCTTCTTTTCACAATCCCGGCAGGTGAGCAGGCACATGTACCATAATATGTTTCTCGCTGCCTTTTGAGCGTAACGAAATGAACTCTCCTGCGTGCAAAGGAGAAGAAGAGCAGAAACGTCTTTTATTTTGCGACATACAGACTTCATAATTTAAGTCAGCCGATTTGTCCAGCATCATTGCAAGACATAGTGAGAGCATTATAAAAGATATAATACGAACTATTAACCCTTTTTGCCTGGAGTAGGTGGCTCTGATAGTCATGCACACAACACACGCAGTTTTATGTGTGCTGGTCTGTAACTCTGTACCTTACGGCTTTCAGCCGTAAGTCCAAAATCTCAGACAAGTACACAGTATTAACTCATGCAGCCCGACGGCCGTATTTCCCAATTTTTGGAGGCATTATCTAAAGACTATGCACCAGTTGCAGGAGATGGATCGACCATGATAATTCAAGGGTAGTGCCAGATTTGCTTGTCGCCGACAGGTGCCAAGCTAATCTGGCACTACCCTTGAATTATCATGGTCGACCCATCTCTTGCTGTAGGGCGTCAGGGCTGAATTTGTTTATGTACATTACTCAAAACCTGTGGTTATCATATTTTGTTGCTGAAGTAAAATCAAAATGTAATAATAATAATAATAATGATAATAATAATACAATAACTTGGTTCCTCAATATAATAATAATAATGATGATGATAATAATAATGATAATAAAAAACAATAACTTGGTTCCTCAATAATGATATTAATAGTGATAAATAATCATTTGGTTTTTAATAATCACAATACAATAATAAATTAATAATAATAATAATAATAGCAATAATTTGGTTCTTATATAGGGCATAATACCCATTGCAGTTTCAAAGCGTTTCAAAGTTTCAATGAGAAAACATGTGCACATTTATCACATGCTCAACTCAACAGACGATACAGTTCCGCAAAGAAAAGTGCACATGCAAATACAATTCAATACGCGACGAAGAAAATGGCAAGAGTTCTTGTAAAAACGGCAAAATGAGTTTAACACGATAAATTCAAAATTCAAATTCAAAAACTTTATTGTGTCAGTCTAGCCGACAAATTTTCTTTCGTTGGGATCACATGCAAATACGTTTTCGCATCAATTGTTTTTTCATCTGGAGATACATTGATACGAAAACGTCACGATAAGGGAAATTTAATGTCAAAGCTGCAGGCGAATTAGACAACCAATAAAATGTTGGAAATCATTCTCCACACACTGCTTTTTTTCTAATTAACCCTTTTAGCCCCAAGGTCTCATTTCTCAAACTTTGGAGGTGTTGCCTAATGACTATGTACCAGTTGCAGGAGATGGATTGACCACGATAATTCAAGGGTCTGAAGGCACCAAGCTAATCTGGCACTACCATTGAATTATCATGGTTAATCCATCTCCTGCCGTAGGGACTCGGGGCTAAATGGGTTAATGTTACTGCGCAAGGAACGAAGGATGCCGTGTAATTCCTCAGGACAGATATTCTTCACGTGCAGCTGATGGCATTCGTGTAGATTTGTTCCTGTCAGGCGATGACTTTTAGTTTAACTCCTTCACTGTCGGAGAAAAAGTGAGCACGATACACCTGCAAGAGGCACAGATCCTCATGAGCCCCCGCATTTGACGATCTGTGCCTCTTGCTGATTCGACTTCATATCAGTGTTCCTTAAATGTATGGGTCTCCTTCGCGCTGAATTAAGTCATAAACTCCCAGAACTAAATGACTTCCATTCTATAGAATGGAAGTTATTTAGTTCTGGGGAGTTTAAGAGTTAACACACATTTCAAAACCATAATCTGCGTTCAGTGGTTGTGAATATGAAGAAAAACAAGATGAGGATTTCATCCCAAAGCCTACCGTATTGTTTGGAGCTCAGATGCGCTTATCTTTTAGGAACATTCAAGTTCAGAGTTGTTCATATTTTAGGCTTATTATGCTGATCCATTTCCCTCCTCTCTAAGCCAACCTCTGATCAACACACATGTCAGCACACACAAATAAAGACTGACACACGGCGCTTCCCGCCATTAGCACGCTCTGTGGGCTCATGTAGCGACAGACATCCATCTCCTTCTACTCTAACCCATCCTCTGATCCACACACACACTGGCACACAGAAATAAAGACGGACACACGGCGATTCCCGCCATTCGTAAGCTGTGTGGTCTGACGTAGCATAGCTATTCTGAATAAGAAGAATAGCACGAGCAGCGAAATGACGTCACTTCAAGCTTCATGTCAGTCCCACGACGCCGTGTTCATAGGACAGTCTCACTTCTCATCAGTACGGGTTATCTTTCGCTGCTCTTTAGCGTAGGAGAACGCTCACTGAGTTCCGGCTGCTGTTTCGACAATGGCGTCAGCATTAAAGGCTAGATCGGCAAAAGTATGTGGAGGTGGAAAACATTACTGTGTTATTTGCCATAACCACCGAGGAAAAATTATTGACGGAAGAGTTGTCAAGCTACATAGCTGTCCAGCAAACAAGCAACTTAAAAGAGCTTGGGAGCAGCGCTTACGTTTGATCCGACAAGATTATAACACGGTCAAATATCCACTTGTTTGCTCGGAACATTTTGTTGGAAAACGTGGACCTGTATTTGGTGATGATGTCCCATCTGTTTTCCCGAATCGAACTTTTAAACTCTCTACGGTTAGTAAATTATTTGAATTATTACTTGTGTTTTTATTTACTGAAGCTTTATTTAGTCTTCTTTAATGAAGCTTTATTTATTAATCACACTTTGAGATTTCCTCTAGTCTATAGTATTAGTATTAGTAGTACTAGTACTGTAGTAGTCCAGCAATGTCATCGCCCCGATGCAACAGGACAAAGAAGGTGTCACCCACACCACCACTTCATTTTCAAGATAAATAGTGGCCAATCCGTAAAATAAGCAAAAATACTGTATGAATGAAAATTGACAGTAAATGTTTTAAACAACACATCTGTGGTGTTATTACTAATAATAATGACACTCAGTTGTAATTTTAGAAGTCTTATAACAAATAAATAATTAGTAATATTATATTATATAATATTGATTATGTTGGTATCTATTTTACAGCCTGCATTAGTTTAATTTGAATATGCGATTAAAAAAAAAATGCAACAACTACTAGAAACCTCTACTTGTTGCCTATAGCTCTCTCTAAAGTAAACATACACAAATCTATCCATACTTCACTGATTTGATAAGCATGAATAAAAACAAGATTGCTTGTCTCCTCTCTCTAGTGTAAGTTGTTTTTTGTTTATAATATTATAATAATAACACTTGTAATAATAACAGATGTAGTATTAAAAGATGTATCTTAGTCTACAGCATACATTAGTTTTGTGAATACATGGATATTGTTTAAATCATTTTTTTAAATCATATCATCTCATGTTACATCATTTTTAACTTCATACTCATTATTTGAAAGGAACTCTGACTATGACAATGAAATAGATGCTAGTAGTTAGCACTCAGCATTTTGTAAAAAAAAAAAAAATTAAATTAAATAATAATAAAGGGGACTGCTCGAAGTACGTTTGATAGCGCTACAAAAATGCATAGGTACTCAAGTAAACAGACATTGATTTTTTTTAATAAAGTTTATGAATTTTTTTTAATATTAACAATTTCATGTACTTTATGCCATGTAGAATACTTTATTTATATAAGAAATCAGGGATAATTGATTTTACTTATATTACAAAACTACTAACTCGCAGATCAAATTTTACACACACACACACATATGACAATAATGTAATTTATAAACAGAGTCCAAAGCACAAGAAGCACATGCTGACAAATATGAAATATTTATAATCTATCATATGGCAGTGGTGAGTGGAGTCAACTGTTTACTGACCTGCATCATTTCTTTCCACAGCATCATCGACAGCATCCTCAACATCTTTTCGCAGCAGAAATGTGCCTCTTGCTCTGCGCACTAATTCTTCTTTTTTTCCACTGACAAGTTGTCCATGTTTTCGAAGAAATCTTTTAATTGTTTCACGTTCATGCGTTCTATGTCTGCTTCAATCTTGCCGGGACTCGGTGTAGCAAAGGGAGGATACTCGTGCTTAACTTCCTTATTACAAATGGGAAAAGGCTATAGTGACGACTGGATTTTTACGTCACTCATCGCAGTACTAACATTTGACGTATCAGAGGACCAACTTTGCAGTTTTCTTGCTGATTTTCACGCATAGGGCTTACAGGTCACAATTTTGACCTAATCCTACCCCAGGGCCGGGACAAACAGCAGGCTTATGCAAACACTGTTTATGAAAAATCATGCGGATATTAATGAGAAGATAGTTTCGTTTTAGTTTTTTTCGTAAAAGAAAAATTAAAGTTATATTAGCTGTTTTACAAATGACTCCGAACAAGTTGTGCAGAAACTTGTCTGATTTTCACACCTAGGACATACAGGTCACAATTGATCTAATCGTACCCGACAGCCGAGACAAACTGTAGTCTTATGTAAATACTGTATACGAAAAAATCATGCGGTTATTAATGAGAAGAATGTTGTTTTTTTTCGTAAGAAAATATTCAATTGTCTTAAGATTAACCCATATAATTCGTGAAATTAATCCCTAAAACGTGAATATATATATATATATATATATATATATATATATATATATATATATATATATATATATATATATATATATATATATATATATATATATATATATATATATATATATATATATATATATATATATATATATATGTACAATGCTGGTTAACGAACTCATTCAATATCTGCCTTCTATCTAGCTATATGTAAAATATATAATAAACATAAGAAAAAATACGGACTCCAGTGTGGATCAACCGGTTTTTGTGAAACAGTCATTTTCTCGCCAATGAGCATCCTAATCAAAAAATCGAAAAAAAGGTCTCGAGATAATTCTTCTAGGGACAATATCCTAAAATTTCAAGCTTGTCCGTCCTCAAACGCGGGCTCTAGTCGCTGTCACACACACACACACACACACACACACACACACACACACACACACACACACACACACACACACACACACACACACACACACACACACACACGCACGCACGCACGCACGCACGCACGCACAAACACACACATACACACACACACACACACTCGTCCAAAATAGCTCAGTCGGTTAAGCGTCGGAGCAAGAGAGCGAATGAATCGCCGGCCCTGGAAGCTAGACTCGCAATCCAGGGAAAATAGGCGGGCTTGTTCCATAGCACGTCCGCTGAAAGGTCCTGGTAAATCAAAGTGGCACAGTTGCAGTGCGCCTGAATTGATCAGTGTTCAGGTCGTACTCCATAGGTAATAGATTTCCCTTACCCCCATATAACCCTCCCGTCAGGGCCGTCCATTATCACTTCGGTGCCGTGGACGTTAAACCCCGAACTACCAAATTACACACTCGTGTGACTTACGGCGGCTTTGGCCCCAAAAAGACGTTCTCTAGCAAGGTTTGCGTAACTAGACGTGACGTCATTTTTATCTTACTTCTTTGCCAGAATATCTGCCCTGCACGCTAAAAACGTCGCGGCATGTGCATGCTCCGGAACTATGCGCTCCGACCAGCCCTATTTCAAAGTCTACCGTATTTTCAATACAGTAGACAAAAACGTGCTGGTGCCCTAGTTTGAAGCAATAGGATAATAAATAAATATGACTGCATTACGTAAGTCGCGAATAAAAAGGTAGATTTATGGAATAAGCAACCGATTAAACAACTCACCTATTTACCAAGATGTTGCCGGAAACCGCCATTTTGTTGTCTGTGCCCGAGAGTCGAGTGGGTCATATTTCCATTTATGTGCTAAGCAAGATGTTCACGCCGTCAGAGACTGATCGACCATAATAGAGTAAGTGTAGTGCCTGATTAGCTTGGCGCTTGATCCGTACGCGGGCTCTCAGATGTAAAATCAGTCATTTAATGAAAAAATAAAATCCCAATTTTTACGACAGTACAGCGAAACTGACACATTGTTCGAGTTTTGTAAAAGTAAATCTTTTTAGGTCAACTGTCACTGAATGATGTTTATTCTAAGATTGTTACAGAAAAGTGGCTCTTCGCGAAGATATTTGCGAAAAACGGTGTGCGCTGCGGTGTCAAACGACCTGTACTTGTACTAACTAAGACATGCATTAAAGGTCGTTGCATTCCTCACACTTACTTTCTTCACTTTCAATGAACGCAGGCTGTGTCTTTGAAATCGTAAGTTCAAAGTTAAAGTAATGTGGATACAAATTGGTTTGAGCAAAAGGCATAGATCCTCGTGAACCCCCGCAATTGCGGGGGCTCATGAGGAGCTATATCTCTTGTAGTTAAGTAGTTTTTTCTTCTGCCGGCAATGAACTTCTTAACTCATTCTGCCCGCGACACACCACAGCAAGATATGGCTCGACCATGATAGTTCAAGGGTGGTGGCAGAATAGCTTGGCGCTTGTAGGCGCCAAGCTATTCTGCCACCACCCTTGAACCAGCATGGTCGATCTGTCTCCTGAATTGTAATGCAATCCTCAGAGGACAACTCCAAAATATTGGTATTTCGTACCTCGGGCACAATTAGTTATAGCTCAAAGTGGAAAAGGTACGTTTTACGAATTCAAATTAATTTCCTAAAGTGTTCATTCACGATCGACCGTCACAGCATGCGTTCACGTTGAATTGCTTCTGATAGCACACTATCAACAACCCCCACTGGGCATGCAGGTGGTTACACGAGGGACTTGATGTCCGCATTCAACCTTTTCACAGGCAGTGCTCGCAGATTGTACTTCTGAAAGCTTTCTTAGTTCAAGGCCAAAGAAATTCTTCTGTCCACGATGCGTGGATACAGGCATAGATCCATTTGTATATAGCATGTTGTGTTCCGTCATGCAGAGAAGAGATTATATTTGGATTTTTACCTAGGTATAGCTTGCCCGGGCTTGCCCTTTAAATAAAAGCTAAGCATTCAAGAAATGTAATAGAAAAAATGACGAGAACCACTTGTAGGCGTAGCACTCGCAAAGCTATATATTTTAATTGACTTGGACACACGAATGTCTATTACACTACACACACACACACCATCACACACACACACACACACACACACACACACACACACACACACACACACACACACACACACACACACACACACACACACACACTCCTTTACAGCCCCTGATTTAGCCCGTTCCAACTAAAAGATACATTAAAACATTCATTTATAATTATGGGCCCTTGCAGCCGCATGGGTTCGTGAGAATCTGTGCACTTGTTGATACAGATCGGCCCCAGCTTTTCCTCAAACTGACAGTCTTATTTTGTTTGTGTTTAGAAATATGTGTGCTATATAGAAGACAATATTCTGGAAATTTTAAGTCACACTACTTACTTCAGACCATTTTGTCAATTTAACCCATTATATCACGAGGGTGAAATTATTACTTTTAAAAAATATCCTTTGGGGTCTATGTCACAGTTCTGGACTGAGACAGATCGACCGTGATAGTTCAAGGGTGGTGTCAGAATAGCTTGGCGCTTACAGGCGCCAAGCTATTCTGACGCCATCCTTGAACTATCATGGTCGATCCACATCCTGTTGAAACATGTCAGGGCTTTATGGGTTAATCTATTCTTTCCTCATACTCTGCTACTAGACATGCGTGGATCGGTCATGATAGGTCAAAGGATGGTGCCAGAATAACTTGGCGCCTGGAGGCGCCAAGCTATTTTGACACCACATCAGTTCACTTAAACTAACATGCTCGATTTATAGCCGGAGACTTTGTCGTTCACAGTATGAAACTTTTCTGAACGGCAACAGAATGTGTTTGTCTGAACGTGAGAAAAAATACGCAATATGACAGGAAAAAAATTAATTAAATTAAAGATGTCAAGGACATCTGTTATGCACAGGTTCAATCCTGCACTCCGATATCTACGCTCCTCATATTTACGTTTTGCGAATTTAGGATGGGGAAATTGACCTTACATAGTGACCCGAAAGTTAAAGCGAGTTCCACCCACCCCCCACCCCCACCCCCAACCCCCCCCCCCCCCCAAAAAAAAAAAAAAAAAAAAAAAAAAGAAAAGAAAAAACAAACAAACAAAAAACAAAAACAAAAAAAAACATTGTTCCTGAATAGAGTTGTTCAGACTGTGTTACTATGGCTTTTAGTTTGTCCCTGTTTTATACAGCCGCGCAGCAAAATATTCTCTGCTAATGGTTTTTATTCCCCCCCCCCCCCCCCCCCCCCAACGCCTGCACTCCCTATGGCCAAGTGAACTGTGCGCGACCTGTGACGCATATTTACAATCGACAACGTGGGAAAACCCAGTAGCGTTCTGGCCAATCCTTGAGGTCACGTGTTAATACATTTTTTTTTTTCAGATCCTGTCCAAAGCGAGGGTCTGCTATGAGAGTAAAGGCACAGAGAGAAAAAGATGATGGGGCCGATGCCGGCCGTAGTTAGCTCGCGCACTGCCGTGCCGGCGCGAGCCAACTACGGCCAAGTTGGGCCCCATGACCTTTTGCGTACTGAACAGCGTTGAGTTGAAACCTAACCCGAACGCAGGGAAGTGACGTAAACGTGTAATTTAGACGGGCATTAGTGTAGGACAGTTCACGCTGTATGTTGTGTTTAAACTCGCACTGAACTATGCCCCCCCCCCCCCCCCCCCCCTTTTTTTTTTTTTTTTTCAAGATAACGGAGATGGAGTGTCTTGTATTTATGTATGTCTTCATTTATTTATGGTTGGTCTGGCGATTTGTTACGAAGGGGTCTGGTTTTTATCTAGATCTGAGTTAACAAGAGTACCTTATATATATATGTGTGTGTGTGTGTGTGTGTGTGTGTGTGTGTGTGTGTGTGTGTGTGTGTGTGTGTGTGTGTGTGTGTGTGTGTGTGTGTGCAATTATTCTTTACTTTTAATAAAGGCGTCGCCCAAAGCCAAAAATGCACTCAATCAATTGGAGCTAATCTGATTGAGTGCATTTTTGGCTTTGGGCGACGCCTTTGTTAAAAGTAAAGAATAAAGTATATGCAGAGTAATTCCCCTTGGTATGTGTATTACATGTAAACAGTTATTTAATTATTTACTTACTTACTTACTTGTAGGCGCTGCATAATAAAATAATGAATCCATCGTTCTGTCGCGCGAAATACCAAACGATATTTGAGTTCCGTTCAGTTTGTTATTGTCCTGTGAAAATAAAATCATTCATTTACTGTCATAATAATAATCATAGTAGTAATAATGATAATAACAACAATAATATCAAATAGTAATACTAATAAACAAGATGGGATGAACCATAACCCACAAAGTCCCTTCTGTATGAGAGCTGTCCTCGCTTGTCAATGGTCTCTACCTTTTGTCTTTGATCTGATTCTGATGTTGAACTGATTATCTCCTATTGAAAAGTCTCGCAGATCTGCCAATGCGTCAGTGAGTTCTATAAGCGGCGCAGGACATACGCGTCATTGATTTGTCAAACGTCACTTGTCATGACGTAAGTTTTAGTGTTTACGTAGTTTTATATTTTACGTATTATGAGTTTCACTTTCGCTTCATAGGCTTGAGAAAATGGTGACAAAACTAGAACTTCACGTACAATTTCAGTCTTGCTATAATTTCTGTGAAAGCAGGTTGACTTTACCTAGCTACATGATATACTAAGTACACGGGTCACCTGCATGCTCTTCTGAAAGCGCGTCGATGTGGATGAGTGCGTGTTAGTGCGTGCGTCCAAACATCTCCAAGAGGTATAGATCCTCATGCGCCTGCAGGGCGCATGAGGATCTGTTCCTCCTGGAGATGCGCGCATGTTTGAGAGAGAGAGAGCCGCGCGCGCGCGAGCGAGAGAGAATGACATCATATTTAGAGTCTTATGTCAGTGTCTGCGTGGTGTCGGAGTTGCCTCTTTTACGTCACCGCCACTGTCTGACTTTCTCTAGAAGTAAAGTTTTTTTTAGTGTTTTAATTCTTTTCTGAAAAGAATTAATTTTTACTAAAGAAGTTGAAAGGATACAAAGCTGGCTAACGAACTCATCCAATGACTTTCTCCAAACTAGCTATATGCAAAAGTTCAAGTAAATCAGTATGACAAAAATTACGGACTGTAATCTGGGTCAACCGACTTCCTATAAACGGTTGTTTATGTCTTTAATGAGACATTCAATTACAATATGCTCGGAGGCTCTCTTAGCCAAGAAAGCCGGGTATTTCGCCAAGTTTGAAGCTTGTGTGTACCGAAATATCGGAGATTCTCTAGTGTTTGCATATGTTACGATTGTGGTTGTGTTATCCTGTGAGTGCGTGCATGTGTTGATCGTAGGTAACGATCCGATGTTTATTTGAGCTATCACGGTTACGATTCACGTGCCTTTTTAGTAAGATTTCCTTTTGTTCGTGAGTAGAGCCGATTTCGTTTTGTTAAGTTTAGTCCGGAACGTTCTAGAAAGGTCGCACTGTCTAGTGACATCGTAAGTGTCACGTCGGGTAGTTGGCAACACTTCGCTACATTTTTCGCTACTTTTTGTTTAACTGTGCGCGTGGATTGAGCAGCCTTTATTTTGTTTTGGGAATGTTCTCGTGCCTTTTTGAGCTATCATGGAACGTGGTGATAGGGATACCATACTTTTATGTGTCTTCATTATATGCTAGAATTTAGAGCTGAAGTGAGCAGCCGAGTTTTTGTAGCCTGTTATAGTTTATCTGGAAAGTTTATGTTAATGAGCTTCGGCTGCGTGTTTCGTTCTGATTGGTTGAGTTGTATGATTTCCGTAGATGATCTAGATTTTCGTAGTGTATATAAGGAGGGCGCTGGGAAAGCCCGTTCGTACATTGTCTTGCTTTGTCAGTTGTAGAGACACGTAGTTTATTGGGAGAGACGCTGTGTATGAGAAACTTTGTGTCGCAGTGTGGACATTGCAGTTCAAGAGACTTTGTATTAGTAGTTTGTGCATTTGAAAGTGCATTATTGTGTGGATACCGCATCGCTGAATTAAATATTGTTGGAACTGTTACTCCAGTATTATCTACATCCTTAAGCCACGTGTGACGGATTGCAGCTGAACGAGGTTTATTTTAAAGAACTCTACGTGTGTGTGTCTAGTGTGTTTATCATACTTCGACTACAACTCCACCACGTAACAGCATACATACGCACACACAAACATACATACATACATACGCACATACATACATACGCGGCACATACGGCGCTTCGCGCCAAATGTACGTTCAGCATCGAGGTTAGCGTAATTTTTATCTTGTTACTTTAAATGTTTAGCCTGCCCGCCTTTGACATCATGGACATGCTATTAAATTCGTCCCACCGCGACCCGTCCTAAAAAGTCCCTTCTATAAACAGAAGGGACTTAAAAATAAGAACTCAGAACAACGCATCTTGGCAGCATCACCTTGATTAAGTCAAAATTATTTTTTTCGTGTGAAAACCGTGCATTCTATCACAATTGCCAAAGTATCGCTATTTTTCTTTAACTCATTCTACCCGCGATACACCACAGCAAGATATGGCGCGACCATGATAGTTCAAGGGTGGTCGCAGAATAGCTTGGCGCCTATAGGCGCCAAGCTATTCTGCCACCACCCTTGAACTATCGGCATGGCCGATCTGTCTCCTAAACTGAAATGCAGTCCTCAGACGGGATAACTTCAAAATGTGGGTATTTCGTACCTCTGGCACAATGAGTTAACGGTGTCATTTGCGTATTGTGTTAGCCGTGAATTTTAAATAAATGTGTTTTATATGCGTATATAATGATTGCTGTACGCGTGAAGAAAATAATCAAGTTCTAACTTGAGCGCTGACTCTTTCAAGCTGCAGAGCAATTAATAACATTAACAAGATGAGGATTTCATCCAAAGTCTACCGTATTGTTTGGAGCTCAGATGCGTTTATCTTTTAGGAACATTCAGAGTTGTTCATATGTTTAGGCTTATAATGCTGATCCATTTCCCTCCTCTCTAAGTCAACTAGTTGACTTTCTATGATCAACACTAACACGTCGGCGCACACAAATAAAGGACACACAGCACTTCCCGCCATTAGTACGCTCTGTCGGCAGGTGTAGCGACAGGAATCCATCTACTACTCTAACCCACCCTTTGATCCACACACAGTGGCACACATAAATCAGACGAGCACACGGCGATTCCCGCCATTTGTAAGCTGTGTGGTCTGGCGTAGCATAGCTATTCCGAAGCCGGAATAGCACAAGCAATGAAATGATGTCACTTCAAGCTTCACGTCATAGCATCATTAGCCCCACGATGCTGTGTTCATAGTGACGACTCGATGTTATACGTCATCATCGCAGTACTAACATTTGACATAATTATCAGAAGATCAACTTTGCAATTTTCTTGCTGATTTTCATGCCTAGAGCTTACAGGTCACAATTTGACCTAATCCTACCCCAGGGTCGGGACAAATAGTTGGCTTATGCAAACACTGTTTATGAAAAGTCATGCGGGTATTAATGATAAGATAGCTTTTATCGTAAAAGAAAATTAAAGTTATGTTAACTTTTTACAAATGACTCCGAAGAGTGGTGCAGAAAACTGTATGATCATTTTCACAACTGGGGCATACAGGTCACAATTGACCTTATCGTACCCGACAGCCGAGACAAACTGCAGGCTTATGTAAATACCGTATACCAAAAAAATCATTCGATTATTAATGAGAAGATTGTTTTTTTCTTTAAAAAAAATCAATTGTTTTAAGATTAACCCATATAATTCGTAAAATTAATCCCCAAAACGAGAAAATATATTTTTTCAAAAAATATTTAATTATCACTCAAAAAGCTCTGGAGGTACAATGCTGGTTAACGAACTCATTCAATATGTCCCTTTTTATCTAACTATACGCAAAATATTTAGTAAAAATAAGAAATATTATGGACTCCAGTGTGGATCAACTGGTTTTTGTGAAACGGCCATTTTCTCGCCAATGAGCATCTTAATCAACACATCTTTTTTTTAAAAAAAAGGTCACGATATAATTCTTTTAGGGACAATATATTAAACTTTCAAGCTTGTCCGTCCTCAAACGCGGGCTCTAGTCACTGTCACACACACACACACACACACACACACACACACACACACACACACACACACACACACACACACACACACACACACACAACACACACACACACACACACACACACACACACACACACACACACACACAGGGAGACAAAACCATCAGAGTGGGTTACCTACCATTTTATGTGAAAATGGGTTCCCATATTTCTATTTATTCTAGGGCTCTGGAGTTGATGCGAATGTTTAGAACTCACCTTATAACTAAGCTCTATAACTTAAAATAAAAAAGACATTTTCTAGAAACAGAGCCACTGGATGGAGAAAAAATGGGTTTCTACCAATAAAGTGGGTGCCTCTCACACAAAAACTGGCATTACAGTAGAAATGGGTGTCCTTGTCAAATCATTCATTTTAGCATGAACATCTCAAGAAAATTAGGTGTCTGTAATAAGGTAAAGTTCACGGAATATTTGATGTTTCTTTTCCACATTTATTTGATTGTCGTCATTCTTTTTTCAACTTAATGTATATTCCTTCTTTTTCCTGCATTAAAAATGTAAAGCACAATGACACTACACACACTGAACAAATACCTCACTAAAAATACCTCTGGTTGATTTTCTAATGATTGTTTGGGTGGGCTTCTGGGGGGAGGGAAGGGGAGGGGTGAAGGTGGGGAGGGGGTGGGGGTGGGTGGGGGGTCATCACTTTGGGTTTTATAGAGCTGCTGAATGCTCTCTTATGAATGAAAGATTTTAATTATCCCTGGAATCAGGAGGTCATTTCTGAGACGCGCAACGAGTTGCACATCAAACCACCCACAAATACACATTTGGAGTGCACCAGATGGATCCAGTTGGACAAGTCCCACATTCCACACTATAGGACAGCTAAGACTGAGATTAGCAATCGCGGCGTTTATGGCGAGGTGCAAGGTTTAAAACTAAGAAACTGTTGTTTTTAGAAGCGTGTCGGGCAACAGTTTTTATTAAAACTGTTTTAAAACCTCTCCTTATACTCTTTAGTTCCCAGGGTCACCCTGGTCAGCCCCACAGGGTGAGTTTTTCTCTCTATTCTGGGGCATGTGTTTCTCTCTACCCGAGGTCCATTCACCTGTATTTGCCTTTTTAAAACTCTCCCTACTGTCTGCTCTGCCTGTAGCTCTTGATATTGGATGTGTGTTGCTAAATGGTCTTAGCTTTATTTAGCCCCATTTGTTAGGTTTATTTAACGTATTTGACCGGCTGGCGACATACATTCAATGTTCTGTTTATTTTTTTTTTTTTTCACAAGCAGTGCAGGCACGTCCTGAGAAAGCCTTGTTGCTGTCGGGACGTTAAGCAATGTACAATCAATCAATCAATCTCCTTATACTCAACTTTTGTTAATGTTAAAAGTGTTTTCATTTACAGGCCTGTCGTAACTGTTATGCATCTATTCCAACGTAATAGTGCTGGATATCATAGTTTTCCAATTGTCACCTTCTCTCTTCACTCAGCACTCGACTTTCCAGTCCTTCCCTAAAACACGCAGCATTCACACAAACAATACTTTACTATTACACCCTTTGGCAACATTAGGTTTTTTTTTTTCTTCTCTGACCTAGCATTACATACTGCACTAAACGACCGTTTAAGCTCCGTCTCCCTGACCATTCCTCTGTATTTAGTGCGAACTGCAGGCAATTCTGCTGGCACTCAAGCATGCCTATCGGCGGGAAAGGAACTTCCTGATTCTGTCTGACTCTCTTTCTGCCCTGCAGGCCCTTCAGGGCGCGTGAACGGACCATCCACTGCTGGTGCAGATTAGAGAGCTCTACGCAGACTTGATGAAGGAATATTATGACATCATTTTTATTTGGGTCCCGGGCCATGTGGGCATTGAAGGCAACAGAATCGCAGATTCTGCTGCCAACAGTGCCCGCAGTGACCCTGTCCCTGACAACAGACTGTTTATAGTGATTTTAAACCTGTGATTAGTGCGTACATAGCCCGCGAGTGGCAGTCCGAGTGGGACAAAGAGGAAGGGAACAAGCTTCATGAAGCTCTTCCTACGTTGTCCGACAGTCTACCTTTCCGCTGCGGCAGCCGCCGTAAGGAGACTGTCCTTGCTCGGCTCCACATCGGGCACACGTATGTTACGCACTCTTACTTACTTAAACAGGATGAGCGTCCATGGTGTTTTGCCTGTGATGAGCAGTTTTCTGTTTGACACTTTTTGCTGTATTGTGCCGATCTAATTGACACGAGATATAAACACTTCACAGCAGACTCCTTGAAGGTTTTGTTCCGGGATGTTCCCCCCCCCCCCCCCCCCCCCCCCCCGGACAAAATCTTCAATTTCTTGAGAGAATGCAATATTTTTAACCAGATCTGAGCATTCATAGACTATGTAAATATTTTTTATTTGCCCTTTTTGAGAGTCTGTATACGTTTCTTTTAAAGACTTGTGCGACATTTTAGCCTGACATTTTTAAGCTATATTTCCATCTTGTCTTAAGACCTTGCTTTTAGTCTGGCTGACCAGATTTTTACCCATCCCGCCGTGAGATGGCTTTAGTCGCCTGCTCGGCGTTAAACCCAAATAACTAACTAACTAACTAAACGACCGACTGCAGCAGACGACGCAACTAACGACACTGACTGTGTGACATCATTTGCATTCAATCAATTTGTGCATACAATCTGAAAGGAGTTGCAGTCAAAACGAAAGCGTAACACCAACAAACCCACAAACAAAGCAACAGGTTGAACCAAAAGACACAAGACAACAGCAGCCTCACCCAAAGTCTATACGTCCTCTCTCACACTGCGCACTCATACAATCACTTCACTTCTTAGCAACCGGCGCACGAATATAATTATAGGCTAAGTCAAAGAGCTAAGTCAAAGAAAAACAGAAGATAGTGGTGGAAAACCCTTTAAAATAGAAACAAAGAACGACGTTTCAGATCAAATATTCTTCATCTGACATGGAAACAAACGTAGAAAACGTATAGGTATGTCGCTGGTGAACGTATACATCAATCTCAAATTTCTCACTAGACATGACCTTTCTCCACATCACCCCGGAAGTACATCACAACTCAACACCTTTTTAACAAAACAACCATACCCTCAAATAACAAACCTAATTTTGTAGGAACATAAACAATTTACTCCCTCAAACAACAAAATCCCCCCCCCCCCCCACACCCTTCCTGACCCATATCAGCTATGAAGTTATTTATAGCTGAGAAGGGTGATGTCACACACACACACGCCCATTTTCAGGGTTCTGTGCGCACAACACACACACATTGCTGGGAGGGACAAGTTTTCAAACACACTACAGGCGTGTCTGTTAAACACAAAAGTGCATGTGTTAACGCCAAAATGAGAAAGACTGATCTTTTTATTTTTTATGAATCTTTACCCCAAGACAATGCAGAAACAACCCTCAGAAAAAATGGGTGTCTGACTTGGGCACCCAGATTTTTACACACACCCATTTTCCATAAGGATGGTAAAGACAGTCACCCATTCCAGATCTTTTGTCCAAACACACACACACACACACACACACACACACACACACACACACACACACACACACACACACACACACACACACACACACGGCGTTTGGGCGCCAAATCGACGTTCTCTAGCAAGGTTTGCGTAGCAAGATGTGACGTCATTTTTACATTTTTATCGTGTTACTTCTTTGCCATAATTTCTGCGCCGCACGCCAAAAAAAGTCATGTGCATGCTCCGGAATGTGCTCCGACCCAGCCCCATTTGAAAGTCTGCCGTATTTTAAAAATACGGTAGACAAAAAAACAAAACAAAAAACAACACATACATATATTCCCAATAATCTCAACGATCAGAAGAATATTTATCAGACTACGCTAGGTCAAAGCGAGGGCAGGAAATTATGATTCTGTGACATTGATTTTTATTCACATCAATAGAACAGTGTTTCTTCATTTTTCTGTCCTGTTTCATGCATTGTCTCTAGCAAGTCTCATTTATGTTTAAATGGCTTGTTAGTGCAGCTGCTTAGAGCGGCTGGCCGCATACTCAGTTCTATTATTTCTTTCTTCAGTCTACTAGCCACAGGCATTGGATTGTTGTTCCGTAGTTGGTCACCTCTTTAACACGGGAAGTAGTAGCAGCATTAAAGTGCTATTTACTACTACCTGTGCTAGGTGGAGACCACTCATTACACAAAGACCTGTGCTAGCCGCGAGTCAAAACATAGAGCTAATAATAAAATACAGCAGACCCTGTTTTGAGTGACCGTCTTTATGAGAGATTTCCTGTCATTCAAGACCATCATTTAAGTGGCTGTAGCCACTTTAATGATAGTCTTTAATAACAATGACAGGTGACAATTTCTGCCCTTTATCTCTTCTCTTGAGAGAGCACATGTCTTATTGGACCACTTTATCTTGCGAAGTGATTGCTCAGCGCAAGTTCTACTGTGTCGAAACTGATCAGAGGCTGATAGAACAATCCAGACTGGTCCAGACAGTATGCGTGCGGGCAGGACCCAGCCGTTGCATGATTGAGCTTAGTCCTGCGCCAGCCGCTAAGCAAGGTGCTCCGCTATCGCGGAGCACCTTGCTTAGTGGCTGGCGCAGGACTAAGCGCACACATGCAACTGAACCCACGTCTGTTATTTTTGACTTTGCGGCTCGACGCATAAGGCCCGAGATCAGACCAACACACTGTCGCATGTATTCGATTAGCAAAGAAATAAAAAGAGAGAGAGGAAAAAAAAGACGAAAAAAAAAAAAAAAGACAGGCGGCTGTAAAAATAAAAGCGTTGTGTGCAGCATTAAAAAGGACCATCTAGTGCACAGTGTCGTTTTGTCAATGCCATCAAGTACAAACAGACGTTCGGAAATCAGAAGTACGTGAAAATTATACGTGCTTCGTCGAAAACAGTGGATAAAAAGCTGGGACAAACATGTGTTATCATGGGCCTTTTTAATCCACTGTTAACGTCAAGAAACGCACAGGTGTTTTGTGTTTTGTTTGTTTGTTTGTTTTTTCCTTTCAGTACTTCTCAATTTAATTTCCGAAAATCGTCATTGTGTCGTCGTTTGTTTAAGTAACCTCGCATAACCTTTAACACGTTCTACCCGAGGACCGAAATCCCCAAATTTTAAAGTTGCCCTTTGAAGGACTGTATTACAGTTCTAGAGACAGATCGAACATGATAGTTCAAAGGTGGTGCCAGAATAAGTTCAAAGGTGGTGCCAGAATAGCTTCGCGCCCATGGGCGCCAAGCTATTCTGGCACCACCCTTGAACTTTCGAGTCATGTTCGATCCATGTCTTGCTGTGGTGTGTCCGGGCTGCATGAGTTAAATTTACAGCCTACACGCTGAACGTGCACGAGGGCAATGTGTCAAGCCATGCACGTGCATAGTGAGTGTCAGCGGCCTTAGGTCTATTAACCTTTTTGCTACCATTTGACGCAGTTTGTGTTTCAAAACTCTTTGCTAAGTGGACGCCAGGGGGCTCTAGGCGTCCTTGGAACGTGGATACAAAGCGGTTTAAAGTACCATTACGCCTAAATCTGAAGACACATTTCAGCGCCATTTATGTTTGTTATGCCTTGTCGACACACTTAACTCATTCAGCCCGACGGTCGTATGTCCCAAATTTTGGAGGTGTCATCTAATAACTATGCGCCAGTTGCAGGAGATGGCCCGACCATGATAACTGATTCAAGGGCAGTGCCAGATTAGCTTGGCGCCGACAGGCGCCAGGCTAATCTGGCACTACCCTTGAATTATCATGCTCGACCCATCTCCTGCTGTAGTGCGTCAGGGTTGAATGGGTTAATGAACTTTAGCAGCCGTTTGGACACGCAACAAAAGCACGCGCGTTATCGTACTTATTTATTCTGCGGAGCCGCCGTTAGTGTGTCAATCTATTTTTAGCTGTCTCTCGCACTGATAGCGTTGTATTTTCTAGAACGGAGTGGAGTCATTGTCAGGTTACTTGATATAAAGACGACGTGTGATTGAACTAGATTCTCCTTGTCTAAAATTAATGAACCATAGCTAGACCTCTGTGTGCAGCGTTTCGTAATCATCTATTACAGAAGTGATATCTTTGAACAGTTACGGCGGTAGTGGGCCTTGTGAAGCAGGCAAGAGGCATAGATCCTCGTGAGCCATCGCAGTGCGGGGGCTCATGAGGATCTATGCCTCTTGCAGTTGGGTGGTGTTCAGTTTTTCTCGGCTGTGAAGGGGTTAACGCCCTTTCATTTTCAGCGCCGAACGACTCGGGTTCTAAAGATACTATCCGAACGATTTGTAGGTGCTCTGATCTTCTACAGCTTTTGTCAGTGATACAAAGTGCCCTCAACTTAGAGAAGCACTAGGTAGATATACCAAAAACCAGTTTGTCTGAACATAGTTCCCCCTCCCCCCCCCCTCCTCCCCCCCCCCCCCCCCCCGTCCTCCCCCCCCCCTCCCCGTCTCAGTGACCAAAAGACGGGTTTTTGGTTTTTTTGCCCACATTATAATAATCCGCTGTTTGCTTCTAGCTTGTGTGAGACTATTTGAAAGGTTCTTGAAAAGTTGTATTCACATAGCTCTAATGTGGAATAGCAGACTCTTATACACGGCATTTCATCATCGTCTGCTCTAAAGAGTTTCAGAATACTTTTTGAAAAGCTGTTTTCACATAGCTGTTATGTGACATACCAGACGCTTATACACGGTATTTCGTCATCGTCTGCAGTAAAGTGTTTCAGAACAGCGTTGGGATGCGTAAATCTCGGGTTTACATTACAATCTTTAAAATTAACTGCCAATCGCTACTCGCGGAGATGGATCGACCATGATAGTTCAAGGGAAGTGCCTGATCAGCTAGGTGCTATATCGCCAAGCTGATCAGGGACTACCCTTGAACTATCATGGTCGATTAGAGCCTTGCAATTGGTACTGGAGACGAAAGAAGTGACTACCACGAGATCAATAGGGCAAAAGTACGGCGAGGTTACGCAACGGTCATAAGAAATCTGTCGCTTCTTCACTTGCGTCATACTGATACCCTCAGGACGGCTTAGCCAAAAAGCTATTATATGCACAGTTTTTTTTTATTTTTTTAAAATTACGAAATGATTCCTATTTCAGGTGTCTCTATCTATCTATCTATCTATCTGTCTGTCTGTCTGTCTGTCTGTCTGTCCGTCCGTCCGTCCGTCCGTTTCTTTGTTCTTCTTCTTTTAAAATTTACAATTTAGCGTCGATACGTCAAACCTAGAAACCTGTATACCTTTAAAACCTAACAACGGAAGCTGTTTTAATACGTCATGAAATGATTTTCGAAAGACTGATGCGTGACATAGCTAAACAGAAAAAGAAGAAGAGAGACAAACAGAAGAATTAATTAACCCGTTGGGTGTCGGGAGAGATTTTGGTCGAGGTGATTCCTGCAGGAATCCAACCCACAGGGTTAATTAATGAGCTGATTTTTAAAAAGAAATGTAACGCTACTCAGACAGAGATTATCAATGTCACTGCCAGCCATTGGAGATTTCACAGCAGGGGCTGGGCATAACCAAAAGAGTTTAGGAATTGGCTCAGTTCCATGTAGTCCAGACAAACCCTAATTTCAGTTTCAATATACTTTTTCGTCATCCTCTGTCTGTTTCACATTATATCATAGTAAATATTTTCTTATCGTTTTTATTTATCTATTTATTTATTTGTTTATTTATTCATTCATTTATGGCTGAGGGGGAGGAAGGGGACTTTTGGTTTTTGATTCATAAAAAATCATAAATCTATTACTATATTGTAACAAACTTATGTAACAATGTACATGTATTGACAAGTATGGTTTATGTCACATTGTTTTTTAGCCTGTTAATACACAATCCAATATCATTTAACCCTTTGGTTATCGGTAGCTATTTTGGTCCTGCAGGAATCACCTCGACCAAAGTAGCTCAGTACCGACACCATAGGGTTAAAACGTAAGTGATCGTGATACTGGGATATGAATAATCAATTTAGCAGTCGTGAAAGAGATGGCTTTCGTTAATTAGCCACGAAAGAGATGGCGTTAGTTAATTAGCCATGCGGCATATTTGATGCGTGCACATTTCCACTGGCTCAGTGGGTGTTTAGTCAGCAGTCGACCCATAATTCTGCCTGTTTTGTTCAAGAAATTGGAGCAAGGCTTCGTGTTCTCTTGGTCTGTCTGTTCCAGATGCGCCAGCGGCCATTGCTTAGTCAGAGTTGGTTTTTTGTTTTGTATTTTCTCCGATGAAGATGGAAATCTTGAAGATGAGCCATAGAGAAGATTACTGACTTTAAGAAAAAGAATATATATATATATATATATATATATATATATATATATATATATATATATATATATATATATATATATATATATATATATATATATATATATATATATATATATATATTAATATATTATTTTAGTTTATATTTTTGGTTGGTGTATGTGATATTGGATGTGTGTTGCTAAATGGTCTTAGCTTTATTTAGGCCCAATGTCGTAGGTTTATTTAACATATTAGACCGGCTGGCGACATACATTCAATATTCTGTTTAGTTTTTTTTTTCACAAGCAGTGCCCGGCACGTCCTAAGAAAGTCTTGTTGCTGTCGGGACGTTAAGCAATGTACAATCAATCAATGCATTCACACTCTCGTGCAATGATGTACCAGCTGGTAGTGTTAAGTAATGGCTGTTGAAAACCAACCGGATGAAAGAGTATAGTGTGAGATGTCTTCTGTACATTTCATGCGTGGAGTGCCATGAACCGCCGCAGCTGCAGGAGCTCATGAGAATCTGTGTATCTGCTGGTATAGATCGTGCACATTCCCAGAGAGCTCAAGGGTTGTCTCCATCGATTCGCTACCGCTGATAAGTGGTAGCGAATCGAGGGAGACAACCAGCGTGCCAGAAATGTGACTGAAGTAGCCAGGGTTAATCTCCACGATCTCTGTCAACATAGAGATTAAATTGTTGCTTGACTCATTCTACCCCAGACACACCACAGCAAGATCTGGATCGACCATGATAGTTCAAGGGTGATGCCAGAATAGCTTGGCGCCTATGGGCGCCAAGCTATTCTGGCATCACCCTTGAACTATCATGGTCGATCTGTGCCCTGCACTAGAGTGCAGTCTTCAGAGGACAACGGCAACATTTGGGGATTTCGGTGTTGGGGTAGAATGAGTTAAAATGAATCACGAGTGCACAGCACGACTGATAAAATGCTTGCTTTCGCAGCAACTGAGTTGAAGCGCTGCTCCGCCGCTTAAAAACCGAAAGAAGTGATTCTGAGTTTAACCCATTCAGCCCCAACACCCTAAGGCAGGTGATGGATCGACCATGATAAATCAAGGGTAGTGCCACTGAGATTAGCTTGGCGCCTGATATGGCGCCAAGCTAACCTGTCACTACCCTTGATTTATCATGGTCGATTCATCTACTAAAACTGGTACATAGTATTTGGGTGACACCTCTGAAATTTGGAAAATGCGGCCTTGGGGTGGAATAGGTTAAAACCCTTTCAAAGAGTTGTATAGGTGAAATTTGGTCGTGCCAGACCTCGCGTTACGCTAAATAAATCAATCGCGCTCAGTTTGACCGATAAAATACTCGCTAAAGCTTAGCGAACGTTTTATCGGTCAAGCACGATCTAATTTGAGCGAGCGAGCATTTTATCTGTCAGACTGAAAACGAGTGAATTATTTTGCGTAACGGGAGGACAGGTATGATATAATTTATTTCTTCAACGACTTTTTCGAAAGGGGTTTAGCCCCAAAATCGACATATTTTCTTTGCTTTTTCGAAGTGGTGCTGTGCCCAGTTTGGTCGCTCTTATCCCCGCCTCAACAGCTTGTAGGTCGTTTGACATCGGAGCGCATAACTGTGCGTTTTTCGCAAATATCTCCGCAAAGAACCACTTTCCTATACCAATCTTAGAACAAATATCATTCAGTGACAGTTGGCCTAATACAGCTTACTTTTAAGAAACAGGAACAATGTGGCAGTTTTGCTGTGCAGTCGTTAAAAAAAAAATCGATTGTTTTTTCCCCCATGAAATGACTGATTTTACATCCCTAAATGTGCCCCAGATATTTTAAGCCCAGTATGAGAAAGATCCATTTTCACTTGAAGTAGACACTTTTTCAAACCTGAAACGGCGCAGGCATACATGAAGTCTGCATGCTTGACTTCGATATTGAAATCTGCCGGGGCTCTATTTAGGGTATTGAAATGACATGTTCTTGTCTTTTCACCAAAGTTTTACGACTGCACAGCAAAATCGACAAATCATAGAAGTTCAGTAAAATATATTCCATGTTAAGTCAATTGGTACTAAATGATAAACCCATTCAGCCCTGACGCACTACAGCAGGAGATGGGTCGACCATGGTAATTCAAGGGTAGTGCCAGGTTAGCTTGGCGCCTATCGGCGCCAAGCTAATCTGGCACTACTCTTGAATTATCAATGTCGATCCATCTTCTGCAAAAGGTGCATAGTCGTTAGATGACGCCTCCAAAATTTGGGAAATACGTGGGTCGGGCTGAATGAGTTAAAGTGGCATAAAAAAAAACCTGTTCCTTTGATGAGATATTTGGGGGAAAAACGTGCGCTCCGATGTCAAACGGCCTGTTTATATAATGTGGCATTGTAGCGAAACGGTCAAAAGTACGGACTAGATAGCACAACCAGTATCACCACACGGAATGTTGTATAACAATGATTCGTATGTTGGTTATCTGGAGTCAGCTTGTCAGACGGCCGTCACTATTTTTTGTCTACCGTATTGAAAATACGGTAGACTTTAGGACGGGGCTGGTCGGAGCGCGTTCCATAGAATGCAAAGGACATAACAGGCGGGCGGGGCTCATGGTCTGGTAAAGAAGTAAAAATGACAAGATAAAAATGACGTCACGTCTAGCCACTCTAACCTTGCTGTTGAACGTCGATTTGGCGCGAAGCGCCGTATGAGCGCGCGCGCGTGTGTGTCATGTGTGTGTTTGTGTGGTGTGTGTGTGTGTGAGTGTGTGTGTGTGTGTGTGTGTGTGTGTGTGTGTGTGTGTGTGTGTGTGTGTGTGTGTGTGTGTGTGTGTGTGTGTGTTTGTATGTAAACACGAGAATCTCCGATATTACTATACGCACAAACTTAAAACTTGGCAAAATACTTTATTAAATGGGTGGCCGCTAAGAGGGCCTCCGAGCATATTGTAATCGGATGTCTCATTGAAGACATAAAAGACCGTTTACAGAAAGTCGGTTGACCCAGATTAGAGTCTGCAATTTTGATTATATGCACTTGAAATTTTGCATATGGCTAATTTGTAGAAAGACATTGATGAGTTCGTTAGCCAGCTTTGTACCTCTTTAACAAGTTTTTCGAAAATAAAAGTTCAATGTGGAAAAAAAATGTCAAAAGTAAGACTCCTTGATTTCATCAGAAGAATCAAACAGTGATGGTGACGTAAAAGCACCACTGAAACGGGTCAGTGTTTTATACAATGTTCCTAACTAACGCAGATCACCAGCACTTTAGTGTTTTACATGTGTGTGAGCTGGCGCGATGTTCTCCTTCACTTATTTTTGTATCTTATTTGCGAACGTATTGTAGAAAAGGTGGAATACACATGCAAGCTCATACAGAAGAGGCAAGTTTGTGGGCGCCACGGTGGGCCATTCCACCTTATTCTGAATGGCTGTAACTACGTCAACCCAAAGAACATAATTATAACCAGTACGAAGCGCCGTGTGTCTGCCGCCTATGTTTGTGTGTACCATTCTGCCGTTTGTGTTTATGTGTTTCATTCCCGTTCGGATCAGGCGGGGGCAGGGGGTGGGGTGGGGGATGAAAGGGAGATACTGAATGAGATCGTAATCCAGCGTTGTACCTCTTCAACTTTTTCGATAATAATTAATTCATTTTTGCCAGTTTTGGAGCCACTATTTACTCCCATCAAACAGTCAGCGCTGGAAGAGGCTGTGTGAAACAAAACAGTCAGCTCTGGAAGAGCGTGCGGCCTTTCGTATGAGTGACGTGAAATATCAAATTCGTCGCAGTGCACACGGCGTCGTGAGACCAGCGATGCCATGACGTGAAGCTTATAGTAACGTCATTTTGCTGCTCGTGCTATTCTTCTTCTTCTGAATTCCTGTCGCTACTCCAGCCCACAGAGCGTACTAATGGCGAAAAGCGCTGTGTGTCCCTCTTTACTGTGTGCGCCGGCGTGTGTGTTAATCAGAGGGTGGCTTAGAGAGGATGGAAATGGATCAGAAGGATACGCTTAAAAATATGAACAACTCTGAATGTTCCTAAAAGAAAAACGCACGTGAGCTCCAAACAATACGGTAGACTTTGGGATGAAATCCTCATCTTGTTTCTTCTTCTTCTTGTTCATGTTTGTCAGTTGCGTCCATTGTGCTGGTAGTAACCTCTTCAATGCTTCTACATACAATGTGCTGGTATTAACCTCTTAGTGAAGACTGCAGGCTGTACCGCTGGGTATCGTCAATAGCTATGAAAGGGTTCAATGGACTTAACCCTTTCACTGCCAGTGGACTGAGATTATGTTTTGAAATCATTCTAAGTTCAGCGTCAAAGATGCCTAGCCGTCGAAGATGCGTGAATACAACTGAAGTGGTTTCAGCAAGAGACGTAGATCGTCATGAGACCCCGCAACTGCGGGGCCTCATGAGGATCTTGTCCCTTGCAGTTGGGTGGTGTTCAATGTTTCTTGGCAGTGATTAAGAACGTTAATTCGCCCGTGTGGCCATAATCGAATTTGTGGGGGCAGGACATCGAGCATTGTTCACCGTTCTTCTGCTATGCCTTACTCCAAATTGCGTCACACCGTGAGTTTCGTGACTTGTTGCCTCGTAGTCCTTGAAACTATATTTCTTTTTTCATATATATATATATCTATATATATATATATATATATATATATATATATATATATATATATATATATATATATATATATATATATATATATATATATATATATATATATATATCAGTAAAAAATTATTGTTGGCCTATTAAACATTCAAATAATTGATTACAATGTAAAGTAGGTAAAAGCACTGTCAGGGGAGAGAAGTGTGCATGATCGACCAGTGATCATAGATCTACTGTGGTCAAAGCACACAAAAAAAGATAGGAAAGAGGGGTGCGCTAAGACAGTGACTGGAAGCAATGCATATGGAAGCCCCTCCCCCCCCCCGAAGGGGGGCGTATCACATATCCCACTGTTCCAGCCCCTTGGTGCATGGAAATTTAAATCTAGATCCCCCAAGGGGGGGGGGGGGGGGTCCAGATATTTAGCCGGTGTGGACAGCTGTTTCGGTCTTGGCGACCTCGTCAGCACACCATTCGGCATACTGGTGGAGGAGAGGAACTTTTGCCTACCTCCAAAGACAGCCACATTTTACTGTGGTGTCTGTAGGGGCATACATTCCATGCCTTCACCTAGAGATAAATTTCCATGCACCCTAAGAGACAACCTACTAAAAGGGGGGAAGGGGTTGCAGTCGATATTGTAGTAATAAATGAAAAGAAGGGGAGACTGCCAGTTCTAATATTTTAGGAAGATTACAAAGTAAAGTAGGTAAAAGCACTGTCGGGGGCGGAAGGGTGCATGATCGACCAGTGAGCATAGATCTACTGAGGTCAAAGCACAAAAAGATAGGTAAGAGGGGTGCGCTAAGAAAGTGCCTGGAAGCAATGCATATGGAAGCCCCCCTCCCCCCCCCCCTCCCGAAGGGGGGCGTAACACATATCCCACTGTTCCAGTCCCTTGGTGCATGGAAATTTAAATCTAGGTGGAGGCATGGAATGAAATTTAGCTCTAGGTGGAGGCATAGAATGTATGCCACTGCAGACACCATAGTAAAATGTGGCTGTCTTTGCAGGTAGGCAAAAGTTCCTGCCCTCCACCAGTATGCCGAATGGTGTGCTAACGAGGTCACCAAGACCGAAACAGCTGTCCACACCGGCTTAATATGTGGACCCCCCTTGGGGAACTAGATTTAAATTTCTATGCACAAAGGGGCTGGAACAGTGGGATATGTAATACGCCCCCCTTCGGGCGGGGGGGGGGGGGGGGCTTCATGTGCATTGCTTCCAGTCACTTTCTTAGCGCACCACTCTTTCCTATCTTTTTTGTGTCCTTTGACCACAGTAGATCTATGATCACTGGTCGATCATGCACACTTCTTTTCCCTGACAGTGCTTTTATCTACTTTATTTTGTAATCTTCCTAAAATATTAGCACTGGCAGTCTCCCCTTTTCTTTTCATTCAAATGATTGGACAATTAATATTGCTTTATATAACTGTTTGTCTCTTTTCTTATAATGCCCCTTTGCTCTTCAGTGCCACCAGAGGAAGGAAACAATGAATCGGCTACTGTATTTTTTGTCATGGTTTAAAACATTCGATGACATCACACTCTTGGAGAAAATTACACACGAATCTATCAAAAGTCATATACATGTTTCTTTAAGCGTTGAACTCTAGCAACAGTCGGGGGATCATGAGGATCTATGCCTTGTCCAGATGGGCTTTAGTGCCAGCTGAATAGTCTTGCACTCGTTCTTCCCAGTTGGTATAATGTCCTCGGGCCGCGTCTGCCAGAGTTTGTTCGTGCGCGGCCGAACTCAGGCTGATGCCGGCCCGATTAGCTTGTGCTTACTGGTCATGCCCTCACCCCGACCTGTGAACATGACTGACTGCACCAAGACGCGGAGTGCACTCTTCGAAGAGCTTGACTCATTTGCATGAGTGATCTTAGTCCTGCGCCAGCCACTAAGCAATTTGCTCCGCTATAGCGGAGCACCTTGCTTAGTGGCTGGCGCAGGACTAATCGCATTCATGCAGCTGGCCCATTGCGCTCAATAGTTTTTGATTCCTAATACTTGCACCAAGACGAGTGCGCTGTGACTAGTAGTGAGGGGTTGCGTACCTGTAATTTCACTCTGAACTCTGCATGCCCCCCGTATATCTTTCTGTGTGACTCCCACCTTCATTATATGTTGTAGCACGTCGTTTGTATAATGGCTTATGGGTTTAGAGGACCTTTCCTGCGCCAGTGCCATAACCTTGCAGTGTTACATTCAGCACCGCCAAGAGAGAAGGTGGTTGCGTGTTAAAGTTAAAACCCGAACGCGGCCGAACGCGGACGTTTGACATTTCCGCCTCAGAAAAAAACCCAAACACTTTCCACAAGAAACATGAGCCCCGGAGACTGCGGGGGGCTCGTGAGGATCTGTGCTTCTTGCAGATGTTTTGTTCAAGTTCGCTTGCTAGGGTGTTGGGGTGTAGAGTACTGTTGAAGTGGAGCATACTGATTCAATAGGTCTTTCAATGGGCCTTTAATTGAAATGCCGGCCGAAAAAAGTTATTATATTGCTACACCATTGTACACGTGGCACTGTAGCGGTGTGAGAGATTACGGTTGTTGTACATGAGCAGCTGTTTGAATGTTTTAGTGAAAGCACTGCCCTTTACGTTAGTTTTATTTATAGTTTTGCAATGCAATATTGATTTTGAATTTGATTTTAATCCGCCTACATAATAATAGGTTAGTTATTTGGATTTAACTTCTAACAGGCAACTAAGGCCTTTGACTGCGGACATAACATAATAATAATAATTGTTATTATTTTTATTATTATTATTATTATTATTATTATTATTATTATTATTATTATTATTATTATTATTATTATTGCAATTCTAGAAGCAAATGCTGCCGGCTCAGCCTTCAATTAAAGTCCTTTTTTTAAAATTTCTTTTATCTAAGTTTTTTTCTGTCCTCCCCAGCTATATGGAGACCTTGGTGCTGGGTTGCTCCCCTTGGTACATGACGTCAATACTCTTGCTGCTGACGTTGCTGACTTTAGTGACGTATATCTATGTCACGAGATTCTGGCCAGCCTCGTTTGAGCGCACACGTGACGTGACATGTCCTCTGCCGCTACCGCCAGGAACCATGGGATGCCCGTTTATCGGGGAAACTTTGCAGTTTATAAGAAAGGTGAGCAATAAACTTTCAGTTAGCAAAGAGGTTAAGCGAACATGTGAAGACAGGTTGTTTTTATTGATAAAGCAAAAATTCGGCAGCGTGCCAGAGTTGCACCCGGCGAAACAGAGATTGCAGGTACCCAGTGTGCAAAGGCCATCGGGCTGAAGTCGGCCGCAGTGGGCCCGCGCACGACAGTGCGCGGGCCCACTGCGGCCGACTTTGGCCCGGCCACCTTTTGCTTACTGCGTACGAACGGCTTCGACGAGACCGGTGTCAATTAATGTTGCACTGATCTGTTCTTGGGTTCACATTCCTTTCCAGTTTGCAGGAAAATCATTAACATTTAACCCTTTCGCTGCCATTAAACACGAATTGCGCGGGCGTCTGAAATGACTGCGCACCGACCGACATTGAAGAACACAGATGTAAATATGCCCAAAATAGGGCTCACAAGAGACATAAATCCTTACGAGCCTCTGCGACTGAAGGGGGAGGGAGGTGGGGGTGGGGGGGGGGTGGTGGTGGGGGGTGGGGGGTGGGGGCTGGCTCATGAGAGTTTGTCTCTTGCAGCCTTGTAGTGTTCGCCTTGCCACGGCAATTAAGGGGTTAAGGGTGTAAAAAGCAACACTATCACTATCAGGTTACGAATGAGAGTGGTTTGAAAGCTTAATGCGTTCTGCGCGCCTGGGAGAATCATTCAGAACAGGACACCAGAAATAATTATTGCGCTTTTTGATAGAAGTAAGAAGTTGTAAGAAAATTATCAGCCGATCGTGTGCAGTGAACTGCAAATTGCAAAACTTGATGACAATTCACGCGCGTCACCCAGTGAATTCTACTGTTGCAGGAACACATTTTCATAAAACAGTAAGATGCTTAGACCCTCAGTCATGAGTTCCCCGTTGACTGCGGGAGCTGACGGGTATTTATGTTTTTTAAGTTTTCTAATATAGTTTTTTTTTCTTTTTGAATGGACTCTGTTCGCTCTTGAATTTTTCACTTAGTGGCCAATTTTTGTGGCAGCTGTCTACACAGTCCCTCATCGCACCATACCATGCGTAAGTTCATATAATTTGCATAAAACGCGAGAATTGGAAGGTGTTGATGTTAACATGACGTGTGTGTAAATACTTACCCACAGGCTATCAGCTCCAAGTCGGCCGCAGAGGGCCCGCGCACGGCTGTGCGCGGGCCTTCTGCGGACGACTTGGGCCCGACAGCCTTTTGCGTGCTGGGATAAACCTATAGACTCGTTAGTTTTTCGTATTAGTGTTCAAACATTATCTTTGGTCTGCATCCATAAACCATCATGTTTCAAGTCGTGGGGTAACATTATACACCTGCTGAACGCATAATTTATTAAAGGTCCGCAATTATAACAACAAGATGGGATGAACAATAACCCACAAAGTCCCTTCTATTAAGAGAGCTATCCTTGCTGTCAATGGTCTCTACCTTTTGTCTTTGACCTGATTCTGATGTTGAATTATCTCCTATTGAAAGATGTCTCGCAGATCTGCCAATGCGTCAGTGAGTTCTATAAGGGGCGCAGGACATACGCTTCATTGATTTGTCAAACGTCATTTGTCATGACGTGAGTGAATGCGTGTGATTCACGTGAGCGTGCTTGTTGGGTTCAGTTCGCGGCTACATTCTGCGCATTGAGTTATATTATAAATATGAGAAATGCGCCATATAAATACCATGTAATAATAATAATAATAATAATGACGTAAGTTTTAGTTTTTACGTAATTTTATATTTTACGTGATATGAGTTTCACTTTCGCTTAGTCATAGGCTTGAGAAAATGGTGACAAAATTAGAACTTCACGGTACAATTTTAGTCTTGTTATAATTTGTGTGAAAGCAGGTTGACTTTACCTAGCTACATGATATATTAAGTGCACGGGTCACCTGCATGCTCTTCTGAAAGCGCGTCGATGTGTGTGTGCGTGTTAGTGCCGTGCGTGTGCGCGCGCTCCAAACCGGCGACCCGTCCTAAAAAGTCCCTTCTATAAGTAGAAGGGACTTAAAAGCAGCCAGAAGAGTCCCCACAGAATTCAGAGTCTCAGACTCACTGTGCAGTAGCACAGTAGACTCCGTTCATGTTACACAGTTGCAGAGTTGGTAGAAACACAGCAAAACCGTGCCTAATGCGTGCCTCACTTCCTGTCACCGTCCGTGCGCGCTACTGTCAACTTCTCTGTGCCGTTCATACCTTTACCGTTAGCCTCAGAAACTGCAACGACTTCAGTGTAGAATGGAGAATAGACAGGATAGTCTATTCTCTATTCTACACCTTCGTGGTGAATGATAGCATTTTCCCATTTAAAACTGACAAATTGGGAAACGCCACGTTGTTTCCGATGCCCTCAGAAATATTGTATAGGTCTTTCTTTTTAGGTTTTATTGGTTAGGATAAAGTACCACAGTTACTCCCAAACTGATTTTATGATGCATTTAGGGGCAACAGTGGCTGAATCATACTTTGTTAAGAAAACTGGCAACAAAAATATTTGAACAGAGGAGTATGACGTAAGCAATTTGTATGATCGTTTTGTGTTCCTTTGCGTACAGGGGAAATGGGGTAGGGCGGCAAATTCAGCCACTGTGGCCCCTAAATGAATCACAGCATCATAAAATCAAGTTGGGAGTAACTGTGGTACTCTATCCTAACCATTAAAACCTAAAAAAAAAAGACCTATCAGTTGTATACAATTGTCACAGTTAGTGACTGTTTTGACAGTGGTAGTCGAAAGTTACCGAAGCACTGGTCAGTGTAGGAATAGTGAGTTGTTTTCATGTTGGTAGACACGGGTTAGTGTTCCTTGTTTTGCACGTGCGGGGCGCGCTAGTGAATACGGTAGTGTGTTCACTGCAGAGTTTACCTTGTCGGTAGCAAGGGAATAATAGTTCAGTTCGCAGCTGGACTCGGTTAGACCAGGTTGTCTTGCCCAGCTGACTGTTGGAGTCAGTGACTGACCGTTTGTGAGAGTCGGTGACACAGCGCCGATCCGGTGGTCGTTGGTGGCCAGAGACTGGGGGTTGTTTTGCCTACGGGTGACGGCGTTGTGACAGGTCGCAGAGGAGGTAAGTGCGTTAAAAATCCCGCGTGCGGATGTTTTGTCATGTTATGGTTGGTATAGGTGTTTTGTACTATGTGCTAGGTCTAGGGGTATCGTGGGGGAAAAAGGAGGGTAGAACTCGATGGGTGTTAAAGGGAAGTATTGTTTCGGCGTTATTGTTTGGTTCTGTAATTATTAGTTATTTTTAACTGTTTAGCGATATGTTGCATTGGTTAGTGGAATGTGTTAGTGAAATGTTGTATTCGCTTGTTGTGAAAGTGCAGAGAATGTTAGGAAGGCTTTTTTGTGGTGTTTGAGAACTTTCGTTGTTTTGGTTCATGTGTAAATTTTGGAATGATTTGGAAAGCACGTGTCATAGGAGTGAAGGTCAAGTGCTTGAATGGTTAGCGGTAGTGTTTTTGTAAACCAAGCAGGGTGGGTATGGTGGTTAGCTATTTTTAGGACCCTCTGGTTTACATTGCTTACGGGGCCGTTTAGGCTTCTGCTTTTGTTTTGCATTTTGACGTTCAGGGTCGGGACCGGTTGGAGGGCCGACGGGCATTAGGACTAACCACGCCTCGCTGGACTGAGTGTCGGCGTGGAAGGGGCGCGGTCATCTGTACTGCCGAAGCTGCCGTGTCGCCATCGCAACCGGACCTCGCGCCAGGGAAACGGAGAGAGACAGAGGGAGAGAGAAGACCCGCGAAGCTGTACGACCGTTAAGGAAGCCGGACGGGAGGAATCCACAGGCGTTCGTCGACTTACCACGGTGGTACCACGGTGGTCCCATTCTTATTCAGCTTTCCGTCACTCACTCTGCCTTGGTGTAGTTACAAGATTCTTGTATATGAACAGTATATTGTAAATAACGTTTTTCAGCCGTCAGTTCGGAGGGCTGTAACCTGACTTTTTGTTGTATTGTGGAGCAACAGTGCTGCGTAGTGTGGGGGAGTGTTTGTTTCCGCCACTCGATGCAATGCTGATGCTGTGGAAGTAGTATTAACATTGGCTTAGTTTTTTCCCTTTTGTTTTTCTTTTCTTTCTTTTTCCTTTTTTTTTCGGGAGGGGGAGGGGAGTACTGGGGGGCAGGGAGGGGAAGTGTCGGTGGGAATTGCGGTGGGAAGGGGGATAGTTAGTGTAATAGTAATAAAGATTGAGTGTGCGTGTAAAGTAAATGTTGTGTTGCATGTGCTGAGCTGTAACCTGTCTTGAGGCAAGACGCTAGGGTCCTTTATCTATCTCTTTCACTCCTAACCTTCATTCTCGTCTATCTCTTTAGTCGGGACATTTGGGGGGTTCTACTTCTGTTCTTTCAATCTCGTCTGTCCCTCCCTAGTCGTGACAACAATATTTCTGAGAGCATCGGAGACAACGTACGTTTTCCAATTTGGCAATTTTAAATAATAAAAAGCTATCGTTCACCACGAACGTATCGTAAAGGATGCCGACTTTCCGCATTTTCTTGCATTTTATACTCGCATTATTGAAACGTAATAGGTAAAGAGAGGTCGAAATGAAACGGAATAACTTTAGTAATTTCTTAATAATTTTGTGTATTTTTACAACTTATGGGTAGGGGTACAAAATCACCACTGTGGCACTCTGGTCAAGTTTATACTAATTGTGACATCCTGTTTTAATGATGTAAGCCTGAAAATGGACTGTCAGTGCTATATAAAATTTCTTTAGGCATCTGACACATTATTTTTGTCTTTTTTTGTGATTTTGCGTGAATAGGGGTACCCTTGCGCCATCGGATATATCTCTGGTGTGTTCCTAAACACCTCGGGTCATACTAAGGTACACGTTAAAACCCATCTTATTGAGTACTGGCGGGGAGGGGCGCACGGTAGACTAGCTCTATGACTATAAGTACCTACAGCGACTGCTGCGTGCAGGTCACAAGTTCATGTCGACAGTAAGACGCACTCTTGTTTTAATTTCATTAGATATGCTAATTTACATAGACCAATGAAAAATGAGCACGGGGCGTATTTCGGCCACATCTCAAACCCTACAACTCGACGTCGGCTATAATGATGGTTAACTGTGCCAAAAGCCTCGATACTAAACTATCAGTTTTGATCGGAAGACAAGGTTGGTATAGATTTGTGGCAAAATATTTACCGAGTTTGTTCAGTTCGAGGTTTTAGGCGGATGGTTGCTTTGAGGGTTGAAAACTGCTCTGGAATCGCAGTGCTTCGCCGCTTTGTGTGCCTTTCGTTTCTTCCCTTGTATTCTGTCTTGAACTTAGTAGGCAGTGGCCTCTTTCACGGCACTCTACTATAGGGTTTAACGTTCACGAGCCTCCGCAGGCCGCTTATTTCGTTAGCGTTCTATGTTCCTCAAACGGAAGAGGGTTACATGGCGTTTACTGTTACTCCGCCTAAAAAAGTCAACAAGCAGGGTCCCACCAGAATCAAGTTTGACCTCGAGAAGATGAAAGACCCAGAGGTAGCGGAAGCCTTCCAGGCAAAGATAGGCGGAAAATTCGCGCCACTGCTACTTCTAGGTGCAGAAGACACGGATGTGGACTCGGTGATCGAACATTTAACACTGCTGTAACCCAAACAGCCAGTGAGATCCTTGGCAAACACCGACCAGTAAAGAAGCCTTGGGTTACAGCTGACATCTTTGCTCTATGTGACAAGCATCGAGAATTAAAGAAAAAGAAATCGGAGGTAGGAGCTAAACAATACAGGGAAATTAACCAGGATATCGAGAAAAGCATGAAAAAGGCAAAGAATAAGTGGATTGAAGATCGGTGTAAACACGTAGAAGAAAATCTGAACAAAAATAATAGCAAAAAAGCATACCAGTTGGTGAAAGACCTGACCAGTGTAAAACAAGGACGCTCCTCGATCATTCAAGATAGTGAAGGGAACTGTCTTGCGAAAGGCCAAGACATACTGAAGAGATGGACAGAGTACTGCTCAGATTTGTA